>JAGTXR010000022.1:0-1223150 GCA_022606575.1 Glossosoma conforme | reverse complement strand
TCGGACTGTCGTCTATGACGCTGGCGGATCAACACTCCACATACAGCGCTAAGCCATATGCAGCAAAAATTAACTTCATTTTAAGTTCACGTTGATAATTATACACTTATCTTGTCGTCATTTATTGAACTTTCAAAGTTTATTTTAGTTTTCTGATTAGATCAAGAAGCTTAACTTAAGATAAACAAGAATCGAGAAAACTTCAAGACTTAAGTTTTAACCTCTTCGTGTTTCGAACTTAAGTCCTAGAGCATTTAGTTTTAGCTGACTACGCCATACAGCAAGATTGATAGTATTCCCCATCGTCTGACGTTCTTGAATGTTAAATTACTATGGAGTTATGAGAAGAAATTTTCAAGAAAACCTAATAGTAATTATCGACTATTGAGATCCTTTCAGGATATTGGATTCAGCAAGAAACGCCAATTTTATCCAGATTTATTATGGTATTATATGTGTCCCCTCACTGCAAGGGATTGAGAAAATTAATAACCTTTTTCTGCTACAGTGCAGTATCGTTTCATTACCTAACTTTACCTAAAAGAACACAAAATTTCAATCGACAAATTATCATTAAGGTTATTAGTAGCTGCTATAATTGACAGTTACAATATATTCTGATCACTGTTAATTGATGTTACCTTCATCTGAATATCATTGTCATATATTAACCCTTTACAAGTTTCATGATACATTTTGTATAGTTCGACAGGTAACTAATGTTTCAGTCCACTGTCTATTCCTTGTTCTAGGACATATCTGCACCTTAAGATCCAGTTGGGAACTTATAGTTCCTGACAAACTCCAAAAAAAGTCTGACTATTTAAAGTAGGGACAGATGTAGCATATTTTTGGGTGAATTTTTTATCGATTTTTTTAAAAGCTTGACGCTCCCCGAGTACTGTACGAGAGGGATTTAGGGCTTAGCACTCACAATCACGTCGTGTAGTAAGAGTATAAATTTGATACCTTCATTCGGTGTTTCCCATGACAACTTTAAAAACGGTAGTTATCAGAAATATAGAGTACAAGATATACAGGTTTTTATTAAACAACTTTATATGACATATAGTAAAAAGGCATGTCCAAGTCAATGTCCTCAACGAAGCCAAAACATGTTTCATGAAAATAAAATTGTACATTAATACTGTATTATTTTATTTACTTCATTTTATAATGAAATTTCATCATGAACTTAACATATATTTGTAAGTGAGGAATTTTTCTGAAGCACTCGAGGTATGACTCATTTCATCCTAAAAGTAGGTTTAGTTTATAAACATAGAATAATCATCATCATAAGCTTACAAATCAAAGGAAATTTTAGTTTTCAACAAGAATGGCCGCATTTAAATTTTCACAACTACAAAAAATATATATGCGTTCCTTCTCTGTAAGCTGAAAGCGTAATTAATTATCCATCCACATCCCAGTGCAGTATCCACCCCCGTAATTTCATATCTTTCTATGCAGGCCGCTGCATTAGGGCCCCTGGATTCTTTGAACCCTGTCTGGGCGCAATTTGCCGAGTCAGAGCCATAAATCTTGGGGTCGCATTCGACGAATGATGTATGATTTCCTTGCGGACACCCCTTGAAATTCTCTGCCGATAAGGGCGATATAGTACCTCATGTCGTATCGAACAATATTTACTATTGGTATAAAACTTTTATTTTCTCTATTATGCAGTGAAAAAATCACAGGTGTACCATTAGAATTTTTTGGTCATACACTTCATGACGATTAACCGTTGCAACTGAATGTAGCGTGTAAAAAACTTGCGATTTTTATAGGGGTATTAATGAATTCTTTAAATACAAGGTCTTGACCGGTTGTGCTCTCCTGCATGCGTTTACATAAAAAAAAAAACTGTTAATCTTTAAAAAAGATAACTCAGTCATGCATCGATAGTCCGAAAAAGATCCATGGGTCGGAAATTACTATGTTCTAGTAAGATTGTTGGGTGACATAGTCCAGTGGTAGAAGTATTTGTTACTTAGTTTCACGTCGTCGAATCAAAACCTGAAAAAGCTTAATTATTTTTAATGTGATTTAATCAAAGCTTCGGGCTTATCATCCAATCACATTAAAAAACTCTGATTATTTAATCCTCAAATTTTCCTTGCGTACTTCACCCTCAGTCTATGCAAGTTCGTGGGCTCTTGACCTGGAGGCTCACTGAAACCATCTATATTCTCGTCTCCGGTTTATACGTGTGTTCTGGGACAAGGCGTACAAAATCTGTGCTTTCAGAACTGTAAATGGCAATTCGCAGTGTTCATATGCTTCAAATATACTTGTTTAAATTGTAAAATTCTGGAAACTAAAAACATTTATGTTAAATTTTCAATTTATTTTACATTTGACTTTTATCGACAGTATAATACAAAAAAATACAAATTAAAAGATTATCCTACACAAAAAAAAAATCATTTTAAATTTGTGAATATAACAATAAAAATAATAAATTAAGGTAAAAAAAACAGCAAAAGATATATATCTTGTAAAAAACTAAAACTGAGTAAGACATTATCTGAAAAATTCAGGCAATTTTTTGTTCAGGCGTCTGAAAGACGTGACGCCTGGGAGAGTCGGTGACCGATGAAAGCTGCATATAATGCGTTACAGTTAAAGTGTTAAGATATGTCAATTTTTAATCTTCTAGTACTTGTATTAAAAAACTAATGGTTGTAAAAAACTGCACGACATTGCACCTTTTTAAGTTCAAGACGAAATTGCCTCTACTAATTGCTGAAATTAATTATCTATGGAAAGTTTTCAATTAATTTTGTTAATATAAACACGAACTACAACATGTATCTCAATATTTATTAGAATACTATTTAATATTTTCAATATTTTTATCTTCTTTTATAGATCATTGAATATATTACAATATTATTAGTAATTAAATATACACATACACTATTTAAATATATACATACATACACATACATACACATACACATACACATACATACACATACACATACACATACACATACACATAAACTATATATATATATATATATAATTAAATATACACATACTATACATAGGCTGTTTATACATAGACTGTCGGAAAGTAATAATATTAAAAAAGCTTGTGAATAAATGTTCACTGATTGAATAATAAAAAATAATAATATACATACTCTGAATATATAATAAAGAGACATCTATCGTTAAACGACGATAACAATGGTATAAATACATCTTCTGACGCGTGTCAGCTTAGGCAGAGAAATAGACAAGAGGGCTAGGCGTTGTATAAAGACCTGAGCAAAGGTGGTTCCAAGGCTCGCGGTTCGCATCCCGCTTCTACCGATATTTTTCTGAATGAATTGATGCGTATAAAGAATTTGATGTATAGTATGTGTACATTTAATTACTACGAACTTTAACATTTGCGAAAATGCTGATACACAAAAAATATACATTCAGTTAGAATTTCGTAGGGAAAAATATTTTACCTGAATTTTCATTATCAAATACTTTTATCATTTTTAGTTAGTACACAAGAACTAAAAGAAAAAAAATCTCGCTTTTTTTATAGCGCTCGGTAGTAAGATATTTTTTTTACAATACTGATAAATGCTCATTTATATTTTTTACATTATAAAAATGTTCCCTCAACTTGCCTCTTACTAGCATCTTACCATAGAGATCTGAACCAATAAAATCATTGAAACGAAAAAATGATCCAGGCCTCCAGGTCCAGAAAAATCATTGAAACACCTTATTTTTTTTATTAAAAATTAACTCAAAAATACACTTGCCGTACTACAACTGCCGTGTCTTCAAAGCAAGGCATTTGAAGAGAAATAATTAAGTATGGACATTTTGACCGTAACACATCATTTTTTATGCGACAACCTTTTAAAGGTTCTACGAACGCGTGACAGTGATATTTTCGCGCTACGGGTGCAGCGAACTTTAAAGCTCCACGAGCTTTTGCAAACATATCAAATAACCCGCGAAAACGCTGCTGAAAAATCTTCTGTAATACTCTGTGTTTTAGTACTTCTAAGGTCTTTCAGCACGCTACTCAGACATGTTTTGAATGTGCGCATGTTTTTCAATTGGGATTACAACTTTTTTTCAGAAAATGATTTATTTTACACGTATTTTTCAATATACTCGTTCACGTTCTGTGAATCATTTCAAACTGCCGGCTCAAATTTAATAAGCCGCCATGGTTTTTACCTCATCTCATGTAAGCTCTATCTCAACAGCTGTGCTCTCACAGCAACTCCCTGTCATAATGAACAATGTTCATAAAAACTACCGAATTATCATCTCTAGAAAATTTTGAGAACTATACATACTATATATAAGTACTTGGTGAAAGAGAATATGTGGCACCAGTTTGAGGTTGATCAGCCTACTGTAATCAAGTGGATATTGCTCTTAATAATGCATGCATAGTCATCACAGGCTGCTTCAAACCAACAACCATTTCAAAAGTATACCCCTTGGCTGGTATCGCACCACCAAACATAAGACGCAATGTCAAATGTGCAGAAGAAATGCGTAAGACAATCAACCAACGGTCCCACTGATTGTATAATATTTATTACTCCAAAGGAAGGCCTCACAACTGGCAAGAACTTTGACTAGTGGACCTGGAAATCCCTGAACATATTTAGAACTGGAGTTGGTAGAACAAAGGACAACCTCGAGCGGTGGGGAATGCTTCGGCAGGGAGAGTCACTATTGTGTGATTGTGGAGAACTGCAGACCACCACACACCTAAGATCCATGTGCCTTACAAGCTGCACATCTCAAGACCTAATGCTGGGCAACACACGGGCTATCGATGTTGCTAGGTACTGGGCAAAAATAATTTGACGTCGCTTTTGACACAAAATAAGAATAAGACTTGGTGAAACTCTGGTTGTAAAGATTTTCTTAGTCATGAAGTAATATGGCAGCTGACGGAATTTTTAAGAAATAAAAAGATTGTACAATGCATTTATGTGTAAAAAAAAAACAATAATTACACGATCCTTTTTTTTTTTCAAATAAAAAATCAAGCAACATTATTCCTATACAATTCATTTTATTTTTGTATTTTTTCTTGAAAAAATATTAATATTTTTTCACAACCCGTTTGCGAAATGTGTCCCGCTTAATAAATCTTCAGTTTATTAAATATTTCGGAAAAAGCTCAAATTTTGTATGGAAAGCGATACAAGCTGTTACCGTTCATATACCGCGCTATAGGCCAGAACATAAGGTCAGTAGGGACTGATGAATTTAATATCCCTACGTGTAAGTAAGGATTAAAAAAAAAAGTTCAATTGGGTTTATCTTCCATTTTAGCTATAAAAGAAAACAATTAAGTAATAAACTGATTCAGTTTAACAACGTGGTAAAAAATACGTTTCGTTTCGACTGACGAACATACTATCATTTAACACAAGTCTTACTCATATTATTACCATTTGGCGGGTATCATAAGTCTGAATGAAAACACCGCACGATATTGATTGAGTTGAATCATCCACGCAAGACGAAATGGTTCAGGAATGGAGTGCGTCAGATCTATCATTTAATCGGAACATATGGGCACTACACATTAATGCTATGTTATTATTCAATTAATATTTTGGTTTTCATTAGTTTGAGCCGCTCCTTAGAACAACCTAGTCCAGATTTTAAAAACGTCGGGCTAATCGAATGATTTCTTGAAAAAAATCCGATAAGCAAAGCAACCAAAAATATACCTCGAATAATACAGGCACCTTCTCAACAGAACTAAATGGCGGCTATTATTGGTGTCTATATGTTACAGATACAGGACGGATATAGGAAGAAAAGTATATTTCTTTAAGTATACATATCTACACTTTGAGCTCTGCCGAGTAAAAATATGTATAGTTTACGGTGATCTTTAAAAACTAGAGCTGCTTTAAATAACTAAGCTGTAGTTTGAATGTTTATTTAACAGTTTAAGGTTATAAGATAATTACTCCAGATCTTGTGAGACCTGTGATATTTAGTCTGAAAGGTGGACTCAACAAACCAAGGACACGCAGTCCTTTCAAACGGTAACCCATCCATACACTATTCACACACAATACTGCCTTACTTTTGTGATCATAGAATAACCGTTGTTTCTACGTAGTATATTTATTAGTAAAAAAGGGTTGTTTTGATTTTTATGAAAAAATTATATGATTTCCAAAACACGTTTCACGTATGATGAACTACTCAGTCCATGTAATTAAGAACCGTCATGAAACAAGTTGATAAGGGTCCACTCATTATGATCAGTGATAAATAATAATAATCATCGCGAGCTGCGAGAGTGAGTAGAGATTAGCCCAAGAAAAAGCTAGGACATTTGTCAGGTTCTTATTTTCCTTTGTGAGTAGATATGATTGTTATAAATATGTATTTCCGGTTCGCCTTTGGGCGGAAAAAGGTTTTCCAGCTGGAAGCATGATGACATCCACTTGGTTTCCAAGCCGTAGTCCGTATCCCGCTTTGCCGTTATTTTTACACATCTAGGGAGGTTCATAAAATTTATATTTTTTTGTAGAAAAAAACTATCTTTATTGATGAAATCACCGTCAATCAATATTTTTTAATCTAACATTTAAAAATAGAAGAGTTGAATTTGGATCTTACTCTATAACTTTTTGTAATTTCACCACACAAGAAAACGTTTAGGTTATATTGTAATGTGATAGTAATGTGATATGTCATTGTACATGCTCACCTTCTTCGTAGTATCAATCCGGTGGATTGGTTTGCAGCAACAGAATCTTGCATCTCGATCTCCATTCCTCTCGGTCCTCCGCAACCCTTTTCAGCTCAGCATAAGCGCTACAATTCATGTCCTCGAATACTTGCTGTAAATACTCCCGTCTAGGGCGCCCTCTACAGTTTCTACCCTCAACCATCCCCTCCACAATATCGTGAAGAAGACCATCGTGGCGCATGATGTGACCAATCCATCGGGCTCGCCTCTCTGAGATGGTTCTTATTAGGTGCCTATCTTCCTTGATTATCCTGAGAACCTCATTGTTCTTGACGTGGTCTCTCCAGGAAATTCCGAGAATTCTTCTGTACGACCACATCTCAAAGGCCTCTAGTCTTTTCTTATCACTTTCAGATAAGCACCATGTCTCACAGCCGTACATTAAGATGCTCCAAACAAGTGTTTTGGCAAGTTGCTTGCGGAGCCCTAAAGTAATATTCTTTGACTCAAGAATTTTGGCTTTTTTATTGAAAGCTAGCCTTGCTTGATGTATTCGACTGTTGACTTCTCTTTTGTTCTGGCATCCCAGGTAATCGTACTTCCAAGGTATACAAATTCTTTTGCATCTTTTAGGGGTACTCCTAGCATTGATATGTTAATTTTCTGCTGCTCATTGCGGCTTACTCTCATGACTTTGGTTTTTGTGCTGTTTATCTTCATATTGTAGTTGGAATTAAATATGTTTTCCATGGATGTCAGCGCTTCAGTGAGTTCATCTTCAGTTTCAGCAATCAGAGCAATGTCGTCAGCAAACCTTATCATATCAATCTTTTGGCCATGTATTTTAACCCCCTCTCTATGGCCCATTTTTTCCCTGATGTTATTAATTGCATTTTGTATGTATACGTTGAAGAGTACAGGCGACAGAGAGCATCCTTGTCTCACCCCTTGACGTATTTTTTGCTTCCTTTTGGACATTTCCAAGTGATATTATGGCAGCTTCTTCTTTGTAAAGTGAAAATATGAGTCTTCGTTCTTTGTATTTGACTCAATTTCTTTCATAATATCGAAGAGCTTCTCCCAATCTACTTTATCAAATGCTTTTCAATGTCCACGAAGGCAATATATGTATCTTGGTCTACTTTTATCCTCTTTCCAAGATCATACGCAGGGATAAGATTGCTTCTCTGGTTCCCATTCTTTTCTGAATCCAAATTGATCGCTAGTGAGACTATTTTCTATTTTTGGTTCAATTCTATGTAGGATTATGTTGGTCAGTATTTTGGATGCATGGGATAGAATACTGAGTGTTCGGTGTTGTTCACATTTTGTTGTTCCGGGCTTCTTTGGCAGAGTTACAATTAGACACTTTTGAAGTCTTCTGGCGCTATTCCTGTATTATAAATCATCTGAGTCATTGTGAACAGAGCATCTAGAGTTCCGGTTCCTGCCGACTTTATTAGTTCAGCTGGTAGGTCATCAATCCCTGGTGTTTTTCCATCTTTGAGCTTTTTAATGCGAAGTCAAATTCCTCTCGGATAATTGGGTCTCCCAAATCATCGGCGTCCACATCAGTTTCGTTTTCTATCACACTCTCAAAGCTGGTATCATTACTTCCGTTGTATAGTGTTTCCAGGTACTGTTTCCATCTCTCCCTATTTGTGTATCCTCAAACAGTATTTTCCCGTTCTCTGCTTCTATCGCTTTGCCTTTTCCAATTTTCATGCCAAAGAAATCCTTTACTGACGCATATGCAGTTTCAATATTTCCTTTTTCATGTTGTCATTGATTTCTTTGCATTTTCTCTGTAAGAATGCTTCCTTAGCGATTCGTGACTCTCTGTTTATTCTGTTTCTCAGTGCTCTATATTCACTCTGGGCCTTGTCATTGGGGTTATTTTTGAGTAGTCTCCTTTTTTCTATCATGTTAACGATTTCCTCTGTTATCCATTCTTTCCTTGCCTTAGGCTTATCTTTGCCAATAACTTCTTCTGCTACATCTTTAATTTTTTTTTTTATTTCCTCCCATATTTCATTAACATTTGTCAAATTTTTTGTGGCGCAATCTTGTGTTTTTTTCGTGTATTCTTCTTTGACATCTTTGTTTTTTTAAACCTTGACCTAAGAAACGAATATATCAGCACTCGAAGATCCATCAGAGAATATACGAGGAAATGGTTCCCAATGGCCTCCAGGACAGGACCTTGGGACTTAGAGAGGGCAGCTTTACTCTTATTATCCGAGGCATATCTTGGGTGACTTTTTAATCGATATTTTTATGATTATCGCTTTGATTTGCTCCCAAGGCTGGGAACATCGCATCCTTATGAACGGTTCAATAAGAGAGGATACATAAGATAAATAAAAATGATATAAATATTTCAATAGAATATGATGTGTTTACATTATTAAAAACGTTAAAATATCGTTATAATAATTATGCATTAGTTTTATATTTGAAACTTAATTCGTAAATTGACTACATAAAATATGTAGAATAAATCATTTGTGAAATTAAAGCACTCTTAAAAAGGGTCCGTGGATCAAAAATAGTAAGCCTTGCATTTTCTATGGTTCGAAAGTATACATCTACATGCTTTTACAAAATAAACCTCATAGATATGATCAAACGTATGGCCAAACATGGCAAAAGAAGTGGCAAATACAAACCAAAAAAAAAATCATTTTACTGAAAAAAAATGAGATTGAAACGAATGATAGAAAATAATTTTAAAGTTTTTTTTTGCGAAACTCTGAACTACCCTTACGATGTAGTCAGTCAACTCACCCTCGGCCTTCAGTCGTATCGCCGGGGGGTCGTTGTGTCAAATGCAAGCTCAAGAATCGAAGGGCGTCCTTCACAAAAATATATATGTTTCGACACTCCGTAATATTCTTGCCCATTCAGAGACGAACCTTTTCAAAAATATTGGATAAGCATTCGGCGCCGCGCGAGTACGTAAGCAGATTACATTATGAAAGACGAGTCTTTTCAGGATATCGAAAAAAATAAAATGTATTGCATTTTAGTGATTGTGTTAGTACAGTGGGCAGATATGTTAAAGTGTTTATGGTTCATATATTACACGTTATCATTTAAAAAAAATGATAATTTGCGAATGTGAAACCAATAGAGATAAGTTGTTTCTATCTTTATAATTAGTATGATACCGACAGTAGTAGTAGAAATCTCATATGTGGATTATATCAAGTTTATCGTTTTTATTTAAAGTTGAAAACTGTATGTAGAATGATGGTCCGCCAACGTCGTGAGACTACAATTTGGCATTCTCGTATTGTTCATTTTTATTCACATTTTTACAGCCAAGGATTATAGTTTTGAAATGGGTGCTGGTTTGAGGCAGCCTGACGACTCTGCATGCATCATTCAGGGCAGTATCCACTTGATTACAATGGGCTGATCGACCCCATACTGGTGCCGCATATTCTCCGGCTGAGAAACAAAGAGCTAAAGCTGAGGTACGAAGAAGGGGTGATTGTGCTCACCAGTGAGTATTGGTCAGTTTGCGGGTGAGGTTGTTTATTGTTGCATTTTTCAGTTTGGAGTTGCTGGAAGGACGCCTGATGAGGTGAGAGTGCAATCCAGAGTGACTCCAAAGTATTTTGGATGGTCTATGTTTCAGTACTCTACCTTTCCATGTGACACGAAGCTTTTTTTTAGCTTCCCTGTTTCTAAGGTGGAAACATCAGACGTGTGTTTCATATTATGTATTTATAACGTATTCATAATAAACATTATATATAAATCACTTTATACACTACAAAACGTTCTGCGCTTCATTTAAACGACACTAGTTAAATGAAAAAAAGTTGTGCGTAAACAAATTAAAGTCACACAGTTTTCAATAAAAAAAGGATATTTTTTGTTCTTGTACAAATTGTTCACTCAATTCGTATACGTATATGTAAAAAGTAATTGATTTTTTCTTCACCTACTTTGAATGTTCCAGAAAATCCCCTTGTGTAGTTCTACTGTGCCTAGACAGCAGCCTTCCATATGGTATTTCAAGCTAAAGCATCTCTATCGCCGCCCTCGCCGATTGAGATTTATGGGCTGGAGTAGGCGGAACTAACACTGCGAACATACATCCCCTTAGCCGCCCACCAGAAGGGAAACAGAATGCAACGTTGGCCATATCATTTGCCATACGTTGGTAATCTTAGTCAATACATTGGTTAGCTCAGTTAATACAAAATATATATTAACCGTAATATACTAGTTTTCAATTGATTAAATGTAATAATAACCATATTAAATAGTTTTTAAGTGAAATATGATAGACATGAGGATATGATTGGCTGTTGAAATCCTCTTATTAAGCTTTACATTTTGTTGTTAATTAATTAATAAAATAATCTTTAAGATGGCTCTTTATTTATTTTTGTGGATACGTCATTTTTATATTGTAAAACTACTTTTTGAATGTAAATCATTAAGCAAATAAGCCTGTTTTAATTTCTACTGATTCATGCAATTTCAAAGAGTCCACGCCATAATATATATTTATTAGAGCTTGCAGATGATAAAGAGTTTTAGTTTTCTATGTGATATAATTTTTTTATAAGATAAAACATTACAAATGTGTTTTTTCTTAAATGTGTGTTCGAAAAAGATAGGGAATAAACGACCATATTGCGAACTAGAGAAATCATAGCTTGTGGATTTCGAATCAATTGCAAAACTATCTATGAGCTGTTTGATTGATATTATGTGTTGAAAGTGTAGACTGTACACTGAACTGCCTACAAAGAGGTGGTGGAGATTGTAAGGGATTACGATATGCAACTAGAGCCAGATTAATGCCATCCATCTCTATTGGTGAACGAGGTGATTACAAAAACAAAAACGAGTGAGAGATTAACAAAAGATTCAGTTACATTAAAGGTCCAATTTGTGAATAAAATAATGTTGATTATTGGAATTTCACAAAATGACATATTAATCTGACTTAAACACTAGGCAGAAAAATAAAGTTTTGTATAAGTTAATTTACCTAAGTTAATCTAATTTCCATATCCGATCCATGTCTGGAACAATTGGTCAACACGAATCGCCAATATGTCAGCTGCAATTCTCCAAAACTTGACCCGATAAATTTATGTACCTGAAGATCCATTTGGATACATTTATACTATTATGACCTTCAAGATGGACATTTAATTAGAAAGAAAGTGTAGTATTAGTAGCATTTTTGGACGATTTGTTCCAGATTTTTAAAGGATATTACAAGAATAACGATTGAATAATTAGACACAGTGCTCTCAAAAACTAGACCTTTTGATTTTAAAAGATGATCCAACATAATATAAAAACGTAAGCGCGCGTGGAGAGACACTCAGATCAGCCAGAGCAAATAGAAGCAACCTACAGCTGACGAAAGGTAGTTCTATCACGGTCTTTGGCAATCGTGCTTTCAGCTACGTGACACCAATGGCCTGGAACTTGCAACCGGAAAGCATAACAGATCTTAAAGCGGAGGCATCCTTCAGAAGCAGACTCAAGACCCACCTTTTTACTCAGAGAGGCGAAGAAGTGCTTTTAGAATGACCATTCGGTAATAAAAAAGCGCTGTACAAATGCTAATATAATAATAATAATAAAGAGTAAATTTAAATTCGTTATGTGAATTTAAAAAAATATAGATCACCCTGTTGTATTATATATTCTTATAATAAATACTATTAAAGGTTATGGCATACGTGTTATATGCTTAAGTAGCATATTATGTATTTTACGACACGTGACCCCCGAGTCGCAGCCCTATACATAATAACATTTGGCCGTATCCATACATTATACATAGACTATTCCACATTATTGTGTATTCCATTATATTATGCCACTAAGAGGATTATGATTTTATTCGCGATCTGATCCTCTTTATGGGAGGCTTCCGTTGAGAAGCATAGAAAGGAAATTGAGGACAAAAACATTGAGATGTATTCGGTAACATCTTATTAATATGCACGATATTTACTTTGAACAAACATAAGATACAAACATAAGGATAATTTACTATTAAAGAGGTGTCGGATAAGTAAAATTACTAATATTTTATTTAATGTATTGTTTAAACATCGTTTGTTTACACACATTGTTTTATACTTCTAAAATTAATTACACTTTTTTTATGTAAACACATACAGGAGAATACCAACAGATGGTGATAATAATTTTGAGGTCTCATCTGTGGAATTCTATGACGCTTACAATGATGCATATGGATGAGCGCTGCATGTGGAGTGTTGTTCCGCCAACGTCATAGACTACAGCCGAATATTTAAGCATAATCCTTATTATTACAGGAATTTAGCATGACTGGATAGTCTTCACAGGATGACTTTCGTCTAGCACCAATTTTAATTTTTAGGCTATGACAAGTATTTTTACGGGTGAGGGATCAAATTCTCACCAACCGGGTGTATTTTAGAGCTCAGAAATCGATTAAGCATGTTGTTTTTTTTTTAATCTCCGTCGGCGATCGAACCCACGACATTTGGCTTGCAAAGCAAACGCTTTGACCATTGAGCCATATCCGCTGGCATCGGTTTTTTTTCTTGGCAGATGGTCTTATTATTATAAATATTTATTTATTTATTTACCTTGTTTTCTTCTTATTATTCTTCTAGGTCTTATTATGTTTTTTTCACAGACAACTTGTGAAAAAGTTTCATTGATTCTACGTAGTACTTTTTGGTATCCTTTTAAATATGGAAGGTGAATAACAGTATTTTAGTTTTAACTATGAATTAGGTTAAAAAAAAGTGCTATCTTCAGTAAAATAAACTAAAACCATGATAAATCGTCATAATTCCCAGACTTTTGCATTGGCCAACCTCCTGCAAGATGGACTGGCGACATAAGAAGAATAGCGGGAGTGACCTTGATGCGGAAGTTGGAGAATCAAAGAGGATGGAGACTCATGCGAGAGGCTTACATTCAACAGTGAGTGGATAAAGGCTGATGATGATCTAGAATTAAATTATCCGATGTGTATGAAAAAAATGTAATTTCAAAATTTCATCTCTTAACATATATTGAAAAATTCTGATCCAGCAATTTTGGTGTACAAGTTTTCATTATCAAAGATCAAATAAACTGATAAAGACACAAAAAAAGCATGGATTGTTGAAAATTTCCGTAAAAATAGCTCCTGAGAATGCTAAAGGATCGAATTTATGGTATCCAATCGTTCAAGATCATTAGAAATGCCTGGGTAAGAAACATTTCTTAATTAAACGTTAATAGCTTTATTACTTTCCTTTCAATCTGATATATTAGAATATTAATAAAAAACCTTTTATTTTATTTAATTTCAGTATAATATTAAGCAATTCAATAAATCATTAAATGATAAGAGCAATACGAGTATTGCGGTGAGCATGAAATAACAATATTTTCTCCGAGCCATTTCAGGCTGAAAATACGCAAGCTGTCCGATATATACTCGCGAAATTATATAATTTCACGAGGATTGAAGCGTTCACAATGGCATTATATTAATTGTTTCTGTTGTGGCATCCATTGTCAGGACAGAGAGCCAAATAGAACGCATTATACATGCGGGGAACCACCTTAAACTCTCCTATTTATATGCAAATCCAAGCAAGATAGATACAGAAACTCTGCGTATATCAAGTTTAGTTTAACATCAAAACTTGAGCTGAGCTTTTGAATATTTTAACTTGGGGCATTGTAGTTTCTTCCTGGGGTAAAGGATGGAGCTTTTTATGGGTAATCTTTAAGGATAATTTATGGGATTGGTTTCTGACGGTATTTTTTTTACCCCAACTTGAAGCTTAACCCCGGATTTCCATTTTGGAAAGCTCCCCGGGATAAATTCGCGGTTAACAGTAATTTAATTTATTTAACGTCCGACTTCTTTGCGGCGAGTTATTTAAGATAAGTTTTTCAGCCGTGCTTTCAGGGCAAAAAATGTATAAAAAGTTATAAAATTAAAGCACTCTAAAACTTATATTGCGCAATTATTTTTAAAAGTTAAGTACATCAAATTGTATTTTTGTTGCTTAGAACGTGATTTATTTCATCAAAATTATTCACGGCATTTTTTTTAGTAAAACGAAAAAGATAAATCTTTTTTTAATTAAATAAATGATTTTTTAATGTAAAAAAAACACTGAAACACACATTTTTATTTATTTATACGATAATTTAGTAAGCTCTGGAATTAAACGTGTTTAGTTATTATAATCTAATAACGTATACATTTTTTTGAATTTGTAAGGTTCACGCAGTTATTAAGTGGATCTAATCGTACAGTGGTTCATGGTATGTCAATTTAATTTGGGAAAATATAGTAGCACTTTATGGCCTCAATTTTTATCGACCGTGTACTCTACTTAAAGAAAATACAATTATTTTTAATAAAATTATAGTAAGTTGGTATATCCATATCTTTCTTGTCACATTCACTAAACACTTAGCTTATAATTTCAGCTTATGTGAAAATTTAGAGAGTCATTAACATCACTGAAAACTCGTTCCATGGAAGATTAACTATAATTGTTGAGCCCTAGCCCTTTCTTTGCAGTAGTAGTACGTAAAATTTAACACAAAATTTAATCTTTAAAAGTAATTTTACTTCAACATATTTTCGAAGGAGTTTAAGTTAGTTGAATAATTTATAATATTTTTTTCTTTTGCATGGTTTATTTTCATTGCTGTTATTTTATAAACATTTCAATTAAACCTAGCCTTTCATCTCAATAACAGACTTGCCAAGAGAAAGCTGCACATTACCTGGAACGACTTGGTGTTAGAGCACTGCGACACACTTAAATACCTAGGGGTCAAGCTGGATAAAACCCTCACTTATCAGAAGCACTGTCAGTCTGTTAAGAAAAAGGTGTCCATCAGAAACAATCTACTCCGAAAAGTGGCAGGTACGAAGTGGGGAGCCCAACCAAACCTGATCCACACAAGTGCTCTAGCTCTCTGTTTCTCTGCTGGCGAGTATGCTGCGCCAGTATGGGCGAGGTCTGCCCACACCAAGAAAGTGGATATTGCTCTGAATGAAACGTGCCAGGTGGTTACGGGGTACCTAAAACCTACCCCAATATCAATGCTATATCAACTCTCGGGCATTGCCCCACCAAACATACGGCGAGAAGTTACTACCAAGAAGGAACTCACCAAAGCAACCCACGACGCACTCCACCCTATGTTTGGGTACCAAAAGATAACCACACGGCTCAAATCAAGATGAAGTTTCCTACAGTCGACAACGGAACTGGTGATACCTGAGGCCACCCTGCGGCTGAACATGTGGAGAAGCGCAACTGAGGGGAATACTTGGATTGCCCCGAAAGAGGACCTAGCCCCTGGACATGACCAAGGGTGGAATATATGGAGGTCCCTTAACAGACTTCGGACCGGAGTATGCAAGACGAGGACACAAATGAGGGCCTGGCAGTTTTACAGCTGACGGACTGAATGTGACTGCGGCGTGAAGCAGCCCCTATCACACCTTCTGGAGTGTGCGCTGTGCCCGAATAGCTGCACCCAGGAAGACCTGATGATGGCCAGAAGTAACGCCATCGACGTCGCTCACTTCTGGGCAGACAGGATCTGACCCTGTTGTTTCCGACACGATTATATATAACCTAATAATATTTATATTTAAAAAATTAGAACAACTTTTTCATATAATTTAAGACCGCAGGTTCAATGACAGTATTTGCTTACCATTTTAATTCCCAAGTAAAATTCTATCAAAACCACAACTTTATCTTTAATATGTTTTTCTTTAATTAAAAAACGTGATTTAAAAAAAAATGGCTCTAAAAACTTTCACCTGAAATTGAAATGTTTAGATTACTTTTTAAAAAATCTGCCTCTTTTTTATGCATAAAGATAACAAATAATTTAATTTAATTTAACAATCATATACAACAAGTTCTTATTAAAAAATATTAGTGATTTTTAATTTTCATATTTTTTTGTAAATTCACCTAAATAAGTGTAATATAAGAACTTTGTAAAACGGTAATACATTTTGTCAAAATGTTGAAACATTACCATAAGCACGACTTCAAATTATTTTTCTATGATTTGATAAATGTCAATTATGTGAGCTTTGAATCTCAGTTATATTTTCAGTTTATTTGACTGTTCTGAAATATTTCTACTCAAGGTTGAGATTTTCCCTTCGAATCTCATCCGGATCGCTTTGTACTCAAATTAGCCCGAAATAAACAAAAGCTGCTGTTGAGAAGGATCCAGCCACGTTATTGAATTTCAGGAAATCGAATACAATGTGTGAAGTGGCAAAAGGAGGTTTCCTTCAGTTAAACTAATTGGACCCTGAAATTCGATAATTTAAAGGATCACGTATAAAAGGAAAGCAGTTGTAAGTAAATAATGTTTATATAACATTTAATGCGCTGACTTTGTAAGAATATGGTTAAAACACGAAGATGTATCTGACTAGGAAACACACTTTCAATGCAGCTGGAGAGCAAAAATATTTTTTTTATTTTCCTTTACATCATACAGGTTTATCCGGGTTTTCGCCTTCCCGGAAAATCATCAAAAATTGTACATGGAATGTAGTCGGCAAAGCAAAACGACAACGCTGCCAAAATACGCCAGTCAAGCTTCAGTTCTCGAGACTTAACGTCTTTATCGAAACGCTCACGAACCGCAACGCTACAACTCTACCATGAAAATCTAGTAACTAAAACTAATAAGAAAAAAACTTGTGATAGAAAGAGCTTCGTGGCGAAAATATGCACCAGCTTAGAGAATGAATATGGCATTATGATGCTAATAGTAAGAACAATTTGAAGACTTATAACATTGAGTTTCAAATTTTATGCTCGTTCTATATACTCTTAGTATTCACTATTAAATCTATTTTATACGTTAATGTATATAAAGAATTGAAAAAACTAAATTGTGCTTGACCGGATGTGTTTCCATTACGGCATCGATGAATACTTGCTTGCGGCTATAGAGCTTCATAAGGCTTTTGCCGTCCACGTTCCATCCTCCATACTGAAGAGGCTATTTTTAAATGGACGGAAACAACGAGGTACAAAGCTCTTTAACTGAGTACGTGATACTCTGCGAGGCGAGTGCAAAATATAAAACAACGGAAATATGACGTACTTGCAAAGCTGCGTCATTATCAATGAGAAAAATATTTTTATTTTAAAGTTTATGTATGTTCACATAAAAAAACGATTTTCTTTATACTCATGGTATTATAATGTATTTGTTTTGCTTTTGTTGTGGTTAGTAAAATGTAGTAGAATAGTGGGGGTACTATGGTTTGACTTTAGTGAGAACTGACGAGGTGAGAGAATGGACATGGCAACCTTTCTTCAACCTTACAGTCAATCAAGAGGTGAAAGTTTACTTGGATGGTACATATCTTAAGGATTCCGTAGGAGAGCATATATTATAGCTGCCATTTATTGAAGTTCCCAGAAATGCGCCGTTCTGGAAGGTCATCGGGAACTATGCATAGAATATACTAGGCGAAGCTCCGGGAGGAGAAAATGACATGTCATCTCCTCCTCCATGGTATGAGACGAAGATTATGGCAACTGACATAGCTGTTTGGTGACAGTTCATGAGTGTCATATGTTCCAGTTAGGTAGCAGATATGGTATTTTGATTATATAACTATGATGATATTTCGTTTCTGGCAGTATTTTATTAAAATGTAGGCTTCTTATAATGTTCAAGAAGGAATTGTAGTTTTTAGGTTCAAGCCGCGTATGGCGATTTTCTTCATATTTCCAATATTTTTACCTTTATTTTTTATATTATATTCAGTGTAGATAATTAGTGATGTGATATTTTTTTGATGTAATTTAGCTTATGTACTTCGATCGTCATTTGAGATGAGTATGTTCTAAGGAGACATTCTTCCAAGAGTATTATGTCAGTTAGGATCTGATTTGTCTGTTCATCTACGATGGCTTTTTGGTATGTGATACGTTTGGCCTTCAAAGACGTATGCCTAGGGGTCTTGGAAAAAAGACAGCATTAGTATATGCTTTTCTGATGCATCTCAAGTACAAAATGATAAATAATGACCATTATGACTTACCAATATCAGCAGAACCACCCCATGTGCCTTGTTGTGCTTGGCGCCCCAACTTTGTGATGGCCTCGACATACAGTCGCGATGCTGCAGCCGCCCCTGTAACACACAAACAAAAGAATCAGCAAAGAACTTCAAAAAACGTATAGGTTGTAAAAAACCTTGGTTATAATGTTACCTTTGCACTGTATCAGACCACTTTTGAATCCATCCATCCCTTCCGTTACACGCATCTAGTACACTCTCAAAATACACCAGATATCATTGGTTGATCAGATAAAGACTTGAAGATAGTCAACAAGTATATTCATTTGAACAGATTTTCATTTTGTAAATATTGTCACACTTTACTTATATATATATTCCACCTTAGTGAATCTGAATTCAAGAATAGAAATTGTTTCTACTCATTTATTTAACAAATCATATCTGCCTTAAAAAAAAGGAATCTTATTCAGATTTCGTTATTTTATTATTAAATGACACTGACTTATACTTTGTTGATAGAATTGATCATTTGATTTGATTTTAATAGACTTCCGGTAATGTATTTTTAGCTTATAACCGGTATTTTTATTAAACTATTTATGCATGATGCATTTTTTTTACTTTAACTAGACACTTTTCATAATACTATACAACATGCACGTCGCTAAAGAGTTAAATGAAATAATATTATTCCTAACATCTTGTTAAACATTTTTATGCAAATAGTATTTAAATGTGATTACTGTATAAAAAAATTTTGTTAAAAAATTATATCAAGCATTAATTAGCAAATAATACACATAAAAACTGTACAGTAGAGAATTTACCTATTTTGGAGCAATGCACAAACAACTGCAAATTATAATGCCGAGAGTGCAGTTTAAGATGACTATTTATTTTAAGTGTAGAGAACGGACATGGGAAAAAAATAACAACAAATAGACCTCCTACGTTAAAAGGAGTTTATCCTTCAAAGCCTTCATAGTCCTCTGAGAGGACCTTAGTCGACGCTGAGGGCACAAAAGGCTCTCCAGGACAATGAGGTGGGAAAGGTTCTAAGGAAAAAACTCAAAAAAGGTTAGAGACATGTTTTACGCACGAGCATGCATTGGACAGGGGCTACCAATATTATATTTACAAAGTAAAAAAATAAAACTACTTATGTTTTGTAGGTTCTAGTAAAAAAAATATTTAAATTTCATTTTGATTGTTCCTTGAAATTTAAATGTTTAGTAACATAATAGTATATAAAAAACATTCAACAAAAAGTTTGGTAAGGTAGATGGGATGGAAGTTTTGCAATCATTTAAATAAATAATTTAAGTCTTTTTAAATAAATTAAATTGAATATTATATTATATAATTTCTAAGTGCTTCCACATATTTTTTATTAACTTTGATTTCTTTAAATCACAATTGATTAGTTTATTAAAATGTAAAATAATATAAATGCATTTTAAAATGAATTGGCTTTCTTTTATATTTAATTATTGCTTAAATTAATTCAAAATAAATAATTAATTTAAGAAAAATAAATTATTTAAGCACCTACCCGTAATCCGCAAGAATATCGGTTTAACAGTAATGCTTATAAGTACCACAAAAGGCCAGGGTCACACGCAAATGCGTGAAGTGTCCCACCTTTCTTCAGTGTCCCTTCTTCCTTTATTCGCACATTCCCACCTGTCTTTTTTCAGGATATGAATTTTCCAGGCACCGCTTTCAGCCAGACTGTGGCAACGTGATTGTTGTCAAAAACTTCGTTATATAAAGCCTTTGAAAAAGTTTATAATTTATTGGAAATAAATAAAATTATCATTTTTAATTATTTTAACTCCCCGATGCTGCAGAAGTGAGAACCATTTGCTTTTCCATACCTTTGGTCAAAAATAAATATAAATTTATTTTCAATTCACTTTTGTTTATAGGGCAAGATATGAATTAGTATTTTTCATCTATTATTAACGAAACAGGTAATTTCATTTCAAAAATTACTTCTTATAAATACTTACACTTTTAATAAACTATTACAATTTTAATCAAAACACATCAAATTTTTTGCACGATTTTTATTTTTATTATTAGAGTTTCTGAACTATTTTTATACATAACAGATACATAAATATCCCTGAAATAAAATAAATTTGAAAATAAAATGTTTAATTATAATTCAAAACTAATTATAAACAAAATAATTTATTCCTAGTGAGTTCTCTCAAAGTAAATTAATCCACCTTATTTAGGCACTTTTAGAAACATGAATAGAGTATGTTAAACCGTAAATACTTAATTAACTGCAATTTCCATTGGTAATTAGGCTTAACTCTCTTCGGTACAAGTTCTCTTCATCGTAGCTTTTCGTGTACGAATATATTTACTGAGACTGTAGCAAGTAGCTTTAAATCCTGATACTCGTAGCACTTCCGTAGCAATGTCGGCCGAATGTAACCCAGAGTTATATTTCAGAGCTAAATGACACATTTTACTACAGAATTAACTAAATATTTCCTTAACTAAACTGTGATCTAATTGAATAAATTTCAAAACTTAAAATGAAAAAGTAAATTTTATTTACATTTTTAATAATTATGTAAACTATTATAATTTAATTTTGCAATATATATATAAAGGTCCTTTTTTTTCGTAAAAAATATATTATCAACATTGTCTATAATCGTATAATATTCATATATTTATTGATACACTTAAAGCACCACTAGACTCCTTTTTTTTTCTTTTCAAATTCGTTCTAAGTATAAAGCATATATTCACTATTATTTCCCGCTATACAGTTCTATCAGTTGCAATTTGTATCGCACCACCGAACATAAGTCGCAAAGTCATATGCGCCGAAGAAATGCGTAAGGCAATCAACCAACCGTCCCACTGCTTGTATAATCAGATACCCCCAACACCAAGATTGAAGTTTTGAAGCACATCTCTCGGCCCTGAAAATGAGAGACTCCAACTCTGGCAACAAATCGCACCAGAGGATTTCATTACTCCAAAGGAAGGCCTCCCAACTGGCAAGAGCCTTGACTGGCCGACCTGGAAATCCCTAAACAGATTAAGAACCGGAGTTGGTATAAAGGACAACCTCGAGCGGTGGGGAATGCTTCGGCAGGGAGAGACACTATTGTGCGACTGTAGACCGCTCACACCTACGATGCTGCTCCATGTGCCCAACAAGTTGCACATCTCAGGACCTAATGCTGGGCAACACACGAGCTATCGATGTTGCCAGATATTGGGAAAAAATAATTTGACGTCGCTGACACGAAGAAGAAGAGAAGTTGCAATTGTCCATATCTAATCATAAAATACTCTGTTTTGTGTTAACTTTACTAGTATAATTCATTCACAAGATTGGATTGAAGCTTCCCTTATAAATTACATCAACTGACAATACTTGGTGAAACTGTATAATTATAATTTCAAATTAATTTTAATTTAAAAAAATATTCATAAAAAATATTTAGTTTAATTCACATTTATTTTAACTGATTAGATGTTTCAGCGTGCCTGGAGACCATCGTCAATAATATTATTACCTTACTAATTACCAAACGATCAAAAGTGAGGAAAAATTGGGTTAAAAATTCGATCTTTTAAAATAATTATGTTAAAATAATATCTACAACGTGCCTTGGATACTACACTGAATGTTTTTTTAAGTTGTAGGCTGCTACTCTGGATGTTTTCAGGAACTATGTTCAAAGGTGGATTTTGGATACATAATTGTCTTGAAACAATAAAGCCCTCAACATACTCACACTGAGGAGATGACCTGGAAAACCACAGGTAACTTGGACTGCAACTGTAGACAAGGATCTAAAAACTTAAGGCTTGACCGAGACTGCAGCACAGTACAGGCGGACATGGGAAATGTGCACAAAGAGCCTATCCCAGATGATGGTAAATGGTGAGGCTGAAGAAGAGATGTCTTGAAACGGTAAGAACATTGTCTTCTGACCGAAATATGTAATATAATTTATGTAGAATCATATGATTTAGATATGAATATATTTTGACTTTGATACCGAGCTCCTTAGTAACTGACAATGTTTTCATTACTCAATTTTCAACATCTCACTTTTTAAGCTCTCAAGCACTTCAAGTGCGATTTTCTTCGAATGTAAACACAATATTTAAAACTCACCGCGCATTAGCATCGGTCGGACAATTATCGCACCATTAAGGCGGAATAAAACATTAATTGCGGGCTGCAACCGCGGCGCGGCGCTAGTGTCGCCGTATAATTCCCTCGTAAATAGAAGTCGTTATTCCCAGTGCTGCCCCCAGCGAGGACAATTATCTAAGGGTAAGGTAACATTTTGAACATTTCGCAGCGCCAGGTCAATCACCCCGTCTTGAAAAAAAGACGACGATGTAATAAAGGAGAGACCAAGAGCAAAATCACACTGTAAGCGCAGTTATGTTACAAGTATAATAAAAGATGTGGATGATAATTTAATAGATCACGTTGATAATCGCATCTCGATAGTTCAGCTAAGTCTTTTTTTTTGTTTGGAATGTTCCAGTCTTCAGAAGTGTCAGTTTGATTAATTAATTTCATTAAAATTACACCTTAAATATGTCGTTTACATAATTACCTGATACTTCTTGGTCATTTCTTAAAATGTTTTATATCAGATTTATTTTTAAATCATTTTACACGTTTTGAACTCCATCTGACTGCCTTGCTCAGAATGGACCTGATTGGGTCCGAAAAATGTACAATCAATAAAAACAAATGTGAAATAAAACATTTTTTTTTTTTTAATATTTTTGAATAAAAATTAAAATATACCTTAAATATTTATATACTAAAATATGCCTTAAATACATTTATTTATAAAAGATATATATTCCATTTGTACAGGAAGTGGCAGAGAAAATTGACAGTTTTAAATCAAAACAATTTCAAAAACCGTCAGCTTTTTTTGACACTCCCTGTATCTTCAAGTCCCCGGCTTTCTTGTAGAGGTAGTCGAGAACCATATATGTTGCTAGGTAGTTTTGGCAGCAGAGGTGTCATAGGACAAAGCATCGTAATAAAAAGCAACTGACAAAATTGAGTAGCGATTATTTGTTGTGATAAAAGAATAAAGGTTAAAATCTTAACAATACCTCATGAAAACATCATAGATGAAATTATATATTTAGATTAAGTCTTATAAAATTCATTTTAACATTAAAATTTTATGTCACTGCATTTTTTATTTTTTGGTTTCGTGGTATACAGGTACGGGTATGAAATAGTCAAATAGCTGACATTTTGGTTTCATCTATTAATGTATTTATATATTTAGATAATAAGGTATTTTACATACATTTAAATTATTTATTTATTTAACGCTGTTAAATATATAAATATAAATTAACACATTAAATATCACACAAGACACCTAAGTAATTTCAACGGCAATAAAAAAAAAAATAAGTACTTAAATTGTACACCGTACGGCCGCTAGTCATTTCTTGAAGCATTTCCTGAAGCGTTTTCTGAAGCGTTTCCTGTATAAGAATACTAGTACATTTTCCATTTTCCAATTACGCCATAGCTTGTCCCAGCGATATTAAAGTTTTTCCATCGTCATCCGATTCTGCAGCCACTGCAATCTTAATGATCTCACCAGGTATCTCTTTAACGAGGCTACGGCTCGCACTGAAGGCACCTGCAAAGCTCATTAATATTTTATCATCCGTTATTATTATGTCTATCCACTTCACAGAAAGTCGTGTTTGTTCTACACGAGATAGATATCTCAAATTCTATTCTTCTCATGTTTTTATATATAAAATAATAAGATTTAAGAAAACACAGCAATATAAAGCATTTCTTTAATTCTCATGGAATAGTTTTTAGTAGGATAAAAAATATTCAAATATTTGTATAAACAATTGAAGACTTATACCAATTTATTGTTTTAAATAAACACACAATATACAACAAGCGCTTTAAATAATAAGTATTCATAATGCAATCTTTATTTTGTTCAATGCATTGTTCATCGATAGGTAATGGAATAAACATGGTTGCAAGAGTTTATGGTTTAAATCCCCGTATGCTTTATGTTGTTAAGATAATCATAGTCGTCAGGTAAGATAATCATAGAGTCATATATTGAAGTTTGCTACGAATTTTCATGAGTATCATTCGTTGAATTTAGAATCTAGTAAGAGTCCATTTCAAATGACAAATATTCAAGTACTTTAACCCAACTCCTTTGATTTCGCTTGGTGTAAACGATAAACCTGTATCGTATTGTTGTTTTTTCAACCGTTGTTTTAATTGTATCACAAATTTGGTGTAAATACCGCAGGTTAATTAAATTAAAACAAAACTATGGTCAATAAATTAACAATTTTACTCGTTTTCATGTTCTATATTTGCTTACTCTAAATGCACGCTAATTCATTTTTTAAGTCTTCCATTTAGTTAATCTAAATATTGACACTAGTCAGCATCCCCATTACTTGTTAACATAAAACTAAAATAGTCTGGTTCTTGTTAAATATGTCGTTCGTTAATTTACCTGTAGCATTATTGTTCGATAAACCTAGGAAGATTTTTTTATTATCGATTGATATTATAAAATAGATTTATTTATTTCTACTCGCAACGTAAAAGTATTTTGGTTATGATTTGGGATAATTTTACGTACCAATAAAATTCAGCTTACTATATTGTACATAAACATGATATGTTATTCTATTAATCATAAAATAAACTATGAGTCATGAAATCGAACATAACATCATATCGAAACACAAATTTGTGTTCCGATTATTTTTTTGTATTTATTAATGATTTATAAATAAATAAGAATAAAAAGATATGTATTTTAATGATAAAAAAGATATCGAAGAATTTCTCATTTGAAAAATCCTGCATTTCGGTGCATTTTTATTTCCGCAAAACTGAAGCTGCAAAGTCACGATAGTTAAAATTAATCGTTTCAATTACATTTAATTACTGCGAGCTATTTTCATTGCACTGTTTCTTTGAACCAAGAGAATAACAAAGATTTTCATTTTAGCAAAAGCTCAAAAAAAAAATGGCAAATGGCATTCTACGGAGTGCCATTATAATATTACAGTTTTGTCTTCCCGACATTACGTTTATTGCCACTGTAGAGAATATTTGTTGGAGTAAGCCGTTTTGCGGTCTCATATAGAAGCTTCCAGTAAAGTATTGGGCTTAATTCTACGACCCGAATAATAAACTTATTGAGGCATTGTGTTATCAATTTCGTATGATTGTTTTTGACCTTTGACTTTATCGTTATGTGACGGAATATGCATGAAAATTTTCTTACATTGAATATTTAATAAAAGAATATTTAAAAAAAAAATAGCTTTATCGTTAGATATTCATACATTATTTTTGAGTTCAGGTTTTGTTAAGATTAAAGTTATCAACTGACAATACTTAAATATAATAGAATATACTATAAACTGCAAAATAATAATTTAAAATTAATTTGAATTAAAAAATTAACAAATTAAAAATATTCAGGTATGAAAATTAATCACTTTGCGCTAATAAAACATTCATCTGCAAATATGTATAGGTCTACTTTGTAATTGTCCCACATAGTATATCAAATACGATTAATTTAAGGCCGCAACAGCAAAGCTCAGTGGCTCCATCCTGGCTTCCACGCCAGGTCATCGTCAGGTCAGCGGAAGTTGGCTGGCCCGCCAAGAGCCTCGGCCTACTGACGCCTACATGCGCTGTGCTATCGCTGCCTGAAAAGCTCCTGAAACGGCTTGAAGCCAATTTGTCTGCTGAGGCAAAGTTATGCAACGATACGGGCGATGCAACGAATGTGAAACGACGAAAGATAGCTGAGCATTTATGTCGCGGCAGATGCTAAAAAAGCCAAGCCTACTTTTAATACTATACTATAATATTTGTAATTAAATATATAATTTTAAGTAAATATTGCTTAACTTCAATAATGTTCGAGATTAAAAAAAGAACCAATATTATTACAAAATAAATTTATTTAATCTAAAAAATGAAATACTAAAAAAGGTTGATATTGTATCTTTTGGGATTAGCCGTGTGTTGCGAACTTCCTTCAACCAATATTTTGACCGCCATTGCAGGGGTCTTTTTCAGGATTGATGATTTATTTAGTTGTGAGTTGGTTTATTCATATTATCTTTTTACGAACGTTATTTTTTTATTTATAAGTTCACCACACATGGCTAAACCCAAAAGCCACAATATAAATCTGGCCGTGAAAACCTAAGAAGTTATTTAACTAAAAAAGGTTTTTAATTAGTTTTATGTTAGAATAATATAGTAATACCAATTTATTTCAAAGGTCAAAGTTTTTAAATATAACAAAAAATCCCTCGGTGAAATGAATTATTGGGGGTTATTTCATTACATTTTTTTACAGAAAGTAATTTCACACTTCAGTTTTTTTTGGAGATATAAATTGAATTGTGGTGGGGAAAATTTTATATAAAATTTCCAAATAAGGAACGAGGTAAAATGTGTACATGTTTTTTAATCAAGATCATTTATCAGTAAAGTATTGTTCAATCAAATATTTATGTTTGATAATTTCTTGACATCATATAGAACATGAAGATTTTTCCAAGATAAACGCAGTGAAGAAGATTAATAAAAATAAAATTCTAGCATGAAATTTTTGGTGCTACGTATGTCAAGTCATGAAAAACAGAAGAATGAGAAAATAATGATTTCAATAATTCATATATCTTATTTATTAAAAACTAATTTAACAATTGAATAAACGTAAGTCATATTCTGAATACATGTTTTCTTAGGACTCTTCTACAATAAGGATTTATTACAATGATTTGCAATGCTTATATTTTTTGATTAACGGCTTTCTTTTTTACATTTTTTTTAATAAGCTTCCTGAATACTCGTGTAAAATTAGATACTTGTAATGAATAGGTGTAAGTAGTGCAAAAACACGTCGTAGAAAATGTAAGATATTTCCTAGGCTTTCTTACGTGACAGCTGGGCTTGCGTTTGGCTTCCTAGCGTCACCTATATTTGTAACGGTGGCAATATGTCACCAAACAGTGTCAGATTCAGGTAATAACTATTACCCAGTATTTTTTCATGAAACGACATTAACGATAATGCATACATTTTTATTTTTGATAACTTTCTTTACATGTGCCATAATAATACGTATTACCGTAAAGTATTAATCATCAAACGGCATATTTTCGTAAAGGTAAAATACACTGAACAATTATTTAAGTCTTAATTTATATCTTAAATCGACAATATCGAATCTTTAACACATTATCTACGAGTATGTGTAACGTTAATTTTTGCGACAGTACACAAACTCGTAGATTACTGACGTAAAAATTGCATTTTTACGACGTAACATAAACTCGTAGATATTCCTAATGAAATTCAAATACATTGTAGTATTTGCTTCACATTAGGGTTTTTTCGAATTAGTTTGCATTAGCAAAATATTCCATCTCGTTTTCCACGTTTTCCACTGCCCTCATCATATGAGGCACTGTTCATGCTCAAAAATCTTCGATTTCATATTAAACGCTAATATAACGAGTAATTTCATCTACGCGGCTGTAGATAGTAAAGTTAAGTTGTACCATTTTAGGTTATTATTGTTTTCAGTTATAAAAATACTTCCAGGTCTTTTAAAAATCTCAACATACTTTCTTGCGAAAGTGTTTTTCCTAATATTTTTTTGAGTTGTCTTTTCTACCTTCAGATTCACCTCTGTAAGAAAAGGTTGCAATAAAGTTAACGGGATCTTACTGTGATATCCCCTCTTTATTAAAGGAGTGGGTTTAACATGCCGAATGAGATATGGACCGTCACGATATTGGATCTGACTTTGGTGCAAAATAAAACTGAATCTTTATATAACCTTTCTTGCTGTCTTTCTATCGATTGATATCGATTGTCCATTAAAATATAAGAAAAATGAGTTCAATACAGTCAATTAAAATAAATATGTATATTTTATTTAAAACTTGACTTTTTTTATTTTTTTTATCATATACTCTCCATATTTGGAGCATATGGACACCGAAAATTTTAACCGTTTAAGAATTCTGCTCAGATTGTCCATGCAGATCAACATGGGAACAAAGATAGGTTTACAGGAGCCTCCAGGGCAAGAGCCCGCCAACTTGCATAGACTGGGGCCTGAAAAAGTCACGAGGCCTGGACGATTATTATTTTGTCCTTAAGGGGTGGCTCGACCTTACTTGGGACATGTAAAAGCTTAGTTTTAATTCAATTAATTTAAGAAAATCAAGCTAGTTCGGAATCCGAACCAACGGCGTCTGAGAGAGAAGAAAACACTTAAACCACTAGACTATATCGCCCATTCCCGGAGGCTGGAGCGTCAAGAAGCTGAACCCGGAGCGGCTGCTTGCCACCTTTGCGCAGAGCTTAACAGACGATTGCGTCGACGACAAAGATCGCCGAACTCCGCAAGGATTGCCAGGTAAAACGGCGTCGCGCGCAGAGAAAACGCGCAAGCGCCGAAGCAAAAACACTGTTTGAAGCGACGCAGAAAGCTCTCACAATAGAGATTAAGGAAAGCAAAAGGCGTCACTGGGAGGACCTGATGCAGACAATCAACGACGACCCATGGGGGATGCCGTACAAAATCGTACGGCAGAAACTTCGGGCCAAGAAAACCGATCCCTTCGAAACAGATACGGAAGAGTTGGGAAGGGTTATTGCCCTGCCGAAACGTTGGAAAATGCAAGCTTCCGTATGCCGAGTGACTCAGAGAGCGATAGCAGAAACAACTGTGAATTATCCTTCAACCTCACTGAACTTGAAGCTGCGGCAAGTAGGCTAACAAATGGAAAGGCGTCTGGACCGGATGGAGTGCCGAACGAAGTTTTACGACTTCTAGTAAAGCACCACCCGGAACCTTTCCTACAGGCCTACATTCATGTCTCGACGAACGCATTTTTGCTCCACAGTTGAAAAAGCAGCAATTGGTGCTCCTACCAAAACCATCACGTGCCGATAACACGCAACCGAAATATCGACCACTGTGCATGATTAACGGCGCGGGAAAATTGCTTGAGGCTATGCTTCTTCGTCGCCTGGAGAAGGTGCTTGCGGCAAAGATGGCGGACTCACAGTATGGCTTCCGGAAAGGACGCTCGACAACGGATGGCATCCAAAAGGTCATTGAAAGCGTACGAGAGGCACTTTCAGGATCGGTGAAAAAAGCTCCCGTGCGATGCTTATCGCTATCGATGTGAAAAATTCGTTCAACACAGCGCGGTGGAGCCAAATTCTGGCAGCGCTGGAAGGACACTTTGAAGTGCTGATCCACGTCGTCGCGATGGTGCGCAGCGATCTGAGTGGCAGGTCGCTTACGTACGAGGGCCAAGACCGGGAGTAAACAGTCAGCGCAGGAGTCCCGCAGGGAAGCGTGGTGGGACCGACCTTGTGGAACGCAATGTACGACGGTCTGCTCCGAATACAACTCCTGGAGGGTGCGGAGCTGGTCGCGTACGCGGACGACGTTATGTTGGTGCTGCGAGCGAAGACCACTATCTTACTGGCAGTTCTTGCAGAGGAGGCGGCGAGCCGAGTCAGTCGATGGATGAAGAGCGTTGGACTCCGCATAGCGGCGGAGAAAACTGAGGGGATATTTTTCAGCCACCGACAAAAGGACTCACCTCCAGAGGTGCACGTTGATGGCCAGACCGTTAAGATGGTCAGAAAAATGCGGTACCAGGGGGTGGTCATCGACGACAAGCTTTCCTTCAAGGCCCATCTCACCCAGGTGGCCGAGAAGGCGGGACAAGCGATCGGGCAGCTGGTTCGCCTTATGCCCAACATTGGCGGCCCGAAGCCAACGCGACGGCGCCTACTCCTACGAGCGGCGGAGTCAGTAATGACCTGCGCCGCACCGGTATGGGCCCACGCCGTGGAAAGCAACGACTCAAAACGGCAGATACTGGCACGAGTGCAACGTCGTGGTGCATTACGAACAGTATGTGCATACCGCACCGTTTCGGAGGGTGCTACACTCGTGCTCGCGTCAACACCCCCGATTGACCTGGTGGCAAAAGAGTTGCGCGAGAGAAAGACTGGAAAAGAGAGGCATATTACCTATCCAGAGATGCTTAGAGCCTGGCAACAACGCTGGAGTGCCACACCAAAAGGGAAGTGGACTCTGCGCATCATCAACGAGATTGAGCCGTGGATCAAGCGGGTGCATGGAACGATGACATTCCATGTCACGCAGGCCATGACGGGCCACGGTTGTTTCGGGGCGTACCTCCATAGAATTGGAAAGGAGAAGACACCCGCCTGCCATCACTGCGATGCGGACATCGACGACGCGGAGCATACGATATTTGGTTGCGCCGTGGAACAAAGAGAGGGAACAGCTCTTGGGCCAGACCAATGACCCTGACACACTGTCTCCGGAAAGGATGGCGGCCAGCATGCTGAGTTCACCAATCAACTGGGACGCCTGTTCGACATTCTTCGAAACAGTGTTACGGCAAAAAGAAGACGCCGAACAATTAAGGAGGCGTGCTGAACCCTCGCACGTCGACACCAATGGCTAAGCGATACACCAACGTTACAGCCGGGCCAATGAAGCCGACCCTGAAGCTAATGCCTGACGGCGATACACCGGGGTCAGTAGAGGCACTGGGAGGCAATTTTCAGCGGGTATGGTCCTCCCTATGACGAGGAATGAGTCCCGCACAGGCTCATAGGGAGCCTTTCTCAAGGCGCGACGCGTACAGACAAGGTACGGGCGTCCTTTTTCAAGGCGTTGTTGGGTATCGTGAATAAATCATTTAAAGCCTTCCAGTATAATCAAAGAAAAAAAAAAAAAAAGTCTACACTGCCCGGCATTTTAATTATTTAGTGTCATGAATTTCATAATCAATTATAAATACTTTTATTTTAGTGTTTCATATTGCCATTAATTACGTTTTATATTTATATATTTTAAATACTTGTATGTTGAATTAAACAAATTGAAGCGATGAACTTTTTAAAGGTCTTAATATTTTTGTAAATAAATTTACTTAGAAAAAAGGATTACAAATAAGAACGAATAAAATGTTTATATGAGATTACACCATCTGCCAGATAAATTATTAGTTGCACATAGTGAACAATGAAATCTCAAACAAAAAATATATTGGTGTAGGTTGTACGTAAACGAAAGATTTATTTTATTTTGTAGTCTCATATAAAATGTATCTACAAAATTCACAACTACAGTAAAAGTTTTTTGATCAATAAAGTGTATGCTTGAAACTGTGTATTACAAAAATAATCGCGTTACAAAATATACAGTGAAACATGAAAAATAATCTGAAACGCTGGCTTATTTCAAAACCGCGTGCACGGTAATAAGGTAGCGTAACGTTTGCGCACGAAAAAAATAAACAAAAAAATACGCAGACAAAACAAGCCGATCGCGTATTCGAGTATTAATTTTGGAAGCTCGCCAGAAGCTTTGTTGCTACCTGTGAAGCTCGACGTGTTACCGTGGATGGAAATCAAATTTGAAATCGGGAAAACTTGCACTGTGCTCCAACTGAGTTTTCTGAAGAATACGGTGCACGGTACAGGTGCTTGACATGTCGGTCTAGCATAGGTCAAGACTCTTCATGGAATATTCTTGGTATGTTGACAAATAGCATAAGTTTGATTGGAAAACTGCTCGAGGTGCATGCAACATGAATATAAATACTTCAATACAGTCAGACATAGCTTGTGACTCTTGAGGTTTATATCCGTTGATTATTCCGGTAAATATCTGAATGAATACATTTAAATTAATATTTCCATTAATTTTAGAATTAATAATGATATTTAATTATAGTTTTTATATCGTTTGAATCAAATTGTTTTTTGGTTAAAATATTCGTACTTTAAAATAAATATATTATTTTGTAAAAAGGAAACTGTAGATGGAGAAACTCAAGCCTGGATTAAAAATAACGCTTTTCATTTCCTATCTGCCTAAGCGCTGCATATGATGTGCTGGTCAGCTAATATCATAGAATGCAACCCGATATATCACGCAGCTTCCTTTTCACGGGGATTCACTGTGAATGGGTAGTGTTCACGAGATGACTCGTTTCCTAGTAATTTCAATAAATAATAATTAAATAACATTTTACGACTGAAGGATGAACCGATAATAAACACCTATTGAAAAGAAATTTTATGTAACATTATTTTTATTTTGATTTATGTTTAATGTCGAACCCACTATTTTTAATGATATTTAAAAAATGCTTAAATTTTATTTTGTAGCCATTCTCGTCGGCAAAGAGCTACAACACACTTTACAGTTTTAAATAATAAACGATCAATATAAAGCGTTTTTAATTTGAAACAATAAAACATTAATGTATGAAATCTTATAATAAATACTCATTAAATCGTTAATCAGCGCGGTCGCAGATGTATAAATTGCCGAAACTGGAATTAACACGATGAAAACTGAAAGTTTCAGCCGAAAAGTTCAACATCGCCCGAACAAATCAGAACGAAAGCTTCGTCAGATGATGGAGTAGAAAGTTCTCACTCGTCACGGGTACCAGCCGCGCGAACACAAAAGTCAATACTTGTTCAAAAGCGCTAAGAGCTTTTTTAAGCTTAAAACATAACACTGAAATATGAAACTTTACTTTTCAGTCTCGGAATCTGAAATTTTCATCGGCAGCTTTCAACTAGTTTTTTTTTAAGTAATCACATGAATAGTTACATGTCATGTACAGTTTCTGTATAAATACTAATAGAAGATTTATAAATGAATATTTAATCTACGTTATAGTCTTAGTCCTTGACAATTTCTTTCAGTAATGTTATAAAAATTTTATAACTCTGATAAATTTTTAATCATATTTTCCCATTTACGCTACATGACTAAAGCATATATTTGCTAATTATCACAGAGTTTATTCAGTTTTATATATATTTTTTTATTTCACAATAATCTTCCAAGACAATAACAACCTGAGAGGCTTGATCAGATAATATTTGGAGTATCTGAAACATATATAGACGTTTGTTATTTATCATTTTTAAAGTGATCGGAATAAGGGCACAACGCCAATGATGCGTGAATCTCGGGCTGTTGTCTATGACGTTGGCGAATCAACACTCCACATGCAGTGCTTAGTCATATGTACCATGGTAAGCGAAACAGAATTACACAGATGAGACTTCAGAACTACTATGACCATCTGACGGTATTCTTCTGTGTGATTTTACATAGTAAAAAAAAGGGTTTTTCAAATAAATATTACATAGTTGACACACAGTTACCATCCATTGAAAGTATAAAAGGACTGATTAGGGACACAAACAAACATTTTTTTGTCATCATTATTTGCAATACATGTGATAAAAGTATACTCAATTTTTATTATAACTAATAAATATATAAATTTTAAATTAATTTTAATTACAAAATTAACAAATTCATCATCAAAACTAAATATTTGTAGTTTGTTATTTTTAAATTAACATTAATTTAAAATTATAATAACGCAGTCTCACTTAGTGTTATCAGTTGATAGCCTTAATAATACTCGTTCAACATTCAAGTTTACCCTCATTAACAACGGGTGTTTTGTAGATTTTTTTTTTATATTTTACGAAAATTAATTGACTAATTAAACTTATGATCAGGGATTAATGGATATCCAAATAATTTTGCAGACTCCATAACGAAAGCGAAAAAACAATCATGAAGTGTATCTGACCAGTATTACAATTTTCGAAAAGAAAACTTACGGGAAAATGGCAGGAATCTGAAATTCAGTATTCTTTCAGTCAAATTTTTCTGTTCTAAGCTGCTTGACGTCTGATTTCTGTTGTGAAATAATGCAGGATTGTAAAATGAAAGTAGTGCATTTGACGCTCTTCTCAAAAAGAACTATTCCTAGGAAGAATGTTTCCTGCGTTCTCTTCCGGAGGAGAAGTGCTTCCATTCAGGAGTGACTTCGGACATGATAAAAACTGAACTGAAAATATTTAAACTTATTATTATCATAGAGAAGAAAAGCAGAATTTTTATTTTAAATTGCAAGTATCATATTAATAAAATCAAGATTTATTTCATTCAAAAGTATCGACAGTAATAAATTCAATGTAATAATATCCATAGAATGAATTCAATTATTCATTTTTCGTTAATAATTTAACGATATGTTGATGGCATTAAATTTATAATTATTTTCTGAAAATAAATATATCACACCGATAATTATGTTTATTTTAAAAACCCGCCGCGAAAAGTGAAATACAGCGGAAATGATCCGATTACTGAAATTCAGCTGAAAATTGTAAATGCAACCCGCTCAAATATAATAAAATAATAATTTGATGTCATATAACTTTTTATGGCTTTATCTAATTTAAGTTTTATCTCAGTATTGCAGTAACTGCATTGACAAACGTTTTTAAAAATGAAATCATCATTTATTTCATTGTCAAAATGTTTTTTACTTTTGAGTACTTTTTACTTCACAGATTTCTTATAACTTACTTTTATTCCCAATCTAATTTCCATAAAACGGAGCATATAAACAGCACATAAATCTAAGGCGCCGCTTTAACATTACTTTTGAGTCAAGTTCACTCTAAAACATATTTTATTATACGATACTTTAAAATATCATAAATTTGGAAGGATAAGTGGTTCTTGTTTGTGCTCTCCTGTTGTAAGTTGTCTATGTTTAGAAAATTTACTTATTATTTTCTCGAGTTTTTTTTTTATTGAATCTATTGCTTGGATTGCTTCTGTTAAAGGAATGGATTTATTTACGAGTATATTTCTGAAAGAAGACCAAGTTATGAACATGATGATTAAAAATCTTAAATGGATAAAAATTAAAATTGTTTATTTTTTTTACTGTCTTTCAGCTGTCATTCTTCTCAGATAATGTAAGTTTATATAAGTTTTTTTTTTATTTTATACAATGCATTGTTTTAAAGAACACTTATAAGAGAACGGTCTACAAGGAGATCGTTTAAGCTGATTATTAAGAAGTAATAAATCCTTGAGGTAGAGGAATGGTAAAGATGGTTAGTTATATTCTGAAAAATCATAATAATTAAAACATAATATTAATGGTATTACAAAAAAAAGAATTTGAAAATACACTATTCCTTAGAATATAAGTCACAGATGACCTCTTCTAAAACTACTCGTATTAAATAATTTATGAATAATTCTATCGGTTACAAGTTAGCCTTTCAGGTGGAGTTTTCCAGCACCTGTTACAGCCCAATCATAAATAGTATTAGAAAAAATTCCATTAAAGCAGAGATGATGGATTGCGTTATGTAACGAAACAAAACGGAAGATTGATTGCATTAGTGGATTAGAACAGTTGTGCTCAAGCACTGTGTTACGATCGTTATAACGTTTTTTTTTTTTTTTTTCATATTTCTTCATCCAGTCAATTCCTACTTGTCTTTAAAAACCATAATATTTTTTCTCAAACTCAGTTTCTTGATTAAATTGTGTGACTGAAGGATGCTAAAAGCTGCTGTTGATACAAATTATACATATATATCTCTAAGACACTAAATAAAAAATGCACTTTTTTGGCTTGATTTTTTTTCTTTTAATATCCGTTCCATATATATGTAACTAATGTTCAGCATAAATTGTCATCCCTTAATTTTTTTAGGTGACACTGTCCATGTCTTTTCATATTTTGATTCTTCTTAGTTCTTTCATTGGGTGACAGGAGGGAAATCTGCAAAAAATGCACTCAGTGGAGTTCTACAAGGAAATATAACTTAAGAATATGTATAGATAAAAGTAACAAAAACTATTATGTTGCGGTAATTTGTGGCAACCATTTATTATATATATACTAGAAAGCTGAAAAATATCATGACAACCAGAGTTTTAATTATTTTGTGAAGCAACTATAAGTTTACATCTTTTTTTATTTTGTTTTGAGATCCATTATTATTATTCTTCTTCTCGTGTCAGTGACGTCAAATTATTTCCTTGTATATGTGGCAACATCGATGGCTCGTTAGCTCCCCATCATTAATTCTTGGGATATGCGGCTAGTTGGGTACATGGAGCAGGATTGAGAACCATTGCAAATTATAAATAGACTAATAAATACTTCCATTTCTTTTTTTTCATCACGTGAATAAACAACGCTCAGTGTTATCAATATAAAATAAGTTAAGGAGTAAATACGAAGGTTAACCGTAAAATAAGTTTCCCATGGCGCTATAGTCCTGAAAAGCGCTATTATGGTGGATCCCGCGATTTTGTAGTGTACCTTGGTTCCCCCAATCCAAATATTTTCCCTAGCAAGCTGCTTGCGGAACTCAGTCTTGGCTTGGCAGCCGTACGTGATGGATCTCCCCCTCGCTTCGCCCGCCAGGTTTGAGCAACCATCGGTGTATTTATCTATTTAAAACATGATAAAAACAATAAAAGTCGTGAATCATCAAAAATTTATTGAAAGGTCATCAACGAATAAATAAAATACTAAAAAGGTTTTCATGCACTGCAGATGAGAAAACAAAAAGAGAAAAATGTTTATTTTCGTCATAGTTACAGCAGAAATGAAAAAACATGGCCGTGCCATATTTCGGTTGAGAAATTATGTTTTTCATTTTGTTTTATTGTTTACCTAGATCTGCAGGGACCCATTAATGCTTAATTTATAACGGCATTTTCCATAAATTTGATTTTTAATATAATAATGCGTTCAAAAGGTTCCGCATTGTTCGCTTGGTTACGAAAATATATTTAGCAATGAAATTGTGCTTTATTTATATAATGCAATCAAGACAATACCGGAAATAAAGGTTATAAATAAAATTTATAAATAGTCTTATAGAATGATATTTAGGTTTTCTGTTCTAAGAAAAATATTTATTATCGTTTATTGGCGATGCGTAAATGCTGTGCTGAAATCTAATGAACGAGTATGCTGAAACTTTATTCTTACAAAATCCTTTTAATATTTGGAACACCCAAATTAGCCGCCAATCAGTTCTATCCGCTGCCATTATTCACTCTTCGTAGCTATGGTATGCGAGGCATATTTTATTGTAATTTTAAAATGGGATATTTGAAACAAATTGAATGATTATTTCTATGCAACGAATCTTAAAATAGAAGACGCGAGTAACGATTCCTAACTGATGTCTGCCATTTTCAGAATCCATTTTCCAACCTCACCATTTCTTTATCCATTCCCACGTATTTCGTGGTTAGCAACGTGTTACCAAAGAAGCCAATTCGAGACTCGCTGTAGTATACGTATTTCGCAGCCTTATACTGAGGTCTGTTTGTCATCTAACTGATGCACCTAGAATCACGAAAAGGCCTTCAGCCACTCTCTAAGTAGTAGCTTTTTGCGTGCGTCTAGTAACGGGTCCCCATCTTTATCTCCAAAAACAGGACGGGACAAGGAGGGTTTTCACCAAGGAAATCTTGAGGAATGAGTCAATCTAACCATCGATACGTGGTTTACACTTTTATACAGTTATTTTTTTAATTAACAGCATATTTTTAATCTTAATAAATTACAGTTTTAAATAATATTGACGATCCCTTTAACATCAACCTACTCCATATTCTGTATAGATGTAAATTTAAAAAAAAAATGTAGAGATTCGTGTTTTTACAGTCAGAATCCTCACTAACATCCACAGTTTCGGTATAATGGAAGCCACACCAATTGCCCTAGTTTACTGACATAGAAACGGCAAACATTTTGTAACGAAGCCAATGCGTAATACGGCTAATGTGAGAATGTGCACTAAGTAATGTACATTTTGTGACCGTTAACATACATATTTAGGCTGAGCCACTTCTTGTGTCTAGTTTAATCGTCGGGACTATCACCCAATATAAAAAAACGAATATCCACTGAATGGTACCGAAAACCTTGATATACAATCATTCGTCTCTTATTTCTGTTCGCTTGTCGTACATGTATCTGTCGCCATATTGGCATTTTGGATAAGCACATTCACGGAAGTGACGTTAGTTATAGAGTTCGCCACTTGTGGCGTTGGGTGTCACTGACCACGGCGTGGTGCCGGAGTCAGTAGTTGTGAGTTTGGCCCGGCCTGAATACTGTGACTAGGTCCGGACCAGAAGTTGGTAAAGTTATCGATATATGCTTCCGAAAAAGTCTTAATGTTTTTAATCTGCTCCGCATCCTGCCACCACGTGACTGAATAACCACCTACTTAGATAGTAGGATGTCAACATAAATGTATGTATTGAGAGTAGCTTTGGAGATAAAGAAGCCTTTAAACAAGGCAAGGAGAAAAGTAACTGGAGAATTAAGTGTGAAAATGTATAAGAAGATTGACATTCATACCTTACAGAACCAAAAACAAGTTGAAGTTAAATCATAACATTATTTGCCAGCAGGTATAGCTCAGTGGTCAAATCGTTTGCTTTGAAAGCCAAAAGATCGTATGTTTGATCCCCGATGAAGATTAAAGAAAAAATGATTTTTAATCAAATTCTGAGCTCTAAAATTACCCCAAGTTGGTGTGAATTTGATCACTCACCCGTAAAAAGCCAGTCAAAGCCTATTAATCTAAATTGGTGGTAGACGAAAGTCGCCCGGTGAAGTCCATCCATTCATAGTAAATTCTTGTAATAATTAAAGATGATGCGTGAATCTTGGGCTGTATCTATGACCTTGGCAGGTTTATCTAACTTTTTAACTTTCATAATAATGGTGATAAAAGACATCATTATTTTTTGTAATATAATTATATAAAATGTTTTTGATTATTATAATTTCTTTTTTTACCCAAAATATCAATAAATGTTTCAAGACACAAAAAAAATATCAACAAAAATAACTGCCTAATCCATAGCGGTTATTGTTTCATTATTCTAAAGAATGCAGTGGAACAAATGAACATGATAAATTAATAAGATAATTAAAATTATTAATAAAAAATACTTTATCCGGTTTATAAGCGCTTAAAAAATAATCACAGTATTTAGTAGGCTGTTAATAATTTAACATTTTCAAAATGCATTCATAAAATGAATCTGAAAAATTAATTTATGAAAGCTGTACCGATTTAAATCTGTTTGGCCCATAAAATATCATTTATTCGCTAGATAAACCACATTGCATTTTAAATACGTGAAAATTGCAGCGAATGATCACGTGTATTGTGCACTTTATATTTGCGCCATGCATTCGACAAGCGCCGGGTTGGAAAATGGAAAATTTAAGTTTCAATGCTTTGGTATTCGCTGAAAAATTGCCCACATAATGGCGTTTTGGAAATATTATATGGCTTAATGCATGCTTCATTACACCTTGAATTATTTGAAAAATAATGGTTCTCCTATACTCTAAAAGGTGAGGAGCTCAGTAAGTACATTCATTGACTATACAAGAGTCAATGATTGAAGAAAAATATTAATCATGATCTTGGAATATATAAATAAATAATTGTGTCACCAGAAGTCACTTCAAATACTATTTCACCTATCGAGATGGGAGTTGAGAAAGCTCTATATAAGCAGACGACCATATGGACCGGATCTCATTTCTCTCTCGACCGCCTTCGTAACCTGATCAATCATCAGCCGCCCGCCGGAGATGCCACTGTGTTACGTGCTCGCTCTACGATCGACCAAGTTACAACTACCAACTAGTAACTTTTCATTTTTCTACAAATTACTTCTAAAACTAGCCATAAAATTCAATCTCTCGTAAATCAATTCAACTCAAATCTAATATAAATATTTTGATAACCTTTTAACCTTCAATACTGGTTTAAATATTAAGCCATTTTATTACTTACTGACATTTAATTCCCCGTGACATTACTCCGTGTTCTTATTTCTTTTCTTTATATGTTCAGAATGTCCGTGTATTTCCATTGATCGCTTCCTAACATTCATAAAATTCCTTCTCAGCAATCCACAGATCACAACACTTCCACTAAAGCACCGACCATTCCTAAAGTTGTAATTAACAAGAAAACCCACATAAATAAGGTATAGGTTAATTAAATTAAATTTTATTAAGCACAAGCTATAAGTTGTTTTGAGCAAACATGTGAAACATTAAGAATTATAAAATGTAATAACTTTATACTAAAATTATCAGGGATCGTGCAATATTTTCTTAATTATGAACTTAACCTCTGAATTCACACATTATTTATATATAAGGTGACTTACAGTAATCGTGTAAGAAAATGAGGATTGTAATCGATGTGTTTTCTTACTAAAAAGTTCAGTACTCAACTTTCACGATGTACGAATATATTGGAGCTTACCTGAAACAAAGAATAAAAAATAATTAAATTATATTCACTTTTTATGACAATACGTAAAAAAATATTATTTCGTTATAATTTACATCATTTAGCCGGCGGATATAATTCAATGGTCAAAGCGTTTGCTTTGCAAGTCAAAGGTCGTGGGTTAGATCCCCGACAGAGATTAAAAAAAAAGATTTTTTATCGGTTGGTGTGAATTCCAGTCATAGCCTATTAATCCAAATTGGTGGTAGACGAAAGTTATGCCGTGAAGACCTCCCATTCATAGTAAATTCCTGTAATAATTAAGGATGAAGCGTAAATCTCGGGCTGTAGTCTATGACGTTGGCGGGTCAACACTCCACCTGCAGCGCTTAATGGCATGGTAAACGTCATAGAATTCCTCAGATCAGACATCAAAATAACTATCACCATTTGTCGGTATTCTCTTGTATGTGTTTTTCTATTCATATGTAAGATATTAGTGTCCATAAAACAAGGAAATAAGATTTACGTAGACAAATGATTAATATTTTTACTATACCTTAAAACATGTTCTGTTTTAAGTAAGGCAAATTTGTAATTTTAATTTATAGGATAGTTTAAGTTCATTAACATTTCCACAAATTTGAATATAATATGATTATGATGAAATCTTTTTTTAATAAAATGCAGCTTAAAGAAAGGATTTTAAAGTTTTAAACTGTAATCGTACTGAAAACAACTTCGTATCGTAAAATCTTTTCGCTGCAAGCGCGAAACTTTTCCATTGAGAGTCTCACAATAATGCATTTTTCATACTTTGAAGTTGATGCAGAAGGAAAAATTATTCAGGGCAAGGGAGGGCTTTTGTAGTGACAAAACCAAAGGGACCCCCTTTGGTTCTTAGTGAGCTTTCGCGAGCTTTCCAATGGGAAGAATCGCTTTAAAAGTTAAATTGGTACCATTATTACTTTGGACTTCCCTGCGTTATTTGATAACCAATTAAAACTTCAGTTAATTTAATTTCGTATTTCTTGATAGTGAAATTTTATTATGGAATCTGGAATAGCTTTTGGATTCTGTGGCCGAATTCACATTTCAAACAAACTTGAAATATAATATTAATATTAATAAAACGAATCGTGCTTCATTTTGAACATTAAATAAATGTATGATTGTTTAATTTCATTTTTCAATTGTTTTAATACTTTTTAAAAGAGTCATTCTTTCTTTTATTATAAGTAATGGATCAATTAACTCAAAATAATTACAAACTCATTTTTATTAATATAAGAATAGTGTTAAATAAAGAAACATCGTTAAAAATTGTTAGATTTTAAAAAATACATTTAAAAAAAATATATAAGCATTCGAGATCTCTTCACAATATCAAAAAACTTGATTATGTATTGATTAATATACTTGAAGGCAGTGGTTTCGCTTTCAATGAGAGTTTTGCTCGTCTTTTTTGTTTTGTCAGTATTTTCTAAACTCTAAAACCATTATCAGCTAGTAAAAAAATATATATATATTTAAGGGACTATAAACGCGTCATCATTATAAGCACTCAAAAAATTATGATTTACCATGTTTTTGATGTACTTTTCGTCCTCAAAAAGGCCATTTAAAAGAAACATGGGGCACTTAATTTGGTTTCTTAAATTGCGTTAACCCTCGAATCCCGCGGGACGGACATTAAATACTTTGCGGTAGAGATCATACCGAAGGCCCTTAACCCTACCCTCGATTTACCATTTGGGTAACAAGCCTTCCAACGGCCATAAAAACTTTTACGTGGTTTTTTTTACGTGTATTGGGAAACGTTCAAGAAACTTTTTGGATTTTTCTCCGGTGAAGCTCCACGATAGTATATATTTTGTAAACAAGTTGATTTTCGTGCGCTAACAAAATACAGTAATGGCTATGTTATTTCAAATCATTATATCCAGGAAAACATATAAAACTTATATTTGTAAGTTTTCTTAATATATTTAAACATACACAACTGATACACATACAAATTCACAGCAAACATAACGTTTTATTACTTTTCTCACACCAAAAATCGAAAAAAATAAATAAACGGCAGATGCCCGGATTCAAATCATAAATCTTTGCAATAATATTCATTTTATTATAATTCGATAATTGATCTGTTTTTTTTAATTTGCTCCCATCGGTAATATTTATTATTGATACGTATTGACCATAAATAGCCTTTGTTCTAACCTGTTTTTTTATTTATTTACCGATTTTTTTTTTGTTAAGTAGACCCCCTGAGTCACGTCTGTACTATAGACCAGTGCTCCGCAACCGGTGTGCCGCGGCACACTGGTGTGCCGTAAGCCGATACAGGTGTGCCGCGATCAAATAAGGCAATATTATAAATAAATAATTTTACAAGGGTCCTCAAGCTTTCTGCGCCAATCGCCTATTTATGTATGACATATATAAATGAAATTCGGAGTCACTCTAGATCGCACCCTCACCTTCAGGCGTCATTGCAGCAACACCAAACAGAAAGTTGCAACAAGGAACAACCTCATCCGCAAACTGACCAACACTCACTGGGGAGCCCAACCACCCCTTCTTCGTACCTCAGCTTTAGCACTTTGTTTCTCAGCCGGAGAATATGCGGCACCAGTGTGGGGTCGATCAGCCCAGTAAAAATCATATATAATTTAAGGGATACTGCCCTGAATGATGCATGCAGAGTCGTCACAGGCTGCCTCAAACCAACACCCATTTCTAAACTATACCCCTTGGCTGGTATCGCACCACCGAACATAAGACGCAAAGTCATATGCGCCGAAGAAATGCGTAAGGCAATCAACCAACCGTCCCACTGCTTGTATAATCAGATACCCCCAACACCAAGATTGAAGTCTCGAAGCAGCGATTTACCATTTGGGTAACAACCTCTCACATCCGGCCCTGAAAATGAGAGACTCCAACTCTGGCAACAAATCGCACCAGAGGATTTCATTACTCCAAAGGAAGGCCTCCCAACTGGCAAGAGCCTGACTTTGGCCGACCTGGAAATCCCTAAACAGATTAAGAACCGGAGTTGGTAGAACAAAGGACAACCTCGAGCGGTGGGGAATGTTTCGGCAGGGATTTGTACTAGTGTTCTGTGGAGACCTTTAAACCGACCTCACACCTACGATGCTGCTCCATGTGCCCAACAAGTTTTATTACATTTCTCACACCAAAAATGCTGGGCAATAAACGAGCTATCGATGTTGCCAGATATTGGGAAAATAAATCTTTGCAACGTCGCTTCACACGAAGAAATTCGATAAATGAAATATAAATAAAGTGAAATTGATCAAATTAATATCTATTTTTGGCTTTTGGTGACCATGTATATTCAAGGTGAGAACTTTGGTGTGCCGCAGAATTCAAAGAAGTACTTTAAGTAGCCGTAGATGAGAAAAGGTTTCGGAGCACTGCTATAGACAACCAAACTGTATGGAAATCACTTTTTGTTTATAATTACTCCACTTACAATAATATTATTTATAAATTACTATGGTTTTGAAGATCATGATTTTCAAATAAATTATTTGCTGGATTCATTTAGCATATATTTTATTTTATAAAAGCTTTGAAAGATAAAACACTAAAAGAAATCCCTAATCCAAATTAACATTCAAACAATCCAATATATATTAATAATCCAAACTACAAAATAATGTCTTATTATATCATTAAATTTTAAGAATTTTATCATTTATCGGTATAAAACACTAAATATCCTGAATTAAAATATCGGTTATCCGATTTAACGTTTAGGTGACTAGCCCTGGTTTCAAGTTTGTAGTTAACCAATGCCGAATAAATTTTACGGGGTATATGAAAATATCCGCCATGAAACATACATTTCATTGGCTTCGTCGATAATATCTCATTTACCTTTTTATTATGTATGTATACGTTGAAGACCCAAATACATCATAATATAAAAATACATCAAATGTATATTATGTTTATTTATGTTTGAATGTTTATTTACTTAAGTAATATAATGAAATAGCTTCATGAAAAATTCTCTGCTACTGTTATTTATATTAATGTTTTTTTGGAATGAGTATGATAATATTTCAAGCAATACATTTTTCAGTTGACAAGCATACAAATTTTGATTTTAATATTTAAATGGAAAAAAATAATCTTTAAATTTTAAATAACGTCATGTATATGTTTTTTTTGTACTGACACTTAAAACCTGAAAAAAGTATCACCTTACATCTTAATCAACTACTTTAATTCATTGTATTTTTTACAATATGTTTCAATACTTTAATTTCGGTATTTGCTGTTAATGAGAGATATGTCATAAAAATACGGTATTTGATGTAGATTTGTATGTGTGTATCAATTTATCAAATGAATATGTTATTTTCACCACATAAGTCTCCTAAAACATAAGAGCAATACGATTAATTGGCAAAAATCAACGTAAAGAAATAAATAATTGTCAAATAAAAACTAAACACTCAAATTTACGATTTTGTCAGCTTAAGTAAGGGACATGAGAAAAACATACTGACGTAAATAAATAGAAAATCGAATTAAAAGGTGGGTCTTGAGTCCGCTTCGAAAAATCAAAAAAACTTATTTATTTAGCAGCGAGTTCTAGGCCATTGGTGCCGCGTCATGTTTAAAGTATATTCACCCGAGAGGCGACCGTCGCCGTTGGGCGCCAGGTCGGTACATACTATAAATGGATTTTAAAATTTCTCCAGAGTTAAAGTCAAGAATCATAGAGACCTCTATTCTTATATATATATTTTTTGAAACACAAATAATAATATTTATATTTGTATAATTATAAATGGTTCTGATTGTACTCGTATAGCCAATGCTGTTTTAATGATCATCTAATTAACCACGTAGTAAATCAACTTCTTAATTTAACCGTAAATTAATTATACGGCATCACTTGGAGACAGTTGTTTGCAGCTTTTACGTCACGTAAAAACCGCAAAAAGCTCAAGAAAGCTCTCCTAGCGCCTTAACGACACTTCCGTTTCCTACAGGTGTGAGGTAAAGTACTTTAAAGTTTACCGCTGATGAATGTAACATTGTAAAAGTAAGTGAGATATAAAGTGAACCAGGAATACTGACAGAATAAGGTGTGTGCAGATTTTTCCAAAGCTGATTAAGTGAAATAATATTTACCAAAAGTAGTGAAATTATATTATTAATTAAATTTAATTTAAACAAAATATTTCATATTTTTTTAAATTCAATTTTGGTATATGAGGACGTTAATATAATCAAGCATAATCTAATCTTGTACTAATGCGTTTTATCTTTGTATTTAGCGATTTTATGTAACTCATATAAATACGAGTATACAAAGAATAATATTTTCAAGGATCATACTTCTAATTAAACAAAAATATGAGAGGATATATAAGAAGATGTTGACATCAGCATGATATAGCCTTTGCTGACTGGTACCGAAGATCTTGATGTACAATCTCTCATCTCTTATTTCTGTTCGCTTGTCAAACATGAATGTGTCCGCCATATTGGCGTTTTTTGACTAGTCATATAGAACGCTGCCTATGGCGCTGGTACGACAGCCCATCACGGGCGCGCCAGTTGCGTGTCGATCGTCAAGGGCGCATTACGGCCGGCCCAGCATTCCGCCTAGGAAGGAAGTTTGTAAAGTTATAAAAATATATATGTCAATGTGCTTCAGAAAAATTATTTGTTTTGCTAACCTACTCTTCATCATGCCCTCACGCGACTGAGTAACATCTTTGAAAAAGAGAAGGATGTTAATGTATTTGTATAACTGTCTGCACACGCATTTCTTCATATAATTTTCAAATTAGTGTTTTTTCTTACAATAATTATTTTTCTATATCTTTCTTTACACATACTTACCATCAGCCTTGAATATGATTTCCAGTTAGCTTTCTCTAAACAAGATTTACAAACTTAAAACGGTTTAATATTAAGGTTATATGGCAACTAAGATATTTTTATATGAGAATTCTGATGGATTTTGGCTACAAAACAATAATAATATAAATTATTATTTTGTTTGGTGTAAGTTACAAAATAATACTTTTATAAGTAAATATTTGTAACCTTTTGTATTGAATTCGGTAACTCATCGTGAAAAAAAAACTGTATCACATAGGCCATTCTAGCAAGTAGACTTTGCAGCAGGTGCGACCATGCTTAAGCAGTAAAAAGTGTTGTCCTTAAAAGGGTACCAGACCCTGGCGTAACGTCTCATTAGCGAATCCTGAAAAAGCGTGGGATGATTTCCGGAAGCTGTGACACTGTAAAATTTTACATCCTCCTGGAAAAAGTCACGTTTAAAAGTAGCTTGTTTATTTGTTTGTTTTTCTGAGACTTGAATTTGTTTTTGTTTATATTGAAGAAGCTGAGGTACTTTAAGAACACGCTGAACGCTGTTTTGGTGTTTCAATAATGTTATTTACCCAAAAATATTTTTTATGAATGTTTTTTTTGTGTTGTTATCGTGCCTTTTTCTTAAGATTATGATTTTTTTGTGAAAACCATAACGTAAGCAATAATAAAGAAAATTTTCATATATTTTTATTAAACGTATTGCTAATACTATTAACGCACTTGATTATAAAAATATGTCTCTTAGTTCATCGTTTGCTTTTCAAAATGAAAGTTAAATGAATAACAAAGCGACATTATTTTTAAAATGATTTATTCTAGTCTTTAAAGAAAATATTTTAAATGTGTACAAAATGGATCTTTACATAATTTTTATTTTTTAATTTTTACACAACTCTCGTTCGAGATTAAAATATTGATGAAAATGTTTGTCTTGCAACTTTCAAATACTGTCCACAGTTCTTCATAATACTCGAAGTACACAAATTTTACTCTATTTAACTCCTTATTAGCTTGTTGAGCCAAATTTAATGATTGCACATGTGATTCAGAACTAGGATTAGGGATTCATTTAACAGTTAATTTGTACTAAGTAGATCATTACCAATAGCTTAATCCTCGAACGTGTAAGCACTAATCTATTGATATAATTAACTTGTTTACTTGAGAATTGTTAAGAAAAAATGCATTGCAAGTTCTTTCATACGTTTAAAATTGCTTATTTTTAATATTGGTATTCGTATTGTTAATGCGTGTAGTTATTTAATAAAATAAATTAAATGATTTTTTACTTATTCTTCCACTACTGTTTTTTGTTATAAAATCTTATTATTTATAAAAATACTTTTATTTTGAATATATTCTAGTTAATCATTTGTTGTGATCTCGTTATTAATGATATTTTCTCATTATTATCCTTCTCTGTAATACAATCACACAATTTAATTCAAACATTTCCACTAAATAACGTTATTATTTCATGTTATTAGAACTGATATCGGTTCTGTTAAATAATAGCAATAATCCAAATTAAATTTTGAGCAAACACAAGTCTAGCCGAATGTTTGAGGGTCAATCAATGACAGAATTATTAAATTTATTTTATAATACTTAAATATTTTTTAAGACATTAAATTATTGTTTGTATGAAGTGTATAAATGTAAAAATCTTTGCAAAACAAAATGATAGAAATGTATCCACTTGTGATATGAAATTAAATTTAATACCTACGATAAATTTTAAAACTTTTTTTATTATTTATCTCCTGACTTAAATATGTTATAATTTTTACTTTATTTTCTTACTTCAAATCTTATCTTATTCGCATTTTTTGATAAAGTCATTAAAGTCAATATATAGTGTTGGTAGACAAAATTGTTTTAAAAATATGTTTTTAAAACAAACTGTTATTTTTATTTAATGTATCCGTTGCTTACTTTAAAGTAAACATAAAAGTAAAAAATTACTCTTGTTTACTGTGAAAAAATATACTCTTACAGTAAATATTTTTAAAGATACGTAAATATTTTTTTACCGTTTTTAAAATAAAACCATGCAGTCTAATGGCTTTATTACTTTTAAGACTTACAAGCATATTAGAAAAATGGTCTATGAATTTTAGTTTAAAATTATAAAACTGTGGTTAAAGACGAGTATGATAGTTACTTTCTGAAAAATAAAATAATCAATTTTCCAAACATTCATCTTATTTATTTTTATTAATATAACTTATGTTTCGCCAATAGTCCAGTGGTTAAAGCGTTTGCTTTTCTCTCAGACGCTGATGGTTGCATCCCGGCCAAGCTTGATTTTCTTAAATCCATTTAATCAAATCTAAGCTCTTTACAAGCGCCCGGTAGGGTTGAGCGCCACCCCATATATAAACATAAATGTCCAGACCTCAGGAGCGTTGGGCTGATTATCTGATGTTCTTAAAATCGCTGATTATTGAACACCCAAATATTTCTCTGATACTACATACGCAGGCTATGCGGATTCTTGCCGGGTACCATTTATGTTTCCATGTAGATTACCGGGTATGCAGGTGGTCTGGGACAAGGCATAGACCATCTGGGCTTACAAAACTGTTAAAATTTCAATTTGTAGTATTCTGATGCTCCATACACGCAGCAAAATATGGTAGAAAAAAAATATCTCACCATTTTTCATGACAATACTTTTTTTTTAATGACTGATACAAAAATATGTATTTTGCTTTTATTTAACATTTACTAACATTTGTTTAAGATAACAATAATCATTTGTAATATTTATTCTGAAAATATTGGATTTGAAAAAAATATATATTTTAGATAAGAATAAATAAAAAAATAAAAATAGTGACGGTTTCAGACGTGTTTTTTATCACATGAAATGCCCTTAAAATTTGCTTTCGAATTCATTGCTGATTTGCTAAAATCTGGGTCTAATACTAATTAATTTCACCGGCTGATTGAACCCGCCCCCTGTCTGATTAATCATTTCATGTTTGGCAATAATTGGTCGAGAATGGTAAAGGGGTGAATGGGAAACATTGCAAAAATTAGTGCGGACACTTAAGGCAGATTTGAATAAAATAACCTATTTTTTTTCAATCTTTATTTTCATATCTGGAACATATATTACAAATTTCCGCCACTCAGTTCTGTCATTTCTTGTCTCAAGACATTTTTGCTCTCGAAGTTTCACCTGGGATCGTTTTCCTGACGACCTTCAGGCCAAAGAGACAATCATCCGATTCTAGTTTATGATGACTTACGTTTTATAAAAAAAAAAACCTATAGTCATCTATTTTCAAATGATTAAAATGTTTCTCGACTGTTGAATAAATTGTTTAGAACAATAAATTGATATTTAAAATTATTAATTTTCTCGCCTTTTTTTGCTTTTTTTAGCTCAGAGAAATAAGTTACTTTTTAAAAAAGATATAATATTTCTAATTTTACGTTTATGATTTGCAATTAAGAGTTATTTATATTTTGTTTAATAAGATTTGAAATGTATTTTTCATATTGAGGAAACATTTTTTTTTTCTTAATTTATTTCATGTTTTCGTTAATGCGACCGAAACGCAATGCAATATAAAGTACTTTCTTGGGAAATAAACCTGACAAATAAAGAACACGTCGTTTGAACAGCGTCCGACCGAAAATACATTGGAGATAAACGTCAAATGCAAATCCTCGGATGCGCCATGCCAAGAAGACTTGCATCTACGAAGCCAATATAAAAACGCAACACTGCGTTTTACGAAAATAAAGATGTATTCAAAAATAATACAGCAATCGGAAACTCAGAGAAAAAGAGTTCCTTCCTTTTGGGAAGATGAAACGATTTTAAAATCCATGGATACTGTTTAGGACTCACAGATATTGGACAAGGCGAAAAACCAGCTTATAATTTAAATCACTACTCCATTTTGACTTACAAGCTAAAATGAAAAATATTAAATAATTAACTCTTTTAAGAGTCTAATCATTGTTTGAGTCGAGCTTCAGTCCTTCATAGCTGCTGCTAGTTGTGGATAAAATCTGTTGTTTCGCAAAAAAATATATTTTCTTTAATCTTAATTCCTTGAAAAGCAGACGTAAAGTTATTTTATTTAGAATTTTCTTAAATCATTACTATGAACACTGCGCTTTTATTGTCATTTTTTTTTGCACACTCACCCACAACCATCTTTCTCACCCTTGTATGCTTTATATGCAATGAGTAAGCTCTGAAAGACTCATTCAATATTTGTATCATAGATCCGACTATTTTCAAACAATTTTACTTTTCCACATGCGTTTTTGAAAAAAATTAAAGATCGAAAACATTATTATTTAAATATGCATAAATATATTATTTTATAATATTATTTACAGTTATTTGTCTTTAATGCTTCTGGGCAGAGTCCACAATTGTTCAGAGGATACTCGTAGTGGACTTATCAGTTGCTAACTGAGCATTATCTGAATAAGCGCAACATAAAAGAGACTTAAATTTCCTCCAGTGTGATACAAGTTCAAGTCCAGTATCTAATTATAGAACCAACTGAAACGTTTTGTGTCACAAAAGAATTTATTTTATTTATATATGATAGCTTATATATTTGAACGAGTCTAAAATTTGATAGGTTATCAAATTTTCTACTCGTTCTCTGTAAGGTTTCACTACTCTGTCTAACTATGTCCTGAAACAATCCCAGTGTATGCTGTAGTTTCAGTCACTGTTTGCCCGTTATTGCCAGTCGCTGCCTGGTGGAGAAAATTTAGTTTTCCCGAAACACCTACCTGTAAGTGAAGTCTGTCGGATTTACAGGAAAACTCATGCAATACTGGAAACCTCGCGCTACACAAGTCATGTATTGTGAAAACTGCATGATATTGCGCAAGCATATTTTCAGACAAAGAGCAGTTGGTAGACAAATATTTTCAGTTAATTTTAAATTTTATTTATTTATTTATATACAGAATCGAAATTACAATTTTTACAAATATTTAAGAAACAGAGTAAACATAAATATACAATAAATAGAGAAAATAATTAAAAATAAAAATAACACAAAATATACTATCAAATATTTTTTTCAGAAACTGAGATATAATTGCCGTATTTAAAATATTGTCTACCCTACTGGAGTACGTTTTCTGCAAGATAACACCAGTATAATCGTATCATTTCAAACGCCATTATTGTATCATTCTTAAGGACTATTTACTTAATAATTTTTTTCATGAAAATTTTGTATAATTTGTTGATAAATAGCTACTTGACTTGGCGTAGTAGTAATTTAAGTAGAAGATTTTTTCCGTTAAAAGTTAATTTCACAATAAAATTAAAACAATCAAATTCACGGCAGAATCGGTATTCGACCGAGAAATCGTTTTTCTAGTAACAAAAATAATAAAGTGACTTTAGCGGCTTTGCAAAAAAACTATCAGTACATCTTAATTAAATGATAAAAATAAATAAATCATAATAATTAAACCATCAGTAGTTTATAAAATATAAGAATAAAAAAATACCTTCCACCAAATATTACGCAAAAAAAATCAACCTGTTCTTATTTTATTTGAATATATTTTTTTGTTATTTTGATTACTTAATAACACAAGGGAAGACATCAATTTTAAATGCTTGAAATCTCCAATTGAGATGCGAGTCTCTGAATCACCCTCGGTGCTGGTCACATAAATACTTTACCACATAGGGAAAGGGATAAGCGGAAAACTTTAGAGGAGATACGACCCACTCCGAGGTCGCAGTTGTTGTGCTGTAGGCTCTCGCGCGATATGTTGATGTGCCTGAATTAATTTTCGTTTTATGGAAAGCGCGAAAATTAGTTGGGCGACGAATTCGCCGATCTTTGACCTGAAACTCCGCAAACTATGCTAATCGACTTTTAAATATGGAAATTGCCCGCCAAGCGCCCGCGCGCACCTGGCTCACGCAGGCCACAACTTTAGACGTCACGTGTCCGCTTCCGGTATGATTTCAGCAACTTTCCTAGTACCTAAAATTATGAATCGAAAGTGTTTTTTTTTTCATTTTATTTGCGTGTGGATGACAGGTTGGGAATCATTGTTAGTATTGAAAATTCTGGAAATTGAAAATCCCATATTTCTGACTTATAATTTGCTAAGCAATATTTTATAACGATTATAAAGTATGTGTTTTAATAGTAATTAAGAATATACATAAAATATATGAGTATATTTTATGTCCTAATTATTAAAACAAGAAAATTTGCCATGTTTACACATATTGTCTTGCTTATTACGAATGTTGCTCGTATATTATTCTTAATGATCTTAATTAATTTGAATAACATCGTTGACTTGAAGACATAGTTGATGTACTTTTAGTGGCAATTAAGGTGTTTGTTGATTAGCATTTTTAATGATATTTTTGAAAATTCTGATCCAGCCGAGACCTGCATCATTTAATCATAAAAATAAGCTCAATATAACTTACGACACGCAATAGGCAACAAACGGTGACTCATATTTTTTTTATGTAAGCACATACAGGAGAATACCGACAGATGGTAATAATAATTCTGAAGTTTCATCTGTGGAATTCTATGATGCATATGGCTACGCGCTGTATGTGAATTGTTGATCCGCTAACCTTATAGACTACAGTCCGAGATTCACAAATCATTCTTGTTTTTACAAGAATTTAATTTGAATGGGTGGTCTTCACGGGACGACATTCGTCTACCACCAATTTTAACTTAATAGACTATGACTGGCATTTTATGGGTGAGAGATCAAATTCACACCAATCGGGGGAGGAGCTCAAAAATCGGTTAAAATTCTTTTTTTTTAATCTCCGTCGGGGATCGAACCCACGATCTTTGGCTTGCAAAGCAAACGCTTTGACCATTGAGCTAAACCCGCCAGCATATACGATTAAGTTTTAGATTTTTTTGCGAAGTACATTAACATTTGTAATGTAAGCATACTCGTACAAACCACGATTTAGTCAAACCACTTCATTCTGAACAACTGGTATGGTGAGTTTATCTAAATTAAAAAAGAACGCGTTATTTTATAATTCGTCATATTAAATAAAAATAAACCTTAACTTTGTAAAAATACTAAATTTTGTAGAAACTCAGTAATATAACATATAAACTATTTTATTATTATCAATTTAACTTTATAGCTTAAATAAAGTTTGATTACTCTTTTTTAAATTGAAAAAACTAAGTTAAATACGCATGAAACAATGTATTTTATAACTATTAATATATTTTAACTATTTATATTTTACTTGAAAAAAATTATATGATATTTGTAAGCTATTCATTAAAATGATATAGTTATTATAATCGATTCAGTACAAAACAAATTTAAACCTACCTTTTTAATTTTCTAAACCTCATTATTCTCAAAACCAAAACATAATTCAAGCTTTGCATTGCGGTAATCAAATGGGAGTGGAGTCTTGTAAACAGTACTTAATCCGATCAAATCACCCTTCTTTTATCATCAGAGAATCAATTCAAATTGTATTAACAACTGCTTCAAAGTGCATTGCTTACAGATACACTTCACAACAAAGACGTGGCTCGAACTTCGTAGCATTAGCGAAGCATTATCTGGCATAGAGGCAGCGTAAAGGGGGAAGCAGGATGACAGTTAGGAAGGGATCTCTCTCTTCTCATGTAGATTGTAGACCCTCCCGCAAAAGCTAATATTTCCATCATCTCCCGGCTACGACACTTCTACGCCAAACTTGTCCCTATTGTGAAGGAAACCCCTTTCCGTTTCAACCCCTACAGTCGCACAATGCTTAATTATGTTACCAAATCCATTAATTTTCTTAATTATTATTATCCTATATAATTTATGAGAAATTTATAAACATAACGTTTAACATTAAAATGATATGATGAAATTAACAAATGTCAGTTTCTAACTTAACATAACGTAAAAAAAATATCAGTCATTTTCTGCATAAAATAATACAAATCATATGATATCGACAAATAAAATCAAAAACTATGTCAACGTTTCTTTTTGTGCAAAAGGAATAATTATTACAATTATTTAAATTTAATAAATCCTTTAAAAAAATATGCAATACAACATCTACACTTACACATTGTTTTGAATTTGAGATTAATAATTACCACATTTTTTTTTACTATTTTATTTTCCGTCCTTAAAAATATAATCTATAATCAAATATAAAAAAGCTTACTGTACACTACTAACATCAAACTAAAATGTAATATGCTGAAGCGTATACTTTTTTCAAATATATGATAAATATGCAAAAAAATGTGATATATATATTACATTAAAATCAAAATACTGAGTGAGATTTTCAGTCAAAGCACGGTTAATTATGAATTTCACACTTTCAGTGACGGCCCCCCCTTTTCAGAAGGAAGCGTCCCATCCTCCCCCAGTACCGACCCTGAAGAGAACCTGAACAAGACCACAAAGTTTCCTACCACATTCGGTACTTCCGTTTCACATTGAAAGGCACTGAGTCAAATGATTTTACGACGCGTGTCTCTACCTGGTCACAATATTGATACAACACGAAACAATTTATTCCTTTATACACGGCTTAAAACATGTTTGATTATTAATCAAATAAATTAAAGTTATAAATAAAATATTCATTAATTTCATTAATGTTAAATTGTTTCATCAAAATTAACCTATTTTAACAAAATAATCTACGATAAGTTGTCATATTTCGTTCATTTAAATTATTATAATATATTTTATGCTTTCTATCACTTTTGTATTTACGGATTGCAGAACTAGTTATTTTTTGTAATCGAACAAAAATACGATACATTTATTTGATTCAATGAAAAAAAAAAGATTATTTATATCTACTTGTATATATGAAAACTAGTGTAATATGAATTCAATTGGAATACAAGGTCTGACATTATAATTTATTTGTTTTATTATTAAAAATGTTTTTTTTTATATTATAATTTGAAATAAATGCTTGATTTTTATTACTTGTTTATTTACCATAAATTCCTAATATATTATACAAAGTAAAGTTTTACATTAAATTTAAGAAAATATTATAAAGTCGATTACTTTGAAGAGAATATTGCTGTCACGATTACAAATCATAAGCGTCAATACTATTAATAAATTAAAAGATATTTACTGAATATTGATATGTTATTTATTAAGGTTCTATTATTTCGTGTCAAAATTTCAATTTTCTTATAAATAACAATTATTTTTTAAAAACAATGAACCCAATGAATAATAAGAAAAAACATATAACCTCTTTTACGTAACTATTAGTTCGTTTAAAATTCATCGTGCAAAACTTTTCAGAGCTGAAAAAACTTTACATTGTTATTATGTTTACAAAATTGAAAAAACATGCAACACTTTGAAATATTAATCGTTTTCCGGTAGCCGTAATAAAGTTATATAATGTCAATGATTTTCCCTCGGCTCTGGAAGGCGACGGAAACTGGGAGCTCAGTAATTACTTTCCCAGGAATAAAATTATCGACATTCAATATGCATAATAATTCCATCCCACCTCCTACGCTCTCCTGTAGTCTGGATATCAGCTAACTCCCCTTGGAGGCAAAAGGCTATGACGATTAATTATTACGCAATGGGTCATGGGTTCAAATTCTGGTAAATTAAGATAACATTGACAAACAGGATGGCGAGTATAGCTCAGTGGTTAGAGCATGTGCTTGGCAATCCGAACGTCGTAGATTCGATCACCACCAGAGAATAAAAAAACAAGAATATTTTCAATAGATTTGTGAGCTTTAAAATACCCTCAGTTGGTGTGAATATGATCCCTCACCCGTAAAATGCCAGTCATAGCATATTCATTAAAATTAGTAGTAGATGAAAACCGTCCCGTGAAGACCACCCATTCATAGTGATTTACTGTAAGAATAGTGATGATGCGTAAATGTCGGGTTGTAGTCTATAACATTGGCGAATCAACACTCCACATGCACCGTTTATTCATATGTAGAAAGTTAAGCTTCATAGGATCCACTGATGAAAAACTTCAGAATCACTATCGCCATCTGTCAGTATTTTCATATATGTGCTTTTATAAAAAAAATACAGCCTCCAAGAGCTTAGCTGAGTTTTTTCTGTATATAATTTCCAACGGTTTGTCAGGACAGCTAGAGATCCGGAGCTTCAAGAAAAGGCAGCTTGAAGAAATAACAGAGAACACATATCATCACCAATGAACAATTGTAACACCTACAATAAAGCCAAATTGGCAAAGCATCAGTCTACTTGTATGCGATAAAGTCAATCATAAAAAATATATCATCATCATCAGCCTGTGTCCGTCCACTGTTGAACGTAGGCCTCCCGCATGAGTCTCCATCCTCTTTGATCCTCCACCTTCCGCATCCAGGAAATATATAGATTAGATTAAAGAATAACGCGTTAAATCATTTTAATTATGCTAAATTTGGTTCACTAATGTTTCAAGGTATGACCCACCTTTGGTGTTTTTTAGTTTCAAATTAAAAACTGAATATCAGTTAACTTATAATTCAAGATAATTATAATTGATTAATTCAGACAGTTTATTTTTTCAGCTTTTTCAGTTTCAGTTATCGGTTTTGCTACTCCGATCACTTTTTAATACTTTCTCATATTTCCTTCTTATGAATATTAATCAAAATTACTTTTCGGCATTTAAATAGTGGATTTGCATAATTTATAAGATAAAACAATAACGTACGGAAAAAAATACGGTTTGAAGAAAAGTTTCAATGCATATTTAAATTCGCACATTTTCAATGGAAGATAAAAATTATACCTTCATTATGAAAGCAATAAATTTAGTTATGTATGCAAAAAAGAATCCAGAAAAAACTGACTTTTTATTGTTTAAAGTACGTTGAATTGTATGCTTATGCACGAAATTATGTCAAATTAAAAGTATATGTAATACAATAGTTACTAAGTTTTGTGTTGAATTGATATTTTTAGTTGATATATATGGCTACACAATTAATATGTTTTTTAAATTTTAAATTAATTTCAATTAAAAAATATTTAAATAAAAATATTAAGTTTTGATTTACATTGATTTTAAATAAATACATGTTTCGGCCTCCCTGGAGACCATCTTCGATAGTGACAATGGAACATCTAATCATTTAAAATAAATGTGAATCAAAACTAAATATTTTCAATTTATTAATTTTATAATAAAAAATAATTTAAAATTTAATTTTGCAATTTCACCAAGTATTGTCAGTTGATACTCTTAATGTTAATATGTTATTCTTCTTCATATTTCCGTTCCATATCTGTAACATATGGTCACCACAAATTGCCTTAATGCTATCAGCTACCACTTCCATTCCTCGTTCTAGGACAATTTTTCACCTGAAAGTCCACTATTATATAGTACGGAAATATATATGGTTCCCAACAACCTTCAGAGCAGAAATCTTCTTTAAGGGGGACGTAGCTCTAGTCACGAACAATGAGGTTCTCAGAATAATCAAGGAAGATAAGCAACTAATAAGAACCATCTCAGAGAGGCGAGTCCGATGGATTGGGCACATCATGCGCCACGACGGACTTCTTCACGATATTGCGGAGGGGATGGTTGAGGGTAGAAACTGTAGAGGGCGCCCTAGATGGGAGTATTTGCAGCAAGTATTCGAGGACATGAACTGTATCGCTTATGCTGAGCTGAAAAGGGTTGCGGAGGACCGAGAGGAATGGAGATCGAGATGCAAGATTCTGTTGCTGCAAACCAATCCACCGGATTGATACTACGAAGAAGAAGCTCTAGTATCCGAAGCATATTTTTGGGTTATTTTTCATCATTTATTTAACACAATCTGATGACTTATCCGATGCTACCGAGCTCTGGATCATTCCAAAGCAGCTGCTCATTTCAATAATATAATATTACATTTTTAATTGTACACACCTTTGGACTTAGTTCGACCATCACTACAAAACTAGCAAATAACTACGGTATTATTTCTATGTCTGGCTTTCGTACCGAGAATTACTGATATGGCAAGTGTAATTATTAAGGTCAGCAGAGCAAATAAAGATAAAGGATGGAAGATAAAGGGATATGCCAGGAGTCTGTGAAGAAAGAGCCTCTCTAATTATCATTCCCGAGGGACTCCAACTAGGCCTCTGGAGCCTGAAACTATTCAGTCACCCATCGCCATAGTTGTCCGTTAATTTTCAGTGTTTCGGTAAATGAAGTTGTACCGCGCGGTACGACTTCACTAAAATCATAATTTTAAAGGAGCATTATTATGTGACTAAGGCAGGTGGAAATGAAATACAATATTATATTTCTGAAGTTTTGAGCAGAAAGTTATTGTATAATTTTAATTTCTAGCAACTTAACTGCTGACGCCATAGCGTTTTTTTTAAAGATATTATTTTTAAATCGAGAACTTTATTCATACTTTTTATTTCTTTTTCCACTCTCTTTTCCACCATTTCTAATTTTCACAAAGTTTTTTAACTTGTCTTATTATGATAAATATAAATGTAAATATTTAGATTTTACCTTCACCGTACATCAGGCTTTTTAATTAGCAAGAAAATTTTATAAGATTAGCCCAAATAAAATAATATATTCGTTTATTTAAGTATAAGTCTGCTTAATATACAGTATTTCTATGAACATATACTGAGAATAAACGCAATTTCCAGAACAAGATCTTAGTATGAAACAGAACCTAGTAGAGCCTAGGATACGAGTGAGACAGGCAATCCATTCTTTACCAGGTTTTACTTCCAAATCCTTAACATGCACCATGCTTGTGTCTATGCACCATAAGTATTCTTTTTATGTAATACACACAAAGTAAAAAGCCACTTAACGATAAGCATTCAATCGTATTTATTATTTAATTTCATAAGTGGATCTATCAATTCATGCCTCAATGATGATTGCTGTAAGCAATTATCAATGTCAAAATTATAATATTTTTTGTAGGCCAGGACTAAAACATCTTTTTTATCTCCTTGTTAGTGGGCCTACAGTAAATGAGTGGTGTTCAATGTTTAATAACATTCATTTACTACTAGACTTGATAAATATTATATAACAATAATTTTAATGTTTAAAAATCGCTTTTATAATAACCAAGAAAACGAATCAAAAACTTTTTATGCTGGATTTGTTGAGGATTAAAGTCACGGTCTCTTGCATTCAAGTCAAGCATATTTACTTTCAGTATTATTCTTAGTATAAGACAGCACAACATATTACAAAATTATTTCGATTTTTTCGATCGATATTTCTTGGTGGAATTCCATAATATCAGATATAAAATAAAATATTCTTTAAAATTTATTCCACATAAATTATTTTTTGACGACATGTTTCAGCCTGGTCGGATGGCCATTTCCAAGTCAATTAGTAAAAATTTTGCTGGCTCTATATAAAGCAAATCTTCATCAAGCTCACTCATTTGCTTTATAAAGAGCCAACAAATATTTTTCTAATTGACTGGAAAATGGCCATCCGACCAGGCTGAAAGATGTCGTCAAAAAAAATATATGTGGAATCAATTCTAAAGAATCTTTTATTTTATATCTGAACTTACAAAAGAAGAATCTATTGGTTTGAACCAGCTAGTGGTAATATTTTCATTAAAATGATGACTGTTATAATACACTGTAAATATCAATGTCTCGATTAAGAAAAACATTTTTTTTTGCGTGAACCAAACAGAATACCAAATATATGAATGCAAATAATTCAGAGAAATGGTTTTGTAATGTGACACAATTATTTTAAATAAACGTTTTATAATAAATAATATATTTTAAATAGCGAAATATAAAAAAATATTTTTTTAATTTTATTACGAGTAACATTACCGAAAAAAACGTCAAGATTGTTAAAAAAATACAATATAAACTATATATATAGGATATTTTCTTAATGCAACATAAAACCTATGTTTACTATACATAAAATTATTTTCAAAATATGTATGTTTTTCATATAATAAAACCACTTTTAATTTCATTATTTAAAAACTTCAGTTTCATTCATTGTTTTGTATTAGTTTTTTAAATCAAATATTAAGCAACAAATTTGCAGCTGTATTCAATTGAGTGTTATATTTTCATGCATTTTATACATAAAAAAAACCTTAACAAATCATTTTATTCGCATCAAAAAATCTATAACAATCACCAAATACCAAATAGTGCTAGGTAGTAAAGTTTCATTAATAATAATACACCACGTAGGTCCACAAATCGTAGAGCAGCAACGAGTGCCTACGCCAGATTGTAGTGCCAATATAAATGTATGCCGGAAAAATGCGGTAGATTATTGCGATTTATTTGCTCTGTTTCGAGAAAAGCTCTCGCTTAGATGTATCGGACATTATTGACCGTGACTTGGCCGCGAAAGTTGGCTTGGAACTTTTGGAAGGTTTTTCCTTCACGCCGAATGAACACGATTGAATCGCCAATCAAATGAAACGTTTTATTATAATGTTTTTATTGTAACATAAAAAAACCTTTTATTATCAGTACATTATTTAATCAAATAATATTTACAAATATGTATTCATTGCATAGTGTTAGTTATTTAACCTTTTCACGTTGGCTGATGTACTAGTATAAAGCTATCATTTTTTAACCTCTTATTACATATTTCTTCTACTTCTCTAATAAAACTCTAAAGAAATTTAGTATTTTTAAAACTTTACATAACAACGATACATAAATTGATAATTAAAATAAAAAAATGTTTAAAATTTGAAAAAAAAAGGCATACAAAAAAAATCAACCCCATATCTGAAACATATGGACACCCCAAATTTGTAGCCATTCAATTTTGTCTGTTGCCACTGTCCAAGCCTCATCTTAAAACAGCTATGTACTGAAACGACCATGTGGGAACATTTACTGTTCCCGATGACCCCCAAAGCAAAAACTCAGTATAAAAACGGTTGCTGTAATTTAAGATACATATTTTGTATATTTTAAAATCTGTTTTTTTTTTTAAGAGTTGGGAGGGTAAGTTCAACGCTTTGGAGTCCTTAAGTATTTGGTTCTAAGGAGCAGTTTAAATCGAAAAAACCAATAAAAATGTTCAGGTATAAAAAACTATAAAATCAAAACTGTAATAATGCTTTCATTATAATCTAAGTGTCAACTCAATAAAAAAAAGGAAGGGAGACTGTAGATTGCTGGTGCTGGATAGCAATTGCTTCCGGATATTATACGAGTATCAAAACTCCGTGACATGTGGATGAAGTATTTATTGCAGGGAAACCAATGACAGATCACTTGTAGAAATACACACTTACCATAACACATTACCACTTTATACCTTGTTTAATTTAAATATTTAGCAAATATTTACTAAGTATTGTTATTGAACTAGTTCAACAAAGATCCCAGAATATAAACTTTATTTCATACAACCTAAAAATTCTAGTGTTCCTTCATAAATAATGATGATGTGATTTGAATTTACAAAAGTTTTTGCTTTTCTGAATAAATCTCTTTTGTACCTTATACAAAAAGTAAAAATTTTCTCGAAAGCAAATAGATAGTGAAATCTTGGATGGTCAAATTGGTGAAAAAGATAAAATCAATATTTATGATGTTGATGTTTGAAAGATTATCAAAATTTAATTTGAAAAAATATTGTTTATTTAAATGAAAACCAACATGTGAATATTTGCATATTTATAAAATAGAGAGATTCTTTCATCGGTGATTTTTTTGAAAATAGAAACAAACATTTTATTTACGTTATGTAAAATATATTAACGACTTTAATTCTTAGAATTTTCATGATATGCAATGCGTTCCTGAAAACTAAACATAGATTTTATGTATATTTTTGTTGGTTTTTCTTCTTTCGATATCCGTTACATATGTGGAACATAATCCAACGTCAACCAGGTCAATCACTTGCATTTATCCATTCCTTATTACGACATATAAGCACCTGAAAATCCACTGAGGAACCAATATGATTCCTGAAAACCTTCAGATCAAAAGTCCGTGTACCACATGAAGGAGTAACTGTAGTATCCAAAATATATTTAAGGGTGATTTTTTAAATTGGTTGATTAGCTGGACACTACTTATGTCTAGACGATTTGGTTTTAAGAAGCGACTTAACCCGACGAGCGATACGTGGTTGACAACAAGCGGTAACCCAACTAACTTGTGTTTGGCGTCAAATGTTGCTTAACTTCAAGGATCTAACAAGAACCGTGCTTATGATGTCCAATATAGTATTAACTAATACAAAAACTTCATATTTATACATAAAACGTTTTATAAAAACAATATTTTGATATTTTGCAAAATAGTAAGCTCAAAAAACAACCTGAAAATGCTGAAATATTGTCTACATTGGCGTATTATTATGGTTTTTCGAGGCAAAAGCTCCCGACCGCTGGAAGCTTTCTGACCTCTGGCGCTAAAGCTCAGGTCTGGGGGGTGATCGACCGCCAATAAAACACCGTGTTGGACAACACGACCTGCCGGAGGGGCTGCGATGAAAGCTCTTCCCAATATTTCAGTTATGAAACATCTTTATTATATTTATTGTATATTAACGCTCTTATTGCTTTCACATTAGTGTACAAAAATGACCTAAAAAGTATAACGGTCAATATATTTCATTCATTCACTGAAGTATTTTTTCTTTGTGAAATGGATAAGTTGCGCTAATCGTTTGATCTATTTATCAAAAGTAGAATAATACATCATATAAAAATATACAAAATATGCTCTAAATATAAGTCTTCGAACTTCTACATTACAGGCCGTCAGTAACTATATATAATGTGGATTTTTGGATGCACAAATGTCTTGGAACGATGTTCGGTTAGCAGCAACTGATAAAACTGTATGTTGGCAATACGAGGTGTCCTTGTGATCAACATATGAATCAGGTATAGAAATATTTTTCTTAATAACACAAGTAAAGGAACATACGAAAAATGAGGAATTAATTATTATACTTTAGTGTAAAGTAAGATAATTATTTTTTATATCTTAGTTCTATAAAGTCAAAAACATTTGTAACTATTAATAAAACATTGTTACATAACAATGTAATACAATTTTCTTATATGTTAAAACAATAACAATATATATTATCTTTGACAACATAAAGATAAATTTTGGTGTTGTTTTAACAATGTAAATAATGAGCATAATACTTGTAATATAAATGCGGTGTTAAGTACGTTACATAATAGAAGAACTTGCGATTGTACGCAAATTTCTATTTTCGCAAGGTGACATTTTGTTTAAATTAAGATAACAATAATTTTTACCGGATTATTTTTTTAGAATATATTCCAATAATCTTCATAGACAAATGATATATCCCAATATTTTTATAAATTGATACACACATAAAAATCTTATATAAAAATGTTGTGAAAATGTTTCCTATAATTTTAATTGACGAGTGAAATGTCATAAAACATGCTATTAGATGTAAATTTGTAAGTGTGTATCAATTTATTACAAAAAAAACATGTTTTATATTGATTAAAACCATGCAGCGCATCTCTACGAAGTTATTTTAGAAGATTTTTTTATAGTCACAGAATCCGTTTTCTTGTTCTTTGTATGAAATTTCTTAATACGTAAATCGTTGAAAAAAGGTTGGCTGAAGCTTTCAGCGACTGCATTCAGGTGATTCAGGAAAAATTATTAAGCTTTAAATCAGGCTGCGCAAACAGATGGGGTGGTTTATCATCGCAGGCTCCATCAGCGGCCGGCAGACAATTAATCCCGGCAGCGGATCCCGTTATCCGTTACCCGTTAGCCCCTCGGTCGTTAGCCGTTGGTCGTTACACGATCGTTTATGGATTGTTGCGTCCGCTACGGCGAAACGTAAAACAGTTATTGATTGGAAAATTGCCTGTTACGCTGATGTTGTTTTTGCTTTGCTTTATTAACTTAACTGTAAAGTACGTAAATCATTTTTATTGATTTTTATCTGATACCATTTTGTCGCCATAAAATATATTAATTAGCTACCTTAAAATATATATCTATACATAAGAATAATATGTTATCTTTTTAAACGCCATTGCCGTATAGGAGGTTGGTTCCAAGACCCGCAGTTCGCATCCCGCTTCTGCCGATATTTTTCTGAATGAATTGATGCTTATAAAGAATTCGATGTATGGTATGTGTATATTTAATTACTTATTTTAAGTTTAGAACTTTATTTTATTTACAAATATTTAAAATTGCATTTTTTATAATTCACACAAATACATAGCTTATAACAATTTAATTACCCTGAAAAACGCTAGCAAGTGTTTTAAAAACTGTACATAATCCCTCCAAAATAATAAAATACAGAGTTGCCTAAGAGGGGTTGTTTTTTCATTCCCTTGAACGTTTAACGGAACACGTGAATAACTTAGCAGTCTAGCTGGCGTATTACTTAAAATTCCGCCTGCAGTCCGGGTTTAAAATGCAACGCAGGTGGCTGGTCAGCACATGCGAAAACTCTAAGTACGCATTTGCCCAAAGCTTCTGAAAGCTCCTCTTGAAAGCTCCGCGTATAAACACTCTATTTTTCATATTAATAATCCGCAGAAGGTGAGTGCCTGATGTTTGAGCGGATCTTTGCTTTGCTGTTTTCAGCGACGACGCATCTTTGATCTTTCAACGGATAAATAAAATATGGAAATATTTAAAAATCCAATTTTTCTATATAAATAAAATTAAGAAATTAACTTTACAATTACTCTCATATTTTATTTTTAAATGCTATTTTTTTCGTGCAATGATTTTTAAAATGGTGTAAATATCTAAAGTAAATGCAAACATGTTCAATCATTTTTTTTTAATTATTAATTTCAGAATATTATTCGGAAAAAATATACAAAAAAATATATTAATTTAGAATAACATTTATTATAATAATATAAGAAAAAGTATAAGCTTTATATCAAAAATAGCAATAAAAAAAATAAGTTTTCGCAAAAAAGAACTTTACAATTGTCAAAATTTATACTTGGAAATTTCGCCAAGAATTATTGATTGATTGAATTCTAATACTCGTATATGTATTTGATTATTACATTGGATACCTATGAAAATAGTAAACTCAACATATTCTAATAAATAATTGAATTAAAATTGTATTTTATAGTACAATATTCATATTCCTATTCACCTTACTCTACAATTATTTCTGCATATGCATAGTTCTTCATGCAAAAGCATACATTATTTCTTTATTTTGTATCTCTAATTCGTACAATCACGTCCTTATCATAAACATGTTTGCTTAGACAGTTTGCTGCGAATTATCAGAATGACGTCATCGAAGAAGAATAGCGACTTTTTGTACATATCATTCACCAATTATTTGTCAATTTGTGTTGCAAAATAACAACTCATATTGAAAAATATAATTTTAAAATAACATAGCTTAGTATGTTGCTATCGAGTATTTGTATTAAATTACATGTAATATTGTAACAAGAAAGGTCTCAAATTCTGTAAAACTATTGAGTGTTTGCCATTCAAACGGTATCTGACTTATTGCACAGAGAATTCGCATTTCTACAAGCTCCCCTTACAAGATAACAAAATGCTGTTTGCTCTACCCACAGAAAGGATTGCTCACAGAGGTTGTTGGCCGACCACTTTGCCTCAGTTATATAAAGCGTTATCTACAGTAAAGAATGTTTGCATATAAGGCAAATTTGTTTGACTAACATAATGATACGCAAATAGATCAAAAGTATAGTACGTGGATAACAAAAGTGATCTGAAAAATAAATTGACAAACAAAATCTATGTCAAACTTTGTATTGACAACTATTACTAATAAAAGTAAATAAGTTTGGTGTTCCTTTAAATACCATTTCTGATACAATTATCAGTGTGATTGAGTTTTATGTTTTCTATTGTACTGTAAACGAATATTTTTCAAAATTATATATATTTTCGATACATTTGAATATATTTCCGTCTGAATGGATTTGAAATGTTTAATCGATAAAAAGAATGTTACGAAAAATACAAGTATATATTATTATTTATAATTAAAAAGTACAACTTATATGCTTTATTCGAGTAAGACTTTGATTTTATATTGATATACACGTAAAAAATTTGAAATTGGAATGTTATGAAGTATATTACAAATAATTATTTAAAAAGACAACGTTAAAAAAAACAATATTTAACTAATTTCTTTTTTGTGACTTATAGCCGTATGAACATTAATTCTTTTACTTAAGGTATGCAGCTACGTTACTAAAGATTTAAGGTAAGACGAGGTTAAAGTTTAATTAATTTTATCATTTTTAAGATAAGCTGCTAACAATAACTAGTTTTCCGAATCAACCTACAAAGGTTGATAACTTTTAGAAATGTCTCTATATACGGGTGTAAGGAATGACTCTGCATACGGGTATAATAAAAGAAATGACGCATAATTTTGAAGTGTATTTCAATATTGTGTAAAATTATTTTAGGCGAAAATAAAAATAAGTTTTTTTTATACCAAAATGTAATAATGTAGTAATTTTTAATATTGTTATTAAAATGCATTTTTATAAATTAAGCTTTGATAAATATAATTTCAACACTTAATTCAGTGGAAAAATGCGTTCACCGTAATTTTTCACATTAAATACTCTATTCACAAATACTTTTACTGCCATAAGTCTGCAATCATTCATCCATATATCCCATAAAGAAAAACAACAATAGGAAGAGAGATAAAACGTCATTTTTTCAGCGAACATTAAAAGCTCCCTGAAAAGTTGTAGAGCCGGAAACCGAAGCTGAAAACCGCAATAATAATTCAACCGCCCCTACACAATTCACTCAAAGCGTTATCCACCTAGGGGCTGAAGAAAAATAAGGGAGCTTTTCTGGTTTCGTGCAGGAGTGACCCTTGTAGAGCCTTTATACGGGGACAAAAGTTTAGCAAGCGCTTGAGCGAGATCACGTAAAGGTTGGATGCAGCGTGGACGCGCAAGTAGTTGGGAAGGGTTGGGATGCGAGCGAGCGCTACTATGCTCTACGATGGGTCTACACCGTAGGCTAAATACGTGATGCAACGTGGCTTAATTTTGCAGGCCTGTTTAGCACACTAAAATAGTAATAGATGACTATCTTTATAAAATCATTTAATTTATAAACTTAAATTTTGTTCTGATTTTTAAATACAAGCCCGAAAATGAAAGTCGAAAGTCATCTCATGAAGACCACCCATTCATAGTAAATTCCTGTAATAATAAGGATGATGCGTGAATCTCGGGATGTAGTCTATGAAGTTGGCGGATCAATACTCCTCATGCAGCGCTTAGCCATATAAGCGAAATAATCATAGAATTCCACAGATGAGACTTCACAATTACTATCACCATCTGTCGGTATTCTCTTGTATGTTTTAACATTATAAAAAAACAAAAAACTTCAATTTTTATATTCAATTGCCGTTAATCAATATTTACAGAACAATATAGTTAATTCCAACTGATTTAATTTTTGTTTGTTGAAAAAAAAATCTTAGAATATATATTAAGATCCAATGCAATAAATAAATCTCAACTACTTGTACTTTTAATAATATCGAAATTACATTTTTTTACTTGCCTTGTTAATTGCTGATTTCAATCAGCAAAATATGAATGAGATTCGTATCAAACAACTGTTTTTCTTTAAAAAAAAATATTTTTCAAAATACATCATAAAATAACTTGTAATAACATAAACAAGCGTTCTTAGGTAATACAGTATTTTTCTGCCGTCAAAAACGTTTTTACAATATTGCCTGTTTATGCTAAAAGAGTACAGCTTTCTGACAAGTCTACATATCACCGAGACAAGTTCTCGTTTCGCAGAGAGACGTCTTACGTATAATATGCATTACACATTGTCATGTAAATGTCGTCGTTAGGGCAGACATTTGTCGGATATGAGTCAGATATCTTCAGCGTCAAGCTTCCGGTGAGGATGAAACCACCCTTTACCAAGAAAATATCGCATATCACAGCAGTTGAAGCACTGATATATCACGCAAACAGTTTCGGGTTCAAATTACAAATATTTTCTAATGGTCAAATTAACATTTAATACTTATAAATACTTTGATGGATCATCACCATTTTTACCAATACACCCTATGCCATTGGTTAGTTGAGACTTCAAATTTCAAAAATAAATTTTCCATAGCTTGGAAGCTTATTGATCATCGGATCTATTTAAAAATCGGCTGATTAAGCATGCACATACTACACATCCTCACATACAACATTTACTGTCTACATCAGCTCTAAAATTGGAGGAGACTGCTTTGGAGTTGCTTAGTCAGTTATTTTAAGGAGATCAGATAATTAGAATGACCCTCTATTCATCTGGATTATTTTGTTCTTAGTGATGACTCAAGTCAACGGTACACGGTCAGTAACATGCCGTGAGCAAAAATAAGTTTAATTCCGCATCTATTCGCAGACTTTCTGAAGATTTCACCTCAAATTTTCATGAAAGATCACAACCGTCTTCTCTGAAAGATATTCAGGGAGAAGTGCTTGCTTAAACTTCAGGGCTCTTTCCGGAAAGCTATGCAAAGCATTTGTATATAATTCGCATTGCATGGTTTGAGTACCTACAAGCGTATCTTTGTCAGTTTGAAAAATAAGTAAATATTTTTTTGGAATGTGGCACACAACGTTTTGAAAGTTTTCTTTGACCTTACATAAATTATTTATACTTTTCATTATTTACCATTGACATTCTATTTGTTCTTTAATTTAAAATCTATATTAATAAAACAATATTCAGATAATCAAACTTAATTTTAGAGATTGTTATGTATAATTTTCAGCAAATACTTAAAAATCAATTTAAGTTGCCTGAACACCATAAAGCGATTCTCCTAGGTAGTAAAAAAATTTGGAATGCAATATTAACGCAAAAAATTGTAATAAACTTTGACATTAATAAAAAAAAGGTTTTTGTTTGTTCTTATTCATGGATAGTCATGACTTAAAAGCTGACAGACTCAATAGGAGCGGAAAAGATTACACCATTACCATGTGAAAAATAATGGCGAGAGGAAAAATATTATTTCACAGCTCTTTTAATTAAAAAAAAGAGGTTTTAAATTCGACTCTCCGTATGTAAATATTGACGAGAGCTTTTGTTCTCCGGCAGACTGAATTTTTCATCTGACAATGTGTGGCATTCAAGCACCACTGAAAACAATTCTAAGTGGACTTAATTTATTTGACGTTCAAATAAAACAATCAACAGTGTTTACGGTTTGTTTCGCACTGAGAATCGCTTTATTTTTAATATTATTTTTTAAGCACTGAAGGATAATCTGGAAGATGGTGGTTAAGAGATATCTCAACATTGTTTTGTATGAATCTATCAATTTTATGGAAGTCTAAACTAGTGAGGAGTTCTTTTTCCGTAACATTGGATAAAAACGTTATTTTTAAATGTGATACGAGTATGTATTTCATTTGAACAATTACATGTTTGTAATAATATTATTTGACAAGCATTTAACGGATTGAAGAGCAGCGCTTTAACAACCAGGGAAACAAAAAGTAAAAGTTATTCAACAATTTTGGTATCAGCTTGATATAGCTCTTTTAGGCTGATGCCGTAAAACCACGAAAAACGATATTTTGTCTCTTATTTTGGTTCGCTCGCCTTACATGCAGATCTAATACTGTTAGTTTTAATAATATAATTAATATTACACGGCGTTTGCATACGCCATTTTATTTGTTATGACAGTTGCTCCATTTCATGTTGGTGCAGCTGTCATCTTAAATTTGCTTTTTCGCCGTGATTGCCTTGGAGGCACTGCTTGTCACAGTGTTCCGGGGAGTCGTCAGTCAAGACCCGTTCGATCAGAGATGGAATTAACGTTATATTACGATCGAACGGGGACGATAAGTCTTTATCGGAAATAAATGCGAATTGTACTTCAAAAACAATTTCTTTGTGTTGTTAATCTGCTCCTGCATCCTTCCTTAAAACGGCAAACCCGCGACTTGTCTTTTTTTTAAAGACGAGGAGATATCAATTCATTTGATCTAAATTCGAACACTTTTACAAGTAATACTTGATAAATATTCTTCTCTATTAGCTCGGTTGAAGAAATAATGAAAATTATGTTATTCTTTAATAAAGACGTAACACTCCAATAAAATGGAAAATACTTGAAAAATTTAAAAAGAGAAAAATTTACTTCTTTGTTTTATAACTTGGGACCGAAACTTTGCTGATGTAATCTTAAACCAAGTTTTATTTTGATTTATATACTTTTCATTTGATATTTTGATTTAACATAACAAATGTCTTTTACTTATACTCACACAACAATATTATTTCTAGTTTGTTAATTTATTTAGACATTAACATTTTTTTATTGAAAAATAAGTGTTTTTATAAGAAAATATAGTAAAGCAAGAGATTTTATTTTTATTTATAAGGATTCATAATAAATTAAGTGTTCATATATGTTTAACGGCAATATATTATCCTAACATTTACAGTGTTAGTAAAACTATGGAATTTTAGATTTACGATATCGCAGCATTATCGTAATGAACCCGTAAACTACACATTTCCGCAGAGAACTATGCCTCCACCAAGCAAAAACCGAAAAAAAATCTTATACGTTCTCACAAATTTATGTGATAATAATTCACCATTACATTATTATTACAACTCTGCGTTACCGCACGCTCTTCTTACGGAAAGCTCATTTCCCGTAAAACATTACTTTGCGGTTAATTTTCCTTCACACCCACTACTATTTTTCGCGTTGGTATTAATAGAAGAATACTGTTTATGATTGAAAAATAAGTTTATACAGCAAAAAAATTAAATTGTTACATCCTCCTCTCTCTTAAAAGCTTATTAACTCCGTCGCGTGAGGACATTATGAGGAGCAGGTCAGCAAAATAAAGACTTTTTCAGAAGCACATTGACATATATTTATGATAAACTTTACAAGCCTGTGGCGTGGACCTAGTCACAGCAGTAGGCCGAGCCACAATACAATATGCTTTTGCCAAAGAGCGGTACACAACTGGCTCCACGGAGTCGTCGGCTCTCGTCCAGTACTCGAGTGGTGATGTATATAACTAACAAACCTGTGAACGGACTTGTCCAAAATGACAATATGCTGACACATAAATGTATGACAAGCGAACAGAAATAAGAGACGAAAGATTGTATATCGAGGTTTTCGGTACCAGTCAGCAAGAGCTACCACATGCTGATGTCAAATGAAACAATTTATAAGTTGTAAATTGCTACACCTAAGCCATTGTAAGCGCGTTTCTGATAGGTTTCACAAGTATAGCAACATTTGACGCGGACCAAAACATGGATTTGTTGCTTAGCGTGAATTGTTAGTAAGGTTGATCCACCTCTTTAAATCTATGGTGGTTCGAGGATCCAAAAAGTCGGACGAATCATCCAATATCCTTATAAAAGTCCTTTGAACAAATCAGACAAAATATGCTTCAGATATATTTTAAAAAAATACTACATGTTCAGAAAAGTGACAAATGTTATTTTAATGCATTTATAAATCGAAGTGACACAAACAAACAAAAAATAGCAAAATTGTTTATCGGATTGTCTTAATGACAAAAAATAATTTAGCCAATACAATTTGACGTCGCTGACACAAAAAAGAAAAATGACAAAAATGTCACAAAGATTAAGTAGTCTTTTGTACTTATTATATCAAGTATGCTTAAATATTGACATAGAAAGTGGTGAATTAACTCACGTCCAGTATAAGTTGCAACACAATACCAAGCGCTGGTAAGTGAAAATTGAAACAATAAACACAAGTTTGAATACAGCAGCTGTCTCTTTATGACCCCAGGTTCCGGCTCTTCAACCATTAATATTTCAAGGTAGATTTTCGGATGCAACGATCGACAAGCCATAGATAGTGGTTACTAAAAAAATTGAGTTCAAACAATTTGTGATGACATATAGCCACCTTAAATTGTTTCAGGTACGGGACAGTTATAGGAAGAAAGTATGATTTATTTCAAACATATTTTTAAGGCTTACGAGAAATTAAACTCAAGACACCTCACATGATTTGCAAGTAAACTAGCACTGTGCCAAAACTCATGACTTAGTATGTATGTACATAGTAACAGCACATCTCCCTGTTTACCTGCAAACCCCCCTCCTGTCAACAAATGTGTTTTGGAAATGGAACACGTAGGCATCATGCCGGATCCCTTACCGTCATTTTGCATCCCCTAACGCGTTAGTCTACTTACAAAGAGAAGGTGGTGTTAGGAAGGGATACCTTCTAAGATATTACAGAAAATGGGAAGATGTATAGTTGCATTCCTTTCCGATTAATCATTAGAGTAAGAAGTGTAAAAATAGTTTTAAAAAATACAAATTCACGCTATCCATACCAGTTGAATCAAACGATGTGTGTTATTTTTAAAGTGTTCTATTTTTATGTTTTTAAATGTTATCACCACTGCAAGAACTACTTGTTTGTATTTTTTGATGCTTGACATATAACACTTAACATTAAGGTAATAAACTGACAATATTTAGTGAAACTGCACAATTATAATTAAAAATTATTTTAATAATCAAAATATTAAATTAAAAATATTTAGTTTTGATTAACATTTATTTTGAATGATTTCGTGTTTCGGCCTCCCTGGAAACCATCACTCGTAATTGAAGATGGTCTATTTTTTTAATTTAAAATTATATGATACAAAAAAAACACCTGTATTTGTTTGAAATTTAAAGTTGAAAATATTATAAAACATATTTATTACAAATTTAATGATAACATTAGATTTTGATAACATTCGGCTCATAAAAAAATTAAAGTTTATAAAGTTATATACTTTTTTTATTTCATAAAATTTAATGATAAGCTCCATGCTCTCGAAATCTGGACAATTTATTTCTAAGACACGATTCTGCCCAAGATACTATAACAACATACAAGAGACTAATATAAAAAAAATCACCGCAAATACAAATGAAAAAATTATATACTACAAATTTTGAAAAGCATGCGCTAGAGTATTTTTATTTGAATATGCTGATCATGAGATAGTGTGTAAATTGTGTCATGTGACAAATAAGGTATCAAAACTATAGAAACATAATTTATAATTAACACATTAATGTTATTTAATTAAATGATTATTATGAACAATTTATTATTTAGAGGACTTTCAGTGCTATGATTTCACAATCAACATTAATATTTCGTACGCGCCCAAAAATTAATAATTTACTATGAAAATATGAATGTGGAAACGTTATCAAATATTCAATAACAAACATCCTATTTCAGTAATAAGAATATTCAGCTGTGTCAGTTGATAAATTATTAAAACGTTAATACAAACCGTATTAAATAATTAACAATGTACGAAAAATAAACGTTTAATACGATAATGCACGGGAATAATTTATTGGACAAATAGATTATTGTAAATAGGGCATATTTCATCTGTTTGAGCTGTCCCTTGAAATATAACGGCCGGTCGCCTAATCTGAGATATGGAACCATTTCCACAATTAATATCCAGAACCCATCCCTTAATCGTGTGGGTATTAATAAAACTGGAACCACAATGGGGATGAAGATCGGATGCGGCTATTCTATTCTCCTCACCCTTAGGTAGGTGCAGAGAACGGAACCGGAATAGTATAAGAGAAATGTCAAACTCTTAAATTAAACATATGTAACATTTTTACTTTACTTACTATTGAAACAATTGAAAATCGTTGCCATAAAACATAGAAATTAATAAAGAATTTTCGATTATTTCAAGAAGAAAAATTAGAATAAAACTAACGATTTCTAAAACCTTTCAAATCGATATATATCTATCTGATCTGTCATAGAGAAAACTGGATGGCATTAAATTCTGATAGTGCTCTTAAAGTCTTAACAAATGGATAAATATTTACAAATATACAGCAACTTTAATTGTCTATAATGTAAAAGAAATATTTGTATGGATCTTCAATTATCTATAAAGTGTAAGAATATTTTTAAGCAATGCTAAATTTTTTGGTATGTTTATAAAACAATAACCTTAGCTACATCAGCGGATACTAATTTTTAAATAAACTACATAGCTTACTACAATTATATTTGTGTGCTCAAGTCTTGTAAAAAATCACATTTAAAGTATAACTATACAAAAGATGACCATTATTTTATATTTTTTTATCAAATAAACACATTATTTATTTTGCTGTATTGACAAATTATTTTTAAATTTTATTTTCTAGTTAACATTAAATAAGTTTATTTATTTTGTAGAAATATGCTCATTATTTTATTTACATTATTCACATTTTCATGTTTGAATTAAAAGAAATATCACAATAAGTGTACAAAGGGAAAAGTGATTCAGTTTTTTAAAAATAACATAATGTGCAAATTGATGTTACAAATGACTGCTTATTGAATAATAGTTAATGGAATATTTATCCGGATCTGTTTTGTTTTGGACCACACCCACCTTGTATCCATTTACATTAACATCTCTTAGATATATCTTATTTGCAGATAAACACGTGGAGAGGATAGATTGTCTCCCATCCCCAAACAGTGATGAATTATATCACGTGGTAACACCGCAACAGATATATATACAAAGAGAGAGAGAGGTATGATTCCTGAATATTTATAAACAACCCCATTACACTTTATCACACAATAATTTATGGCCCTTCGAGAACAATGTGAAAAGCCAATGTAGCAGATTATGACTTTTTATTACGACATACATTCTTAGGTTATCGCTATGTTATAAATACCATAAACGTTGAAGTGCCGAGTGAATACTGTTAACTGACAATCTAAGCGAAAATTCAAATGATTAATGCGCTGTGTAAATGTAAGCATAATCTTTCGCTATGTTTAACAATTGCTTTTTTCAGTGACTGAGTGTTTTATTTTATATTTTCATTTTATTCAAGTTCTTCAAGTGTATACAGCAGATATCTAATATAGCAAAAATAGAGGTTTTATACTTTTGATAGTATAAACTTATGACATCTTACAAAAACCATCAATAATCAACGGAACACAGGCGTAAGCTTGGTTCACTTAGTCGTTTCTACTAATCTTATTACCACAGTTGTTGCTCTTCGAAACTTAAGGAACTTGTTCCTACTGCGCTTAGTCATAACTGACAAACTCGTCTATCATTTGCTGAACATACATACACGGGTTATGTGTGTGGACCAAGAACTATCAGTTTCTAAAGTTTCTTCCTAAATGCCACCTGTGAGCTCTAGAATGTATTTCCAACGTTTGTGTTTCTTTCTGCATACAATCTGGATCTCTTCAAGAAATCTGAACGTCATAAAGTATTTATTATTATTATATGAGTATTTGTATAGCGCTCTTTTATGACCGAATGATCATTCCAAAAGCGCTTCTTTGCCTCTCTGAGTAAAAAGGTGGGTCTTGAGTCTGCTTCTGAAGGATGCCTCCGCTTTAAGCTCTCTTATGCTTTCCGGTTGTGAGTTCCAGGCCATTGGTGCAGCGTAGCTGAAAGCCCGATTGCCAAAGACCGTGCTAGGACTACCTCCCGTCAGCTGCAGGGTGCTTCTATTTGCTCTAGCCGATCTGAGTGCTTCTCCACGCGCGCTTATTTCTGAAGGCTTAATAAGTTGTGTCAGATAGCCCGGTGCAGTTCCGTTGAGTGCCTTATAAGCTAAGAGGCATAATTTATACTGGATTCTAGCCGAAACTGTCAACCAGTGCAGTCGGTGTAGTATTGGAGTAATGTGTAAAAGTACAATGGTTCTAACCAGTTGTGCTCTACTGCATGCTATTACATTTAAAAAAAAAACGTAGCCGTGTATTGAATTTTGATAATATGTTTTGATATTTAATGTTAATACATTGATTATTTCTATTTGTAATGAGTGATGAGGTAAGAAAAGAATAAATATTTTCTTTTATATAAAGTTTTTCTTCCTGTACCCTAGACTAGAAAAAAGTTGAAAAATCTTACATTCACAGCAAAATTAAAATATCTAGATATTAAAAACATAAGAAGACCAACCATTTATTGCATATTTTTTCCCCGGCACAGTGACTTGCTCACTCAAAAATCACGTTCGCCAGTTACTTAAGTCGACACAAAAACACAAATTTAATCGTTTTCCTCTGCGAGGCAGCTACGAGTGTGCTACGAAGGCACAGTAGGTGTTCCAACACATCCAATGGCGTAACTTCATTTCACTCCCTTAATCGCGTGCAACTTTGTTCCTCGCGCCACCCCTTACCCTAATGCTTCACTTCGTCCAGCCTCCACCGAGAGGAGTTGAGCAGTTTGGTCGTAGTATTCATGATTTATATCTAATATACTAAATATCCAGAGGCTTCACTCATAGTCGCAAAGCACACTTATAATATATTTAATAATATTTATTCCAAAATAAAGAAAAAATTCTTACATTTACCGTCAACGTTTCAGATGGAAATAAATATCTGTATAACCATTTAAAATCATCATTAATCTTTGCAAACAAGTTCCTAAGCTATATAAGTTTGCAACAATTTTTTTCAGCCACTATGGTTCACTTCATATCAGTTTTGTACTTCGTGGAGCTCCCAGAGATCCACAAATTACATAATCTTAACATTTACGACCTTTCAAGATTTAGAAGAGTCCAAAAAACCACAAAATCAAATCATTGTAAGCCCTCAGTTATCTACTCAAGCAACCTTTCACACGGCTTCATTAGATTTGCTAACTTGCTAAGGTTCTTAGCAATAAATATAGGAGTAATACAAGTACTGTATATACGGCACTTTATTTTGCTTTATTATATCTGCAAGTAACGGGTTTTTTAATTGAAGCTAAAAGTACAGGCAAGATATAAAACATGCGGGTCTGAACATCTCTGAACAGACTTAAAAGCGAAGTCGCCAGAAAAAGGAAAACTTCGAGAGGTGCGAAGTGATTCGGCAGTGAGAGTCACTGTTGTGTGACTGAATAGACTAGTTGCACATCCAAAGTCTTAATGCTAGGCAACACATGGGCCATCGATTCTGGCAGATATTTGACTAAAAATGGCGGTGACAAAACGTCATAGAGCCCACTAGGAGCTGTGAATCTCGCACTCGGCTCGGTAGCCCCAGTAACGACAAGGAGGACGTGCCGTGTCGTCGCAAGCGTTAATTACCTACGGAGGCAATCCCAGTGGGTGGTGGAGGAGCAACGACCGTGACAGCGAAAAATATAATTGATATCGTGAAGAGTATCACATTTTTCTAGTAGGTAATTTAATGCTTAATACTTTGTGGAATACTTGAACAATTTTGGCCGTTTTTAATTTTTTTCATCAACATTTTTTGTGAAATATAACACATCAAAAAGATTATTTCTGACGCAAAAATAATATATACTTCAGTACTATGGTTGAAATAATTTCTACTCTGTATTTTTTTCTCGGTGCAGGGTGTTCTTATTTTATAAATTACTTCAGTACTATTTGCGATCTATTTTGTTCCGTTAAAACTAACCTTTTAATAAAATAAGATAATATCTAAGTTAATTTCATATTCTTATCAACTAAAATGACTGAGTTACTCATTATTTTTGTCCAATATTTTGAGATGCGTATTTGATTGCTCTTTGCGTAAGCTTACGTTATCTCAAATGCTTATAATTTATTTCAAAATCATATTTACTACAATATATTTTCATTTGTATTGAATGTGTACAACGATTTTCGCAAAATATTTCTACAGTCGTTAATAATATTTTAAAAATTGACACTTTTAACGGAAGTCCTTAAAAAACATGTATTTTTATGTTCCCATTCTCAAAAACGATACATCAAAATAATTTATTTTTCAAAACATTGAAATTCAAAGCTGAATTGGCACTATGCAGGGGTAATAGAGGCTAACAGAGGCTTGGGCATCAATAAGTGACGTATATATGATTCATCTGAACAGCGTATATGAAAAAAGGAAGAAGATTTTGACACAAAGTATCTGTATTATATGTACATTATTATTTTAGAGAAAAAATTAGCGCACTTCCTTAAAAATGTATTAACTGCTTATTAAAAACTACTGAAAGACTTACAAATTGTGAACACAAGAAATTTACGTTGTCATTTTTTGTTATTTGATCTAGCAGAATTTTCGTAGCGTAAACTCTCTTGTAGACCTATGTTATAATCGTAGCTTCATAGTAGCGTAGCGTTTTCATTCTCCCCTGCCACTGAACTTGACTGTCGATGATCCTGCTGAGCGCCATGTTGTTCTACCGAATTTACGTAAGCATGGCGCTTGGCTTAACTCTAATTACTGATCAAATTTTGCAACTCAAACTACATATTTTTATAGTACATACTATACATAAATATAGCTGTGAAGGGTTCGATACAACGCTGTGATATATAAATTCATTTGAACGTTTTTCAACCTAATTTATAATACTTGTTTTTTGCCACTAAATATAAAATCATATTTTTTCTTTATCAGCTATACAGTTAAGCTTTCATTATCTTTGCCATATATTAAAAAATATCTGCATCCAGAGCTCCACCGACTACATAATTTGCTATTGCTGAGGCGTTCTTCAGAACGTGAACTCAAGCCAAGGCTTAGAAATATATAAATAATATATTTGATATAACACAGAATCTGACTGGAACCATATAGGATGACTAGTCTCTCACTTTGCGGTATGGACTGTTTGATCCTGAGAGTCGGCTTGACGTTAAATGAATAAATTCATAAACTTACCAAAGGTGCTCACAAAATTTTACTGATTTGATTTCAATACCAGAGTAGTGTTGTAGTTATTTCGCTTACCTGTAACAAAAATAAAAATATATATTTAAACATCAAATTTAATTGAGCTTTATAATATTAATTCTAATTGCCAATTTATATGGTTGTTAATTCACTTTATAAAATATTTACACATAAAGTGAAACATAACTGCCAAAAAAAAAAGAAAAGTGGGAAGTAAATGAATACACTCGCAATGAAACAAAAACCTGCATCAATATAAAGTACATTTTCTTCTTGGTTGTAAATATGAATATTTTTAATTAATTAATATTTTTACATAGAAATTTATCTTTTCTGAAAAAAATACTATACATCAACAGCCTCTCTTGGAACAATTTTATTAATTTCCCCATTTCCAGCGCACCCTCCACCTGAATCCTTATTTATCTTTATATTTATGCGAGCGTTCCCCTGCACTTTGCATTAATTCCTGAAGCCTGTTCTGCGTTTGGTACTGCGTCACAGACTCCGTATCCATTTGTATCCCGGGCGCAGACGTGCTAACTACACTACCTCAGAATTAGAAGGCTGTTAAGACTAAGGGATGCTCTCAGCGGGACCACGTGGAGCAAACACAGGAGCCGCACGTGTCTAATCTGTAGAAGGGAAGGCGCACGTGGACTGCGAGCACACATAGGGCAAACCAGACTTAAACTATTCAAATTTGTTCTAAACGGAACATGCTTACACGTGCTCAAAACTATAAAAATAACTATTGTAGAGACAATGAACAAAAAGTGAAATGCAGGGTTTTGAGTGTGGCGAGCAAATAAGAGCTGGTAAACACACTGCATTTTGTAGTCATAAAAATGTTTCAATGTAGTTGTATACAATTGAAGATAAAAATGAATTAGTGAACAGGTTTCAATATAGTTTCGGTTGACATTCAAATATTTTTTGACTCAAGAATTTTGGCTTTTTTATTGAAAGCTAGCCTTGCTTGATGTATTCGAATGTTGACTTCTCTTTTTGTTCTTCCATCCCAGGTGATCATATTTCCAAGGTATACAAACTCTTTTGCATCTTTTAGGGTTATTCTTATCATTTATATTTTAATGTTCTGCTGCTCATTGCAGCTTACTCTCATGACTTTGGTTTTAGGCTGTTTATCTTCATAATAAAGTGAGAATTAAATATGTTACTAAGCCGAACTAAAAGAGTATATACTCGTAAATATGGATAAAACCAAAAGTGTATGAAAAAAAAAAAATATCGTTGATTAGCTATGTCCGTTACTCAACTGGTAAAAAATATCGATACATATTCCCATAATATACGTTTGCTTTCATTGTAGTTTATAGGCTTTAATATATAAAATACGAGCATATATTTAAATACCTTATTTTTCGGAGCTCTGCCGAGTAGTACGGATATCATACCTATATTTTTAGCATTGCTTGAAATTTGCTATAACAAGAACCTTGAATTAATGAGCCTGACTTAGTATTAAACATTTTTTTTTTTTTTTTATTAAAGCTTCGTGATTTAACAAGGATCTAATAGACATAGAATATCATAAATAATTAAAGCATTTTCGAGGAACATTCGGAATAAGATTACAAGACACAAAACATTATTTCTGGAACAAAGGTATACCGAGTAGATTTGGGATAAAAAAAAGATATTTTTTTATGCAGGAGAACACAGCCGGTCAAGACCAGTGCGCTGTATGACGCTCAAACAGGGTAGCTGGATTCGGGAAACGTGCCTTGTGTTCGTGTTTATGTGTGGGTTGGGAAGATTGTAAGTGTATACTTATCTGTTTCGTGAAGAGATCCAAATTAAAAGAAGGAAGAAACACAGACGCCGGAAGAACATTCCAAAGCTTACCGGTGGCATTAAGGAAGGAACTTTGGAAACTATCAGTTCTTGGTCGATACACATTAATCTTGTATGGATGTTCGGCAAGTGTAAGATGAGTTTGTCGGTTGTGGGTAAGTGCAGGAGGAATTAGTTATTTAAGTTTCGAAGAGCAACGACCGTGGTAATAATGGTAGAAATAACTTACTGGACCAATCTTACGCCTGTGTTCCATTGAATGCAGGTTAGACGTAACAGTTTCATTGTTTATAAAATGAATTGCACTTCTTTGAACTAAGTCGTCTATTTTTATAAATATAATAAATAAATAAATGTTTATTTTTATAAATATACGTTATTACGAGTATTGGGACTTTTATGTAGATATTTCTGAAAACAATCTCAAGTTTCTAATCTCCTTCAAGATACTAAAAAATTCGAAGAATTATATTTATAGATTCATTTTATTATGTTTATTTTCCGAAATGAAAACTTGAGAGCAAAAATCCAGCTTATTTCAGAATAAAAATCTTCTTTACATTTTAAGGAGAGGCCCAAAAAATAAATATTCATATAAAGGTATACATAAAATTCTTTTTACGAGTCAATTCATTCAGAAAAAATATCGGCAGGAGTGGGATGCGAACCACGGACCTTTGCAACCAACCATTTTGCACAGGTATTTATACCGCTTGGCCACCGTGGCCATTTGTTCCGCCTCTAATACCAATAATATTGTCAATGATCTATAAAAGTAGATAAGAATATTGAAATAAAAAAATTATATTCTAATAAATATTTCAAAAAATTAAGGTTTTTTATATAAAAATATATTTAATCTTTTTGTTTTATTTTGAAAATGTCATTCGGGTTTCTTGTGAACACAACCAAACCAAGACGAATTCCTCACAAAATAAAAACGTCATATTACAAATGTATTTGCAGAAAGCACATTGTTTTCAAAATCCATTTTACGACTGTATTCACTTTTAGTGATCAATCCAAAGTTTTAAAAATTTCAAAATAATGCATTTAAATAAATAAAAATCTATCATCGTCTTTTTTTATATCCACTCCTTATTTGAGAAGAAAATATGAAGACTCATTGAATTAACAGTTTTCCGACTCGAAAAAGACCATAACTATTAAATTTATGAGTATTTTAACACATAAAAAAGACACTCTTTATAATACTCGACTATACGTGAGATGAGTAGTTAGCCATTGTAATAAAAAACAGTGATTCTTATCATTTTATTATAATAAATAATGATTCTGACATTCCCATGTGGTCTTAATTTTTTATGAAAGCATTAACCGCGTAATAAATTTTATTAAAATCCATCTTGTCCCAAAAGCCAAGCCCACAATAAAGTAAAGCTTATGCCGCCACATCTCATAAACGAGAATTCGCTCTCACGACCTTGGATCTAGGACAATGTACGTTATTCGGAGCATCAAACCTACAGGTCTGGCACTTTGGTAGTCGTAACTCGAGGTATCAGTTGTACGTATGGTTGGAGATTGCTAGGGTTTTAGTGGGCATCGTCTCACGCTCGTAAGGCCTAATGTCCCGCAATAAGTCTTGATTAAAAGCGGCGGAGGCCGGAGCGGAATCGGCACTGCGGCGTACGCGATTATCGACCTTGTTGAGCTTCCCCGTTTGTCAATTTTGTTGAGAGGCTTCTTTAATACTCGCAAGCTCACTAGTCGAAAGTGAATCAAAGGATTTATATTCATTATGTGACTCGCTGGAACAATATGATTTCACATGGTAATATTGAATTTTTATAATATCTAATATAGATATATATTTACTTTATAATTGAAAAATAATATGATAAATTTTTATTTATTTACCTTTATTTTACATGGATCACGTTAGATATGTTCTCTGTCTAGGAAACTACAGTTTTGACTAACTCGTAGCCATTATCAATCAATTACTTGTCAAGAGACAACCAAGCTGCATAGTATTTCATCGAACTAAATAGAGAACATATCTTACTTGATCCGTGTAAAGACAAGGTAAATATTTTTTTGTATTATATAAAGGGATCTCAAAAAAAAAGCTGGAAACATTGAAAAAAAAGAAAAGAAGAAAATAAAATGTAAAATCTTAATTGTATCACAAGGCTTCGAAGATAAAAATCCATTTATGTTCGACAAATAACTTTTCGTTAATAAATTGGTTTTTATTTTTGTTTATAAAATTTGATGTATTTTTTTTATGTAATTTGAATTAAGTAAAGGTCAAGCTGCATGAAAATCTAATTAATAATTTGTTTCTAACTTTCAACGAAATAAAAAGATAAAACCAAAAAAAAACAAATTTAAATTATATATAAATTATTATAAGCATTTCAAAAATATTAATATATGTTATTTTTTTAGATGTAGATATCAATTAACCCTTCATATACTCGTAAATGACTGCATTAACTCTCAAGCCGCCATAAGCTTTACGTGCATTTTTAGTTACATAAAACACATTTATCATTTTTCTTTTATATTCAAGATTTCCATTTAAATTTTTCTGATACAATTTTAAATGACTTGAGTAAACACAGATCATTACTAAAAAATATATTTTACTTAAAATATTTTATTTCATAATAAGTGAAATCATTCAAAGAGATCTGTTTTCAAGAGCCTTAGATGTTTGCTAGACAAGAAATATTTTATAAAAAACCAATAAATGTGACTGATATTATTTAATTGGTATTTTTTACAGTCATGTGTGACTATAAAAAAATACTTTATTTATACGAAACCCTTTCCATGTAATATGTGTTAGACCTTTGTTGTTATTTTTATTTTTCTATTGTTCTTTTCTTTTGCCCTCTCCCACGTATGAATAGAAAAGATAGCTGCATCTATGTCGGTCATTATCGTAAACAAGATTAAAAGAGAGACAGGGTGTTGTTTTACGTCTTGATGACTGTGTCGACAACTATTGGCTATAGAAAATTAAGATAAATCTATTTCACTCCATAACTAATTATTTTATGTAATTTATTGGTCAACATAAAACGATAGATACTGCTTATATAATAAATAATAAATAATAACGAAACATTTATTTCCCTGACCGTTACAATATTGTTTTAAATGCTTAAGATTTTGTATGAAAAAAAGTATACTTGAACACTCAATTAAATAAAATGTCGATATATATTTTGATTAAAAAATGACAGTTATTATTAATGTTTTCTTTACTCGTATGCTAGAATCAAAATAATATTTATGTTAAGCAATATTTTTAAATAGTTTTCATTATAACTAGATCAAGAAAAAACTACTTTTATTAAAAGCAAATATTTTTTTGTTAACCTTGTGATTTAAAGGCGTAATTTTAATAGTTATTTATGTGAATTATTTATTATTATAAAAAAAAGACATATATCAATGGTTTCTGACACCTTTAACTATCCTAGAGGGTATGAGCCTCCATTTTCGTTGCAGGTGTTCTCAGGCCTCTACGGCATATCCGTAGCCGCGTAGAGGGTGGCGTAGAGAGATACAAAAGCTTTTGTTGGGCATAGCAGTGATGCGCCGCTCTTGCCGGCCGTTAGACATAATTGCGATAATTTTACGAGTGACGAGTGTAAGGCCAGCTTGACGTTCGTGATGCGTAGACGCCATTGTCGCTCAAGCAACGGATTAACGTCTACGCCGCTACGAAACTCATTTGTATGGATTCAACACCTGATATCAGTGACGCAAATTTGCTTAGTGATTATGTGAAATTTGGTTGCTTTAGAAACATTGTTATATATCCCATTAGGATATTGATCTGTACTACTACTATAGATTTTATAGATAGTCCTATATTACTTTCAGAATCTGGTTTGGAGATTTGATATGTATTATATTTAAATGCCTAAATTGTAAAATATAATGGAATTATCAGTTTTTAATATACAACCCAAAGAAACTGTTATTAAAAAAGATACATAATACATAATTTTTATGCATAATATATAATTTTATTTGTACATTAATATAAATTTATATTTACCTGCTTTTATTTAACTATTTTTTCTTAAAAAAATCACTTTGAAGAAAGGTAAGGTATTTTATACCTTGTTTTTATATCCAAGAAAATTCTTAGCAAGTTAAAAATATCACAAAATTAACGTTTATATAAAATAAATTATTAAATAAAAAATAAATAATATTTCGAGATATTTTAAGAAATATTTTAAGATATTCTTAGTTAATCTAGTTCAAAGGTACACTTAACGTTTCAGTTAATTATTAGTTTTTTTTTTAATTGAATTTGAAACTTTGATTGAAAAATCAATTCTTAGAAAAATCCAATACAAATATTCTAAAATCATCGCTCTCCGCTAGTTTGTGAGGTCAGTAAACTCTGAAAATACCATAATCACTAGCGTTATTCGACGCCACGTGGAAAATGACAAAATCATTCAACGCTGTGATTCATGAGGGTAATTTATGCTTCTCTGGACCTAGCGGAATATCAATACCAAGCCTCAGCGCCTTCGAACTGATATCAAAGGCCTCTGAACACCCATTTAGCTACAGCTGTATGAAATATAGGTGAATGTGATAGCTGACTCGAGAACTGTTGTCGCATCACTTCAGCTTAGTGACTGAAAAACCGTACTGAGAAAATGATAATGCGTCCATTTTTACCTTGCAAGACCTCTGTTTTGTTTTTTCTCTGATTAAAACACATTTTGTGTAATCGTTAAGAAGCAATGCCATATTTTGAGAAGACTTTTCAATTTATTTATTCCATCCAAAAACATTACAAATACAAATATTAAATGCGATTCTGAAATAGGATATAGCTTTTTTTTATATTTATTGGTATTTATGATTAAAAACAATAAATTAAAAAATCCCATAGCTTGCTAAACAAAAAACTTCACGAAATTACTTTGATAAATTAATTCATGGAGCTCATGTCGAAACTGGGCTTCTCTCAAGTGGAATATATCAATATTCGAGGCGATACGGTTGAAGAGTCTGATCACTCTCCCAAAAGGCTTAGTCTCTGGCAGGTTAGTATTACATCTAGGAAGAACAAACAATCTGTGTCTCCTTATCCTTAAATAATTGTCAGGGACAAACAAACCGATTTCCAACAAAATATCAGGATTTCTGAACACGCCGCGCACTAAGTGAAATAAATGCATACTCAAGCACACTGTTGACTAATTCTTGAACTGTTGACTAATTCTTAATGCTGTTTTGTTGTATTTTGATCTCTTTATATATTCTTATTTTTAAAATCACTAAAAATATGCTTCGTATACTGCAGCTGTCGTATCTTCAAGTTCTCGGGTTTTTGCGGGTTTTCAGGTAGCATATGTTTTCTCAGATATATCGTCAAGTGAAGAGAAATCTTGCACAAGGCATGGACTGTTGCTACTGAGAGGACTGAGTGTTGGTAATTTATTGTATGTATTTATTAGTTCAGTGATTAATTCAAGGCTTTGGCAGTAAATCAATTGAATTGTCAGTAATATAAACTGTCAGTAGATGTAATAAATAGTCAGTATCCATGGTGTTTGTACGAATTTGGTAAGTTAAAAAAATAAAATATCATTAATATACTCAATACTACCAGTAATTAATGTAAAATTAACGAATAATCTGCAAATTAAATGGAAACCTAAGCAAAACTTCTATTTATTATCTGTCATTTTTTTTTAAATACCAATTAATTATTTTGTAGTACCAATTTATTTTATTTACTCACTTTTTTTATGTATTTATGACTGATGATTTCTTCAATATTTACTAGCCATTAATTGTATTCAACACTACAAAATAATAAATTTCCGTAGTTTATGGTTACCTTATACTCTAAATATGGAACGGTTATGGAAAAAAAAATGTTAATCTAAAAATATGTCAGGTGGTTAAGGATAAAGACGTCCCGTAGCACCTATTTGCATAAAGTTTTACGAGCTTGGTACAAAACAATAACGAACTGCTCATAAAGAACGATCATACTTGTGCTAACGGCCTACGGGGATATGGAGGATGCCCATATAGAATGCTCTTGCTGAATACATACAACCTACAAAGATTCAGTTTTGTGAATATAATATCTATAATATTTAATGTCTCAAAACTGTATTACGATTCCATTTCGATAACCTATTTTTTACGTAGTTGATGATACAGAGCATAAAATTGATGAATCACCACTTGTTGCTTACTACAGGTTGTTGGTTTGATTGAACTGCCTGTAAGGACCATATGGTGTAGGCTTTGGTAGCTTCAAGTTTATCAACCAATCTCATGAAAAATTTAAATTTATAAATCACCCTCAAATATTCATCGGATACTTCAGCTGCTGTCTTTTTAAGTCTTACACCCTGAGTTGGAATTTGCCAGGAACCACACATGTTCTCAGATTGTCTTTCAGGTACAGATATGTCGTTTACAAGGCAATTTGTTGTAACCACACGTTCCAGATATAGCACTGTTATTAAAATTAGTAAAATATACATTCGTTGTATTTAATAAAAAAAAAAATTCTGACTGATTGAATGACTAATAAATATCAGGTTAACCAAACAAATCCACTATTACAAACCCTTGAATCGGATGCTCGAATAAGATTCACGTTAGAAAACGTATATTTATATATTACTCACGGATCAGCGAAACGTGCATTTACTATAAGAAATGCCTTATATCTACTTTAAAACGAAATCTTACCCACTGCAATGATACGAGCTTTATTCATTCCTTCTTTGGGGCTAGTATTGCCTGGAAGCTGCGATAATTCGCGTTAGGAAAATTTGTTTTGATAAATAAAGCAAAAGTTTTTTTCTCTCTTTTTCCATGCGCTGTTTTCGGCGAAACGCATAAGATACTATAACTGCCGTGTTATGAGAATATAGTACGCCTACCCACTACGCTACATTGGCTACGAAACGCAGAAAACAAACCCGCTTTTCAAACAAATTTTTGGACTTTTGGAGAATTAGGAACGATTATTTTATTTGAAACAACGCAACACAACAGTGGAGTCTTACACAAATAAAATTAAATGTTTATACTAAAAAAACTTTTACTGCGTAGTAAGAAGATGCTTTCAAACAAATATAAATTTAATTTGTTTTTGATGGGTTAAGAATATCAGTAAATATTCTTATACTTTAAAAACTACTGAAAAATTATACATTCACAATCAGTTATTTGTGAAGTTGACTTATACGCAAATAAAATTAGAAAATATTAACTAAAATAATGTTGTGGGCTTTCATGAACATATTTGGATTTTTTAGCTCTTATATTTCGACCGGTATTGCAGGGGTCTTGGCCAAAGTTGATTATTTTGTTGATCTTCTTCTTCGTAGTATCAATCCGGTGGATTGGTTTGCAGCAACAGAATCTTGCATCTCGATCTCCATTCCTCTCGATCCTCTTTTCAGCTCAGCATAAGCGCTACAGTTCATGTCCTCGAATACTTGCTGCAAATACTCCCGTCTAGGGTGCCCTCTAAAGTTTCTACCCTCAACCATCCCCTCCACAATATCGTGAAGAAGACCATCGTGGCGCATGATGTGGCCGATCCATCGGGCTCGCCTCTCTGAGATGGTTCTTATTAGTTGCCTATCTTCCTTGATTATTCTGAGAACCTCATTGTTTGTGACGTGGTCTCTCCAGGAAATTCCGAGAATTCTTCTGTACGACCACATCTCAAAGGCTTCTAGTCTTTTTTTATCACTTTCAGATAAGCACCATGTCTCACAGCCGTACATTAAGATTCTCCAAACAAGTGTTTTGGCAAGTTGCTTGCGGAGCCCTAAAGAAATTCTCCTTGACTCAAGAATTTTGTTGATATGATGCATCAATCCTGGAGGTGAGAAAAAAAAATCCCTCCACATAATTAGCTTACATGGCTTAATGCAATAGCTTCACCATATACTCATTTGTAGTCGCTAGAATTAAACAGTTTTTTATTACCAGCAGGTATAGCTCAATGGTCAAAGCGTTTGCTTTGCAAGATAAAGGTCGTGGGTTCAATCCCCGACGGAGATTAAAAAAAAAGAATTCGCAATCAATTTCTGAGCTCTAAGATACCCGGTTGGTGTAAATTTGATTCCTCATCCATAAAATGACTATTAAAAAAAATGAATATTAGTGTTAGACGAAAGTTGTCCCGTGAAGACCACCCATTCAAAGTAAATTCCTGTAATAATAAGGATGATGCGTAAATCTTGGGCTGTAGTCTATGACGTTGGCGGATCAACACTCCACATGCAGCGTTTAGCCATATACACCATGTTAAGCATCTTAAAAATCTTAGTCGTTTTATTACGAATACTATTTGAATTGTACAATTTTATTGTTGTACGTTGAATCGTAGTTTTTCAAATAATTTTACAGGTTTATTGTCCCGTGCGAACGATTTAAAGACAATCCCTTAAAACAAGTGAGGCTGAAAAAAGATAACAGTCGGGGAAGTCTTGGTAATAGCGACTGCTCACCCCATCCGTGGCAAAAGGCCTATATCAGAAACGGAGAACCTTTGAAATATTAGTAAAAAAAAGGAAATATTTATTCATATTCAATTTATTATTTCTTATGGCAGTCATAATTGAATTATTTAGTTTAAACATTTTTAGGTTGACTAACCACTTTAGGCCGATTTGAAATATATATATTTTTATTGTTTTCTTGAAGAGAAGGAATGTGGAAAGTATTTATGTCTTGAAGATCTTTTGATTTATTTTTGAGCTGCATAATCAATATTTGAAATATTTACGTTAAGCTGCATATTTTAAAAATAAATAAAATATAAAAGCTTATATAGCTTTAGGTAAGAAACCCAATCATCATCATCAGCCTGTATCCGTCCACTCTTCGATCCTCTGCCTTCCGCATCTAGGTCACTCCCGCTATTCTTCTTATGTCGTCAGTTTATCTTGCAGGGCGTTGGCCAATGCTTCGTTTGCCAGTTCTTGGGTGCCATTCCAATACTTTTCTTCCCCATCGACCGTCGTCTCTTTGAGAGATATGTTCCGCCCATTGCCACTTGAGTGTGCCTATTCGTTGGTTAGCATCCACTACTTGAGTTCTTCTGCGTATTTCCTCGTTTCGGATTACATCTTTTAGTGACACTTCGAGCATGGATCTCTCCATAGCACGTTGGGTGAGCTTTATTTTATGGGTAATACTTGCTGTCAGATTCCACGTCTCTGCGCCATAAGTAAATACAGGGAGAATGCATTGGTTAAACGCGTTAGTTTTAATACATTGCGGAATTTTCGCTGTAAAAGTGTACTTTTGTTTTCTAAATGCTGTCCATCCCAGTTGTATACGCCTGTCGATTTTTTTTAAGAAATTACTTCATCCTAGTTGTATAAATTGTCTCAGATAAGTATAGTCTTTCACAATTTCTATAAATGGAGAGTAAATTTCTCACCTCTGATTTGCAGATGACATAGTGCTAATAGCCAAATCACCTGACAAGAAACCCAATAAGTTTAGGTAAATGATTTTTTTAATATTTAAAACATTTAAATATAAAACTTTATACCTTGTTTTAAAATGGTTGACACAGAGCACTATTTATTCATAAGACTGTAGTTTTACCTTTAACAATTTTGCTAATATACGTCTAAAACTTGTTACTAAATAGTTTCTTTGTAATACATGTTAAAACAAGGTAAAAAAAATATCTTTTAAGTATAATTTTAATTAATAAACTTTTTTGTTTCTTGCATAAAATATTTACTATAACTGATGTACATAGTATAACAGAAAAAGTGTTTGTATCACTAGTGTATAAAAGACTGGATAGTATCTCAACTAAAACAGAGGCCTCCCTAGAAACGAATAAAAGCTTTCAGAGTGAAAACGCATTTCCACAAAGCACACACGAAAACTATCGATTCGCTATTCGGGAAAGCTCTACAACCTTTAGTGACTAAAACTCCACACTAGGGTTTCATGGAAAGAAACAATATTATTATGTACTACACAGTAGATTGGTGTAATGATGGAGATGTGTTGGATTACTTCAAATAGAACAGATATACAGTTCAACAATTTGTAGGTAGTTTATTAAAAATAATTATATGTTTATGCAAGCAAATATTTTCATTGTTTATAAGAAAAACAGTCAAATGAAATTACCGTCAAAGTTTGGACTCAACAAGATTCTTGAGATTTTTTTACGACCTTATTCGTTCGATTCCAAATTTACAGACGTTAACTCACATTAATTTTTATTTAGTATTTTCTGTTTATATGTATGATATTATAATTTTTATGGTTCTGGTGGTTGAATAAATATTTTTTTATGATTATGATTATTATTATTTTCTAATTAATAATAATAAAATAGATTAATAAAAATTAGTTTTTATTTATTACTTAATTAACTAAATGCTCAATGTTTGTCATTGAATTCCAATACGAAGACCTTTTCATTATAAATAGACAATGACATTATTGGAAATTATTCACAATGACATAAATATTTTATTTACTACAAGGTATATATAATTAGTTATTTTACTTTAATTTAAATATTACAATTTTTTTTATAAATTAATTAAATCGCGTTCAATCATCAATCAATTGGGCAGGGTACAAAAATATTGTATAAATAACATGAAGTGATTTTGTGCGAGAAGGTATAACAGAGCCTGCGTCGTTACCATTCTTCTTAACGGCTGTGAATCTAGGCGTGTCACCAAAAACTAACGCAGCCAAATAATAAGCTTAGAAAACAGATGTTTGCGTAGAATATTTGGATTGTGATGGTCAAGAGGTGAAGGTGGAACCATCTGGGACATGTCCTGAGAATGTTGCACGAAAGCATTAACTACAGCTGTCTTTATCTAAGGCCCCCGCACTCTCGCCTTCCTAGTAAGCCGGCAGGAACTACAAATAGAATGTACTCGTTGGAGCTGCGGGAGGCAAAGATAACATGGCAGCTCGCGATGTCCATATGCTCCAGCTTAGGGAGCGGACTTGGTAAAATTAATGAAATGAATCGTCTTTTGATTCAACTAACATCAAATTATTTTACAATATAAAGTGATTTTGTTTTTTGATACACCCATTTTTTTTGGATATATTTTTTATATTCATTATTATATTCGGTTTGATAAGAGAAAAGAGAAAACATTGTGTATCATAAATCTGTATTTGTCTATATATATTATTTATGTGTTATGTTGTAAAAAGTTGATACTGTAATACCGATTTGCCAAATATCTTTGTCCTTTTTTATTTGTATTATTTTGACATGGAGGGAACGTGTATGATAATATATATAATTTTAAATAAAAAGTACCTTAAATATTGTCAAATTGAGGTTATTCAAAATTAATGTTATGATATAAACCAAACTGTTTTGTGTAAAATCGGTAATTATAATATCATAGATGAAGCCCTCGCCACACACAAGATTAATCCTTAAGTGGCTTGGTAAGCGAATCCAGAAATTTAAAAAAATTAAAATATTATCACTCAAATTGTAAATGTCATTATCTTTTTATTTGTTTAAATAATAAAAAAAAAAAACCTACAACGATTTTTAGTCGATTTCTGAGCTCTAAAATACCCCGGTTGGTAGGAATTTAATCCCTCACCCGTAAATTGCCAATCATAGCGTATTAATGAAAATTGGTGGTTGACGAAAGTCGTCCCGTGAAGACCACCCATTTATAGTAAATTCCTTCAATAATTAAGGATGATTCGTGAATCTCGGGCTGTAGTCTATGACGTATCAAACTATATCAAAAAACTCCACATGCAGCGCTTATCCATACGTACTGTGGTCGTCATAGAGTTCCACAGATGAGACTTCAGTTACTATGACCTGACGGTATTCTCTTGTATGTGTTTACATTAAAAAAACGTTTTCCCCCCGAAAAAAACGTTTCTGATGAAAATATTTAATTTTTAATAATATTACATACTTGTTGGCACAGGATGGAATGTTTCATCGATTTTCGCAGTACGTGTGCAAGCATTTTTATGGAAATTCTAAATTTCATTTCTAGACCCCCAATTTCCCTACCTAATCATTCGTGAAATGTAAAAACGGCTGCTTTCCCATCAAGGGACACTTCAGGCAATGAAAATAATACTGAGTGCGAAAAAATCAGCCATTCAGCTAAACAAGCGACCTTTTTCCCATTTTTTTCCTTCTTCGAGAATAAAATGTAAGAATGTAATTGAATAATGATTAGAGTTCAACGTTTTTTTTATTTATTAACAAATGGCTTCACTTTTTTCATTCCACAATTTTAAAATTCTATTCGTTTGTCTTGTAATTTATATTCGACAAATTTAAAATATGTTACAAAAACATATATAAATCCATATTAGAATTCCATTTATAAACTGTAATTATGTAAAAAGATTATTTCTTTGACATTAATCTATCAATTTATACAATAATATGTCAATTTACTTAAATGACTAAATACAAATATTGTAACATTCGCATTTTACTTGAAACTTCTACAACTAAGAAATATATTATATGCAATACCTTGAGTCAAGCTATTTTTAATATTATAATAAAGGCTTTAAAATAATACTGAAAGAAAATGACTTCACGACAGACATCCCAAAAGAAGGAAAGGCAGCTGGTAGAGGATCAATCTAAAAAAATGGAGGCAATAACAGATTAATCCAACTCTTTTTCTTCTAGGGATGCGTTCTTTCCATTCGTCAGAGTCCCGGAGGGATATTGCTTCTCTCAAATATTCATTCCATTTTCTTTGTGGTGCGATTCACAACCAGAAAGGGTGCACCCGTAGCCATCCAATTGTTTTTTTATCCCAGTTGATACTTGTGGGACTTTGAGCATCCAATTTAGCAATATAATAAAATAATTACTGGGAAGATTACTGAGGCAGAAACCCAAATACCTCCAAGACAGAAGACCAAGCACTTGAAAAGACGGCAGTTGTAGTATTAAAGCCAATTTTTTGGATGATGTTTTATCGGATATATTTTTATGGAGATTAAATAATTAACCCAACGCTCTTGAGGTCCGGGCCATTTTGACTTAGAAAGCACCTCTACTTCAAAAGTAAAAAATATTGCTTTACAAATCTTTAATTTATCAGATTTGCATCAAAACTGGCTGATTTTTCTTATAAAATATGTAATAATATTTTTTATCATTAAAAAATTAATTAACTAGTTTTAAAAAAGGGACGCTGTACAAAAGTTTAAAAAAATTACAACATTAAGGAAATAATGTTGTTAATTTGTATAATACAATACATTTAGTACGTTTCCAGTATTTCAGGATGCGGCTCTCCTGAAAAATGAGCGGGACCCCGTCGGATTTAATTAAAACAAATGAAAACTTAATGAAAGAGAAAATGGACCTCGTCAGATAGCGGGACAATTACTTATGAAGAACCTACCGAAACAAATGTCTGCAAATTTAATTTGGCTGCCATACAATAAATCTTGGCCTTTGCCGTTTGTGACCCGAAAATAAAATACGGAAGGAATTATTCCCGTTGCTGCTACAAATTCTCCAGCTCTTATTGTCTTTGCAAATAATGTGACATATAAAAGTCGTGTATTTGTAATTATTTGATTTATATTAAATTATATATTTTTATTATATAGGTAATTATGCAATGTTCTATAATTAACCTGTTTGATTGTGGTACCATTTAATAAACAAATACTATAAATGTATACAAAAAATACTTTGAGAGCATAAAACAGTACCAAAAGTGGAAAAACTTGAATGAAATTAAAACATAAAAAAGGCATTAAGTTTTGCAAGAAACAAGTAGTAATATTATTGAAAGGATATGTATATTTAATTTGTAACATATGATTATAAATAAAATGCGTTGAAATATTTTTTCGTTTGTTAGCTTTTTAAAAACGAAACATTTTTTCGAAAAATCGCACACAAAACCTTATAAAGGTTGATTTTTTAATAGCTATAGGAAATTTTTCCAAAAAAAGACACATAAAATTAATAAAAATGCACGAAACCTTTATTTGAATCGATAGTACAGTCCATACCACGCTCTGTGGTATCGCCCAGCTCTTGGGTGATACACCTACATCCACTCTCATTGATACCGCTGGCGCCCTTGTAGACTCCTTACTCACAAAGGACGACCCATTTTCAGACGACGATCACGCGTTGCAGGTTAGGCGTGTATCGGCACTTCCTCTTGACACGCCCTCGTGCACGCCCCCTTCAGAGAGCGAAATCAACACAATAATCTCGTGCCTTGACCCTGGCAAAGCACCAGGACCAGATCGTATTGATAATCGTATTGTCAAAATGGTCTGGCTCATGGCCAAGCCAGAGATCACAAACCTTCTTTCTTTATGCATCCAAACAGGAACCTTCCCCGACTGTTGGAAGGTGGGCCTTCTGACAGTCATTCCGAAATCCGGAGACAAACCCCGCACCGACCCTTAAACATATCGTCCAATCACTCTTCTGCCAGTCCTCTGCAAAATCCTGGAGCGTATTGTCGTAAGTAAACTAGAATCACATCTAGCCACTTCAAATATGCCAATCTCCAAGAGACAGTTCGGCTTCCGACCGGGAGTCTCAACGGAAGATGCTATTCTCACGACAATCAAGACAACAACTGACTCCAAGTGCACTTACGTTCTGGGTGTTCTTCTGGACATCTCAGGTGCTTTCGATAACGCATGGTGGCCAATGGTCTTGGCTAAGCTTCGCCTTCGACAGATTCCCGGTAACCTATATGCATTGTTACAGAGCTATTTCTAAAACCGTAAAATTTTCGCTGACGCTGGAAGCGTTCGTATATCACGTAACGTCTCTAGAGGGTGTCCTCAGGGTTCCGTTCTTGGCCCAATGCTTTGGAACATTCTTTTCGATGACATCCTCAGCTTACCGCTGCCTCCCGGATGTGGTGTTGTAGCATACGCTGACGATGCACTTCTAACAGTAGAAGCTAATAGTCGATCTTCACTGGAGCGCTCAACCACAGAAGCTCTAAACCAAATCTCATCCTGGGGCCAACGAAACAAACTATGTTTTGCGCCACATAAAACAGAAGCTATTCTTTTAAAGGGAAAATTATCTCCACTACGTCTACCAGCTATTTACTTCCAAGGTGCTAAAGTAAAAATTTCTACAGAAGTTATATACCTTGGCGTAATCATGGATGGTAAAAGAAGTTTCACCGCTCACGCTCGCCATGTTGTAGATAAGGCGCAGAAGGCTTTCTTCTGTATTTCTCGCCTTACGGGGAATTCATGGGGACTCAAATTTCGAGCCCTTAAAACAGTGTATGACGCGATCTTTCTCAGCACCGTGACATATGCGGCGCGGTTCTGGGTTGAGCGCACTCGACTACTCTTCATTAGACGCATTCTCTTGAGCGGTCAAAGAACCCCACTTCTCTCACTTACTAAAGCCTATCGATCCTCTGCCACCGAGTCATTGATTATCCTTGCGGGAGTGCTGCCGTTGGATCTGCAAGTGCAGGTGAGCGCCGCTATGTCGTTGCTTAGACGTGGCTTCTCTGCGGAGATCGGGGCACTTGTCTCAATCCTCCGCAGGGTAAGATCACGAAAGAAACCGAAAAAGAAGTAAGACTGGCGGCGCTCGCAGCATGGCAGAGCAGATGGTCGACCTCGCTCAAGGGTAGACACATATTCCTTCTTTCCTTCTGTCCTCGATAAAATGGAGATGCCGTGGCTTATTCCAAACCACTGGACTAGTCAATTCATGACTGGGCACGGCAATTTTAAGGTTAAGCTTTTCAAGTTTAGCCTCGCTGATAGTCCAGACTGCCCATGCGGCAGCCCCTTGCAGGACGCTGAACACGTTCTGTGGCATTGTCCAATATTAGATTTAGCGAGGCAAAGGCTCCTTAAGTTTGGACCGGTTGGATATATCGACGTCATATCTACGGAGCCCAACTACCATGCATTTTCTGTATTCGCGGCGACCTTCGGCGAAGAAGTCCAAAAGTCCACATTTTAACGTCTCAACTACTAACTTTTACACCCACGTGTGGTGTTGCTCACCAAAACCAGTTACTTGTATAACGAGAATGTACTCTGAAAACAATGCCTTGGTAAGTGCTCCCAAGGAGCGCAGGTACAAGGCGACCGGCCTGGGGGCCTAAGGCCCCAAAAAAAAAAAAAAAAAAAATCCAGTCCATATAATTTCAACGTGAAATAAAGTGTTCATCGAACTTGCCTGTGTGGCATGTGGCACCGTCTTGTTGAAACCACATGTCATGCAAGTCAAGCTCTTCCATATTGGGTAAAAAAAGTTGGATATCATCTCACAGTAGCGCTCACCATTCACAGTTACATTGCGATTCGCATCATGTTTGAAGAAGTACGGTCCAATGATGCCACCAGCCCATAATCCGCACCAAACAGTAACTCTTTCTGGATGCATTGGTTGCTCTTACAATGTTTCTGTCTGATCTTCACTCCAAAAATGACAATTCTGCTTATTTAAAAATCCATTCAGCCAAAAATGAGCTTCGTCGCTGAGCACAATTTTTCGATATAAATATGGATCAATAAAATTCAATGATTTGCAAGCGTTGTTCGTTTGTAAAACGATTCATGTTTAAATTATAGACCAAACTGAAGATGTTTGACAGTGATACAAAACACGAAACGTACGTGAGCTGTCAAAATCAGTGTTGTCAAAAAGAAAATAGTATAAAATTCACCCTTTACATAACATAACAAGGCAGAATGTTTTTTAAAAAATGTTACATACCATGAAGAGCCTTCAAATAGGCTTTTCCAGCTGTTATCATCTGCCGGGCACCCGGATTGAATTTATCCAAGATGTTCTGAAAATATAAAAAAACAGATGTTATATTTTGGTTAACTTATGTTATACGTATTATAAATATTGAATAAATATCTTACATAAAATATCAATTAATTAGTCAATTCATACTCATAAAAGCTAATTTGGATTTAACTTCTCATATTACTCGTATTTACTAAGTATGACTATGCACTATATATTGAGTGTACTTAATACCGCTTATTTCCTAATATCATTGAGAACTATTCCAATATTCGTGCACCGTCCATTATCACGAAAATTCTTATGAATATGTGATCTTCAAAATTATCAATCTTTTTCTACCAATTTTGATAGTCTATGACAGATATTTTACGATTAATGCATAATTTTTAAGCCAACCTGGCATATCAATATAGAAGTATATAATATTGTGAAGAGAAAAGAGTCAGTACACCGATTATTGTATATTTTCTTTATTTTGTGCTTCATCGAGTATTTAACCTAAAGTTATGATAAACGAGCGGCATTCTTATAGGCCAAAAACCCTCAGTTGTAAAATCATTATAATTTTTGCCACAAAAATATTTAACATAACTTTTCATTGTCCGCCTTACATGTATAACTTCATTTCACCTAAAACGTGTCGCAATACGAAATGGTAAATTATTCAGCTCTGCAAATTCACTTACATCTCCTTTCACACACAATTGCAATTTCGCGTTACTTTGCCGGTGAATTCTTATACTCCTTCGTGTCATTCGCTGCAGGCTACAGCGCGTAACGAAATTATCCAAATTCATGCATTTTTCCCCGCAATACACCACAATGGCATAGAAAATACGCGGAGGTACAAAGAAGACCTATGGCTGAAGAAATCAAACAGGCTATCGAGGGGAATTGCCGAGAGAGTAAAGCACTTGACTGCCATGCCAGATGGTCCTTATTCTAATCCGATATATTTTAAATTAACATCATGTTTTTCAAACTCTTAAACTGTAGTTCCATTTCCAGATGCTATATAAAGCAAATAATTACTACGTAAATTATTTGTCTTTGGAGCATTATTGAACATTAATCCATACTGACGTTGTAAATGATAACGACATCATTTTCACAAAAATTAAAAAAAAAAATCAAGTAAGTATATTCAAGATCAAAAATACATTATCTGGGTACATCATATTTAAAAAAGGCGCATTCCATTTAACCGTTTCAGAGCTTGCGTCATATTTTGGGAAGACCTACTGCTGTTTTATTTTGGCTACCCATTGCTGTTGAACTACATCCAGCATATCGATATGATTAAATGAGTATTTAATATTATTAATTAAATATAAAATTTAAGAGGCGGTTGTTATTTATTCTTCTCGCATACTTTTACGTTACTTCTAACTATTTTTCAAGATAACGAGCAGGACTTTTATTTTATACCTTTTTTTATTCTTAAATTGAAAAAAAAACTACTTCGTAGTATTCTTCCGTAAGTCATTGCATAACAAAAAGGCACCACAATAGTATGGAAAAGACGTGGAGGTATCGACGAGAGCTATGGATGAAGATAGCGACTAGCGCCTGAATGCAGGCAACCCGTGCGACACTACGCAATGTGTTTTGTTGAACACCGGGCGCCGTATCGGCCCGACAAAGGGGAAACTAGGGATTGCATGTTTTACCGGCATTTTTGGAACTAAATTATTTTGACCAACAATCATACTCAGTGTCGGTTTTAGGGGGTGGCGTAGTTGGTCGGTGCCCCAGGGCGTTGAATGAGCTAGGGGCGCCCAGGGTAATATTTTATGTGTATATTTTATATACATATGATTGCCTTTTATATATTTTAAGTACATACAATATGGGGCGCCAGAAAAAAAATTGCCTAAGGATGCTGTAGGGTGTAGAGCCGGCACTGTTCATCGTATGACTCTAGGGAATTCCTGTGATGCTTTTGATGGTGATTTTTTAATATAATATTTCATTACTTAAGAAATATGTTATTTACGTATTTGTCAATTTACGAGTTATAGTATCAAAATTTAATATGTAAACAAGATTATTAATTGCGCTTAAAAAACGTTCATTTAAATATAATTTTCTTTAACAATATTCGGACAATCTAAATAAACCATATTTTATTGTATCAGACAATCAATGCAAATATACCATACTATTAAATTAAAACACAAGGGTCTAGATAATAGAAAATCAAATACAAAGCTTATTGTAGAGCACAAAGGTATGCAAAACAGTAAATAATTATAAAATTTAGTACTTGAATTTTACAAAATTAAGTAATCGAATTCTAATTTATCATTTTTTTAGCTTTTCAAACAATTTGAGCTATTATTGTACTTTTACAATTATACCAGTCTCTTATTAAACTGTAATATAATGCGCAAATTAAACAACAAACAAAATAAATATTCAGATCAGAATTAAAAGCATAAATTGAAAGTAACTTGAGTATTTCGTTGCCATGGAGATAAATCAATAACGCTTGTAAAAAGATAATCTGAATAAACCAACTCACAACTAAACAAATCATCAATCTTGAAGAAGACCCCTGCAATGGTGTTCCAAATATTGGTCGAAGGAAGTTTGTCATACACGGCTAAACCCATAAGCCACAATATCAATTAAAAGCAGTTAATTTTTTCAACTTAACGGTTAATTATAAGGTCAGGGATTCTATCGTTGGTATCCCTGAATGGGCGGCACCTAGTGCATATCCTGCGACTGGCCATGAATTATTCATAGGATTCTTTCTTCCGCGTGTTCCGTGTGGCAGGCTGCTGTAGGGGGAAGCAGGAGGGTGCATTCAGGCGGGGAGTAAACAAGATCCGAACGAGAGAGAAAAGCGAAAAGTTTCCAAACTGTTTAATGTTTACGCGGCCAGTGTTAAAAGTTAAACATATTTTGTGGGACAATGGCACCAGGAATACATTACGATAAGACGTAAGAAATATGAGAAGACTATTATATTTATTTTATTATTTCTTCGATGTTCTTCGAGAACGAAAAAGGCAGATGAAACATATACACAACATCAAACACATTTCAAAATAAGAGCTATAGTATGCGTTTTTTATAAAACTATTCCCTTTTATTTGTGGATGAAGATTAAGAAGATTGAACGCATTATATATTTTTTTTTTTCTACAATCATTACGGATTTGTTTCACTCAGCTTTGTCAATTTCATTGTCTGTGAGTTCATCACAAGATATCACTTCATCTCTAGGACAGTAGCTCGAGAACTTTAAGGGACGGTGGTTGTTGTATACATATATTTTGCCGCTTTCCCGCTTGCGAATCCTGAAGTCCAGGCCCTGGACTATTTAATACTAAGGATTGACTTAACATGATTATAACAATTATTGTTACGAGAAAAAAAAAGAGAACTTTTTGTAACATCGTTAGTGGGGAGTTATTTGGTTTTGGGGTTCACTTTAAAAATCAATAAATAAGCTATACACATTAAAAAATGGGCTTTCTGATATGACATAAATATACTCGTACTATAAACAAAATTTAATTCTCATTTAGTAAATAAATGGAACGTACATAGTGTTAACATAATTAAACAGTGTAAATTAAATATGTGATGAAATAAAGTTTCAAAAAAAGTTTAAAAGTTAAAATAAATTTTTAAAATTGATTAAGTACGAGTATATGGTATTGCGACAAAAAAAAGTGTCAAAATTATATCACAACGTATTTCAATTCAAAAAAACCTTTTCAGGGATACAATCGAACGGGACTTTTGACATCAACAAGCCTTCGTGTTATAAAAATATACTATCAGGGGGGTGCAATTTTCAATAAAGCATAAAATTGGATTTACACGAAAATCGTATATACTGTTACCCCGTAAAATTTTCAAAGGGTCAAAGATGAGTTGTTATTTTACTAGACTGTTATTCGAAGGGTTTTAGGTTCAAGCCACAATAAATGCTTTAATTTTAAGAAATAAGCATTTGATTGAGATTTTATCGTGTAAATTTTTTATCTTATTTATCAAACATTCAAGCGATTAACAGCTTTGTGATGAGGTTTTTTTTCTCTTACTTAATTTAAACTTAAATATTTATGGTTTCAGTGATGTTTTTTTATTTAAGAAAACATGCTTAAGCAGCACACGAAATTCAGTTTATTCCGTTTTCGTTCAAATTCGCGACGTTCTCTGCTTGCAATGCCTGTTATACACTAACTTGATGCCACAGCTTGTCAAAACTTGTACAGTAGTATATAAATAGAATTTAATATATGCTAGTTCACAGGAGCAATGCTGCAATTTGAAAAATCACCGACTTATCATAATATTCTCGTATAAAGCATATATCTTACCCATATTTAATTTATTTTAAAAACAAAGTACCATCCGCAACGCTATATAAAAAAGATTAATAATAAGAGAATTGTCTTTCTACTTCCTAAAAAATATTATTATAAACGCATTTAGTTTTTAGCTGTATGTAAATATGTAATCTTTTTATGGTATTGTGGCTTTTGAGTTTAGCCATGTGTGATGAATTTTCCCGTACAAATATTTTGACTCCCATTGCAAGGGTTTCGCTTGGTGAAAACCCTCCCTGTGCCGCCCTGTTTTTGAAGACCCAGATAGGGACCCGTAACTGGACGCACGCAAAAAGCTATTTGAGAGTGGCTGAAAGCCTTCCCGGGATTCTATTTGGCAACAGTTAGATGTCAAATAGACCTCAGTCTAAGGCTACGAAGTTATTATACTGCAGCGAGTCTCGAATTACCTTCTTTAGAAACACGTTGCTAAACACGAAATAAGTGGGAATAGGTTTATAAGGATTGACAACTTTGTGACAGCAAACAAAGTCGTCACACCTGAAGAAGACCTTTGTAATGGCGGTTGAAATATTGGTACGAGAAAATTCGCGACACACGGCTAAGCCCAAAAACCACAATATCAAATCCGGCCGTAAGAACCTAAGAAGTTGAGTAAGCTTTTAAGTTGTACATAGTGTATCTCCGATAAAAAAAAACTGTATTTAACAATATAAAGCCGTTTGTGTTTTGAATACACTCTCGTGTTAAAAAAACTCAATCATAAATATTTATCAGCAATGAATTATTTTCAATTATTAAACGAATACCGAGCTGCAATTCATGGATAAGAATTTCATTTTTCTGTATAATTTGAATTATTTTCTTAAAAATAGACGGTAAAATGTTGAAACTGGTTGACCTTTTCAAGGAGAGGGTGGTGTGTTAACTTGACGAGCAGGAGGAAACGGAATCGCGGTTCAATATCTCTGATTTCCTGTAAAAGAAATTGCTTGATCTGCTGGGCAAGTGACTTTGTCGGAGAATAAATCGAAACAACCTTCGACGGCGTAAAAAAGCACAATCAATCTGCGGACTGTAAAAGCTCAAATATGAGTGAAAACAGTTTTTAAAAAACACATCTAGAAAGGTTTTTTTTGTTGTAAGCAAACACAAGCATATTTATATAAAATTTAGCTCAATAAAAAAAAATACTTTCTAATTTCTGTCTTTTAAGTGATTTTCATTTTTTAAGTTTCACAGAAGATTAACTATACAACCATTTATAAGATTTTCATAAATTAATACATTTTTGGATTCAAAGTATAAATTATAAAAATATACATATTTCATAATAAAATCTAGAATATTATTAATTCATAAATAAAAAGTTTAACTTACTGATTTTTTCTCCTAAAAATATTATATTTAATTATACTACATATTGGAATATTTAATAAACCATTATTAGTATTTGTTTTTATATAAACACATACAGGAGAAAACCGACAGATGGTGATAGTGACTCTGAAGTCTCATTTATGGAATTCTATGACGCTTACCATGGTGCATATGCTAAGGGCTGCACGTGGAGTGTCGATCCGCCAACGGCATAGACTACAGCCCAAGATTCAAGCATCATCCTTATATTAACAGGAATTTACTATGAATGGGTGGTTTTCACGGGATGACTTTCGTCTACCACCAATTTTCAATTATAGGCTATGACTGGCATTTCACGGGTGAAAGATCAAATTCACTCAGAAATCGATAAAAAAAAAAAACGGTCCAGGATCGAACTTACGATATTTGGGTTGCAAACGCTTTGACCACAAAGCTATACCCTCCAGCAAGCAATAATATTATTTTTTGTTTAAATATAATAAACATTTTTGTTTGTTTGAATAAATCAAATATTTTATTTGGTTATGTGTGTATATCTATTATATGTTAATTGACCTATATTTGTTTATTGAGCAATTCTAAAAATTCCAAATCTAAAAAATATTAAGAAAATTCTTTCTATATTTCTCCCAATAGTTATATTTTCAACCTACGACTTTTTAAAACAAAATTTGTATTTAATTAAATTTGTTTATAAAAACCTTAGCAACATTATTAAGAGAAATATATATCACAAATTTATTTGAGTTATGTGATTCAGAAATGTTTCTTTAATTGCTCAAAAATAAATTATTTAATAACATCTAAATATTTAACATGTAAAATAAAATATTTTCAAAATAAAGTAAAATATTTAATCATTATTATTTTGTATTTTAATGAAAATTATTCCGAGTCATGCTGGAAACTGGACATCAAAGAGTTGATATTGTATTTATTCTGAATAATACAAATAGCGTTCTTCAGAAAGACAGACAATTAAATTGCGCTACGGCAAAGCTTATTATCTTGTAGCGATAAAGATAATACAACAATCGGTAAGGCTCAGTAGTAAAGTTGTCAAGTGAATGGCGATAGAAGGAAAGAGGTTCTTTTCATGGAGCCTCGGCAAAAGAAAGATACAGGTTCTGTAAACGAAAAGTTTGTAAATCACCACGTCGAGCTATCAAAAGATACGGTACTATAAGTATTTAAGAAATTCAATATTACGATTTTTTGAAAATGAAAAATAAGCATTAAATAATTAATATTTTTTAAAAGAATATATTTAATAGAATATATATAAAAGAATAGCGGGAGTGACTTGGATGCGGAAGACGGAGGATCGAAGAGGATGGAGAATCATGCGGGAGGCCTACGTTCAACAGTGGACGGACACAGACTGATGATGATGATGACGATGATGATATAAAAGAAAGCTAAATGTAAAAGACAGAAGATTAAAATAAATAATAACTCATGAATTAGATGTAATGAGTCTTCGTCTTTTAGGTTTATGTGTGATCCTTGACAAGGCTTAATTTTATATTGCGATTATAAAAGATATATTTAAAGATAACTGAAAGAAAAAAATACTGAACATCTTATGATTTATCTAAAAAAATAGATAATCTTAAACATTTTTTTTTTAACTGTTTTGGTATATAAAGCAAAGCTTCTATTGAATGTAATATGCCATGAAAGCTCAGAACTATTTCAGGGCATTCAGGTTATATATGATCCAGAAAACTATGTGTGTTTTCAGCGAGGGAGGAAAAGATGTGAGCAACAACTTGTGTTACATTTAACTCTAACGCGGGAATAAAAGCGAACGGACTGAAAGACGAGTGTTTCAGTCTTTTTCAGGAAATGCACTGGAGCGACCGTAGGTGAGCAAACGTAAACTTTAACGTCGGAAGAGTGGATGAAGTAGATAAAAACCTTCGTAGAATTTACCAGATATCTCGTTTCAACCACCTCCTACGATACCTGACCACCTGCTATTGAAATGAAAGGCCATTCAATTAAATGTGCACTTTTCTATTTCATTACTTTTAATTTGCTATTGAAAAGTAAATGCAAGCAATTAGTGCTCAGTTAAAGTATTTCTAGAGATTATTTTATGTAAGGTAAATAATCGCACTTTTCATATTGATGTACGTCATTAAAGTAGTTCTTACTTTTTATTATATTCCTGAATAATATTTAATATTAATTAACATATTAAATAATGAAATAATATACACATATATTTTTAAATTAGTTTTTTTTCCGTGGGTCTAAATATTAAAACTGCATCAATTTTAAAAGGGAAACTTTCGATTCTAAATGACTTCCTTCAAACATTGCAATCGGAAATATGAAATTAACAATGTAATATACATAAATAAATATTTTTACTGTAACAATCATAACAAAATTCTATTATGAATTTACTCATAAAATATTTGCATCGTAAACATGCCAATCTATCATCCAACTTTCTCTGCATTTCTCAAACAATGAAGACAACAATTCAGCAACACTCTTAAAGCTCCTTTTATACTCTCTATAGTCGCCAAGTTCTGATATCATCGCAAAATTTATTTTAATGTATAACATCCAAGAGTGAACTCAGTGAGGCCATTACATGTAAATTAGTTAAGTTCTTGTAATCAATAAAGACTATTTTATATACTATGATTATAAACTTCAAACTATGATAATCCTGTAATACCCCATAATTATATACGGCTGCAAATATAGTTTCCTCAGTACGATTGTTTTCCAGAACTAAAGCTTGTGTAGAATACTGAGGGTATGACTATAATTAAAAATAAAAATGTACAAACTTTGAATATATACTATAGCGACATCTATCGTACGATGATAACAATGATATAAATACTAGTTTCAACGCGAGTCGGTCTAGGCATAGCAATAGCCCAGTTGGCTGAGCGGTATGAATACCTGGGCATAGTTGGTTTCCAAGGTCCGTGGTTCGCATCCCGCTTCTGCCGTTATTTTTGTGCTTGGATTGACGCGTTGAAAAAAGAATTTTATGTAAAGTATATGTATATTTAATTAATAATAATATTGTAATATAGTCAATGATCTATAAAAGTAGATTAGAATATTGAAATAATAAAATAATATTCTAATAAAAATTTAAAAAATTCGTATGACTATAATCTTAAAGGAATGTAAGGGTAAGAGAATAGACATGGCAAACTTTTATCAGTTTTTTAAAGGCGCTACATTTATTTTGTACTAATTAATTTAAAAATTAAATATTAAACTAAAATGTATAAAAGTCAACAAACGTTTGTATTTAACTAACACATTTTAAATCTATAGATTTATATGCTCGTACTTAACAAAATGCTACAACTATATCATGAATTTCAACGACACTTTAAGCATGTGATTAATATTACTTTCTCATCATCCAGTTAATAGAATAAAATATCTTAAATATTTACATCTTAAATGTGCTAACATATAAAAATGTTTGCTTTGCTCACTCCAAATACAGCCTAACCCCGTATTTTGATATCATCCCAAAGTTGCTGGTAAAAAATCCCTTCCCAACTCATTACTCGAGGAGTTGCCAGGATGAGTGATGATGGAGAGGATCCCGGTAGCAGCATCAAGAAGAACTTGGCGGAAGTTTGCTCGGTGTCGTCGTTCATTATCGCAAGACAATCACGTTTTCAGCACGTTTTAAAGCGGACCCATTCATTCACTGTACAGTCAGCTGTTATGGGTAGATTTACAAAAATTTTTAGTAAATTATAATCTTCTTCATAATTCATATATACTTTTGAACTAGATTATAAGTTTAATTAGAATTTCTGCTACAAATTTCATTTAACTGTCATTATTTACAATTTAACTAATGCCAGCTTTGTAAAGTGATCACGCTTGCTTCGAAAAAAATATTTAATCCTATTTATGCTCTTTTATGGTAATCGAAGAACATAGTTACGGAGGTCACTGAAAGATAGGAGAAGGTTGTAGCTGCCGATGGACATTATTTTGAATAATCTGAGTCTAAAGACTTCTCAAAATAAACTATTAATTTTTATAACAAAATGCTAATTTCCAATGCATAAATATAAGTATTCTTTATATTCTCTTTCAATATATAGTTTTTTTTCATTTGACATTTATAAAATGATAGCTCGTCTTGCTTTCTTATTTAGATATTATCAACAGTAAATTATGCATATAATAATATATTAATTTCAGCAACTGTTAGTCACAGAAAACAGATACGTAGTTGTTTTCAAAGACTGACAAAACTCTCAGTGAGAGTGAAATCGCTGTCTTTATTTATCTGTGGTATTTTAAAAGTCAAAATCTTTTTAATATCTAAAAGATTTTCAATTGCAAATGCTTAAAAAATATATATTAATAATAATTTTAAATTTCAAGAGGGATTGAATGCAGCGGTCGTTGCCAAGAAGCTCTGCAAGTCATTAGCTGTTGTATCCGGGCGAAGACCCTTAGCGTGAAGATACGCCATCTTCACTCTGGCAACCTTCTTCGAAGGAGCTGCAAAACCGCGGATCACCGGACGTGCTGAACTATCCGAGTGGTAAACTTCCCCGGAAAGACTGCTCGTGGGAGAGAGAGAGCATCCACGGAGAGAGCATTCAGGGCCTCCAGTTCCTCGAACCACGAGCTGGAGGACCTTCTTGAGAGCCCTACTCAGAACAGCAGGGGCTCCTTGCCTAGCACACTCCGAGGATTCCTCCTCTTCGGAAGCCTCACTTGAAGTTACGGCTTCACCGACGGCAGGTTCGAAGTCTCTGCTGTCACAGTTGAGCGATGGCGAAATTTGGCGAGGACTGGAAACAATTTCCGCGAAGGTAGCCGGAATCTCCTTGCACTTCCTAGGCAAGCGCCTTCTGCGGGAAGACGGCAGACTTGTTGAGTTGGGTGGAGAGTTCGCACCAACGGACGTCGGTGTATCCTCCTTCCCGCATCCAACAGCCTTTAAGAGCCACTCCAGCAGCAATCGGTGTTCGTCTAAGCGACGATGTATTTGCGCGATGTCACAATCGCAACTATGCGCCATCCTGTAGGTAGGACAACAAGACACGACCGCTCGGTTTGAGTGTCGAGCGACGAATTCTTGACAAGTGATGGATTGTGGAAGGCTAAGATTTAGTTGAAACTGCAGTCTCCTAAACAGAGACCATATCTTACATGATCCACGAAAAAGAAGTTAAATAAATAAATATTTATTATATAAATTGGATCTCATAGTGAATGCAGAAAACATTGAAAAAAAACAGTTATTTAGAGTAAAAAAGAAGATAATCAAACAAATGTTTAATGATTGCTGACTGTACGCTGCGTAGCATGTTACTCTACGCTTTGGGGGTCGTAGAGTTGTCTATGTCTTCGCTTCGTAGAACTCCCGATAAAGTCGCACAATAGTAAGAATTTATTGATTGAACCAAAGTATTTCCTGAAATTCATAATAGAATCCTAGAGCACCCAACGAACTATTTAAAATAAAGCAATCTTAACACCTCGATGCTAACAATTATATTTTTCACATTAATTAAAATCAATTTTCAATTGTGTACGTATATAGAAAAAATCTGATTTTACGTGATAAAATTAGACTTTCACAATGAAGTAGAAATAAAAATAATATTAATACTATAAATATATATGTCATCAATAAATATGGTCATCAAAAATGCTATAAACATATGGTTTTCTCTTCATTATGGCGTGCAAAAATGATTTGTAATCGATTTATAAGCTCTTACGTACCCTCGGTTGGTGTGAATTTGATCCATGACCTGTAAAATTCCAGTCATAGCCTATTAATTTTAATTGGTGGTAGACGAAAGTCGTCCCGTGAAGACCACCCATTCATAGTAAATTCCTGTAATAATAAAGTATGATGCGTGAATCTCGGACTGCAGTCTATGACGTTGGCGGATCAACACTCATATATTTAGCCATATACACCACGGTAAGCGTCACAAATGAGAATTCAGACTTACTATCACCCTCTGTTGGTATTTTCCTGAGTATGCTTACAAAAAAAAACTACAATCTTACAGTTTTTGTGCAGTTTGATTTTTTATCATGATCAGCATATTCGCTCCTTTAACTGGAGCATATAGGCGTCACGAACTATTGCCCCTAAGCTCTATGGTCTTTGCCTTATCCTATATTAAATTTACCTTCTGCAAATCTTGTGAATAAATTCTATGTCTAGCTATGTCAGAATTGGCAATCGTAAAAAATATTTATAAAAAATAAATAGTAAGTTACACATATTAAAAGCAATAAGAAAATATTAAAAATTCAAATGTTTTCAAGACTCGATTCCCCTTCGAGTGTTTTCTCCCATAAAATATCCCCGGTATCCGCGAAAAATAGATGCACTTTAACTATGGTAACACCAACACGGTGGGGTCCGCATCAAACAAAAACTTATCTTCGAGTAAAATTCAAACATAATTCAATTACCAGACCACCCTTCCGGAATATTAATGGAACTTTGAAAAGAGGGCGGGAGAGAGCGAGCGGATCGCGTTCTTAATTTGAAATTAATGTTGCCGCCGCAGAAAAAAGAATATCCCCACTCGAAGAGACGGAGGATTTTTTTGACGATTAGGAGAAAAATGTGAAGCTTGTGAAGAAGATTGATAAAAAATTAACGCCGGTTTTGAATTGAGTTTAATTATTGTTTTGTGACGGAGATTCTTGAAGAAATTATTTTTTAATCACTTTCTAATTTGTCAAACTGGATATTGTTACTTTTTGTATTAAATTTAAATAAATGGAGGGAGAAGTATGATAAAAAAGCGTTTTTCTTTTTTAGTTATATTGAAAAAATTGATTCCTCATAATTTATGGCACACTTACTGGAAAATTTATGACACTTGCTATTTTTGGAGAAGATAAGCATTATATGTGAGTAGGTACCTAATAACCTAAATACTGACGTCATTAAATAGAGCCCAGTGCCAATAATTAATCTACATGTTGACTTTTCGCTACCACCTATTTGGATAAATAAGCTATGACAGACATTTTTAAGGTCGGTATAATTCCAACAGTAGTTTTGATAGACTGTAATATAATAAACGAGTATATACACTTTAATATAAATATATAACAAAAGTTATAAAACACTATGTACTTCTTCATACAAACTATATTCTTTTATAAAATTTACAATTAAATAATAATGAAATCTGTTAAATTTATTATTTGTCTATTATTTTAATTACAGAACCTTAAAAATGTTTAAAAAAATGTTTTTCAGGAATATGTTTTTCAATCTGAAATATCTATATGCAGTATTAAAAATTGCGCCAAATATTCTCTTATATGGTCATTTTTAGTCGGCCATTTCTTTTTGTTTTTCCTCTTTGTTTGCTCTTTTATTAGCGAAAATCCGATTAGCCGATTAGTTTTTGTTCTGCGCGGGAAAATCAACAGGAAGTGGACAAAAAGGGTGCGAAAAAACAAGTATCGTCCTCTGAGCTCAAATCCGGGCCACTTCCGGTTGCCATCTTTGTTGACGGCGTCAACAATATGTCGTGTTTATAAACGCATTAACGACAATGTAAAAATAATCAACTATATACACGAAATATAAATACGTAATTTAATTACGAGTATACTAAACTGAGAAGTAATCTAAAATACAGTCGTGGCTTAAATGAATTATTTTAAATATGAATAATGCAACAATCAAATTGGTACTTAATGGTAATATAATGTCTAATAAGAAGCCTAACAGAGAATGATATGAAAGGCGGAGAAATAGTCGAGTGGACTAGGCGGTGTAAAAGACCTGAGAAAAGGTTGGTTCCAAGACTCGTGGTTCGCATTCCGCGTCTGCCGATATTTTTCTAAATTAATTGATGCGTATAAAAATTGCTGTTAAGCTCCATAAAGAAAATCTTCGGGGCTAGACGCGCAGTTAACGAAGCTGACATGGAATACGCTCCTAAGTTTTTCAACTATTTTTCTAACGTATAATATAACCTTGTGTTTAACTTGCAGGGCAACACGCATCTATATATTTTTCTACATTTTTTTTTAAGATAAAAAAAAAAAATTAAAAAAAAACAGTTACTTAGACGTTTGCGCATTAAAATGACGGACAATGTTAAGTAATCGGATTATCATATAGTATTTTCATTGTCGCTGGATTTTTCTCGCAAGTGCAGATGTTCGCGGCTATAGTAGATTTGAAAGTAGATTTAGACCTTACGGAAGTGTTTGCACATTTTATACCCCATCAACATCATACCATGTCTGCTCCCTTAACTAGAGCATATGATCATCACGAATTGTCACCATATAAGTCCGTTTCTCGCCTCACCCTATGTCAGCTCTACCTCTCGCTGAATATATTATATATTCATAGTTCCCAACAGCTTTCTAGTATAGAGCCCGGGGGCTTGAAGAAAAGGCAGTTCTAGTTCTATACTGTCACTATCTAACTTATTAAATGTAAACAGTCGATCAAGAGATGAAAAAGGACATGCCTTAGAAAAATATTGATAATCCCGAAGAACAGCATAAACTATACATAAAATGTACTCGGTGGAAATGCGGGAGGCGGAGTTGCTTGAGATGTGGCGAAAAAAATGGCGGTTATCAGGGCCTTATAGTGGCGGTTCGTGAATGCCATGTACTCTAGGGGAACGAACATGGTTTGATATATACATTAAATATCTATTTCAACGTTTCTAAATATATATTCTTGTTCCTTCACACCAACCTAATAATAATTTAATACAAACGTCGCAGGTTATACGAGTTACAAAAAAACCTTAAATACTAGATAAACGTTCTTGCTAGCTTTTTTTATGTAAGCACATACGGGAGAATACCAACGGATGGTCATAGTAATTCTGAAGTCTCATCTGTGGAACTCTATGACGCTTACCATGGTGCATATGGCTAAGCGCTGCATTTGGAGGGTTGATCCGCCAACGTCATAGACTACAGCCCGAGTTTCACGCATCATCCTTATTTTAACAGGAAGTTACTATGAATGGGTGGTCTTCACGGGACAACTTTCATCCACCACCAATTTTAATAAAAAGGCAATGACTGGCATTTTACGGATGAGGAATCAAATTCTCACCAACCGAGCGTATTTTAGATATCAGAAATCGTTTTTTTTTTTTTAATCTCCGTCGGGGATCGAACCCACAACCTTTGGCTTGCAAGGCAAACGCTTTGACCATTGAGCTATACCCGTTGGCAAAAATGGACAACGTATACGTTCGTTTTGTCTAAATATTTATTAAAATATCTGTTAATGCGTTAAAAAAAGACTTGGTTTGACGACAATCTAAATTAATTAATTACTTTTCCTTAAAAAGTTATTTTTAGTTAAGCGCTACAACCGCAACGGCGAGACAAACCGCCAAACAAAACCAAATAAAAATAAATGCGCGTTTATTATTCAAACAAAAAGCCTTGGTAGGTTCTTCGGCGTTAAAATATAATAAAATACAGCCTGCGGAAGCGGCCGGCGGAACCGGAAGCGGGAGCTCGGACCGAAATAATTGAAGTGGAGAGGTGATACGAAAATGTCTGTAACCGCGACAATTTTCTATTCGAAAAGCATAGAGGGGTTGGAAAATCCCGGCATCATAATAGGAAAATACTATCGGAGATTTTTCTCATTGCATACTCACAAACAGAAAAATGGAGATTTGTTTATTTGTATGATGTTTTGTTATTGTTTTTAAACTTATATATTTAAAATACAATTCCATTGCTAATGCAGAAAATTTAACGAAAAATTATCAAAAATTCATCATAACGTAATTTTTAATAGAATCTTTAAAATGTAATGATAGTGCTTGTCTTAAGCTGTATGCATATTTATTAGCATTCAAGCAAAAAGTTATTCACAAGTATTACTTCTATACGGTTGCAGCCACCCCTTAACACTTTCGCATCGTTGTCGATATATGTCGTCTAATATTCTCTCACCGTTGACATCAGAGCCGTGATATATTGTTTTGCTACTTTCAGAACTCATTGTGACATCTACGGTAGATTTGGAACTGCAGTCAACCTTTATCAACCTACGTATATTATTTACATAAAACTGTAAAGCATGTAAATAAATATCGTTAGATTTTGTCAGTGGAGTGATTTTTCTCTAAACCGCATGTGTTAATTCCACCACATGTATGGAGTTACATAAGAAACTTTTGTAAAATAGAATAGTTTTTTATACATCATTTGATAGCTAAAAGATAAAAGAACAAATGTGGTATACGAAAATAGGTCAGATAAGTACATTTATGCTTCAAATACTAGTTTAAAGCAAAAAAAATGTTTGAAAAATTGAAGCCGTATTGACAGAATAGTTTGTATTCCACCGAGCCGTAATGAAAGGGTTTAGACATAATGTTCCGATTTCCTTGAAAATCCGTTTAATAAATCACCCAAAAATATGCCTCGGATACTACAACAACCCCTTCTTCAAGAACTTGGACTTCTGCTCAGAAGGTTGCTGGGAACAATATATGTTCTTGAGTTTACTTCGGAGAAGGGACAGTATCAGCAGACAGAACTAATTAAAGCCGATTTGTGGTTACCAAATGTTTCAGATTCGGAACGGATACGGGAAGACAAATTAATTTCATAAATAATATGTGTTCATTTGCATACTGATTGAGCAAATGTCCATGGGCAACCGCTAAAAATTGATATTTATATGGTTGCAAAGGCTTGTAGTTCAAACTCCAGCGTCTGCCCTTTATTCCATATAAAGATAACTCAATATTCTGGATATTGGATTATCTTATGTTTGAAACACTTGTATTCAAAGTACATGGCTTTAAATTGATAATGAATCCTGAAGACTATATCAGCTTGCTCAGTTCCCAAAGCACAGCATCCGGTGTGTTTTATTCGACACTTAGGCGCTAGTGCACTAACACGAACCTTATTTATCTATCCGACGTGACTTTCACCCGAGCTGCAACGTAGGCCTACGGATTGCATACGCTTACCATATTGGTCTTACAAAATAACGTAAATATTCTGGCTATACGGCATCGACGTTTTTTATGTTTTGAGTGTGAATTGGATCCCTTTATGTAGATTTAAATCAAATATACAGGATAATCTAGCAAAAAACTTACATAGTCGTATGTTATATAAATAAATTTATTTTCTTATTTTATAACAGACTATTATTTTTTTATAAATTTATATTTTGAATTTAATTATCTTATTCTAATAATTAAGGATGCTCAAAGTAATAAAAACCATTTTTAAGTTCAACTTAAAGAAGAAATAATAATAAATATTGAACATTAGCAAAATCTTGCACAAGTTTTATTTCTTACAAGTAGATAATAACGTTTATTTCGATAAATTTTCGATTGCAATACCTAAACGAAATATTGATAATTAATTATTCTTCTTCTTTAGCCTCGCCATTTCCCATCATCTGGGGTCGGCTCTCCTTGTGCGCATTCGCCATGTCTGTCTGTGCTACGTTGCATTCTCGGTCTAGCCCAGAGTTTTCAGATCCTTGTCTACAGTTGCAGTTCAGGTTGCCGGTGGTCTTCCAGGTCTTCTTATGCATCATGGTTGATTTTTTTTTGCGGTTTTTTTTATTGCCGAAAGCTAGAGATTTGCTTTTGACCGCCAATTCGGTTAATCCACCACCATCTCAGCTATGAAGTCCAGCCCACCACATAGATCTATCATAGCCTTGCCTCCGAATATGTCGAGAAGCCTATGGATGGGCTTCCATTAGGAACCTTTACTTGAAAAAATGTGTTGAAGAAGCCTCCCAGTGTGGGTTTTTGTATCGAAGTTTGCCTTCTCCAGCCTGTAATATTAATAATTGATTCTTAATTTTAATTTAACAACCAACATGCTATGATTTTATTGAAAAGTAAATTTCAAATCTTCATATATCGTTAAACAAACATGTATTTTTTATAAATAATTTAAAAATACATCAATTTTCTTCGAAAACAAGTAAATTTGTTGACGTTGACAGTCATAATATAAATTCATATAATATACTGAGTATCTGTAATAAATAACAGAGTTAAGTTATTTCATTTCTAAACTTTACTGTTTATTAATTTCAGTAAATAACAATGTTTAACTAAGAATGAGCGAACGCAAAAATTTACAATGTTATTTAGTTATAATGGATTAAACTATATTGGTTTTAGTAGGCGCTACTTAAAAATAAAATGTTAGCAATATCGCTCTTCTATTAATTTTCTATGCCTCGGTATCAGATTCAGCAAAAAGATAGGTTCGTTCACTTATAAATCATGACTTAAATGCTGCGCCCGGCTGAAACTAAACCCAAAACTTTCACAATTAGGCCTGAAATAATTTCAACCCCTTTCAGTTCAAATATTATATGAGAGGAGGTGATATCAAAATAATACAGCCACTTGTCAGTTGCAGAATCCCTTAATTAACAGGTTTGGATCGAATAATCGAATAATCGAATAAAGGCTCCCGGAGAAATTATAATTTTATTTAAATACTTGAAGTTTTCTTACATTTGTCATTAAAAAACAATGATATTATATAAAATATTTGTAAAGAAATCAAATCACTAGCTTGCATAAAAAAATTAATGCCTAATTGCCTGAACAATTTAGTTTTGACAGCTAACTTCGAAAAAAAGCAAAGCATAAAAGATGCTTTAATATCTTCTTTGGTTTTCACGGCCAGATATGATATTGCGGCTTTTGGGTTTAGCCGTGTGTGGCACATTTCTTCTATCCAATATGTCGACCGCCATTGCAGGAGTCTTTTTCAGGGTTGATGACTTTGTTGATAAAAGATGCTTATCTCTTACTACTTCTAACTAGCAGAATCCTAAATATGAAAAAAAAAATCAGAAATTTTGGTGCAAAAGCCACTGAAAATAGTAGCAAACTTCATTAACAACATAACTATGATACATTTAATATATATTATGATTTTGTAAATATTTTTACTAACTTAAAAAATGATTTGAATATTAATGTTTGAAGGAAACCATTCAAACATAGTTCTCGTTCTCCCCTGGTGCGAATATTACCATAAACTTTTCCCCTACAAACACATTCGGGATATAAATAATGTTTTTACCGCCAAATCTGCTGAAAAAATGATGACAAAATACTTTCCGAGTGGCGTATCGGATTTGCGATACAAAATTTACTTTTCGAATCTCGCCGCCAAGTTTATTGATACCCCAACTTTTGCGACCGGAAGTGTGTATATTTTGTTTTCGCGCCGGAAATGTGTTTTTTTGAAACTACTTTATTTTCTTCGGTGCGTGGGTAATCCGAGAAAACTGAAAAAGTTTTATTTTTTGCAATTTCAGAGATAGCATCCTGAAGGGATATAGAGAAGAGTGGCTAAAAGAAAGCGCTTAATACTCGTAATGGAAAATGATTATCCGATTAGTTTTTTTTTGTTGGTTTGTAAAGCTTTATTGATCGAACTTTCGCTTACTTTTATAAATCTATCATGAAATGGTGATTCATTTAAAAATAAAAGTTGCTTTATTGTATAAGAATATTTTATTTAAAAAAACTATAACTTGTGCGAAATAAAACTTATTTCATCATTATTTATTTAATCAAACAGATGGTGCAATAAAACAAAGAATGCTTGTTATATTTTTTTATGTTATCGCATGCAGGAGAGCATAGCCAGTCAAGACCAGTGGAATCGTTGACGCTCAGCCAAGGAGGCTGGACCCTGCATGCAGCAAACGTGTGATGTTTTCGAGTTTGTGTGTGGGTTGGGAAGAGCAAGTGAATATTTATCTGTTTTTTGAAGAGATCGAGATTGTAGGAAGGAGGAAATACAGATGCTGGAAGAGCACTCCAAAGCTTACAGGTGGCATTAAGGAAGGAGCCTTGGAAACTGCTAGTTCTCCATCGACATACATTAACCGTGAATGGATGTTCGACAAGTGTGAGACGAGTTTGTTGGCTGTAAAAATAATAAAATACATAAATAAGATACGTATAACAATAAAAACTAATTCTGATATATTCCTTTTTATAGATTCAGAAGACTTATTTATTTAGAAAAAATCCCACTCCATCAATAAATACAAGTTTTAATTTATTTACACTTCATGTTCATAACAAAGTAAAAAAAAAAATTTTCATTTAAGCAACACTAAGAGGTTATTTAAAAAACGAAACTGCAATTATTGTTCATGCAGAAACGTGACGATTCAGTCGTTTTAAAAAAGCACAAAGCCGTTTTTTTTGTGAAAAAAAATCTTGACATCACTCCAACCAGTTCATTCTGGAAATCCAATTAACCCTGTACATTCTTGTAATCTTGTTTTGCACCCTTTATTCCCTCTTAATCCGCCGCAGTAATTCAATTTTTGAATCCCGAAGAGAGAAGTCCACCCATTTAAATATCCCGCTCAGAAGAATAAATTTACACCATTTCATTATTGTTGGGTCGGGAGATTTTCGGCCAAGCGCAACGAAGGGTTGCAGGCTTTTCTCGGACTTGGGAACTTTTAATGGGTTGAGAGTATCGGACTTAGCACTGCTTAACGTTTGTAGTTATTTGTTTTAAAAATGCCTGTTTTCTTTCTAATATCAGTTCTATATCTGTCACACATGAGCACTGTAAAGATGCTTTTGTCCACATTTTTGTCTCAACCGTATTTGGTATGAAATTATTTTCTAGAGTAAAGTAAGTTTAGTTTAGTTATTTATAATTAAATATACATATACTATACATAAAATTCTTTCTTCAACGCGTCAATCCAAACACAAAAATAACGGCAGAAGCGGGATGCGAACCGCGGACCTTGGAAACCAACTATGCCCAGGTATTCATACCGCTCAGCCGACTGGGCTATTACTGTGCCTGGACCGACTCACGTTGAAACTAGTATTCATGTCATTGTTATCATCTTATGATAGATGTCGCTATAGTATATATTCAAAGTATGTATATTTTTATTTTTATTATTCAATCAGTCTTCATTTATTCTATATCATATTATTATAATAAGCTTGTGAATAAATGAAGACTGATTGAATAATAAAAAAATAAAAATATACATACTTTGAATATATACTATAGTGACATCTATCATACGATGATAACAATGACATGAATACTAGTTTCAACGTGAGTCGGTCCAGGCACAGTAATAGCCCAGTCGGCTGAGCGGTATGAATACCTGGGCATAGTTGGTTTCCAAGGTCCGCGGTTCGCATCCCGCTTCTGCCGTTATTTTTGTGTTTGGATTGACGCGTTGAAGAAAGAATTTTATGTATAGTATATGTATATTTAATTATTAATAATATTATAATATAGTAAAATGATCTATAAAAGTAGACTAGAATATTGAAATAATAAAATAATATTCTAATAAAAATTTTAAAAAATCCATATTAGTTTAGTTATTTTTTATAATAAAGTCTGTTTACTTCTACTTTTTAATATAAATTTTATATTTGCAGAATTTCATAATCATCATCATGCCAAATCCGCTCTGAAGCATATCCTAGCATATGGTATTCACGAACTGCCGCCAGAAGTTTATCTTGATTGTGATGTTTTTTATTATTATTTACGGCTGTGAATTTTGGCATCTCACATAGAGCCAATGCAGCTGTATAATTGATTTTGAGAGCTACGTAGAATACTGGAGTAACAATGGTTTGACTTTGTGAGGAATGATGAGATGAGGGAGTGGACAAGACAGCCTTCTTTACTATACTCGGTCAATAGGGAAAAGTGGATTTGGTTGAGAGATGTATTAAGGATGCCGCAGGAGATCATTTACTACAGCTGCCTATTCTTTGAGCCCTGTTCTTGCACCATACTGGAAGTTCATCGTGAACTATTGTATATATATAATGTACTCAATGTAACTGCGGAACGCAGAGCTGACATAAGATGAGGCGAAGACCATGCTAACTAACAGAACATTAGGGCTGTTTATAATGACCATATGTTCCAGTTAAGGGTACAAATGTGGAACTGATAAACACGCTTCTCCCACCTCGTTCCCGTCCTGTATTAATGTCCGTATGAGACACATCACAAAGTACAATCACAAAAAAATTATGTGTTTTAAATGGGTCTGAAGGCCTTTTTGCGACTCTAATGCAGCTCAAAGGGCAACAACAAACTAACCTCAGACTGTTTTGTTGATGTAAGTTAACACTACAATTTTAGTTAGTGCAATATTATGGAAATGGTAAAGCCGGCTCTGGTGTCAAGAAAACAGGGTGAAGTACGCATAAAAGTTGCAAGATGCGAAAATAATATAAAAGTAAGGGATGCAACGCCGCGGGGAAAGTTCAGGGGATGAAACCGAAGTCAGGGGGGTGAAAAATGGGAAGAAAAAAGAGCTAGGGGGAAGAAAAGCTTGGAGAAGAGAAAGCTCCGTGATCCAGGGCTTTGAGAGAAAGCTGTCTTGAAACTGTGGCGATTGAGAAAAAAGATTTGCGAGAACCTAATTTCGCGTCTTTATTGCGGCCACGTAGATATTTTATTCGGAAAACGTAGAGCTAAACGAATACTTTTTTGTTTTGCGAAATATGTGAAACTGGATGGGTCAATAAATAAAATGGGTTGAAAAAATGTATTAAATATATTAATAAATGTTTTTAAATCCGTTTTTACTGTCATAAATAAACATTTAAAAAGAATACACATATTAATATAATAATTTATAAGTTAATGTATTTGTAAGCAAGGTAGATTTTGTACTTATAAAACGAATACTTAGAAAAATAGACATATCGACTCTAGGAAACATTTTTCTTACACAGTGCAATCTCTGCAAATACAAATTGTACTTCTGATTTACTAATCACCACCATGGCACCAATTTGAAACAAAGTCTACAATCTCGCTTCACATGGTTAGTTGTAATATTGGTATAAGTATGGTAGAATAAGAGTTATTATTTTAATTAGAATCCAATATTATAATAAAGAAATTATAATTGCTATATTATGTAAATATTAAAAAATAACGTATTATTTCTACCACAACAAATAAAAAAAGTTAAATATTATTTTACGATCAAGACTATTAGTTATTTGTAAAAGCGATTTCGTTAAAGAGAAATTGTATTGACATCAAGTTTAAAGTATACGGTGTTCAATCAACTTTTGAATATTTTTTTATATCAAAAAGTGCTATAAAATTAAATATTTTATTCTCAATTGGTCATTATATTCCGAAAAAAATACTATTATACTAAAAAAAACACTCGTTATTTAATTATGTAAAGCAAATGTAGGGATGCACCGACGAAAAAGTGAATTAATAAAATTTTCAAATCGGTTGAATAACATATAGAAAAAGGAGAGTCGGGTTCGAGCCCTGGGTGAGACTTTCTGGCGCCACGTGCAGAGGGGGCGTCACCCTCTTAATAGGAAATGAAGGCAAGAGACAGGGAACAGAAAGTGGGCGTAAGGGTAGAGAAAAGTGTATAAGTGTAAAATACAACGGCCCAGCTGTAAATTTTAACGGCAGGAGTGTTAAAAAAGATGATTCTGAATTGCATCGTTGCAAGTATTACAGAAAAATGCAATTTTAAAATGTATCACTAAAACTGCATAATGATGATGTTAAATTGCAAAGGTGTTTGGTTTTCAATGTCGTTTATTGGTAAAAATATTTTTCAATATATGGAATATTAGATACCATGAAATATGATATTGACAATGTTAAAATATGTATTTATTTTTAAGTAACTCAATATTTACTTGTCATGTTCTTTGGATTTCAGTCCCTTATCAAACAAAAACAGCAAGATATGGCGCAAATGTTCTTCTTCATTTTCAGGCTTCTGCATTTTTCGACAGTAGTAAAAAAAATTTCACAATAGAAAGAATACTAGAGCTTTAAAATAATACCAACCACGACGTGCTAACTCAACGGCGATTGTTGACAAACTGACGTCAAAGTGACGCAAAAAAAATGGTCATTTCTTTCCGAATTACCTAATATAAGATGGCCCATAAATCGTACCACTTACTAAAGACCTAATAGACCAGGCTTTAGGAGCGACAAGCTGCTTATTTGAAATACATCTGATTTCCACACGAACTCATCTTACACTTGACAAACTTTCATACACTGTTAATTTACGAGTATGTTAACCAAAACTTGTCAGATTCCATAGTTCCTTATTTTATGCTTTCAGTAGGCTCAGGAATGCCAGTATCTGCATTTTTCGTTTGAACCAGTCTAAAAAAATGACAAATGTATACTTACAATTCTATCCAACACATTAGCAGAAACATAAGACACGTTTCTCATATGCAGCGTCTAGCCATTCTTCCTAAGCATTATAAAAAACACTGCTGTTAAGCCCCTGGTTTCTCGATATAAAAAGTCATCAAGAATTATAATTACAATGTTATAGATTAAACGAATTCAAATTTAATTTAAGAATCGTGATATTTAACACAATTGCGTAACGTTAATTTTTGGCAAATACTTGCTATATTCAATATACATACATCAATAAATAATTATTTGCTAGTCAAACTACTCTTCTTAAAATTGAATGCATAAGTCTAGGAAAGAACATGAATATTGGTCGTAAAGCTCTAATTTCTCATTTAAATTCAGCAACGGCGCTGTTTTCAGCGGGAAGAGATTGATATGTTGATTTTCAGTCTTTGAGTCTTCAGTCTTCAGGAGGGGAGCTTTGAAAACAGGAAAAACGTAAAGGGAATGACCGCGAAACACAAAAGGCGAAGTAAAATAAAAATCCCGCATTAGTGTTCGCCATTAAGGCGCCGGCAGTTGAGAATGTGCATTTCGCGACTCTGCCTCTACATCAGAAAAGGCGAAACTTTGATCCGTAAATCAAAAAAAAACAATATCATCAATCAAATCAAAGAAATGCGAAAAGAATTTCATTTGATTAATATTGGTGGCAATCGAATTGGGATCTAATAATAAATATTTATCAACACACAATGTGACGACTCTACAGCGCCTGTATCGTCTCTATTATTCTCTACGGCTGTGAATCTTCACATCTCACCAAGAGCTAATGCAGCCGTATAATTCGATTCAAAAGTAGATGCCTGCGTAGAATACTGGGTGTGCGATGGTTTGACTTTGTGAAGAATAATGAGGTGAGAGAATGGACAAAGCAGCCTCCCATATTACAGTCGATCGAGAGGCGAAGGTTGACCTGACTAGGACATGTATTTAGAATGCCGCAGGAGAGCTTAAACTACAACAGCATTTTCTTCAAGCCCCAGGGCTTGCGCCATCCTGGAATGCCGCCGGGAACTATACATATAATGTACTCGGTGGAGCTGCGTGATGTGGAGGTGACTTGAGATGAGGCAAAGAAAATGGCGGCTGACAGAGCTTTGTGGCGGCGGTTCTAGAATGTCATATGCTCCAATTAGGGGAGCGAGCGGACATGGTATGATGATGATGAAGATGATTATATCAACATTACCATCTCTACTTTACCTATATAATCCTATAAATCAATAACTATATTGTTCTTGTTATATTAAATTGAAAGGTTTCAGTCTACAATATAATGTACGAAATCTTAATTTCTCTTTGTGAAACGGTAGCACAAAGGCAATTGAAAAGCTAAATAAAAATATCTGAAGGATCCAAAAAAATATTTGAAAAGCTACGCTGAATATTTGTTTCGCTGAAATATATAAAGTAAAGGTAATAAATAAAATATATCTCATAAATAGGATACGTTTAAAAGGTAGTATTTTTTATATTTGCATCGAAAAAATTACAATCAACAAACAATTACAACTTAAATGGATTTTTAAATTTTTATTAGAATATTTTTCAAAACTCTAATCTTATATTATAGAGCACTGTCTATATTTCAATATTATTAGTAATTTAATACACACATACAATTATACATCAAATTTTTTTATACGCATCAATTCATTCAGAAAAAATATCTATTAAATCTATTAATACAGGAACTAATAATATGTTAAGCTTGTGAATAAATGTGGGCTGATAGAATAATAAAAATAATAATTTACATGCTCTGAATATATACTACAGAGACATCTGTCGTTATACGACAATGGTAAAAATACATCAACTTTCGCGTATCTGTTCAGGCAGAGAATGGTCGTGTGGACTGCGCGGTGTGTAGAATAGAGCAAAGGTGCAAGGCTCGTGGCTCGAATCTTGCGTCTGCCAATATTTTTCTGAATAAACTGATGCGTATAAAAATTTGATGTATGTGTGTATTTAATTACTAATTACAACTTATTTTTTCTCAAGTAGAGGTCTCACCACTAGGATCAAAAACAGCACTGATCTCAAAAAAAAAATTGAAGAGCCGCTTAAAATATGGCAGTGTGGTTTTAAGTATTCAAATATGAAAATTTTTAAGCGCATTTTTTAAGATTTCGCACACCTTTGCATATATCAAATATTCAAATCTGCAGTCAATCAAAAGAAAAACGCGTCTACTTCTTGTTCGATTGGCGTTCTATGTTGTTTTAAGTCAGCCTATAGATGTTCGTAGAGTTAATTTATATAATTACTCGTTTATACGTTGATATCAAGTTGATATAGCACTTTAAGGCTGATGCCGTAAAGCCTCAAAAAACGATATTTTGTCTCTTATTTATATTCGCTCGCCTGACATGCACATCTAATAATGTTTGTTTGAATTACAGAATATCACGCAGGCGTTTACATACGCCATTTTATTTGTTATGACAGTTGCGCCGTTTCATGTTGGTGCAACTGTTATCTTTAATTTGCTTTTTTGCCGCGACTGTCTTGGCAGCACTAGATGTCAGAGTGCTCCGTCAGTTGACAGCTGGCTCGAGACCGGGATGGCGGCCTAATGGCTACATTTTAAACTTATATCATTCTGGTGAGATTAGGTTAGGTAAGGTTAGGTTTGGTTTTTGTTTATGTTAGATCAAGTACTCACTTGCGTTTGTGATTTTTAATTACGTGTGGTTACATTGTCACGCATTCCAAAGGTTTTATTCAGCTTCTACAGACCGTTACGACGGATGTGCAGGGTGAGTGCGCCTAATAAGAATCGAACGCAAGCGTCTCGACGCGGGTGCGTCGCCGCAAGTCTACCCGTCAGGCGGTAAAGGCTTTTTTTCTATTTTTCCCATTCACGCAAGCAAGCAGCTACTTGTTATCCATATTCAAATACATTCAAAAGATTCCCGCTAAAAGGCAAAACTTAATACAACCTTATCTTCAAAAAGAAAATTTATTTCGCATGACAAAGAATATTAAGTATGCTATGTTTTGACCAAAGATAAAAGCACATTTTAAGCGAGGTTTTTGATAGATAATCGCAATCAAATAACATCGTACACATGTCACTGCTTTTTGGAGCATCGAACTAATCACGCAATCTTCTTAAGAAATCTGAATTACAAATCACTTAAAATGTACCTAGGATACTTTAACTATAATTACCGTTTCTTTAAGTTCTCAGACTTCTGCTTTAGAGGTCATTGAGAACCATATTTTGGTTCATGCAGATAAATTTTGGCAGCTGACTCTCACTGTGAGAAAAAAAATCGTGCCCATTTACTCCTTCTTTAAACGGAAATGCAAAGAAATAAAATGTACATTTATCATCTTCCCATATCCATCTAGAACATATGCTCACAAATTCCTGCCACTCATTTCTCACATCTCTGCACTTGAAGATGGGAGCATATATTATCAAAAACCTCCAATACATTAGCCTTAAGGACTTGAAAAGTACATATTTTTAAGTGATTTTTAAATATTTTTTCAGGAAGTTGGATGATTATCACAACACACCCAATTTTTTATTATAAAAAAAAACCGTGACAATGATTTCAACCAGTGAACGTTTCTATGCAGTATTTACGTTAGTTAATTCAGAAGGGATTCTAGCTATACTTTCAGTCGCTAACTGATATATAACGCAAAATTAATGCATCGTTAAAGTTACTTTTCCAATGTAAGGCGAAGTCTAGTCCAGTCAAAATTCAATCAACAAGTCCACGAAAAAAATGATGCGTTGAAATTTTTTAAATTAGAACTGAGGACTGTAAGTAGCGTGAGAGTTGATTGCTTTGACACCTAACCATCTTTTTGGTAGATCCAGAACCCAGACGGCGTCTCGCAGATGTAATCTTCATATCTTTATTGCTGGGAGCCCCCGCACAAGCCGCAGAGCGCTGCCCTCACCACACTGACTCTAACTACAATGGCCGGCCGCGTTCGTGGCTTATACGTAGTCGACTGCCTCCCAATGTAATATTGCTCAGTGGGGGCAGCCGAGCGGTTATTAAAAATCGCATTGTGTGTCGGATTAACAGCCTTTTATTGTTTACTTTACACGTACGCCGTAAACAATAAAGGCGTTGGAGACCATTATTCGTATAAAAATTGAATTACTCTTTCCCAAAGGAAATGGCTTAAAGGTAAAGGGAAAGCGAAAGATCATGAGTTTGCTTTCGAACAAATCTTAAAAAAATAATTTTGAATGTCTTTTAATATCGCTGAATGGTTTAAATAAATATTTTACCTTTAAAAATGCCATTCATAACACAAAAAGCAGAATGCTTAGTTATTTTCCGGCGGTTATGGCTTATAAGTAAAATAATTATTCAATGAGGCATACTTTTGTTTTACCAATTGTGCCAATTTCACTATTTATGCCGAAGTTATTATTTTACCTTATTTATTCCAAAGATGTCATTATAATCGCCGACACCAGAGGTCGCTTCAAGTACTATTGCAAGTACGATCCACAGTGGTGGGAGTCGACCCTTCTCTATATAAGCGGACGACCAGACGGACCAAATCTCTTTTCTCTCTACTTCGACCCCTCCATAACTGAGCACACATCAAGCCGCCCGTCAGAGACTTCACTGTGTTACGATCTACAAACTTCATGTCACAGCCTAGTAACTAGTAACATTTCATATATTTCCAGAAAGACCTGATGATGGCCAGAAGTAACGCCATCGACGTCGCCCACTTCTGGGCGGACAGGATCTGATCCTGTTGTTTCCGACACGATTATATATATATATATATCAAAAAATCATTTGTAGGGAATAATTCCAGTAATCCTTTTCCAACACGTATAACAATTCCTTCAAAGTAATCTACTGATCACAACACTACCACATCACTCCCGCATTCAAACATAACAAATTTAAAGGTCGACAATTCGATATCCTACAGTGGTTAAAATTAAAAATCACTATTTTATATTTTTTTGTTTTTCTAATCCTTTTTATGGTTTTTTATGGAGTTAAAAAAACAATTGAAAATATAACCTTATCATTCATAAAAAATCATTTCAAAACGTTCGCCGATAGTCGCCGGCAAGCTTATATGAAAATATATAAAAAAATACATTTTTTTGGCAAGTAACCCATTCGAATCGTAACAATATCAAGAAACCAAAACACAATTGCGAACAAGTTACTTTGTTTGCGGCGAAAACTCGAAGAGATTTCAAAATGACACGAAGACAAGTACTTCCATTCCACAATCTCTCAAAGAAAACAAAACAAGCCTCAAAAGACACATTAAAGAGCTCCGATCATATTTATCTCCACTCTCTCAACACTATACAATAACATACAAAAACAAAACAAAAATTGACTGAACATTCGAAGAAAATAAAGCACATATTTTCGTAATATTCCACTTTTTTTTTCATATCTCTTCGTGGAATAAGATAAGACTTAAAATGAATTTTTTTGGAAGAAAAACGTAATTTTCCAACAGCCGATCTTGGATTTTCAATTCGATACAGATTTTATATTCAGCTCGTACTATTCCAAAATAAGAGGCTTACAAAATAGAATTGTTTCATCAAACTTTATTGTATCGCTTTTCCTCGCGAATATTTTTTCTTTTACGATTTTAAATATTGAATTTGTAACAAAAGAAAACTGATTCCTTGTTCTGCAAAATAAATTTTAAAGTTAATATTCAATAGACAATAAGAAAAAAAATGTTTTAAGTCATTATTATACCCGTAAATCTTTATGAACTGAATTGCTTACTATGAGTTTTGAAATAAATGCTTATATTTAATAATATGTTAATATTTGTAGTAAAGCAGCCTAAATCATTGATTATTCAATACATAGTAACAAATTGAATAATAATACGAGTTATTTACAGCTACTGCAACAATAAATTGTCACAATTAATGTGAAATATCACTGATTCTTTTTTAAAATCAATACTCATAAGAACGATGGATGGAACTATTTTTTTTACTTTTTCAATAAAAAATGTAAGTCGTTTCATTCAAGAGGAAAAATAAATAAAATAATAATCATCGTAAATATCTTATTGGATCAGATCAGCGGGGTGGAAAGATTTCCAACGACAGATCCAAAATCCAGGCGCTTAAATTTTTCAAATTACTCTTCTTTCGGATCCGCGAAAAGTCCGAATTTGATCCGGGTTCGACGCGGCCAGATAGAGTTTTTCGGGATTTTTCCTTCAGTTTTTCAGAGTCCCGGGAGGGTGATTGAAACTTGTTTCCTGAAGGGCTGGAGGCTTCAGGCGTACCTCCTGCGCCCGACTGAATGACAGGATATTAAATGGCGCTCCTGAAAAAAACGCAACGATACAGCCTTCGATGGATTGATGCGAGATTAGGTGTAAACAATTGCGAAAATATTTTATTTTGTGGGCATTATTTCGTAAAATAATCTTGACGAAATCAATAATAAACAATTCACTTTGTTTTTATGTGCAACAATATGAACATTTTAAATTAAATTCAAGTCATACATATTATGTCTTTTTATATTTTGGGTTTGATAATTTAAGCTAAAATCAGCAATATATCGATTGTTATGAAAAATCGTGAATAAAATTACATTTTACTAGATAATATTTTACTCGTAAATAAAAATATTATAATATTTAATGCAAATGTTTTTTGAACTCAGTAAATTAACTCATGATTATTTTAACGATAAAACAACAGATTTTACTTAGATTTTTCCTTTTTAACCTTGTAATAGGTTTCTTATGGTTTAATTTATCAACAAAGTATTATTCAAACAAATCACAAGGTATAGAATATATTCCTAAGATATGGCGCAAACTACTGAAAGAAAAAGCAAAAACCTTTTTCTGTTTTCATACAAATCACTAAGTATCAATTGCTTAAATTTTTAAGTATCAAAATCTACTGTTAATCACAGACTAATGGATACGAATCATTGCGAAATAATCCGAACCGTTTGAGATACTCATACGAAATTATTTAAGAAAAAAATATTTTTAATAAAATTAAGTATAAGGTCATCAGTTACATTTATAGTATGTTAATTATAATAATTTTTTTAGATCATATCATCACTAAATAGGAAACTATTTTTTTTTCAGTATTTAGTTCAATTAATAGGTAGTAATTATTTAGCTATCTTTCAATAATAAATAATTAAAAAAGGTAAGTAAAAAGTCATCCTATCAATCGGCAATAGAAAAATAATAAATTGTCAGGAAATAATTAATGAACCGTAATTCATAATGTTGTAGGTTAGGTAAGGTTAGGTTAGGTTTCCATTTTATGTTTTAATTATCCATTAATTTAACATATTGTTTACCAATATTTAATATATTACTACAATTTTATTTTATAACTTAGCACATACATACTGCCACAGTGGATACTGCCAATTTATTTAGTCTAATGCCGATTAGTTTTATTTACTGCCAATTAATTTAACTTAGTGTAAAAACCCTTGAATTAGTTACTGAATAAAGAAATACATGCCTAATCAATACTGTAAACATACGTATATTATTAATAAACTTACGTAGTTAAAAGACATATGATTGAATATTTTCTGGCAAATGAAGCAGTATTATGCAATTAAATATAATTATCTAATTGAGGACCCAGTTGCATTTTTAGAAACGTCACTTTATCTGGTAGAAATATGTCAGTATTTTTTTCTCACTTTTCCTTTCGATTAAACTATATGTCTTTTTTTATAAAATCCACAAAGATTTGGAGGTTTCGGTTCACCCATTTCTTGGCAATCTGATGAAGTCTTGATACTGGTGAAGGCCTTGGAGACTCGCGTAATTGAATAACGATATAATCTTACAGCCTCCCTGTTTATTTTCTACGCTTTATTGTTATACACTGCTGAAGTTTATTTTTCTCATAATTGATTACGTTATCTCCCAACTCGAGTAAGGAAAAAATCAATCTGAAGAGCTTCTGGATTATTTCATGAAGAAAATAGATTGAAAAAAAATTAATGATAGAGCAATGTTTTCTTTCATATTTGATCCAATAAACACTCGTATTATGTTACATTAGAATCAAATTATATAATTTATACCTGTACATATTATTTTCATTACGCATTGAAAATTATAAACAATAATGTATTCAATAAAAACAATGAACATCATTTCAAACTGCAAATAGTGAAGTAATACATAATAAATGTCAGCATGTACAAATCATTTTAAACTCAAAATTGACTGATTGGAAAACAAGAAATGTCAAGTTTTTCATATAATAAACATGGCATGGGCTTAGTGGTTAAAGAGTTTTCTTGCCAAATTGAAGGGCGTTGGTTCGATCACCGACGGAAATAAAATTAAAAAATGTAAATGATTTTTAAGGTCTATAAATATACACTGTTGGTGTGAACTTGATCCCTCACCCATTAAATGCTAGTCATAGGCTACTTATCAAAATTGGTGGTAGATGAAAGTCGTCCCGTGAAAAACACTTATTCATAGTGAAATCCTGTAATAATAAGGATGATGCGTGAATGTCGAGCTGTAGTCTATGTCGTTGGCGGATCAATACATCTCATGCAACCCATAGCCATATTTAGAATAGTAAGCGTCATAGAATTCACAAATGAAACTTCAGAATCACTATCACAATCTGTCGGTTTTCTTTTGTATGTGCTTACACAAAAAAAGTTAAGTCAAAAAATGTCGAAATGAAGAAATTATATTTATAGATAGATTTGCGACCAATTATATATAGCAAATTGTCTTTCTATATTGAGCTTCACTTACGTGGAATATATATAAATATGAGGCAATTTAGTTTAAGGAATCGATCACTCTCTCAAGAGGCATTCTGCTTGACAGGATACTTTTTTGAAGAGTTAGGAGCATGAATGAACTAACAGGTCATGGACCATAATAAAAAATAGAACTGTGAATTTATTTGAAAATACCTTTTTTATTAATTTGTAAACATGGAAAAAATGTACAATACAGTTGTAAATTAATAAATATTTAAATACGCGAAAACAGATTGCTTTTTTTTTAAAGATGTTTGTTTAAAGAATCGTACTAGAGTACTCGCAAAGGTACAATCAATATATTAAATGAACCTTAAAATAATCTGATGTACCTTTGGACAATGAGGAAAATTTGTGTAAGATAAACTCATGCGCTCAATGCTCATGATCTCAGATGACAATCGCTTTATAATTGATTAAATTAATTTTATTTAAAGAAAACCCCAAAAAAATACGTGACTAATAAGAAATATTCCAGTTTTTTCGCTAAAACACAGCTATTTTTAACCCTTTCGCATCGGTTGTCGGCATATGTCGTCATAAGATTCCCCGACCGTTGCCATCGATCAACGTGATATATCGTCTTGCTACTTTCTTAGAATAGTTTTTAATGCATCATCTAATCATAAAACGATACAAGAACCAATGTGATATATGAAAATAGACCAGATAAGTACATTTATGCTTCAAATACTCGTTGACAGTATAATCTGTATTCAAACCAAGCCGTTATGAAAAGGGTTAAATAAAACCCGAAAAAAAACGTGACTGTTCAGAAATATACCGTTTTTTTTTTCACTTAAACTCAGCTATTATTAACAATTAACAATCTTATTTGACTCAAATATCAATTCAATACTCAATATTACTTCAAAAAACATTTTCGTGTCACATCTCACAACAGAAATGTATTAGAAACTTGAATGCAGACTGTTACAGTCCACAGTGTCTTGGATTTCTCCAGGTGAGCATTTTTTTTTTGCTAGACACTAAGCGGTACTCTCGACCCAGATTCGAGGCTCTTTAACTCGCGTAAGAACGTGACTTACCAACTTTTTCACGCGGCGGATACCGTTTTTTTCAGCATTTTTTCAGTATGACTCCACATCTAACTGTTCTGTAAAGAACCACGCGGTAGCGATTATGATTTTAATGCACGTATGAAATGTGATAATAGATGTAGGTAAGCTTTCAGTTCGAACGTGAGCATTTGAATGTGATATTCAAAAAACGAATCCAGTTATATATATCATTTTTTGCATCTACTTAGAATGTGAGATCCATTATGTCTGACATTTTTGCGGAGGGCAGAGTCCACTCATTTCCAGCATTATTGCGTCACCGTGTTGCTGGGTTCTGGAGCGGAATAAGGAAGTCCAACAACACCATCATCCTGGTTGCTTCTGAATGGCTCAACTCCTCAATGAGCCATCGCTGGATGAAGATGATGCAGCGACAATTATGAATTATTATGTTTATATATAATTATTATTTTGTATGTACTATATAAATATATATATTTATCTATACATATGTCAGATTGGGTATTGCACAACTCACCCAGTCCAGTTTGAATAAAAGCTTTTATTATTAATTATAAATAATTAATATTTATTTATTTAGCTTGTTTTTACATAGATCGCGTTGATTATTGCCTTTGCTTAGAAGACTACAGTTTTGACTAACTCGAAGCCTTCCTCAAATTCATAATTTAAGCGACTTTTAACTCTAATATTATCGATATGCCTTAGAATGTTTGCCAATAACCTTTATTTAAAAGTAAATTATTTTTAAGTAGCAGCTTTAATCAACTCGTATACTTACATCAATATTTCTCAATTACAACATATATTTTAATTAATTTATAAACTATAAATTTTATAATAATAGACCCAGAACTGACATACAATGAGGCGGAGAACTAAAAAGAAAACTAAGCTTTATGGCAGCAATTCTTGGTGACCAAATGCTCCAGTAAGGAAAGCGGACGTCGTATGATATTTCAATAATAATTATAAATAGTGTTTGTTGCTTATAAAAATAATGAGATACTTAGTATAACACACCTGGTATTCGTTATTTAAATAATAAATACAATTATTGTTCTCGCTTACCAAAATAAGTCAAATTGATAATCGGGTAGATTGTTTACAATATTGATATGTTTTACCTGAAACAGAAAGAAAATAAAATTCATTAATTACGAATGAAATAATATTGTAAAACAACAATATGGCGAGTACAAAACAAAAAAAACGTATTTAATATAATTAATGGTCAGTAAATATTTAAGAAATTTTATGAAATTAATGCATAATATGCAGAAGAAAAATTAAAATTGGCAGCAGAAAAATGACAAATTGGCAATAAATATTAAATAAATGGTAATTAATAATAGGTTAGTTTAGGTTTCCATTTTATCGTATGTGCTTATTCTTTCATTTTTCATTAATTATTTGTAGTTTATTGCAATTTTAATTTTATAACTGACCATATGCTTATTAACACAGTGGCTTATTTATTTAATCTACTGGCAGTTTATTCAATTTACTGCCCAGTATATTTTATTTACTGCCAAAACCTTAAATTAGTAACTGATCATATAAATACAGGCTGAAAATAAAAGTGAAGTCGCACGTTCAATTTCAAATCAAGCCTTACTATTTAACATAAAGCATTACTAAATTAATAATTCTGATCATTTATTACAAATTCAGATCGATGGCGTAAAATAAATGACCAAATCTGTATTCAAATATTGGAAGATAATTTAAAAATATGAGCCATAATTAAATTTTCAAAATTAATGCATGTTACGTATATAGAACCCAATTAATCCATTTAATATATATGTTTACGTTAAGTGCGTTCGTACCAGCATGGCGGATCGATATATTATTATGTAACCGAATAATAATTTCCGGATAATGGCCAGCGGATCCGCGCCAATAAATACGGAATGGCCGCCCAACACCTGCACGTTTACCTGCACACTCACTGCACGCAGGATGAGCCAGGTGCACGCAGATAGACAATGGAATAAAAAAGAACAAACGGAATGGAAACCTGTAAAACTCATTAGACAAATTCGACATTTGTTTTTTTTTTATGTTAACACAAAAAATTATTTCTTTTGATCAACATAGGTAAAAAAGTTAAGTTAGATTAGGTTAGGTTTCAACTGGGTCCGATCTTTACCCTTCCCATTTCTTACATTATATATAGAAATAATGTACGCAGGTAACTGTTATAAATAATAAATCTTTAATTCAGCTGCAATGGCTTTTGATTAAATGTCAAGGTTTTAATCCATAATTACAAATCAGTTGATAAAAACAAGAAAAAGGTTCTGATTGTAAAAAAAATGAGAAAAAAAGAGCAATAATAGTTGCGAATCGCTGCTTTAAAAAATCCGCAATATTCTTAAAAATTCACTTTTAATAGTACTTTTAAAATAAATACTTCGTGTCTTGAAAAAATATTCAATAGGACTTAATTAATTTCACAATTGAGCAATGCATTTAATTGAAGGAAAACGATTAAACTAGAAAATAAATTAAATAATCCTTTTTGTCAAACGTATCACTAAACATTTATTATGTACGTTTGCAGCCCTGTAATGGCCTGATCTAGTTAATCTTTTGATCACAATATACCCGTATATGCATCACAGGCTATATGCAAGTGTATGGCGATAATATTATATGCATAACATCGCTGGTATCGAAGCCTAGACCGGAACACTTTTAATTTTTAATGCCGCATGCCACCTGGCAGCGATCGGTTTATAGCTCTGCATTTTTTACTGCTGGCTTTTATATTCATGCGTGATTTTTTTTAATTCAGTTTACTATTTTTTAAAAACTGATATTTGATTTTTTGTTTAAATTTCATTACTGCGAAATACAAATGCAATAGAGTTTAAATTATTTAAATATTATTCAGCCATCGTAAAGTAGAGTATATTTAGCCAACATTGATCAATAATCTTTGGCAAAAGGCTTCTTAGGATTTCAGTCCTTATCAAATAAAAATAGCTTGATATGGAGCAAATGTGTTTTTTCGATTTCAGGTTTCTGTTTTTTTCTACAGCGGCAATTTAAAGAAACGGAAATAGTACTAATAGAGTTTTAAAATGATACCAACCACGACGTGCTAACTCAACGGTGACTGTTGACAAATTGACGTCAAAGTGACGCAAAAAAAATGATCATTTCTTCCTGAAATCCTGAAGATGTCCCCTGCAATGACGGTCGAAATATTGATTGAAGGAAGTTCGCCACACACGGCTAAGCCCAAAAGCCACAATATCAAATCTGGCCTTGAAAACCTAAGAAGTTATTTACCTAATATAAGCTTTATAAAAGAAACTTCTTCAAGTATTTTTTGATAAACAAATACAATGTATTTATAAAGTATCTTCAACGAGAGAAAAATCAAATTAATAGTAATTTAATGAATGAAAAACTTAATGGTATTAAAATGAATAATACAGTTCACAAAAAATATTAAGTGAATAAATTAAGCGTATTATATATTTAATTGTGCATAATATTAATATCTATCAAACAGTTTACAAAATTATGTTTCACCTTAGCTTTACTATAAGCTTCCTACTTGTTCGTCTATCGTCTTACCCAGACTTCGAAACCCAACCTCCACCAGCTCCTCACGCATTACTTGCTTCAGGAACATATTATTATTCCCTTTGTGTCGGTCATTCGCATGCAAATGCAAGTTGCTTGTGGAGTCTATGTGATTTATTCTACTAGCAGCTAGCTGATATTGTTAACGGAGACATTGACATAATGAAGATTTACTATTATCATTTTTATATCAGCTGATCGCCGCCATGTTCCTAAGCAGCACTTCATATCCGTCTTCTGAAGTTTTCCCTTGTTTCAGTCATTTAAGAACAAGTAATCTAAAATAAAATGTAACAGTACTTAGTTTTGTCCTACTTTCATCCAAAGATTATGCTCCAGCCAGTACTTAAGCTGATCGTAGTATGGAATATTGCCTAAAAATCTTGTTAATTGTCATTCAGTTGAGGCAGAGTAGCATTAACGTTGAATGAGTAGTTTTTTCAGCAAACAGAGATTTGTTGTCTTAAATAAAACTGTTGAAGTGGCATTAAAAAGACCTCTAACACTAACCGCTACAGCTTTGTTTCTGCATTTTGACAAGCTGGAAGATCATAGGCAAAAAATACATATAATATACTCATCAAAAGTATTATGTTAGAAAAGGTTAAGGCTGTAAAATCTCACAAAATGTTGAAGCAATTATATTTAACGATTACGTTATTCAAATAGATTGCGAATGAAGATATAATGACATTTTTTGTAAGAATACTTAGTTTATATTATAAAAAGTTTGACAATGAAAGTGAAAGGAATATATTTATAAAAAAATGCGTTTTAAGAACGGGACAGCGTATTAGTGGCGAACGCATGTATTTTTCGGACGCACGCGTCTGGCGTTAAGCATCTGATCCGTTAGATAACGGCGGCGCGCCGTTAGGCCCGTAACGGCCGGAGGACGGCGGTTTCAGCCGCGCTCAAAGGGGAGAGAGAGGATTTCAGGATCCCGAGCAAATATCCTGAAAATATCCTAGAGCCGCTCCTGCAATCTCGACGAGTACAAATTACCAAAGCATTTGTATAATTTCATCATATTTTATTCGTTTTATTACATTTCATACAATAAAGTGTTTCAGCTACGCTCACTCTCCCCTCCCCTTTTAAGCTTTAACCAGACCTTTGAACGAATATTTGGAATTTTATTTGATGTTATGATTTGATGCGAGCCATTAATTATTCTGCCATCTGCTTTTTGATTATTTTTTAAGTGCGCTTCCATAAACAGCCATAACAAATATTAATCAATTCACAAATAGAATGATAATACTCGTAACAAAAATAATTTGATACATTTTTCGTAATACTAAAAATTTCAATACTCTTTATGATTTTGTAAAACTTTATATTATATATATATAATCGTGTCGGAAACAACAGGGTCAGATCCTGTCTGCCCAGAAGTGGGCGACGTCGATGGCGTTACTTCTGGCCATCATCAGGTCTTCCTGGGTGCAGCCACTCGGGCACAGCGCACACTCCAGAAGGTGTGACAGGGTCTGCTCCACGCCGCAGTCACATTCAGTCGGTCCGCTGTAAAACTGCCAGGCCCTCATTTGTGTCCTCGTCTTGCATACTCCGGTCCGAAGTCTGTTAAGGGACCTCCATATATTCCACCCTTGGTCATGTCCAGGGGCTATGTCCTCTTTCGGGGCAATCCAAGCATTCCCCTATTACTTTATATTAATGACCACGAATATTTTAAACATAATAAAAATATTAACTGTAAATAATAAACTCTGCCAAAACCTTTGAGGATACAAACATTTTTTAATACGAAGAAAGTATTAATAAGTTCATTACGTAAAAATACTTTTTTCTTTATGTAATTTTGAATTTTATATTGTCAATATTGAAAAAAATTGCTATCATGCCTCTTTAATTCAACAATCAGTAGCTTGCAGGGGAACATAAACCAAAACAATTTCATATTTCTAGCGCTCGTCATATGTTAAATTAAAGTCGATATAAAATGTTTCAGTACGTTTAGAAAATGCACAGTTTACTTGGAACAAAAATATCAATCTCAAAGTTAAAAATCTTCTATTTGTTGGTCTAAGATGGCTATATATTCCAAAAAAAATGTCTTAAATTATTCGATCTCCGATGAAATTACAAATTTGATTTGCCAAAAAAAAAGTAACACAAATAATACAAACATTGTATTTTTATTTTCACGCATGAATATTAAGAATACACTCATCTATTACTTAGCTAACAGTTTGTATGGAAATAAAGTTTGTTGAAGAGTTTGTACTTATGAGTTGGAAGTCAAGTGAGTTAGCAAACATTATAAGGCGGAGAATTAAGGAAATAGTTGTGACTTGCGAAGGCTTTCAGTATGTGAGCGAAAAATGTGTGCTTGGGCTAACGAAAGAAGTTTCTTAATATATTTACAGCCGTAATTTCGTTTTCCTGTTCCATACAACTTGACAAGACAGACTCAGGAATTTATTTAGTCTTGTAGGGACTAAACCAAATGTAACGAAATATTGGAATATGCATTGAAAATGAGCGTTTTGTATTGAGACTCATAATTCGGCAGGTATATATCCGATCGGGCTGAAATAAATTTTACCTGAAAGCTAAAATCCTAGACTGCAAACATCAGTCCAATTCCAACTGTCGGAGTGTAAGAACTTTTTTATTCGAAATTTATTTCTATCTAAATTTAATATCATCACCATATCAATTCTGTCTCCTGGAGCTATGCTAAATACATTATAAATCTAATTAATAATAATTTTAAATATAAAATGTATTTGTACGTGTCTCTTCTCAAAGTGAAGACAGTCTTCTTCTTTTTCTTCTTCGTAGTTTTAATTTTAAAATAATTAAAATTTAATAAATAGCAAATTGAAAATATTTATTTTTGGTTCAAATTTATTTTTAATGATTACATGTCTTGGACTCTCTGGAGACTATATGTAATAATTGTTAAATTATAAGCTGGCAGTGGCTTATATATGTATGCACAAGTATTAGTTTGTACGTTAGTACACACATATTTCTTCTTCTTCGTAGAATCAATCCGGTGGATTGGTTTGCATCAACAAAATCTCCACTCTTTTCAATCTTCTACAAACTTATTTAGCAAAACATAAGAGCTGCTCAGAAAGGCGAGCCCGATGGATTGGTCACATCATGCGCCACGATGGTCTTCTTCACGATATTGTGGAGGGGATGGTTGAGGGTAGAAACTGTAGAGGGCGCCCTAGACGGGAGTATTTGCAGCAAGTATTCGAGGACATGAATTGTAGTTCTTATGCTGAGCTGAAAAGGGTTGCGGAGGAACGAGAGGAATGGAGATCAAGATGCAAGATTCTGTTGCTGCAAACCAATCCACCGGATTGATACTACTACGAAGAAGAGCTATAACTCATGTCCTCGAACACTTGCTGCAAATACTCCCGCCTAGAGCGCCCTATGCAGTTTCTACCCTCAACTATCCCTTTCTCAGTGTCGTGAAGAAGACCATCATGGCGCATGATGTGACCGATCCATCGGGCTCGCCTCTCGCCATTAAAAAACGTTAAAACGTAAAAACGTTAATAAAGTAAATTAAAAGATACATCTTGTTTTTAATTACATTTATTTAACATTGTTTTTTGTATAGTTTCTTCATAGGTCATTTAGTTCTTTTTAAAGATATATGTCTAACAACAATAATATACGATTGCCAAAAGAAAGTTCACACGTAAATAATTATTATGGTAAATTTTCCTGGACATAAAATTCATACTTCGCAACTTAAGATAAATAAATTTTTCAAGTAGACTATACTTTTTGCTTTCTCTGTACAGAGGACAAAAAAGTTAAACGGCGACAATGTTGTGCTGTTAAGTTTGTTGAGAGATAGCACAGCAAACTTCTGAACACACAATAGAACGACACAAGTAATGTAAATACTTTGCCTTGATGGCCTGAATCCACAGGGTCCCTGCAAAATATATACCCAATTGATGTACAAAACATTTTTTTTTTAATTTACTAAGCCTTTCACCGCTGATGGCATAAATATACATCATCTTATTTTTTTATAGAATTCAATATTCAAGTAGACTAACTCAGTTGTAATAAAAGCACAAATAGTTAGACGGTAAATACTTATATAACATAAAATATGAATCAAATTAATTCATACTGAATACTGCCACGACGCAGCTATGTCAGTTAACATAGTTTTCGACGCATTATATTTCAGCCCAGCCTCCCGAAGCTCCTAATAATAATTTCTAACAATTATTATTATAATGTTAAGAATAACATTTTTTATAATTAGAGTTGAACAAAATGTAATAAATGATATATATTTTTTTGAATAATATATTCCAATCTATATTAATTATCTAAAAAACGATTTATAATTACTCCAAAAATCCCCTATTAAAAGGTTATTCTTCTTTCCATATCCGTCCCATATATGGAACATATGGTCACCATAAACTTCCGCCGCTTAGTTCTGTCAGCTGTCACTGTCCATTTCTCGTTCTAGGACATGTCTCCACCTGAAGATCTACTTAGGTAAATACTCTATATGGTATTTACCTAGTACGAGTACTTGTAAAAAGGATCGCTTTAGTATCCAGAGCATTTTTGGGTGATTTGGTAATCGATTTTTTTAAGTAAATTGTGTTTTTAGTCCGACGTTACTGAGGCCTGAGCTATTTTGTTTTAATGGGCGGCTTAACGCATTGGAAATTTAAAATATTTTTTAATAAATCTCCCAAGTAAGACTCTTATTAATACAGCTGCTTTTGCTGCAAGGCCCCGGGATTCGGTTAGTAAGCATTCAAGTTCTATCGTTCACAATAATTAAGTTTCTGCCTTCGTTGTGGGGTCCTCATACCGTCAGTCAGCATTGATGCCCCGCTGATGGAGCAACCGTCCCCCCATAAAGGTTTAGAACCACTATTTTTCCAGATGAGTTAACAGCAATAAAACATCAACATTTCCCTGTACGCCTTGCAAAGTAACCCTTCGGACCTGAAAACCAGAGATTCTTATACTTTATTGTATGTTCCACCCAATCTTCATGATATAGCCGCATCTAATTAAAACAAATACATATCATAAATCTCTTTAAGTGATATTCTCTTGAAAAATTTAATCTTTATCATGATGATCCATTTCACAACCAGCTCGTAAGCATCGTATAAGCATATTCTTAAAGCAACCAGATGACTAAAGCGATGCTAATGACCCACTCTTAACCTGCCGCTAAGAATCAATTATTTCAGCTCTTTAGGCGTTGAGCTATCGATCCGGTATTGTAAAACTTCTGCTGGATACTTTGTTTTAACTTTAAGGGCATTAAATTTAGGTTTTTAGATGCATAGCATAACAAGAAAAAAAAAGAACAAAACTGTACGCAATTCAATTGTGTAAAAATTTTATATAAGAGGCAGTAACCTGCTACATGTAAGGACATCCAAAACCAACTACGGTTTCTATTCTCCTATGTTGAGAATATGTAGACTAGTTAATTCTTCTAGTGACTTGGACTTTTTCGGGCAGGACCTTCCGGCATTTCGCAGATCCCTCTGATGTGCGTGATGTCTGTTCTATTTACTCATGTTTATGTTTTGTCCAAATGTATTGTCTTAGCTTAAATATTTATTATATATTAACATCTTCTTTAATTGTATTTTCTAATTTAAAACCGTATGTATTGGCCTAATAAAATAATAAATAATATATAAATTTGTGGCTAACATTTGCTCCAACTGCTGAGCGGATATGAAAGAAACCCTATAATCCCGTATCATTTGATGAAAATATGTATCCATTATTTAATAAGTTATTTTTTTATTTTGTTTAAGTTTCAGTTTACCAGTTTACAAAGGACCAACTAAGCATTCAACTGCTAAATTAATATCATTTGTGTGACTATCAATTGCTTAACATGAACCATTAAAAATAATATATGTACTGAATGGTACTACGAGTATGTCAGCCCAAAACTCATTTTTCACAAGCTTAATAAAGCTTTGTTCCACAGTTTGACAACCACACCTCAGTTCTATGCAATTTCAGTTATTTGAGCCGTAAGGTTCCGACCAAACGCTTCGCTTTTAATGGACTGCGGGAGGAAATGGTCACGGGGTGGACGTCTAATGCGGCCCCACATAAAAAGGACATGTCCTGACGTCATGAGAGCTAGGGTCAATAACCCGCGTAGGCAAACAATTATAAGGTCCGGTTCTTGAAGAAGCAGCTGTTTTTGTTAATGCTTTTGTTCTGCATCAGAAAAATATATCATTGCCAAAACGATTTTTTATACAAAAAATATATAATTTTATATAATTAAAACTAACATTATTAGATGTGCATGTCAGGCAAGCGAACAAGAATAAGAGACGAAAGATTGTTTTTCGAGACTTTTCGGCATCAGCTTTAAGGTCTTTTTTTAGGCAATTTTATTTTATAATAATACTAATTTGTTCTAAAATACACTTGTTTTAGTAAGCCTTCTTGTTTTTAAGTAATAAAATATACATATACTAAACATAAAATTCTTAAAACGAGTCAATTCATTCTGAAAAAATATCGGCAGGAGTGGGATGCGAACCGCGGACCTTTGGAACCAACATTTTTCCCAGGTAAGTATACCGCTCGGCCACCGTGGCCATTGCTTCCGCCTGAGCTGACTCGCTTGGAACTTCTATATATGTTATCATCGTATGATAGATGTCTCTATAATATATATTAAAAGTATGTATATTTTTATTTTTTATTATTTAATCAGAATGTATTTATTCATAAGCTTAATATTATTACTTTTCGACAGTCTACTTATTTTAGTAAGTACCACTCGGGCCTCGAATGGGTTTAAAGAATTTTATGTATAGTATATGTATATTTAATTACTTATAATATTGTAATATAGTAAATGATCTATAAAAGTAGATTTCTTGTTTTTAATGCAAAAAATTGGCTCACTTAATTGTCATACAATTCGGAATATTTTCCAATCTAAATTTATCATAAACACACTGTTTTTATATCTGACAGTAATGCAACGTATTTTAAAAGTTTTGTTATATTTTATAGACTACATTATACTAAAAACTTTAGTTTTAAAAGTGTTTTATCATTCTTTAAGCAACGGCCAATGAAAGTTAAGAGAGTTACACTGCACCTCTAAGTTTCAAGATTATTTGTGTCAATAATTACAGTACCCACCGTGTTTGTAAACTTCCTGAGAAACGTATTCAAAACTGCTATCGTATGAAAACATTACGCTTCTCATAATAAGATTAATTTGTTCCGGGCGATCGTGAAAACATTTTCTGCAAAGTAGCGACTAAAGAAACTGTACGTGCCGCTAACTGCAGCCGAGGCGAAGGATACTTAGCGAAGGCTTTAACGGACAGGGAGGAACAAGTGCGGGTCGTAATTCAAATGTGGTCCAAGGCTTCATTTACGTTTTACATGTGAAGAGTATTTTCACTTCTTATTTAGAATATCACATCGTTTCTCGCATTTTTCGCTAACATAACAGTCCAAAAGTCTAAAAGAAGCCAGCCATTAGACAATTGTGTTGTAGAAAAGAACGACAAACGCCAGGTTTATTTATCATCGGAGCGCGTGGATGCATAGATAAGAAATATGCACAAAGCAAAGAACTCATCGAGAAGACGTTTATTTTAAATAAAAGACTGACAAACTTCGGTATTCTACCCGGGCCAGAAACATTGATGTAACCTGAAGGTACCCGGACAGAAAGTGACTCAGACCGCGCCGTAACAGTCGCAGTACAAAATACTCATACATTATATAGATTTGGGTGTCCCAGGCCCATTATATAAGGGCGTTTTTTTGTTGTTTTTTAAATGAAATTGGCTCACCCTCTATTTTTATGGCATTTGGTTCTAATATCTAACATAATGAATTTTATTGCTATCGGAAAATTTCAGTATCAAGATGTTGAGGATTTGATATAAAATATTGTATGATGGCCAAAAGAGCTTTTGAAAACATAATTTTTAAATTAAAACGCTGTTTTATCTATCTTTCTTACTAACTAAGCGAACTTGCTGCATAGCGCCAGGAAGTTGAGTCATGAATTCTTCTCAATACTCGTATTTCCTATTAAAATATTACAAGATGTACTTTTATGACATTTATCAGATCTATGCGTCAAAAAATGCGGTTATCTGATAGAAAATATTCAGCTGCCCTGATTTTATCGGAAAAGTTTAACGGGGCGCGGCCACACGCTTGGAAGTCCCTGCAAGTTGCAACTCGTCCCGGCAACTTGCAGGGACTTAACGGCGACTTGCCGGGCAACATGGGGGCAACAAGAAGGGAGCAAGGGGCAACGAGCAGCAACAAGGAGGGCGCTCGGTCACTCCCAAAAGGCGCGCACTCGAGAGAAATCCGGAGACTTTGCTTTTACTTGCAAGGAAATATAACGGAAGAAAAAGTTTTTTTTTCATATTTAATTAATTAAGAAAAACATATAAGCGACTGCAAAAACAGCATTTACTTTGTATTTTAATCTGCTTCTTAGGTGGACCATATGGTCCCCAAAAAAATAAGCGTCATAAATTTATTATTTGAATAGTTCTTGCCATACTTAGAGGCTGTTGAGAGGCCGGATGTTTGAAGAAAATGCAGCTACAGCTTACTCAAAATCTTATATTATTATATCCGCTCCAAACTAGAAGCTGAGGGTCACCATAATACCATCAACGGGGATTGGTGCCAGCCGCTATATTCATATTCTATTACCAAGTCAGCTCGGCATACTAATGCTCCACATTGCGACAACCATTGACTAGTTGGAACATAAGTCACTACAATCCTTACAACTAATTTCTAAGAAATCTGTAGAAGGGTGCTTTTGTGAGAACATAATTGGGGTATGTATAAATAAATCATATCAATAATGTTTCAAACTAGCTACATGTATTTTATTATTGAAGTATATATAGGAAATAACATATCGTGATTTTTAATTAATGTAAAAAATATATAAAAAACAAATCCTTGGTATTTGATTATTTGAAATATATACATCAATACACAACTTTAAAATAATTAATTACAAATATAAGGATATGACTTTTTTAAACAATAGCGTGATATATGAGTATTATTATCTTGGATTGCATAAAGGTAATAACTTTTAAATGCATGTTTCTCACGCCATCCACATCTAGGTTATGAAACGAGCATTAAATTCTTAAAATCGACATGTTTTGAAATATAACATAAAGTATCTAAGCAGCGTGATCTTATCGTACGTCTAATAGATTGTAATTTTGCGTGACACTAATCGCCTCAATAATAAAAGATATCGGCATACTCATAACTTACCGGCTGTTGAAATATATGAAACATAACAAAAATGATAAGGAAGTTATGAAGAGCATTAGATTGTGAAACATAGTTTGGTTCTCTACTTCAAAAGTGTCGTTTCCAGTATCCGTCCGTCAACTGCTGAAAGTACGATGGTTTTACCATTTAACCACACGGGTCAAATCAAGAAGAAGTTTCCTACAGTCGACAACGGAACTGGTGATACCTGAGGCCACCCTGTGGCTGAGCATGTGGAGAGGCGCAACTGAGGGGAATTCTTGGATTGCCCCGAAAGAGGACCTATCCCCTGGACACAACCAGGCGTGGAATATATGGAGGTCCTTTGACAGACTTCAGACCAGAGTATACAAGAGGTCACAAATGAAAGCTTGACAGTTTTACAGCGGACCGACAGAATGTGACTGCGGCGTAGAGCGGACCCTGTCACATCTTCTGGAGTGTGCGCTGTGTCCGAGTAACTGCACCCAGGAAGACCTGATGATGGCCGAGAGTAAGACCATCGACGTCACCCACTTCTGGACAGACAAGATCTGACCCTATTGTTTCGACACGATTATATATATTCAATTAATGGCCTGTATTTCTCTGTTGAGTGATCTTTTTCTATCAGGTTAAGAGACACAGAAGAGTAAAAACTACAGCAGCCTTTTCATCAGGCCATGAGATTTCGACATCTTGAAGCTCGTCGAATACTATAAATTATGTACTCAGTATAGCTATGGAAGGTATGGCTGACATTTGAGACAATCATATGCTCCACCTAGACAACAGATCTACACAACCTCTCACATCCGGCCCTGAAAATGAGAGACTCCAGCTCTGGCAACAAGTCGCATCAGAGGATTTCATTACTCCAAATAAAAGCCTCCCAACTGGCAAGAACCTTGACTGGCGGACCTAGAAATCCCTGAACAGACTAAGAACCGGAGTTGGTAGATCGAAGGACAACCTCGAGCGGTGGGGAATGCTTCGGCAGGGAGATTCAATATTGTGCGACTGTGGAGACCTGCAGACCGCATCACACTTAAGGCCCTGCTCAATGTGCCCAACAAGCTGCACATCTCACGACCTAATTCTGGGCAACACACGGACTATCGATTATGCCAGATACTGGGCAAAAATAGTTTGACGACGCTGACACGAAAAAGAAGAAGAAGACGGATATATAATGATTTAATTTATATATTTGGCATTCACTTTGAAATCCATTTTAAAAAATAATTGTATAAATACTTCCTACTTTATTTTAACATGGATCACACTGAGAATTGCTTATTCAATTGTTATAGTGATCCATGCTAGAACAAGGTAGCAAGTATTTTCATATTTATACTGATGATGTTGCATAAATTATGTGCAATTACAAACCACTGGACTAAAAATAATTTGATAAATATATTATTATTTGTTACCTGTTATAGAACGAAATATTTGTATGTATGAACATAAAAGATCTGTGAGCAATAAATTTATATCTAAATGATCAATTTTAACACTTATATCTTGATAATAAGCCTGTTTAATTTTAAAAACTAGGCTTGAAACATATTGAATCAATTAAGAAATATAATCTAAGCCAAGCGATATTATCTCATACATTATAAACTCAATTTGTGCGAAATTGGGTCACTGTAAGCGATTTTAAATTTACTCGCTAAGCATTTTATAACTAAGTCTCGACACTTATTATAAATAATTCGCAAAGTTTATAACGTACTCGTATATTACGAGGCCAATTGGCGCTTTTATCGTAAATTGAAAACTGTTTTAATGCGTTTTAGCTATCAGAGACACCGAGTGCGTAAATTGTCAAGTTTATTCGCCCACGCGTAATGTATAAACGTGTTAAATCTTGGTAGAAATACATTAATATCTCAATATGTTAAATATTATAGATGATAAAGTATTCCATATATAGAACGTATTTAGTACGTCGCTTTTATAAGCCTTCTTAAAAGATTTGAATAGTCTTTAACGATCTACTTTTTATTACGAGTATATATCTGTTCACTTAACGATCTACTTTTCATTATATATCCGTTCACTAGTTAAAACATATGGTCACCATAAATTATCGTTGTACATTTCTTTCACGTCTTGCAATTTTCGCCTTGTGTTATGTATGTTATGTATGCCCAAGAAAGTCTGAAAAATCAACAATACATGTATGTGTACATCCAGATGATCGTTGAAAACGAAAGGCGATAGCTTGAAGATAATGCATTTGTAATATTCGAAGATATTTTTTTTATTATTTTACGACCTTTGATTAACTTGACACATTGAGGCCTGATAATTTGATTCTAAGGAGCGGCTTAACGTAAGCAATAACATGTACTACTACATCCAATTACAGTTTGCGCCTAATATTTTTGTTTAATTTCGGTGAACAGACGATAGCCGATAGATATTTTAAAATACTTGGTTAGCGTGATAATCAGTTTCCTTATATTTCGATACCGTTATACTCGTAGGTATCTTGTGGAGTGCATCATACATTGGAACAAGTAATGTGTTTTGTTTGGTCATCTGGGAGTCTCTGTCACATCTTGGGATGGCCTTCCTGAATTGCTGCTTAGAACAGTCCGTTTCTATTAAACTACATCAACTCAGATATCGTTGGACTTAACGCGCCGTTAAGTAGACCCACATGAAATATGCTTTAATATTTTTACTTTTTTCCCTTCCTAGGATCTAAAATTGTGAGTAATTTACAAGGATATAAAATCAATCATTTTTTTATGACAAAAAAAGTTATCATAAAAAATACTCTGTAGTTCTTAATCTCCCATGGTTGAGGCGAAATTCATCATGCTGGTATTATCAATTACTTCGATATTTTTCCAAGCAAGTGCGCTACTTCTTATCAATATTCGTTCGATAATTAATTTCATATAATGTGTAATTAAAAGATGTATGTAAATCACCAGCATCTAAAATAGTCATGTTAACATTTGTTGCCATATTTGCAATAGACGTATCTTTATTTTCCCACATGTTTTCCCATAGTTAAGGGGAAATTACGCGTTTTTCCATACAAGGCATTCGATGCAAATTCTAAGTAAGTATATAAATGCAGCATCTCCTATATTTTATGCTAAATTGACTCTATTAAATTAATTTTATTGTTTTCTGCATATGGTGAATTGCAATTAATTATTAGACGATACAATGAAAATCAAACAAATTCTTAGTATGAAGTAGGAATTATACCCATTTGTTTAACAAATAGTTTAACTATATATAAGCTATATAAATAACAAGTTATATCCATACATTAGTTTATTTATAGTAATGTTATATGTTAAACATGAATCCAATATAATCATACTCGTACATGACTTACATTCTTTTGCACCACCCATCGAGTCCAAAAAATATCACGTGTTTTAGTATATTACTAAAACTTTTATTAGATGCCGCGTGTTCTTAATTTTATGTAAAATACAAAAAAACACATTTTTAATAACAATTTACTTTTTGAATATTGGCATACATTTTAAGTGTTTTTAAATTATAAAAATATATGTTTAATTTTCAACCTGACGATGTAGGGAAACCGGCACAGTGGTCAAAGTCGTTCGCAAGAACTAGACATGAATATGTCTATAATGTGAGATTTCACATCCACCGTTTCTTTTTTCTCTCTTATCAATTGATTAAAAAAATGCCATATAAGATGATATTCAGTATTTATTTGTAAGCGTATCAATTGTACATGTTAACTGGGAAGTCACGTTTATACGTACCTTTTCAATTCATTGTAACTTTACCTAAAAAAAAAATTTTTTTTTATCAAATTTGGTCTTTTAAATGATGATGTCGTCGCTAATAACCCACACCGTTATTAACAATTGATAATGGCATCGTGTTCCCTATGGCGTGATGGTATGCGCTAAGAGGTAAGTTGTTCGTGTCTCGCAGGGATCCACCTTCCTTATGCGAGGAAGTGATCCGAGCGAGAGTGCAGTTCTTCAGCTCGAGGAACGCATCTACACCGGAAGCCGACTGCACGCCACTTTGCTCACAAACCGGAAACGCTTCAGGGCCATGAAAAATATCGTTGATTTATGCTAGAATAATACATTTTTTATAAATGTTTTTTTTTTATCTACAAGCAGTCGAGGTTCTTTTAGATTAAAAAGTCAAAAATACATAGCGAACAGTATAATAAAGCCTATCAAACAGTCTGTCAAAAATTGGTATTTTTTTTAGAATTTTAGATTTTCTAGAATATCCCTCCTTTAAGTAGAAGAAGAACCTACGGAACACACAAACATTTCTACATTTTCAATCTAATAATTTAGTAACGTCAATGTAATGCGTTAAAGTTTCAGTTCCGCTAAATGAAGAAACGCGATTAAGCCCAAAATTATGAAAATATAATAAAAATAAAACAGTTCACATCGTTGTAAATTAATATGACATTTATCAAACATATATTTTTTTAATATATATATAGCATTTTATGGTACATGTTATTACTTTCATAGATTTTTGTCTAACATTAAAACGCAAACCATTAAATATCTAAAAATGAAAGAAACATGTCCCATGCCATTTTTATAATTTTAACCACTATTCTAATCTATAAATGAATCATTGTATTTGCTGAGCGTTGTGACCCAAGTAAATAGGTTTTAAATAATTGTGGTTTAAATAATTTTTCAACAATAATGAAAATTGTGAATAAAGAGGCTCTAACAGACAAAGCATTAAAAACTCGTCTAAACGATAATATATAAATTAAAAAGTAATCACTTCTAAAATGCCAGCAAATAGTTTAAATCAATATATATGTAGGAACCCAATATTTAGTACTCATAACTGTGTTTTATATTTTTTTAATATTTGTATTTTCTTTTATTAATAGCCTGTTTTTTACTTAACCCTTGGTTAGGATCGTAGTCTCGGTTCTTTGGTCGCACTTTCTCGCTAGGGGCCCCACTGCACCCTTCCTCAGCTTACCCACCAGCGTTCCCTACCTGTATTTCTTAACAGAGTAAATAAATTCAAGGATATTAACTGCACAAATCTTAATTTCTTTAAAAGAATCTGCAACTAAGGCAACTGGACTACGGCAGTTAAACTAATACATTAGAGAACATTTAAAAAGTAAATACAAGATGCCTAAATACAAGCTTTGATATGATTCTAATTATCATATAAAGAATATTTTTCATAAAATCCTCAAAGCTTTGGATGAATTGGAAACTTTTTGTTGATAGTCGCTGTCTGCAACTATTATAAAATGTATAAATAAGTGTATAGTAAGAAACATTGACTGAGCCACTTCTGAAGACCGAATGAAAAAAGGCTATATATCACCAGGTTTATCATCCGATCTCCTTAAATATATTGATTAACAAATCACGTAAAACATGCCTTGGATATGACAATAACCGTCTCTACATGTTCCTGTTCTGTTTCTCTGGAGTTCATCGAGAACTATATACAGGGAGCGGCAAAAAAAGCTGACGGTCTTAAATCGAAACAACGACCAAAACCGTCAGCTTTTTTGCCGCTCCCTGCAACATCCCAGATGGACTCTTGGTTACTGAATGTATTATGATAATACATTGATAAACTCCTCTCGGAATCAAATATCGAATTACTGGGTGACAGGATGCAGGAGCAGGTTGACAATACAAAGAACTTATTTTCGTTTCACAATTCGCGTTTATTTCTCAAACACTTGCTTTTTCGTCCATCCGTTATGGGGAACGCCATTAGGCGTTCTCAAAACGATCGCGCTCCGACTGACGGCTCACTCTGACATCTAGCGATGCCAGACAGTCGCGCCGAAAAAGCGAATTAAAGACGACAGTTGCACCAAGATGAAATGAGGCAACTGTCATCACAAATAAAATGGCGTATGCAAACGCCTGCGTAATATTCTATAATTAAAACTAACATTATTAAATGTGCATGTCAGGCGAGCGAACAAAAATAAGAGACAAAAGATCGTTTTTTGAGGCTTGACGGCATCAGCCTAAAAGTGCTATATCAAGCTGATATCAACATGTACCTGAGAGTAATGAGCAAAAGCATATTTTTGGTGACCATGTGCTCCAAATTAAGAATGGATATGTATATAAAAAAACAAATTTCTTATATTTACAAACCTTGCCTTAAAAATCATGGATTTAAAAAAACGAATTTGTTATATTTACAAACGTTGCTTTAAAAAATGACAACAGTTCATACTATTTGGGTTGCAATGAATAATTATATAAATAATCACGTCACCTTACTTTTATCGTGATAAAACTCGTACACGCTATAACGTTAAATTAATTAAACACATTACTCTTACAGCACAAATCACATCTCTAACAATATTATTAGGTGGAGTTTGATTTATTTCGCAGTTAGGAATGGTGAGTGTATTGATCTGAAATTTCAGCGAAAACGGATTAACGTTAACGTAAGATTCATGAGGCCGATACATTTGTTTCAGTTCACTTCATTCGGTTTCGAATCAATCAACCTACCCGTAGATATTAACGTTGCCTGATTCGGTTTATCTGTGACGTATCATAGTGTTAACAGAACCCGTAATCTCGCGACCGAAAGCAACTTAGTACAATAAATTAATCATAAATATTGTACTACACATAATTACAGAATGTAATATGTTTTACATTTTACTTAATATTATTTTATTTTTCACAAAGTGTAAAAAATTCACTGATAGGCTACAAATTTACGAGTATAGACATCTTTATACTAGAATGAAAAATTTAGGTACAAATTGGTTAATTACTCTGGGCCGAAACGATTTAATAATATTTTTTGTTGTTAAATTAATTTCATTTTTAGACCTGTGAAAAAAATATTTCAAAAATATTTATATTAAAAAGTAAATTTAAAAGTATCTAGGTCATACGACTAATAACTGTTTTTTTTTATTTTAAAAGTTCATTGATATAATCCATTTATAGAGTCTTGTTATGAAACGACAATCATTGTAGGTAACATTTATTAAACAAGTCCAGTAAGCGGCATATATATACTAGTATGTCATATGATCAAAAATACTATGTCATTGTGATATCAACTTGATATAACTCTTGCAGGCCAGTGCCTAAAAGTTTCGATATCTGATATTTCGTCTCTTATTTTTGATCACTCGTCTGACAGGCATATATAAAAATGTTAATATTAGTTTAAGGTTAAGTAACTTTAAGACGCGGCACTTGCATGTGCCATTTTGATTGTTTTAACAGTTGCTTCAGGTCACGTGGGAGTGGCATTCTTCGCCCAGTAGCTGCTAGGGTTGTTCTGCGCAATGACTGTCACTCCCATTGTCTCATTTTCTGCCCAGGCGTCGTAAGGTACACATCATTCATTGTTTGTGGCCCAAGCACAATACTGAAGCTTGTCAGATTTTTATTTCAAATAAACTTCAATGTGCCTCTAGATAAGTTATTTGCTTTGTGACCATTCACCACGCGTTTCGATGTCTATCTCGGCGACATGAAGCCAAGATAAGCGGGGGATGTCATCATATTATTTGAAATCCAATTTATGTACAATATTGTAGATAGTAAAATAAGATATAGTAGCCTTACTTACAAAATCTATTTCCTCGCCTAGAAATATGCTACATACTAGTCATTCACGAAGGTTTAATATTAAATCATAGTTAACAAACATAGCGTTGAGATACAACCCCACAACGAGTCCCACGACGCTAGCAAACATCACCGCAAGCTCCGAAAACTTTTCAGTTTCACTTTAATTTCAGCGGAATATTTCAGGGCCTCGTTTCATACATTTAATAGCGTATGAGACCAGTCCCTCGGGTAAATTAGGTAATACTTCCTACAACAGGTAGAGAGACGACGGAGTAGAATATTTTTCAGGCAGGTATACGAGGTTGTATAACTGGCCCGGAGAACGAACAGCCTCCTTCCCGGTACAGCCTCCATGGCGAGATTCGATTACCGTTATTAGGTTTACGTAATTCACGGTAAATAAAATACTTGTTACTGAATTTACGAGCAGAGTGATGTGCTTTCTGTGGATTTATTTGGCCTTAATTCGCAGCATAATAAAGTACAGAAATGCCTTTTTTTTCACCCGAACGAAGGTTTTTTTAAGAAAGGCTCAATTTGTGAGATTATTTTTTTATATTACAATTTTAAGTAGAGGGTTTTGTATTAAATTTGCAAGGATAAATTTCTATGATGTGGCAGTATTCTCGTTCATTTTTTACATAAAAAGTATTTAAAGTATACAAAGTACTAAGACTTGATTTTGTTTATCGTAAACAAAAAGATTCTACACATGGATGCACACATGGTGATAATTATTCGTTTAATTTAATGTTATACAATTACATGAGCTAATATAGCCTTTGGTGACTGGTGCCGAAAACCTCGATATACAATGTTTCGTCTCTTATTTCTGTTCGCTTGTCGTACATGATGTGTCGCCATATTAGCATTTTGGACAAGTTCGGTCACCGGTGTGACGTTAGTTATATATACCACCGCTTGTGGCGCTGAGCGACAGCCCATCACGAGCGCGGGAGTCGTGTGCCGACCGTCGGCGGGAGCATATTGTATTTTGGCCCAGCCTGAATGCTGTGACTAGGTCCGGGCCATAAGTTTGTAAAGTTTATCGTAAATATATATCAATGTGCTTCAAAAAAAGTCTGTGTATTAATCTGCTCCTTATCCTGCCCCCACGCGACTGAATAACACCTTTTAATGAGAGAAGGATTAAGCGCTTTTGGAATGATCATTCGGTCATAAAAGAGCGCCATACAAATACTAATATAATAATAATAATAAGGATGTTAACACCTTAACAACAATTCACTCATAGAAACAAATTTAAAGAAAATATCCGAATTTAATAAGAGACATGTCAACTACTGTGGATTTTTATTCTGTAATTTGTATGTACTAGTATGTATGTGTGAATAAGTTAAAATATTGGTTATATAAAAATCTTCAAGTCAAAAAATAAGTATAAGAATATTTCAATATATTCTATGTAACAAATCCACTAAAAATAATTTAAACAACCATATAATGTTAAATTTTATGATGTATTGTTATATACGAGCATAAATAATAACATTTGCACTTTATAAGCGCAGTTGTCATTTGATCGTTAAAGTAAAGCAAAATTGTATGCAGACCAAAAAATCGACTGATTAACACGTATTGTCTACAGGGTATCTAACAATGGTTTGACGTGCCTTATACAACCAAATCCTCTCGAAGGGTCGGGATCTTTAAGCAATCTACGTTAAAATGCTTAAAAACTATACCTTGGCTACTACAATTGCAGTCTGCTTAAATCTCTTCACGATGTCGAGAACTATAAATATTTAAAGGTGGACCCTGAGTACAGAAATCTTAAGTTACAAAGCATGGATAGTGGAAGCTGTATGGTGGCAAAATGTTATATTAGCAAAATATATTATCAAAGGTTAAATTGGCAAAAATTAAAAAAAATCTTGCGACTGCAAGGGCAATAAAAGTTCAAAGAGTTGAAGGTCATGAAGACCTTTATTGTTGCTGGTATATAGTGTTGCAAGTTCTGTCAAGTGGAACTTGAGTTTCTTTGACCACGCTGGTACTACGTTTGCACCGGAAGTCATTTCACGGTCTCGTTACGCGGAACGGAAGCTCAACTAACAAGTGCATCAACACCTTTAAAAAAACTGGACAAACAACCTGATGATTTCAAGTAATCGACAATTAGGTTCGTATGCATTCAAGGCCATAATTGCAGACTTGTAGTATGTGAGTTACGCTTTATTTGTTTTTATTCCGTCTGCAACCATCCATGCAATAAATGTATATGTAATAACAACAAGAATAGAAGAACGAAAAATTTTCTATTTAAAAATCATTACATTTAATATTAATTTAATAAAATGTATAATGCAAACTCATATCTTATACTTATTCGTAAAACAACGATAAATGACCAAACAAATCAGTATCAACTCGACTCGGTCTTTGAGCATGTCCTTAGTGCTGGAATCCGTGGTACTCCGACGTCATCAGTTAGCAGACGCCATCATTTCGGGAATGAGACATCGGTTCCAAAACAATAACATTTATTAAAAAAAAAACTTCAACAAGCCATGAGTTTAGAGATGAAATACTTAAATACTATTACGAAAGAAATCAATCAGTGCAATTGTCACTAAGATCATAACACGTAACGCTCGTAACGGTTGCTCTTTCATAAAATAATTTTTCGTTATATATTACGTGGTACATGAAGTTACAAACGTTAGTCCACCTTTGGATTTAATTTGTATATTAAGGAAAATATTAATAAAATTTGCAAAAAAAAAAAAAATTTTTAGGAGCATGAGCAAAAAGCTTGATTATTAATTTATTGATGCTGGGTAGATTTGACAGTACATTATCTCGTCAATATAAATTCAAATAACCTTGTTATAATTTATTGTTATTATTCTAAATTTATTATGAATTTGAATTTAAATTGACATTTACTGTGCATTAGTTAACAGGTATACGGATCTAATACATAATAACAAAATATGTTAAGATATAAAAAAAACTAACAATGATTTATTAACATACAACCATGAATGCTATGGTAAATTAATCATATGAATTATTAATAACAATTCAATAGAGTTATTTATATTTTATATATTATATTGTGAAACTCAGTTCTCATTTTATAGACAAGCCCATTGATAAGCTGATACTCGTATATAATGATATTATCTGAATATTTCGCAATAGGAATTAAGTTTTTTTAACAAAACATTTTTTATTAAATCGATGCAATAATTGAATTCAAGATTTCAATTAGTGAGATTTCGGTGCACTGCATGTGGAGTGTTGATCCGCCAACGTCATAGACTACAGCCCACGATTCACGCATCATCCGTATTGTTACAGGAATTCACCATGAATGGGTGTTCTTCACGGGACGAATTTCGTCTACCACCAATTTTAATTAATAGGCTATGACTAGCATTTTACTGGTGAGGGATTAATCCCTCACCCGTAAAATGAATTTAATCCACACCACCTAATATTTTACAGCTCAGAAATCGATTAAAAACCTTTTTTTTAATCTCCGTCGGGGATCGAACCCACAACTTTGGCTTGCAAAGCAAACGCTTTGACAATTAAGATATACCCGCCGGCTAAAATTTTACTTTTCAACGATGTAATGGTGTTTCGTCATTGTTTATAGGGTATGCATAAGTTTTAATTTCTTCATCTTTGTAATATTATTTTATTTTTCAAGTTTTTTATATGTAGTCTTTATTTTTGTTGCTTACAGTTTGTGAATAAATAAATTCAATTAAAATATCAATAACATAAGTAAAATTAAATAAGTCAAGATTCCAGTATCCTAAGCAGATGAATTCATGAATAGTCCAATTCAAGCTAGGATATTAAATTTAAAAAAATAAAACGTAACTCAAAGCTGTCATAGCAAATTGTATAAAATTAATGTTCACAAATAATCACAATCTAATATAGTTATTTTCTATTACAAAATATTCGCATTCTAAGCTGACTCAATAATAATAGCCTAAAAATTACACAATACAAAAAATTTATAAACTCCTTTCAATATAACGAAATATAATCCCATTTCGAATAAATGACTTGAAAGGAATGTAAGAATAAAATTCGTAGCTTGTACAGTATTTTTTTAACGATAATTAATGACCAAAACTATGACATAATTATCAGCCAGTGTTATTTAGTGTGGCTTTTGCGTTGTTGATGTGCGATGGATTGTGAGGAATCGACTCACTTTCTTCAGTAAAAAAGTGGGACACTGCCCGGGGCGCCAGAATACCTGCTTTTGTGAGGCGGACCTGATATTACAGGTGTTGAAATTACCGCCGCATTATAGAAAAGGTAAAATGTAAGTCGCAGCGCATTTTTTTAAGGTATCAATGTTTTTTTTTGCTTTTGTCTTAATGATACAATTTTTATGCTAATCGTTTGATTTATTGTCTTCTTATAATTTTGAAATGTGTGCTCTAATCTATTTCTCGTAGAGTTTTTTTACCATGTATCGATTTATTATTAATAAAATGTTCAACATGTGCTCTAAATAAATAAAACATTATAAACAATTTAAGGCAGCGTGGGAAAACATAAATAAGTTTATACAACTCTCAATATATTTTTTGTATAGTAGATTATATTTATACTTTTACTTTTATGTCCACTGCATATCTGAAGCATATGACCACTAAAATTTAACGCCATATAGTTTTGTCGGTTGCCATTAACGCAAATTTTAGCTAATTGATTTGTCGGAATGTTTTAGAAGATATCGCCTTAGTGACGACTTAACCAACGACACTTAGCGACGCAACCAACGACACGCTGCAAGCAATAGGCAGCAAGTAGCCTATTTATATTTTGGCCCGCTATCAAATGATGTATGTCTTTGGTGATCTTAAAAGAACTGTGCTTGCATTGAGCTGTTATCGCTGATACAATTAGTATAAATAATCATAAAACTATTACTACTATACGAGTAAATACCGCGGTCGCTGCTCTTGAAGAACATAAAAAACTAATTCCTTCTGCACCCACCCACAACCGACAAACTCATCTTACACTTGCCGAACATCCATACACGGTTTATATATGTCAACCAAGAACTGGCAGTTTCCAAAGCTCCTTGCTTAATGCCACCAGTAAGCTATGGAATGCTCTTCCAGCATCTGTTTCCTCCTTCGTACAATCTGGATCTCTTCAAGAAACAGATAAATATACACTTGCAATCTCCCCAGCCCACACGAACACAACACACGTTTCCCGCATGCAGCGTCCAGCCTCCCTGGCTGACCGTCATAGAGTGCACTGGTCTTGACCGGGTGTGCTCGCCTGCATGCGCTTACATAAAAAAAAAGATTTATGCCGTATTCAGTATTGATGACAACTACGCTAACAACTGAAACGATTTGCTTCTGAGCTAATTTATTCCTACTATTTGGTAAAAAAACCTAATCAGAATATTTGTTTTTGATCTATGTGTATTTAAAATTACAATACTCGTAGTTTCTCTATAAATATCCAGTGCTTTAATAATTTAATGTTTATTATAAAGATACTTTAATTAAAACCTCTAAATATTTTGTACTCACAAAAGAAAACTTATTCAATGCATCAGTTACAAAAAAAAATGGAAAGTTTACGTATTTATGTAGAAAACTAATTGTAAAAATTTCGTTTTCGCGCCATTAATTTAAAATTGATCACGCACCGACGCATTGTGCCAGCTGTGAAAAATTGACAGCCGAAATTGACAGGCAATGCCTCCATTATACTGACAGTGAAAGTCACTTGGACACAATCGAGCTACAGACGAGCTACCTCCATTCCAACGTCTCATTCTTGTATTGTGTGATTGTGCGGAATGTGCGGCGCGCCTTAGGTTTTTTATCGCTTCTCGAGGCAAGAAAGCAGTACGACAAGTGGTTGCTAAAGCGGCATACACACCGCGTGACCCGCTGAACCGTTTTTATTGTTTTGTCGAGATGAAAAGGAATGTGCTAATGGTTTTATGATTGTTTCGTAATTGTCGCGTCAACGTGAAGACGTAATTAAATTCAACATGCATTATTAAATATGAAATGCTTGTAAAAATGTGTTCAATTTGTACAGGCATTTCTTGCCAATACTATATATACAGGTATGTGGTGTTTTTACGAGTAGTATGGATTCTTTTATGTCATATTTTAAAAATAAAAATAAATATTACACATACGTGGTGTAGAATTAATGGTTCTTGAGTTCGCGATTGCACAACATATTCCAGGTCACAAGCCTTATTTATTTCAGAATTTCTTACTTCGTCTTGGATTTTCACTTCTGCAATGAGTCGAAGAGTCTTTATACTAGAGGTTTTCAAAAGATTTTTGTTGTGGTGGTGTCAGTGGTTCTCTTAATCTTAATTACTATAGTAAAATAAAGTTTTTATTTTCTTCACTTAGTTCTGCTGCAGCATGTACTAGTTTCTCAACCGTTAAATACCAGAGAATATGTTAGTTAGTATACCTTAGAGGTAAAGCGCTTTATTAACAAACTAGAGATCGTAAGTTCGATCCCGATAAAATTTTAAATAAGCGTTACTTTTAATTGTATGTGCTATAATAAATACTTGTATTCAGTTTTGAGCTGCTCATATGGACAAAATGGGCTTGAGAGCGTCGGGCTAGTAATACGATTTCTTTAGAAAATCCGATTAACAAATCATCCAAAAATATTTCTCGTATACTACAGCTACTCCTCTTGAAGCACTCCGATATCTGATCTGGAGGTTGTCGATAATCAAATATATTTTCAAGTGGTCCTTCAGGTGTAGATATATTATTGAACAATAAATAGACAGTGGCAGCAATTTTTGGAGACTATATGCTCCAGATATGAAACGAATATACTATAGAATGAAAAAAAAAATACTGCTGATTTTTGAGAAATCGCCAGTAAAACTCCAATTATGGCCTGTTAATCAGATTTGACGGTAGACAAAAGTTGTATCGTGAAAATCACTATCATTCTTAGTAAAACCTCAAAAAATGGATGATTCGTGAATTTTACGCTAACGATGACCCTAAGCTAAAGTGTCATAAAAATTATAAACATAATAGATTCACAAATAATATTATTTCATCACAGTCTGTTTGTTATTATCATTTGCAATTCGTTTGATAAACAATGACACTCTTACGTCTAATCTGCAATCAATGCAACACAGGCGTAAGATTGGTTCTCTTAATCTTTTCTACCGTTATTACCACGGATGCTGCTCTTCGGAACTTAAAGAACCAATTCCTCCTGCACTCACCCACAACCGACAAACTCGTCTTACACTTACCGAACATCTATACACGGTTAATATATGTCGACCAAGAGCTGGAAGATTCCAAAGGTCCTTCCTTAATTTCACCGGTAAGCTATGGAATGCTCTTCCAGCGTCTGTGTTTCCTCCTTCCTACAATCTGGAGCTCTTCAAGACATAGATAAATATACACTTGCAATCTCCCCAAGCCACACACAAACACGAACACAACACACGTTTCCCGAATGCAGCGTCCAGCCTCCCTGGCTGAACGTCATACAGTGCACTGGTCTTGACCTGCTGTGCTCTCCTGCATGCGTTTACATAAAAAAAAACTGTATCTATTTGCATTAATATATAAAACATTATTAAAATATCATAATTTCTAATTCCTCTAAACAATATCATCAAATTAAGCCATATTTAACTAAATATAGTTTAAGTTAGTTAATATTCCATAGCCTACTCGGGACAGTGACAATGCGCTGGTCCTACGTCCGCCACCTACAGCCAGTGGTACCAAAACATTCCCTCAGACTATAGGGTGGGTGTCGTGGTTAGCAGCCTCTACTAGTACCAGTTTTGCTACAATTAGTTTTCACGCTTTAACTGAGGTGGACGAGCATTATTCCGACACTTTAGCATGCTGTACCTGACTATTGTATACAGAATAATTACCAACAATTTTAATTATTATTTAATTTTATATACGAGTATTGTACTTGTACTATGGAGACAGCGAATTTGCAAAAATATTTCTAAAGTAACTAACATATATATATATTTCAAAGAGATCGGTCATCGACTATGTGATGGGGGCAATTGGACCTAGTGGCACTATTAACTTTCAAAGTAACTAACAATTGACAATTATCAGAAAAATCGTCCTTAAGTTTAAATTAATCATTTTTTTACAATAACCGCTACATATTTGGAGCATATGGACACCGCAAAGTTTACGTTTTACAGTTTTGTAAGCTCAGATTGTCCATGCCTTGTCCCAGAACATCTGTATCCTCGGAGGTTCACATGGGAACATAGTTTTCTGGGAGCCTTCAGGGCAAGAACCTACGAACTTGTATAGACTGCGGCTGTCGTATCAGAGAAATATTTAGGTTTCCAATGATTAAGGTCTTTTTAAGGAGATCAGTCCGACGTTCCCAATGCCAGGATTTTTTTTGTCCTTAAGGAGTGGCTCGACCCTACTTCGCTTATAACCCCAGTTTATAACCCCATACTCATATAAGTTACGACGATGATTTTTATTTGCTTGTCTTCTTACAAATCCGCTCCTAAGATATGCATATATGCTTAGCATTCCGATTGATTTTACCAAGCTGCCATGGATAGTCACGTCAAGATGAAATAATGCCTCTTTCATTATTTTCAATTTCCTTACATGTAGCAACACCCTTGTGGTTATTCAGCCCCCTAACAGTCCTGACATGGATCCATATTAATTTTTTCTGTTTCCCCGGCTGATGAGACGAGTTAAAAGGAAAGCATTGTGAGACCGTGTACAACATCCAAAAGCATGTTACAACGTTCCTGAGATACATTCCCGTCTAGGACTTTCGTGATGCTTTTCAGGCGTGGAAAAGTCATCTCTGTAAGTGTATTGATGCAGGGTGGGAGTATTTTGAAGAATTTAAGATTTTTTGAGAGTCGATAAATAAATCAATTTTTCCTACAAAATGTACATTACTTTTGTAATGGACTATGTATGACACTACATATATGACATGAAAAACCTTAAAACACTATGAAACTAATTATTCGATTAACATATAAAAAGATAATTAGGTCAATCATCAATACAAGCATAAAAATGCTATTCAAGCAAGTAAAAACATATTTAATATGAAGATGTACTGACAAAATGCCAGTGCCAAAAATAGTCTACACAATTTCGATGTTGAAAATGAACAACGTTTTCTTGGCCTGTTGAACCTGATGAAGGCATAATAATTTATTTATTCCCCATTCATAACACCTCGTGACATTGGTAACATATTAAATTCGTGGTATTCGATCGTTCATGATGTTTCTTTTTTTGTTAAAAATGGAATTACTTTTCGAACAATCGAATAGCGTCAGTTTAAGTTGTATTCTTTACGGGTTTGTGTTGTTTTGTATGAATCGAGTTGCAGTCAGCCACCGAAAATCGGTTCTTTGATATTTATTCAACCGAAATTTGTATTGAGCATTCAGTTTCGAATACTATTGATGGCACTGTAATCAAAAACAACCAGGTGTTTTCTAATTAAGCTCTCTCGAAACCCGTTTTTATTTCTTTACTATCAAATAATCTATATGTAATACCCAACATGGTACAATACAATAAATCAAGAATACAACAAAAACCCTGAAACTAGTTTTTGGTGGTCATATTCTCCAATTAATAAGTTTCCTGTGTAAAATTGAGCTCGGTACCAAATGTATTGTTAACGTATTTTTAATTAATAACTATCAATAAAATAAATACGTCAAAATTTCTCGAGTCTTTAGGTGGAAAAACTAGTCTAAGTGGACCGTGATGTGTATTTATAATGTATACACGCATATTTATATTGTAATACAATTATTTATATTTGATTGCCATTTGAAGTAAAAGTCAAGTATGTTTACGTATTACAAACAGTACGGAATTATTTCCTAGTTAAGGTAAATCATGTAATGGATTCAATCACGTGTGAACGAGCAACATTTCAATGATTATTGTATTTTGAATTTTTACAGCTCTTTTTACAGCAACACTGAATTATTTGTTACGTTGATCATATTCAATCCCAGTGCAGTACGTGTAGTTTTAACCAATACCAAAAAAAGGACTCTAGATTCTATTGTATAAAAAACCTGCACCCGTGTGGTTCGGGAACTATGAATAGTCACCGCGCCCCAACGCCTGTCATTTGCACTTCGACTCTTAATTAAAAATAATAATTATCCCATCATTATGTTATGAGGTGCTCTATCGGCATTGCATTACATTTAAACGTGTGCCAAAAACTCATATTTTTGGTCATAAATTTAAATTACCCAAAAATTACATTTATTCATATTTTTTTATCATTTTATCGGCAATGTTCAATTGTTGATGGTAGTTTTTGTTACAAATGTTTTTTTTTAAATCAGCAATTTTTATTGCAAATAAAAAAAAATACCAAAGAGTTACAAAAAATGGAAAATTTCTTCTTATAGTGAATATACGAATCTTGTTGATTAAAAATACACATGAGTAATAGTTTTATTCTGCCAGAAGCTATTTTAATTTCGAGAAATAATTTTTTTCAGATAAACTGTAAAAACAAAATTTAAAATGCGAGAACGTGACACCGTAAAATTTTCATTATTCTCTTAAAGTATTTTCGAGAGACGCGCAACGCGAGTTTATTTATTTTTTAAATTTATTTTTTCATGAAAAACTGAAAGCGGTAATAAAAATGTGATGAAAATTGCATCCGGATGCCCTCCGACTGCATAAAATACTCGATTTCGCAGCAGCGAGTAGTGCACTCGAAAATAAACGTGCATTTGATAATTATAACCCAGAAGTATCTAGGGACCCAGACCTAACAATTCCAGGAATAGTCAATTACGTATTTTTATTTTATTGACATAAATCAAATTTCACTATAAATTTTGATTTTTTTATATTCCCCATAACAAATAATGGGAATAAATTCTAAATTTTTATGATACAAATAGAGCAGTTTATGTACAAAAAATACAGTTAGTACTTTATTAAGTAGACAATCATCTGATTTTTTAAAGTAAGTTTATTGTTAAATTAAATGATAATAATAAAATACTAAAATAAATGTTGCGGGCTATTGTTTCATCACTTGTACCAACTTCGGTATGTATGTCTTATCTTTTAATGTTTGCCTTGTATGTCCCAAATAAATATGTTGTTAGAATCGCCGTCACCAGAGGTCACTTCAACTACTATTGCACATATCAAGGTGAGAGTTGAGCATGCTCTATATAAGCAGAAGATCATACGCATCAAAGCTCTTCTCTCTCGACGCCTTCGTAACCTGATCAATGACCGCCGCCTATCAGAAGAAGCCACTGCGTTACGTGCCCGCTCTACGACTGACCAAGTCACAACTACCTACTAGTAACCTTTCATTATTCTAAAAATCACCTCTTGAACTTGCTTATAAATAGAATCTCGTTAATTATTCAAATCTATTGTAAATATTCTGTTTACTATTCAACCTTTAAAACTGCTTAAATATTATGCTTACTTACCTGACTAAACTGAACTGAGACTAAACACATACCAGAAAAATGTTTGTTCTGTTATGTTTTCCAGTTATTAATTAATTTAAAATTTGTTATTCAGTGTGATTAAGATAGTTATCATTATAATAAATTATTGTTATTTCTCTATTCCATGCTACGATGATTGCTAACATCTGACAGTATCGCAAAGCGTCTGGAAGCATCAGACCAGAATGAAGCGAATTATACACAGCATTCCATTATGCACGTACCACTGCTCTGTACCAGGGAGGTGTACTCCAGCCAAAGTGTTTATTGCGTCGACTTCTGCTCGCACTATCTGAGCTTTTTTTCAAAAGCGTTTGAAGCTCTAGAAGTTCCTAAAACTGAAATATAGTCTTCTCTATTGTGAACTTAATAAAACAGCCTTTTATAAGAAACTTAAACGCAAATTCTTGTATTGTAAATATGCATTTCTTATTAATTATTGTTTTCTTCAATATAAATAGTATATAGTGAAATACAAGTAAATACGTAATAACATTAATACAAGATACTACCGATTGATTTTACAGAAAAAAAAAATCTTTTTAATAGTGCACTGAAGTATTTTACACGTAGTTTTGATATTATTTATATAATTTATATATTAACATATAATTTAACTATCACTCAATAACGTGTCGTCTAATTTAATGAGTCACATAATCATTGATCTAATTTTTTATAGTAAATATATACAACATCATTGATATCATGATATTCAGTCATCAGATACCCAACGTAGAATAAAAAACGAATTTTAAATATAATTACTGAAATTCGTAAAAAGTTCTGGGATAAATGGGCCAATTCCTGAAACATATACGACGAGCAACTTGCAGTCAAACTGAAGGCAATTTCAGCAAACATTCATTTGTTAACGTAGACTCTAATAATTGTACTAAGTAGAATGGTTATTGTAATCATAAGCCTAAGGGAAGTTAATAAAATTAACTGATACTGATACTGAGACTCTATTTTGATGATTTTGATTAATTAATATACTTGTAATAAAAAACTGGACATGGTACCATTATGCTTTTTTGTTGGGTGAATTTTTTTTCAACATGAAATAATACAGACCAAAAGTGATTGTTAAAAATATAAGAGTTTCATGCCATTGTCAGCATATATCCGTCCACTGTTGAACGTAACCATCCCGCATGAGTCTATATCCTCTTAGATCCTCCGCCTTCCGCATACAAGTCATTCCCGCTATTCTTCTTATGTCTTCAGTATATCTTGCAGGAGGTCAGCCAATGCTTCGATTGATATTTCTTGGTCGTCATTCCAGTACTTTTTTTCATATACATATGGCATTCACGAACCGCCGCCACAAATCTCAGTCGGTCGCCATTTTCTTCGTCTCAGCTCAAGTCAGCTCCACATCCCGCCGCTCCGTATTCTAGTATTTTACGTAGGCATCTACTCTCGAATCACATTATACAGTTGCATTGGCTCTTGATGAGATGCGTAAAATTTTATATATTGTATTAACATGAATCGCACTGAGCACTGTTTCACTTGATGGAATCAAATGTGATTATTTTCAGCAAATATTTAAAAATAAAACTTCACCTTAATCAATAAAACAAAATAATAATATGTGATATTTTATAACCATTCTAAAAAAAAAACGAGAAAAATATTTTCAAAAAATCAGCAAACGAAAATTTAATTAAGCAGCAATTCCAAAAAGCCCTCCAAATCAAGTTTGAATAAAAATAAAATAACCCAAAAAAGAGAATAAACTGATTAAAAAATTAAACCGTTTTCAATATTGTTTTGGCCGGCGAATGAAATTATAATCAAATCAAATATGAAGGGGGTCGATGGGGGCACGAATGTTTAATGAATAAATTATTTAATTAGTCGATTTTATAGATCATGAAATCGAGCGAAGTGGAAATGTATGCACCACAAAGGAAACCAAATACTATTATCGTGTTCTGGCAATTAAACTTCCGAAATTAATTGGTCGAAAAAATGTATGAATTCGCATTTTTATCGTTTGCATTTATTTCACCATCGATGTTCGTCGATTTTCAATTTTTCAATTGACCGCAGCGTGTTTTCTATTTAACTGAAAATCGCTTTTGTGTAAGCAAATAAAGTGTATATGATTTCTTTGAATATTTTCTACGCAATGAAAGAGATTTTTCCATTGAAGGATTTGAGATGTGACATTTTTAATGGAAATAAAATTATTAGATAATTAGTTAACGTATTTTTTTCAGGTATTTCTGTACTTCATCTTTATACAATCAATAACTAAACTGTGGCAACTTTAAAATAAATATACTTATGAGGGACAAGTAATACAAATAGGATGAAATCACTTCTCAAAAGAAATCAACAAGCGTATAAAAATTTTAAAATTTATGTTTCCAATTTTTTCTTAATTTTACAACACTGTAATATTTGCTTATTTTTATAAAATTGCGTTTATGTTATAGTTTATATAAAACAACGTAAATGTATTATATAAATAATTTTAATATAATATTTTTAAAATAACTTTATCGGCTACGTGATTACGTTAAAATAAAGGAAAACCTTGAAGGGTAAAAAAACATCTTTTGAATTGTTTTTCCATGAAATTTAATTATAGTCTGATATTTTTAGCACCAAAAAAATATATAATTATTTTTGTGATAATCAACTTTCTGCGTTTTATTTTTTTATACAGATTGTATAACTCAGAGTTAAAATGAAATACATGGATGTTAAATAATATTCTTATCCACAAATTATCACTATTAACATAAAGTTTCTTACCAAAAAAATCACTTGTTTGGTTAAATGTGCCTCAACTTAATCTCTTACCTGAAACAAAGAAATAACAAAATTAACCATTTTTATTTTCTTAAACTACAAAACAACAAAAACTTCAAAAATACAGTAGTTTTAATAACCTTAAGGTTATCAACTGACAATACTTGGTGAAACTGCATAATTATGATTTGAAATCAATTTTAATTAAAAAATTAACAAATTAAAAATATTTAGTTTTAATACCCATTATCCTTGGAGACCATCTTAACTCATATGGTATCCAGGGAGGCCGAAACATGTAATCGCTTAAAATAAATGTGAATGAAAAGTACATATTTTTAAATCATTATTTTTTAAATAAAAATTAATTTAAAATTATACAGTGGTTTTAATTAAGATAATAAAAGCGTTGTCTTTTAGTAAGTAAGTAACTTTAATAATCGAAAGTGGATTGTCTTGGTATAAAGCAAACATATCGAATAAAAAAAATTGATTCCCATATCCATTCTACATCTGAAATATATGCTTATATGTGGAACACTAAGTTCTGTCACTGTCCATACATCGGTCTAGTTCATATCCGTAGGAAAATATTTGGTTCCCAAAAACCTCCAGAAGTCTGAGTGCTTGAAGAGGTGGTAGCTTTTGTATCCGAGGCATATTTTGGGTAATTTGTTAGTAAGATTTTTTAAAGAAATAGGATTATAAGCCCGACACTCTCGAGACCTGGATCATTTTTTCCTAAAAACGTGGCTCAACCCGATAATAATTTTATTACAAAAAAATGTATGCAATGATTTATTTGAATTTTTGCAGTTGAAATATTACAATTAATCGTGTGTACTCGTAGTCGAAGTGATAATGAATCAGTTTTAATTAGTACTTCACACAGAAGATAGGTGGTGTTCTACGTACATTGTTGAACGAACGTTCGCCATTTCGGTATTTAGCATACAAAATGCATAAACCAACAGTTGTAAGGCCGTGACAAAGCCTTAAATGAGGACGCGGCTGATCCACCCACGTCCTACGTTCCACCCACAACAGCCACCGCACCTCCATACATCAAGAAGGCAACTCATCAGGGAGACAATTGGCTCGTTTGTAGAAACACGGAATAATTGTGAGAAATATTAATTATGATTACAGTCAATGCACCTATGTCGTCAAGTTAAAATGCTAAAAAAAGTAATCATCTCTCCCATGCCCATTTTATATCACCGCAAATTGAAATCACTCTGTTTTATCAAAAGTCTTAAGCAATATCTTGTCTCTAAAAATAACTGCACCCAAAAATCCATCTAAGAACATACGTGTACATTGTTTCTGAAGATCACCAGGACTTACAGAGACGGAAGCTATAGTATTAGAGCCATTTTTTGGGGTATTTGTTACTAGGAATTTTCAAAACAATCCGTTGAATATCCCGATGCTCACTAATCCTAAAACATTTTGTTCTAGGAATCAATTAAATCCAAAATGTACCATAGAAGAAAATGTTGTATGAATATTTTTCGCCGCAAAGTCATAGGAAAATTTTCTAGAAAAATGTACTTTTTAGGACTAGGATTTTAGCTGTTTTTTGCAATTTTCATCTTCAATTAGAAACATATGGCTACCGCAATATACCGCCAGAGGAATCTTCGAGCAACCAATTCCATATTTTTCCAAATTAAACTTTGATTTGGCTTATTTATTAATTTCGCAGTCACAGATTCAAAGACAGAAAAAAAACATTAGTAACGATAGCAAACTTAGCATAAATAAGTGATAATTCGTTTTTGTAGCCACAATGTTTGACTGCCTCAGAGAGCCAAAGCGTTTCTTCGAATTGCATTTAAAATAAAAATAAAATTAACTTATTTCATTGATAGTCAGAAAATGTGGCCTGGGGTCTAAATAGAAACCACACGGGGGAAGGTAGTGTTTGAAACTAAATGAAATGAGTTTTATCTCTCGTCAAAAGTACTCAGCTCAGTCTGGATAAAGGCAAGTAATCATATATATTGACATCAGCATGATGTAGCCCTTGCTGACTAGTACCGAAAGCCTCGATATACAATCTTTCGTCTCTTATTTCTGTTCGCATGTCAGACATGAATGTGCCCGCCGTATTGGCATTTGGGACTAGTGATAAAGACTGCCCCCTGTGGCGCTGGGCGAGAGCATATCACGAGCGCGGCAGTGGTGTACTGACGACCGAGAAGGTCGCAGTACGGCCGGCCGGCATGTCATTTCACCTAGACCGGAAGCTTGAGACCCCGACGGCCAACATTTTTTTTTTTAATTTAAAGCTATTATTAAAATCGATGTATTATTGATAATTCTTGACAATACGTAGTAGCTAATTATTTCAACATGGCAGAAAGAGATGCCACTGTACGCTCAAAATATTGAATTATTAAAAATATTCTAAATTGGTTAGATATCAAGTGTTAAGAGGAGCGTCCTTAGACGCGATTTTTGTATGGGTGGCCTCCCGTGCACGTGATTTTAGAGCGTCTATAGACGCTTGTGGCATAGAACCGGTTAATCTTACCATCAAGCGACGGAATAAAAGTCTTTTTTTGAAAGAGAGGAGGATGTTAATATATATATTTAAATTAAATGATTAATTGTGGATATTAAGTAATTTCGCCGTCCCTGTTCTTGCTCTCGGTACTTGGGTGAGCTCGCTGAACACCTCGTGGAATTAACAACGCAATATATTGATTAAGTAAGGCCGTGATGAAATTAGTATGTCTTGAACAGTGTAGCCACATTTCACGACCACGCTACTGCGGCTTTACAGGGTGACTAAGCATCAATCCTGTGTTATCCCCATTCTTCTCTTGGCTGCGAATTCTGACACCTCATCTAAATATAACGATTGAAGTCTATAGTATTATAAATATATGCCTACGTAGAATATTGTGAATAAGATTGTTTATTTTTCTGAGGGATAGTGTAAGGAGACAGGGGTACTGAAGGTGGTAAAGATACAAAATTGATGAATCTTTGACATGATATTTTGAGGTCAAAATTCGCAGCCTTTTAAAAGAATAGCAGTAATACAAACGCTGTGTTTTCAGCCTCTTTCAACTAGTACGCTTGCATGCGTTGAAATTAATTAATTAAATTAATTAAGTTAATGAAGTCTTCATTGATGGTGAAACTGCAGTCTTCCTGCATGTGAAAAGTGTTGAGTGTGAACCATATTAAAAGAAGGTATGAAATACTTTTTTTACCTTATCCGCTCCATATTTGAAGCATATGGTCACCGCAAACTACCGTTTTTACGTTTCTGTAAGTTAAGGATTGTCTAAGCGTTATTCCAGAACACGTGTATACCCTGACGTGGTGCATGGGAACATAGATGGTTCCCGAGAGCCTCCAAGGCAAGAGCCTTCGAACTTGCATACTGACTGCGGCTTTAGTGCTAAAAAAATATTTTGGTGTTCAGTCTTCAAGGGTTTTTAAGAAGAACGGTTAATCAACTCGACTGAGGCGGCTCAACTTTACCGGAGTTATGTATAGAGCTTAGATTGAAATAAATAAAATTTTAAAAATCAACCTTCGTCGGGTTTTGAACCGAAAGCGTCTAAATAACAAACAAACGCTTTTACCACTGGACTTTTCCGCCCAGCATGAAAAATAATACTTATCTTTTTTATTTGAATGGATATCAAAATGAATTCTAAAAATATAAATATCTTGGTCATATATAAAAAAAAATTCAAAGCTTGGTCACCTTCCAATTCGCACCCCGAAAGTTTCCTTCCCGCGAATTTAATTATCCCATTCGCATTGCAAACGCTTTACAAATGCCTTGATAGAGAAGTTTGGAATGTTTGGCCGCTTGTTCCACAAACAATAATAATAATTGTCAATAAATTATGAGAGAGCACCCAATAAATGTGCACATCTACTAATTAGCAATATAAAACGTGTACTAACTGCAAATATATATTTGTCATAAAATATATTAACTTAATAACGTATAAGAATATATAAAAATGATCTAAAAAACAAATAAAGGTTCTATACAACATACTTTTTACACCTTGTTATGACCATATTTTGTATTCACAAAGACTTTGAAGAAACTGGATATCACTCATCCGAACAAAAGTACTAACATTATTTTTACTATTTTTAGGTTATTGTTTAATCATTGTCCTTCTCTATCTTCGGACAAACTCATTTCCACTATCATACAGGGAACGGCAAAAAAAGCTGACGGTTTTAAATCAAAACATAATACCATCAGCGTTTTTTGCTGCTCTCTGTAAAATACATTATTATTGGTTAGCCGGTGGGTGAAGATCAGTGGTTATAACGTTTGTTTAACAAGCCGGAAGGTCATGGGTTCGATCCCCGATGGAGATAAAAAAGAAAAAAGTTTTTTATCGATTTCTGACCTCTAAAAAACCCCGATTGGTGTAAATTTGATCCCTTACCCGTAAAATGCCATTCATAGCCTAATAATCATAATTCATGAAACACGAAAATCGTTCCGAGAAAACCACCTATTCATAGTGATTTCCTGTAAATAATAAAGGAGGTAATAATAAGGATGATGCGAGAATGTCGGGCTATAGTCTATGGCGTTGGCGGATCAAAACTCCACAGGCAGGCGCTTAGGCATATGCAGCATGATAAGGGTCATAGAATTTTACACATGGGACTTCAGAATCACTATCACCATCTGTTGGTATTCTCTTAAATTGGTAAAGTGATTACATAAAAAATGTATGTATGCCGAATTTATGCGGAATCAAAACGTCAGAAAAAAGTCAAAATCAACTCCGAATTTTTTTCCTAGAATACCACAAGTATACTTAAGCGGGGCATAGCACAAAAGACTGAACAAACATAAAAAATAATTGTGAATTTTTTATTACTTTATTCATACAAAAGAACCATAAATATCCAATGTTAAATTAATTTGATGATTTTTTTTTATGTAAACGCATGCAGGAGAGCACAACCGGTCAAGACCAGTGCACTCTATGACGCTCAGCCAGGAGGCTGGACGCTGCATGCAGGCTTGTGTTCGTGTTTGTGTGTGGGTTGGGAGATTGCAAGTGTATATTTATCTGTTTCTTGAAGAGATCTGGAATTCCATAATTCTTTGTAAGCTGCCAGTTCTTGGTCGACATATATTAACCGTGTATGGATGTTCGGCAAGTGTAAGACGAGTTTTGTCGGCTGTGAGTGGGTCTAGTTCTTTAAGTTCCGAAGAGCAGCGACCGTGTCGTCTGTGTTCCATTGATTGTAGATTAGACGTAAGGGTGTCATTGTTTATCAAACGAATTGCTCTTCTTTGAACTGAGTCAATTAAGTTTAGAAGGTATTTTGGGGCTCCAATCCAAAGGTGACTGCCGTAGTCAAGGATAGGTCGGATTCGTCCTTTATATAGAAGAAGAAGTTGTTTATCGTTGAAATACCGACGTGATCTATATAATACACCTAGTTTTTGGAAGCGAAACCGGCTTTACACTTAATTGACTCGTAATATTTGACATTATTCGATATTGATAATCCAAGCATGTTAACCGTTGAAGATATAGGAGAAAGTACATGATTGGGTTTTTGAAATGTTGAAACTGACGAGGTTGGTCGCCCCATCGTGAAACCCTTTCAAGAGACATGTTCATCTTCTTCACCAGAGATTCCCTAGCAGCAGATAGTTCCGAATGTTTCGGAGGTTTTGGAAGATTATACTCTCATGGACAGTGCTGCCGTCGGCATAACAGTGAATGTTTGCGCATTGAAGCAAATCATTCACATGCAGAAGGAAAAGAGTGGGCGACAGCACAGAGCCCTGTGGAACTCCTGAGTTGATTTTATGGCAGGAAGAAGAAAAGCCATCTACGACAGTGATGATGCTTCGATCATTCAAGAAGTTTTCAATCCAGCAGCACAGGAGGAGTTAGTCCATTAGACGGTAATTTATTCACCAGACCGCGATGCCAGACTCTATCGAACGCCTTGGAGATATCCAGGGCAACAGCTTGCGTTTCTCCATAGCATTCGAAAACATGTGTGACATATGCCAAGAGATCGCCGCACGATCAACTACGGCGGAAGCCATATTGCCGATCGCACAGAAGATCATTCTTCTCTAAGTAGTTTAGAAGTTGGCTGTTAATTAAACGTTCCATCACTTTGGAAAGTAGTGATGTGATGGCTATTGGACGATAGTTTGTGGGGTCACTTCGGTCTCCTTTTTGGAACTGGGTGAACAAGGGCTTTTTTCCATCCCAGGGGAACAATACCACATCTAAAGGACAATCTGAAAAGTTTGGTGAGCACAGGACTAAGTTCAGGAGCGCAAGTTTTTTTTGTTTTTGTATGTTTGTTTGATTGTATGATTGATTTTGTATGATTGTTCATTCTTACATGTTTTTTTCCTGAATTATTTCAATCAAAGGTAAACATTATTTGTAAGCAAGCTGTAATTTAGAAAAAGCACTTTAGCATTATCCTTCATAGATGAATATTCTATAGCGCATTACAATTTTGCAGTGCGTTCAGTAATATTGCATATTAATAACAAATTTGCATTAGAGGCTTGCTTTGCGCATAAATGCAAGACCGTGTTCACTCCTCCGAGAGAATGCACCCAAGTGGATGCAATGGCGGTGGGTGAATTTCCGGAAATGGTGAATCAAAAGTGCACAGACTTTGACCCGAGAAGGCCTTTGCGGCGGAGCCTTCGCTTTCAGGAGTGGAGACTGAAAACTACTCCAGCTTCAGGAATTCAGCAGCAGAGGAAAACGAGGACAAGTGTGAGAAGGCTTTTGAAATGATTTACTGATATGGTTTATTGTACGTAGCTGTAGAACAAACCATCATGGGAGGTGTATCGTGTAAATTTTTTGGCATATAGACGTCCGTAATTCAAATATAAGACAATTAGTAATTAGCTTGTTGTTATACAGAAGTTTCTGCTGAAAATAGTATAAAAAATGTTTATTCTCGTATTTTTGTATGTGAAAACAATAATTTAGTAAAATATTTGAGAAATTTTTTATGTGTGAAAACTTACATGTAAATGATTACACACATTATTCACATTTTCTTGAAATGGTTCCTTTAGCCAGATATACATATGAGTATGACATGCTTTACATTGACATATATCGACTTGATGAAGTTTTTTTTTCTTTTAACAACATAGCCTATAAAATTCTCTCGCAGGGTCTGTGTTTTCTCTATTATATAATCTGAATCTCTTAAGGAGGAAATTAAGAAATTACCCTCAAATGCTTGAGACCACTTCTTTTGAAAACCTCAAACGATTCTCATATGTGTTTATTATAAAAAAATGGGATGAATCATAAAATATAACTACGAGATTCGTGTACAATTTTATTTGACACTCTTTTTTGAGAAATTGCATTAAATAATCAATAAAAAAATATATATTTAATATATATTATATTTCACAATATATGTGTCGAAGATTGAGAATCATAAGTGCAAACACGACCTCAACTAAAAGAGGCTTTTCACAAGAGCTTGTTCCTTTTTCGGTGACTGAAAACTGCATCCGTTTTCAGGAACAAAGAAAATGGGGACAAGTTAAGACCGTGTAATTCTGAAAATGTTTTTAAAGAATATTTATGATAAGGATTGCACATGACGGGGACTCTCGAAAGTAATACTCTTTTGTGAAGCAGTATTTTACTGTTTATTTTTTGGTCTGAAATAATTATTCACAGATGAAGCATGAAAATTTTACTATTTATGATAGTAAAAAAATCAACATATCAACATCATGTCAATAATGCCTTATTAAAAATACATTTTTTTTTTGTAATGAACATAGTTCTTGAAAAATTAAAAAAAAATCAACAGAATTCGTATTATTAAATAAAATCTTCATTGAATTCAAAAAATATCCAATTGTGATAAGCTATTAATTTCCACGTAACATGATACTTCGTCAGCTGTTTAAAGACACTTTTTTTTTCTCAAAAAATAAAGTTTTATTAAAATTAATAACTAAATTTAATATATCTGAAATAATAAGTTCTCTAAATGAACAAAACTAGCATTACTTAATATTAAGTTTTTGAATTACCCAGTTTTCCTCGTGCGATTATTTTTCAGGTGCCCTCATATGAGAGTTCCGCTCTTATTCAATATCGGACTGTCAAAGAGCGTATGCAGAAAGCTCCCTTGTTCAGCCTTTTGTGAACTCACAGGCTGCATTCGTGCTCTCAACGAACTCACATAAAAACTCACACAAGCTCACATAAACTCACTAAGCTCACAGAAGCTCACTGATTCGATTCACCCACCTGTGACAGAGCCGAGCTTGGCGTATCAAATAAATAGTGGTTAAAAAAAATGTCGCACGCTTTATTTATTTCAATATTCACTGTAAACACAACATTCAACGAATTTTAAAAGCAGTTTTTAAAAATAACAATCTTATATGTACATATTTCCAATAATTATTTTTGTACAGTAAAATTTCTAGTATCTAATTAATCTTTGAAAATATATATAGTTATTTAATATGTATAATAAAACATATTTATCACATTCTTTTTAATTAATAAATCAGAAAAAAATCATTCTTTAAAATGCAAGGAACGAGAATATTTTATATTTTTAATGAAAAATAAAACAACAAATTACTTCATTTATTTTATTTATTTTCAATTAAATTTAATAACTCAAGTCTTGTAAGCGCCTTAATGCATATTTTTAGCCATCTTAATGAAAGATATCAAGTTATTTTATGCATTATTTTAGCTTTATTCATGTATATTTCGTGGAATTTTCTTGGCGATGCCACAGTACATTCATTTATACCATTACCATAGATATCTCATTTCGTAAACAAATAAAAAACAAACAAACTGAGTAATTCCTTTCATGCGAGGTAAATATTATTACGGTTTATGAACGAGCGTTAGTATGGTCAGACCACTGGGAAATCAGGGACTGCAATACCAGAAAAAATCAAACATTTATGTCATACTGGTATTTGTAGATTTTACTTTAAAATATATTTTAAGAATAAAAGTTTATACTTTCCTTCTTTCACTCTCACCCCTAGCTGTAGCAAATAGACACTTTAAATTACCACCATAAAGGACTGTCAACTGTCATAATACTACATCTTGTCAAGTCATCTTTTTTTAGAAAATAACAATGAATTTTGTATTTCAAAATTTGCCCGTTTTTCAGTTTTTAAATAAGATCGTGTTATGACTCTGAAATCATTTGGTTCTAGAAAATGATTCAATCAAAAAAGTACTCTTTATTATGTTTAACAATAAATAATGTTGAGTATTGTTCTATCTTTGGGAAATAGCTTTGTGTACAATGTATACTTCATAAAATTTCCATATAAATTTTCACTATTTATATCAACATTCCTTAGTTACGGCACATTAAACAAAGAAAATATGTAACATATTTCGTAGTACGTTGGTATATCACAAATTATTTTCACCATGTTATTAATAAACAGAAAATATTAAAGGTTTTCTGTGTGAAATTGGGTGAACAATTGCATTATTTTTGTGTTGCAACCCTTACTACAAATTACATTATTCGAGCGGAAAAAAATACGATATTTTCAGCAACTCCGAGAGTGTATGAAAATCCCTAAAAACTAATGTATCGTACCCCAGATGAAAGCTTTTTGCGAAGCTCCTTTTGCTGAAAGGTCTGGTTGAAAGCTCAGGGCTCTTGACTGTCATGTGAAAAGTTGAGGGGTCAATCCTCACCACAACTTTTAAAAATAATTAATATAAACAAAAAAATTCTAAACACCTTACAAATATTTATAAATAAACACAATATCAATGATACTAGTAAACGTAAAATTTATCTCGTGTATATATAATATGTTTTTATAATATCACCCTTATTATTACAGGAATTTACAATGAATGGGTGGTCTTCACTGGACGACTTTCGTCTACCTCCAATTTTGATTAATAAGCTATGACTGGCTTTTTACGAGTAAGGGATCAAAGCTTAGTTTTAGAGAGTTAATTTTTTTTGTCAATAGATTGCAAGTGATAATTAATTAGGTTCTTTAAAAGATTCATATAGTATACATTTATATTAGAGAAAACATATGTGAAATTAAATAAATTATTGCTAAATACAATACAGTTCCGTGAATACCACTCATTTAGAGCATGTCTATTTAAGATCGGTAGGGTGCGTGAATGTCAGAATGTAGTGTAATAAGTTTACTGAATCAAAAACTCAACATTCAATATTTAACCATTCTCACAATTGTAAAGGTTTTCATGAATCGGATAATATATTTGAAACTCTTTTTTGCAGCATACTTCTTTATGTGATTAAATAAAAATAAAAGCCTTCTTTGCCTGAATCCTGAAACATAGAGTCTTAGAGTTGGACCAGACTTTGTGAAGTAATTTATGGTTATTGAGATGCTTTCATAATAAAAAAGCTGTAAATATTTTTTCAGCGCTGTATCTCCTGAAGAATATCTGAAGAGTAGCGATTTTTTACGTGGTGCTATTATTTATAAACATGCTGCATCAGAAGCTTTCTTCATTTATACAGACTATAAGTCATCGAGTTTGAATAATTTTATATGCAATATGACAACAGTATGATTTACATCATAATGTAATCAAGATTTTATTAATACAAACACATTTTCAAATGTAATATTTTCTTAATGATAATCACATTTTTTTATCGCTTAGTTATCGTATAATTTCATTCTAAAAAAACCGTCTACACATATTATAGTGCTTTTAAACTTGTTATTAACATAATCAAATTAAAATCATTACTAGTCATACCTTAACAATGCAAACAACACCTTGCTCTTTGCAAAATAGTACAAATTTAAACATCCAGTAACTTGCATAACACAAGGCTTTACATTTGTACGCGGAAGAAGACGTCACGTGATAGTTAACGCGGCTCTACCGGCCATGATAATAACCATTAACCATTGAAACTACTGAGGTTGTAAAAGTTCCAAGTTAACAACCTGACTGTAACTGAGAAAGGAGGAAGCACTGTGAAGTCTCAGCTATCCATCAGGTCATAGGTCAGTCTATGGCATTACGAACAGAGTTGGTAGTTTATAATAACTCACGTATTCACATCTGAGAGTTATGAAATTTCTCTTCTTTATTACACTGTATTATTTTCGACTGTTTAAAGCCGGCGAACATGGCTTAGAGGTAAAGCGCTTGCTTGGCACACTAAGAATAAAATTTCTATCCACAAAATAAAAATGTTTTTTAAAATATTTTGTAGTTTTTTTACTTAACAGGTTTTGTGTGAAATTCATACATAACCGGTAAAACGACATTCGTAGCCTATTTATAAAAATTGATAGTTAACGAAAGTCATCCTGTTAACCCATCAAAATAATAATGTGATAATACTGGGCTGCACGATGTCGTATCAAGTTGGCGGATCAACACTTAACTTTAAAATGGCAATCTCGGATTAGATTTATTCTTCATCGACTATCAACTTTATAAGTGTATGATGATTTCTAAAACAGTCTCTTGAAATTAGAGTGTTCATGTGTGTGAGTGGCATAATGTTCTTATGAATACTTATGCATCATTAAACTCACTCACGTATCATAGTCTGAGATGTATGGAGTTTCTCTTATTTAGTACTTTTTACTGTTTTCTACTACTTGATACTAGTAATGACGTATTAATAACCGTCTAATGAATTATGACACTGTGTCTGATAATAAGAATGTACTAGTCTAAAAGATATACCGCTTTTCACGAATATTTAAAATATTATTTGTAAATCACTTTACAGTAAGAAAGTAATACTGACAGTATGTACCTGTATATTTAAAAATATTCTACAAGCTTCATGTTGATCTGTTATGATAGTTTCCTAATATATTAAGACTTTATGACACTTAAACTGTTCATCCAATGATTATATTCGTACTTAACAAACATGAATCGTAGAAAATATATTTATTTAAAACTTTTTTTTTCTCAATGTTACAATCTTATGTTTTTATTTGTAAAACCAAAAAAAGAGAGAAAGAAAGTCATTATTCCGGCATAAGCAAATTAAAAGTAGTGGTGATAAAAAATGCGAATGTTTATTTCGTCTAAATGCACCTTTAAAAAAATCAAATTCAAGGGTTCAGCATATTTTAAGTTAATTAATATTTTTGAATTCCCAGGCACCATTCGCCAAAAAACAATCGCCAAGTAATAAACGAATTCTAATCAATCTAAAAGTATTATTAATAAACTTGTTCGAATAGCAAATATTTTAATTGGTGGTTCTAACGAACAGTTCCCCTTTTCTCACATCTCCAACTTAAATACCAATTTTCTTCCAGGGTGAGGGGGCCTGGAAGGTGGGGAGGGAGCAAACAAAGACATTGGAATATTTCAAACTTTCGCATAATGGCGCGCGGCAATAATTAAATCGCCTTCGTTTTGGTGGCAAAATAAATTTCGCGCTAATTTTCAACGCGGCCTACGCGTGAACGACACGCGGAATGAAAATACAGAGGCGTAATTTAAGACTGGACATAATATTAATGTAAAACATATGGATTAAATAAAAAATAAAAATATACATACTTTGAATATATACTATAGAGACATCTATCATACGATGATAACAATGATAGAAATACAAGTTCCAACGCGGGTCAGCTCAGGCAAAGAAATAGCCGAGGTGGCTAAGCGGTATGAATACCTGGGGAAAGGTTGTTTCCAAGGTCCTCGGTTCGCATCCCGCTTCTGCCGATATTTTTCTGAATGAATTGACGCGTTTAAAGAATTTGATGTATAGTATGTGTATATTTAATAAATAATTTAAAACAATCATTCCGTTAACATTTTTTTTTTTATATTCCATGTCTGGATGTGATTTTTTCTCAGAAAAGTGATGAACAAATCACAACGCTTCATCTTCAAACAATATTCTATGTGTCATTTAATAGTTATCATCTTTTTTATATTGACACACAAATAATAGTAACTGTAATCGGTTTTGGTTCTCAAAATTTTGTATCTATGACGTTTAACAAAGATGCTTAACAATGTAGGCCACATGCGTGTAAAATATTTAAGTTCTAATTGATCTATTTGAAAAACATCGGTTTTATGTGAGAGAAAATATTAAGTACAGATCCTGAAAGAGCATACTATAACATTCGTAGTTAAATATCTAATGAAGTTTCATATAAGGTAAAAAAATTATAATTGTTTAAATAAACTGTAAACATTGTCGCGACTATCCCCTCAAAAGAATGTAACTTTTTTTAATTAAATAATTTGTGAACTTAATAAACGAGTATTAAAAATATTATAGCACGTTTGGTATAATTCATGTACCAAAATTTTGGATTTAAAATTATAATAATTTTTATTGCAATACCTTTTCTATAGCACTAAAATCATTTGAATTTTCGGAATTGAATATGAATAAGAAGAATATTAATAAATAATACTTGAAAAATAATATAGCCAATCAATCAAAATCGGTGGTAGATGAAAGTCGTCCCGTGAAGACCACCCATTCATAGTAAATTCCTGTAATAATAATAATGATGCGTGAATCTCGGGCTGTAGTCCATAACGTTGGCGGATCAACACTCCACATGTAGCGCTTAACCATATGTAACATGGTAAGCGGCATAGAATCCACAGATGAAACTTCAGCATCACTATCACCATCTGTTGGTATTCTCCTGTATGTGTTTACATAAAAAATAAAAAAAGATAATCGTCTAGTACTGAATCATACAATCTATCTGAGAGTCTTCATCTCAGTAAATACAGAGAGGTTTTTCAATTTTGGACGATCAAAAGTAAAAAAAAAAACAATATTTGTATTAAAAAATAACTGGCGCCCTCAACAAACGATGCCCTTAACTTATTGCGATTCTGTATATTTTCTCAGTACGGGACTTATGATTATGAGAAGAATACTTTATACAAGAGAAATACCATGTCTGCCGGTATACTCAAGCACGTACTAACAATACTAATTTGCAAGTTATCCAATGAAGCTAATTACAGCCGGGAACACAATATCCTCTTCACATCCAATAATAATTTACGATAAAAACCCTCTTAAGGTTAATTCAAATTATATACTTACGTTCAGAGCGTAAAATTTTTCATCATTCTATTCGAATGAGCTTGTATTATAGATACGAATATACATATATATATAATAAGCGATTAATATTCCCAATTAATATGAATAATTAATGTTGACATTACAAACTTATTTATATTTTTAGTATTTTTATTTATCATTATAATTCCATAAAAAATAGAAGGTGTATTTTTTATTAATCAGATTACAACAACGATTCATATCATGGATAAGACGCGTATTGTTCTTCGTAGTATCAATGCGGTGGTTTGATTTGCAACAACAAAATCTTGCATCTCGATCTCTAAATTTCTTGACTTGAAAAGTTGCAACTCATGTCCTCGAACACTTGCTGCAAATACTCCCGTCAAGAGCGCTCTCTGCATTTTCTACCATTAACCATCTGCATAGAGAGATTAAATAATAAAGTGTCCGCCAAATAACTTTTTTTTTTTGAAAATGGGCGCAAAACATCGAGTGTAGCTTCGGCTGTATGGCACGTAGCGCCGTCCTGTTGAAATCAAATGTTGTCAATATCTTACTCTTCAATTTTTGTGAACAAAAATGGCCCGATAACGATCGCCATTGACTGTAACGACCACGCCTTGCTCATTTTCAAAGAAAAATGGCCTGATTTTCAAAGTAATGTCGCATTATTTTCCAGCGTTGTTCAAGCGTATACACAACCATATTCACTTAGCGGAATGATAAAACTAATTATCTGTCAAATCAGACACGAGCTAAGTGTTACCATTCACGAAATAAGCACTAGTTAAAAAAAACATTAGATGCCGGACCCTTTATATATAAGCTCGTTTATATATTTTAAACTCGTTCATTTAAGTAAACTTGGAATTTCCTGTAGAGACCACGTCACAAAAATGAGGTTCTCAGCATAATCAATGAAGATAGGCACCTAGTAAGAACCATCTCAGAAAGGCAAGCCCGATGGAACGAACGGTCACATCATGCGCCTCGATAGTCTTCTTTACGACATTGTGGGAGGGATGGTTGAGGGTAGAAACTGCAGAGGGCGCCCTAGAAGGTAGTAATTGCAGCAAGAGGTTCGAGGACATGAATTGGAGCTCTTATGCTGACCTTAAAAGGGTTGCAGAGGATCGAGAAGAGTAGAGATCGAGGTGCAAGATTTTGTTGCTGCAAACCAATCCACCGTATTGATACTACGAAGAAGATGATAAACTCGTATATACAATTTCATTTGATTGCATTGTGCAATACAAACTGACAAATACTGTCCACCATATAATTACGAACGTTATTTCCATTTTAACCAGTATATTAATATTTGAATTATTGACAGATTTATTGGCATCAATATAAATTGCATAATGAAATGCCAACATAATCACATGCTTCACTGTATTATTCTTACTTGGCAATTTTAGAAAATATTTTATTGCGCAATGCAGAATTAATTACAGTTAAAATTAATTGAAGCGAAAATATTGCAACAATAATTATTCTAAATTACTGAAACTTTTATATGCCATAATATCCAAAATAAATAATATAATATGGGAGAATAATTTATTCACAAAACAACGTGTTTTTATTTTATATTCATATTGCTAGTTTTATGATTTAATAATTAATGTATTTCGCCGGGCGGTGAAACTTGGTGGTTAAAGCGTTTGCTTGGCAAGCCGAAGGTCGTGGGTTCGATCCACGACGAAAAAAATAATATTTTTAATCGATTTCTGAGCTCTTAATTACCCTTGGTTGGTGTGAATTTGATCTCGTCACCATAAAATGCCAGTCATTGCCTATAAATCAAAATTTGTGGTAGACAAAAGTCGTCCCGTGAAGACCATCCATTCATAGTAAATTCCTGTAATAATAAGGATGATGCGTGAATGTAAGGCTGCATTCTATATATAACGTCGGAGGATCGACACTCCACATATATCGCTTATCCTATATTTGTAAAATGGTAAGCGTCATAGGATCCGCATATACAAAACTTCGGAATCACAATCACCATATGTCAGTATTTTCCTTTTTTATTTTTACATATGTGGAGTATGCGTTGAAAATGAGCGTTTTTTTTTTCAATAACCATGACCATATCATACCAATTTATAACTATAGTAAACGAATACACATTTTATAATTATTTCCAGAAGCATAAGAAGAATAGATAACAATCTTCACCCATAACAATTAATCATCGAATTTTTTTAAGAGTAAATACACTTGCAAGAATTACTTTTCTCTGTCGGCATTCGCCTTAAAACGTTTCACATAAAAAAACAATAAAAAGTAACGCATTATTTCAACAATTACATCAATTAACAAGCATTCACTTAGCAATTGTTGTATTACAATAATGAAGGCATTCAAATGCAATAAACGTGTCTAATCCGCTCATTCATATTTTTTATTACCTCTAAACGAAACCTTCTAAACACTTTAATGTGAGAGTGAACAGTTCTTTAACGTTGTTTTATAATACGAATGATATAATTTTCATAGTTGAATTCAAGTTGATGAATGAAAGGATCTATCAACTTGTCAAAAATTTAACATATTGAATGGTTCCTTTAAAGTACAATAAAATACCTATTAATAATCAGCTGATTATGTTTAGCAAATATTTTTCCCTATATATTATGACATCAGCATGATATAGCCCTTGCTGACTGGTTGGTAAACCTCCTTAATTCCACCTAAGATATTGTCACAGAAATGCAAAATTTAAACGTATAATACGAGTATATGAAGGCTTATAAATCTAACCTGATGGCTACACTTAATAAAGTCCTCCAGCGCAACGTCTCGATTTCCAAATTGATTCGTTGTATTTCAACAGAAACAAGCAAAAAATATCAAGAGTTCGTCGTTTCGCAGTCCACATTTTTACAGTATAAATTGAGATAGAAGAATTTTCAATCTTCTTTTATTGCGCCTGAAGCCACAGTCCGACGAGGAGTCCGTCCATATCGCATATTCGCTAGGTCGTTCATTAGAGACAACTGCATATTGAATCACTGCAGTCGGATCTCTGGATGCATTTCGAGGCACGATGCACTTTCTCCTCCCCATCATTATCTGCTGAGATGTGTCGTAGTGACAATACTCACGCTTGTCATGCCAGCAGTTCAGGGTTCGACTTTTGAACTAGCGTAATTGAACGTTATTAAAGAAAATTATCTTTAATATAGGTTACTCTATGTCTCTCAGGCTATATACTTAACCAGGATACTCTCTCTACCACTGACTTAATAACCTGGTCGGCTGGACGCCATACAACTCGTCATTCTATATCAGCTAGAACTAAAGATTATGGTTATAGTTCGTGACGGTCTTTCAAGACGGAAAAGAACGGAAAACTTGAATATGCCGATGAATTTTATTTTGACCTGCAAATAAATAACTTAGTAGCTTTATTTTTTCGCAACGAAAAGAAAAATGGTTATGTCTATTTATTTTTTTAACCCATTCATCGTGGAAAATTTGATAGTTTTTCAATTCTAGGTGCATTTTGTTGTAATCGGTAACATCTGGCTAATCACCAATTCCCTTAAAAAAACGATGAACAAATCACTGAAAAATTTGCCTCGAATACTTCAGCTACGATTTCTTCAAGTAATATAAGACTTCTCCTCTGGAGGTTGTCAGGAACCACATATGTTCAAAAGTGGACCTTCAGATGCAGATATGTCCAAGAACGAGAAATGGACATTGTCAGCTAACAGAAAGTGGCAGTTATTTGTGGTAACCAAATATTCCATATATAGAACGGATATGGAAATAAAAATTTGAAAAGAACATGTAAATATTAATTATACACAAAATGGCAAACGGCACATACGTATTAAATTTCTCCTGTATTCACTTGATTTGTTTTTTTATGTAAACGCATGCAGGAGAGCAGATCCGGTCAATACCAGTGCACTCTATGACGCTTAGCCAGGGAGGCTAGACGCTGCATGCGGAAAACGTGTGTTGTGTTCGTGTTTATTTGAGATAAGCTAAATGTTGTATAATTGCAATCAAATCGGCGCATGCATTCAAAGACACGATGCACTTTCCAACCATTACTATGGCCCTGCATTAATACAGTACCACAATGCATCCGTGCCAGTACTGAACCAGCACTGCAGAGAAAGTCAGTGCAGTTGTAAATGGATTCCTGATGCGGCGGCTGTTATAACAATCTACAATGGACAATGGGCACAAGACAATTTAGAATCTAAAACGGGTGAATGTTAGTACCAGATATAGTGATCTTTAACCGGTACTCCGCGAAGCATTTTTCTCTTACTATGAGAAACGTAGAATGTAATGTTAGCATTCTTATTCTTATTGTTGTATGGCCGCCACACACTTCTGTTTTTTTTGTACACAGCTAGAATACTTAGGTCATCTCTGCATCTGATACATTGCCGATTATATATATTTTTTATCGTTCTAAGAAAAATTTATTTTAGGGGACTTGAATAAAATATAGATTGCTTGCAGCATTCTGTAATAATAAGGATGATGTGTGAATATCGGGCTGTAGTTTGTGACGTTGGTAGATGAATACTTCACATGAAGCGCTTAGCCACATGTAGAATGGTAAACGTCATAGAATCCACAGATGAAACTTTAGAATCACTATCACCTTCTGACGATATTTTATTGTATGTGTTTACATAAAAGAAAAACTATGTTGCGGTCGGGGTGGGGGGGGAAACCGAAGTCTTATATTGGAAATAAATGAAAATTGTGCTTCTAAACAATTCCTTTAGTTTGCAACCTGCTCCTGCGTCCTTCCTCCAGGCGTCCCGATAACGACCCCGCGACCTCTTATCGCCTTTATAAAGATGGAGGATGTTAATTATTTGAATACCTTTATGATAATACCACCTTATTTTATCAGTGATCTGCAGATTAATCATTAAAAGCTTTAAGCAACTTACAAAAGGTTATGCATTACTGCACTATATAGAAGTTACTAGACCAGACGGTTACAGAAACTTGAAACCTAAAGGGATATGCGATGCAGTATCAGAAATCGTGTTCAATGCAATACTACGAGCAACCCTAATGAGTTGAGTGTACCTTATCAGAGCCCACAAAAGGAGCGTTTGGTCACCAATAATAACTACTAGAAAGTGACAGCTGCTGTCACATTCACTCCATTAGTTCAAAGTACTAAAATTGTAAAGTTTAGGCAGAGTCTCACAAAATATAACTGACTGTTAATAAAAATCCATGTCAGTGGCTCATGGTCGCTATATATGCAAAACGAAGCTTTGGCCAATCCCCTGCGAAATAGACTGACGACATCAGAAAAATAGCGGTAGTGTTCTGGATGTGGAAGGCAGAGGATCGAAGAGGATCGAAGAGGATCGAAGAGGATGAAGACTCATGCGGGAGGCCTACGTTCAACAGTTGAAGAACCCAGGCTGATGATGATGATATACTATAAATCGACAGGCGTAAACTGAATAAATTCCGCAATGTCTTAAAACTAAGGCGTTGAACCAATGCATCCTCCCTGTATTCACTTATGGCGCAGAGCGGTGGAATCTAACAGCAAGTCTTACCCATAAAATAAAGGTCACCAAGCGTGCTATGCAGAGATCCATGCTCGGAGTGTCGCTAAAGATAGAATCCGAAACGAGGAAATACGCAGAAGAACTCAAGTAGTGGATGCTACCCAACGAATAGGCACACTCCAGTGGCAATGGCCAGGGCATATCTGTCGAAGAGACGACGGTCAATGGGAAAGAAAACCACATAGTCACCCAAGTCATAGAGCTGTTAACATAGTTATTTATATAGCTAGTCTAATCCACAATCAATAGAACACAGGCGTAAGATTGGTTCTCTTAGTCTTTTCTACCGTTATTACCACGGTCGCTGCTCTTCGGAACTTAAAAAAACTAATTCCTCCTGCACTCACTCAGAGCCGACAAACTCGTCTTGCACTTGCCGAACATCCATACACGGTTAATGTATGTCGACCAAGAACTGGCAGTCCAAAGTTCCTTCCTTAATGCCACCGGTAAGCTATGGAATGCTCTTCCAGCGTCTGTGTTTCCTCTTTCCTACAATCTGGATCTCTTCAAGAAACAGATAAATATTTTATTTTTATTTTATTTTATTTTATTAACGGCCTAGGCCAATACATAGGGTTTTAAAATAGAAAATACAATAAATGAAATGGTAAAACAGAACAATATAATAGCTAAGACAATAAATTTAGATAAAACATGAACATGAGTAAAAAAAAACAGATCAAGTACATTAGTAGAGGGATCTGCGAAATGCTGGAAGGTCCACCCCGAAAAAGTCCAAGTCACTAGAGGAGTTAACCAGTCTAGACATTCTTAACATAGGAGAATAGAATCCGTTGTTGGTTTTGGATGTCCTTACATGTAGCAGGTCACTGCCTCTAGTGAACCGGGAGGGAACATTGAACGCAATTTCCTGCAACAATGTCGAGTCATCGATTATGGAGTTCATAATTTTAAAAATAAACAGCAAGTCAGTCACTGTTCTACGTTTCTCCAATGTAGATACATTAAGTCGCCTCTCTATATCTTCATAGGAGTAGCTACCTCTCTCAAGGCCGATCAGTCGTGCAACTCTTGACAAGAAGCGATGTTGGACTGATTCAATCCGGTCGATATGAGTTCGATAGTAGGGAGACCATATAACGCTAGCATATTCTAGCTGCGGACGAATCAGAGACCAGTAAAGGACCTTGATGGAGCTCAGGTTTTTAAAATCCTTAGTGATTCTATTGATAAAACCTAGAAGGTTAAGGGACTTGTTCACAATACTATCAATATGGTCGTGATAAGATAATTTACTATTTTATTGTATATTTAATTTTTAAATATACACTTGCAATCTCCCCAACCCACACACAAACACGATTACAACACACGTTTCCGGCATGCAGCGTCCAATCTCCCTGGCTGAGCGTCATAGAGTGCGCTGGTCTTGACCGGGTGTGCTCTCCTGCATGCGTGTACATAAAAAAGTAGTGTCTCTCTCTAAAGGTTGGTCACCATAATGTCAAAACGTATTATCATGCAAAACGTATTACCCGTATTAGTTTTCCTAAATCTAAAATTCGTAAGAGTTTTTCAAAAATATCTTTGTAACAAATTAAGGTTGTAACGCAAAAAACTCACCTCTGCTTACGCCATCTTAAGCCGATTCATCTGAGGCGTATGGTCACCACAAACATAATTAAAAGCAAGAAGAATGGAAGTAAATACAAAATACTCTATAGACATTTCGTATAGAAAACCACAGTTGATTTAGAACATTAGTATTCAATTTTATAGAGGTATGTATAATTATTTTAATACATTTTAAAATATAAAGGAACTTCTTCAATGTCACGCATGTAAAATTTTTAAAATAAAACAACACGTTTTATTAATTAAATATATTTTTTAAACATTACTGAACGCTTTGAATGTCAGACATGTTTGAATCAAAGAACGTTACTGACGCGAACTATCGCATTTCGATTTTAAATATTTTCGTATTGTTGTAACAAATATTATTTTCCATTCTCCAATATGAAAAAATACGTAATATTTGTATCTAGATACACTTTATAAGTTACAGTTGAAAATTAATCAATTTATTTAAAATACATATGACAATGCTACGAAATTATCGCATATAAACATATTTCGATAATTCATATCAGTATGGTTCTTAGACTCTAACGTGTATGACGTATTAAACCTTTATTTGAATATTAATTTTATAATAAGTATGGTCAACAGGCGTATACAACTAGGATGGGCAGCATTTGGAAAACTAAAGAGCATTTTTTAAGCGAAAATTCCGTCTTAAGGCGTTGAACCAATGCATCCTCTCTGTATTAACTTATGGCGCAGATACGTGGAATCTAACAAGTCTTACCCACAAAATTAAGGTCACCCAGCGTGCTATGGAGAAGTCCATGCTCGGAGTGACGCTAAAAGATAGAATCCGAAACTAGGAAATACGCAGAAGAACTCAAGTATGGGAGACTACCCAACGAATAGGCACGCTCAAGTGGCAATGAGCAGGACATATCTGTCGAAGCGACTACGGTCGATGGGGAAGAAAAGTATTTAAATAGCGCCCAAGAAGTGGCAAACGAATCATTGGCTGACACCCTGCAAGATGGAATGACGACATAAGAAGAATTGCGGGAGTGACCTGGATGCGGAAGGCGGAGGATTGAAGAGGATGGAGGCTTACGTTAAACAGTGGACGGATACAGACTGATGATGATGGTGAGCTTATAAATATATTATAAGATATACTGTGACATCAAATAAAAAAAAAACTGTAAAAGTTCTTTTCATCTCCCGTATACACTTTCAGCTAACAGATTATCTTAATATTATATTAAGCCGTGAAATCTTTTTGACCACAGTCCATCGATTTGCATCCCGTTTTTATCCGCACATGTCGGAGGTTGTTGACCTCACGCTTGCTAAAATAAACAGACCCAGAATATATAAAAACAAGACGGCATATTTACATTGAAATAAAAAGGAATCTTCGTATAAGCGGTGCGAGACTCTCACATAAAAGCCGTGCCAATTTTGCTTTACTGGATTTGCAAAATTTTGTTTAAGAAAAGGTAGAATACATCGGTAAGAAACTTATTGTAAACATCGAATCTTCACATTTAAAATATGTTACACTTATTTTTGACGTTATAATTTACATTTAAATTGGCTTCTGTGAATACTATTTACTGTCACGTCTTAACAAAAATTGATAAATTTATCTGTAATTAAATATACACGTACAATTAAACATCAAATTTTATACGCATCAATTCATTCAGAAGAAATATCGGCAGACGCGGGATTCGAACCACGAGCCTTGCAAACTTTGCTCTATTTTTCTTTTACACCGCGCAGTCCACTCGACTATTTCTCTGCCTGAATAGATACGCGAAAGATGCTGTATTTATACCATTGTTACCATCTATTCAGAGTATGTATATTATTATTTTTTATTATTTATTCAGTCAACATTTATAAACAAGCTTTTTATATTATTACTTTCCGACAATCTATTTATTTAGTAAGTAGATAAATTTATCTGTGGGGCTGCGGGGTAATCTCTGAGAAAAAAAAACTGAAAAAAATTAAATTGATCATTTGAGTAGCTTAAATCTGAGTTTGCTTATTTTATGGCGGATTAATCAATTGTTCACTTTCTCTCATCTATGTCTTTCTATTAATGTTTGCATTGTATGTCCCATAGCTGTCATTAGAATCCCTGTCATAGATGTCGCATCAATCACAATCACTGAGCAGGTCCTATATAAGAAGAGACCATTTGGACCAGGTTATTCTTCTCTTTGCTGGGTCCTCCGTCTTAACTCTGGTCATCACTTAGCCGCCCGCCGAAGTCCTGTGCTGCGTGAGCCTCTGCCGATTCTACGTTTCATCATCTTTTAACAAATACCAACGTAACGTTATTGAATCTTATCAAATTAATTCTAGAACTTTCCAAAATAACAAATATAAAAATCATTCATAAACTCAACTCAACCGCTCGAATCTGATGAGTGAAAGACACCCGCTAAAATATTATCGTGTGTAAATATAAATTTAACTTGCTTACCTCTGAATTAAATTCCCTTGATGAAACATGATACAGAGATATTATTATTTAGTTTTTATGATCGGAATATTCTTGTCTTCCTATTCTGATCACCTCACTCACACACAGCAATCCATTCCGACAATTTTATACGATTATACTGCATTTTGGTCATAAAATATATTCGTACATTTATATGGTTTAAAAACGAGTATCATCATGTAATTTCTGACGGGACGTCTTGAAAGCTAGAAGGTTTCGCTATTCCGTATGGTTGCTTGAAGAGCAGCTTTGCTATGAGATCTTGCACGCAGGCTTTCAGTCAGACTCGGTTGATACCGACAGAACTTGGGACATAAATCCCGAAGAGAGGAGCGTCCCTCTTTTACGATGGGGACCGTAAAACTTGGATGCTAAAAGGAGCTTGACTGAGTAGGTACAGATGACTCTCTTCCTGAATGGATAAAGTATAACTGAGATATAAAAATATAGTGAAATCAGTAAATGGTTTAATTTTTTATAAGAGACGTTTTTGAACTAGAACCGCTGAAATTTTCCGCCATTCTGTCAGTTGCCGCTGTCCATAGCTCGTCTGAAGTCATTTCTCGCCCTAATCTAATTAATATTATCGAATTAACTCAAGATAAAATTAATAATTTATTTGTAATATATTTATAGGGGCTTAAAAATAATAACTATTCTCATGGAAGCCAAAGAAATTCAATTTTGGATTTATCTACTTCACACCAGTTATTAAATGATTCTTCTTCGAAGTATCAATCCGGTGGATTGGTTTGCAGCAACAGAATCTTGCATCTCGATCTCCATTCCTCTCGGTCCTCCGCAACCCCTTTTCAGCTCAGCATAAGCGCTACAATTCATGTCCTCGAATACTTGCTGCAAATACTCCCGTCTAGGGCGCCCTCTACAGTTTCTACCCTCAACCATCCCCTCAACAATATCGTGAAGAAGACCATCGTGGTGCATGATGTGACCAATCCATTGAGCTCGCCTCTCTGAGATGCTTCTTATTAGGTTATCTACCTATCTTCCATGATTAACCTGAGAACCTCATTGTTCGTGACGTGGTCTCTCCAGGAAATTCCGAGAATTCTTCTGTACGACCACATCTCAAAGGCCTCTTGTCTTTTTTAAATTTTTAAAATGATTGAAACATGCAAATTTCACCGGTTAATTGTCACTTTCAGATTTGTAGCATTGCCGTGAATCATTACTTCCTCCCACGCTCGAGTGCCTACTAAATAATATGAAAAAGTTCAACAACTCTCCAGATTCTTTTGCTCACAAAAGTATAATGATTACTTGAGTGGTGACTCGTTTCGCAGAATCGATGAAAATCATATAAATTATCGTATATATGAATCTCATTATCATTTGATCTGAAAATGTTTAATATGCTCTATAACTTGCTATGACAATAAAAATATATACAGTGAAAAGGTATGAATATCTAAATTGATGTATTACCGAAAGACAGAGGATAAAAACTGTGTACACAAGCAGTGGAAGTACGAGATAATGAATTTTTTTCATGATTTTGACGGAGCATCTAGGTTATGCTAAGGTTTGCGCGAGGTGGGTGCCAAGAATGTTGACCATCAAGCTCATCGCAAAATTTGGATGTGGTATTTTCAAACACCCACTCCATAGCCCGGATATAGCCCCAAGTGAGTATCATCTCTTCCCTAACATGAAGAAACACCTGGGTGGAACGCATTTCAGCGATATAGAAGAGCTGGAAGAAGCGGTTCTCAGGTATCTGCGTGACTTGACGGCAGACTTTTTTGACTCGGGCATGCAAAGGCTCGTATACCGCATGTAAAAACGTATTGACCTCAGTGGCGACTATCTAGAAAAATAGTTAAAAGTCTGAACTTTTCAAAAATGTACGCATTCATGGAATTAAACGTGTTTTACACAGTGAAAAATCACTATGAACATTATGTTCCGGTTAACTCTCGTATATCAGAAAATATGACATAGCTAATATAACATACTCTCAAGTTCTAATTATTACAGTTATATACAATTAATTTTCAATTACTGCTATACATATTCATTCTTTCTTGCTGTCTTATCATTTCCTTTAGTTATAGCATAGTGTTTATTTGTATTTAATAACACGATTTATTGCTTTAATTATTAATGTGTATATTTATTTATTTTTATTATCATTTAATTAAAAAATATTCCCTCGTGACATCGTATTTATTATTTTTTTAAATGTTTTTCTTTGCATTATTTTAAAATAATTAAAAGTTTTTGTATTAGCGAATATATTTTCAATTAAAAAAGAACCAACAAAAGTACCGTGAGAAATAATTTAATTAAAATAATAAAAAAACGCTTCAACACGTAGAATATATTTAAAAATAAAACTAGTTACGTCTACGTTCTACGTGTTTTCCATTGAGGTAGTCGTATATAATTCACGTGTAATAATGAAACGTCTCTCTTCATAACACGCACCGTGTATTTATTACGGCCGTGAGAGTAATGACGTAATAAATAAAAAGACGAAGTGAAAATAACAACAAGTCCGAGAGTGTGCTGGCGCGCTCGGTGTCTTCCACTCTAAAGAAAGTTCAGTATATATGACATATCACGACCCGCTGTGTCTCTTCCTTAGTAGCGTCTTCTGCTAGGCCAGATGAGTCCAACAAAAGGTCCGCAAAGCACTTTAACGTAAAACTCATGCCATTATCAAGGTGTGATATGGTTTAAAAATATATCACAAAAATGTAGCGTCCAGCTACACATATATATAACATTTTTTCCCTACCATGTCAAGGTCACAAAGCAGTTAAAGTTAAAAAACTGATCTGTTGTTTTATATGTCCTCATAAACTCTTACTATGTGTGTAATTTTTTGGGTAACCAATGAAACATTATTTTTTAAATGTTTTCAAGTATATTACAAAAATAATCTTAAACATAATATCCGACTATTTTACAGGCTTAATGTAAGCAAGCTTCATTTGTTTTACCATGATTATTATATTAATATTAATATTCTGACATCTCAATTAAAAAGACTTTGAATAAAATATATATTTTTGTAATTTATATATTTTTGCTTCAATTCCATAGGTTTAAGGTCGTAACAATGAGGTTCTCAGCATAATCAAGGAAGATAGGCACCTAGTAAGAACTTTCTGAGAGAGGTTATCGGTCACACCATGCGCAATGATGGTCTTCTTCATGACATTGTGGAAGGGATGTTGAGGGTTGAAACTGCAGAGGGCGCCATAGACGGGAGTATTTGCAGCAAGTATTCGAAGTTGTAGCTCTTATGCTGAGCTAAAGAGGGTTGCAGAGGATCGAGAAGACTGGATATCGAGATGCAAGATTTTGTTGCTGCAAACCAATCCACCGGATTGATACTACAAATAAGAAGAAGGTCGTAACACACATTTAAGAATTTCTTCTTGACAAACCTTTAATATGTCGACAAAAATAAATTTTTTCAAATTTAAACCTTAAATTTTATTTAATTTTAAGTTAAAATATTAATTTCAATAATATTGGCAATCCTGACTGAATTTCCTCACGTCAAAATTTGAAAGCAAAACAATCATATTGTTGTGATATTAAATAGTTATCGAATTAAAAAAATACAGATCGCACATAAAAACGTCGATACAGATTGCAGATGTTTTCGTTTCAATCACGACCGGTCAGAAACTATCTATTGTTGCGTGATCTTAATGGTTCTGTGGTCCATAGATGGGAAGATGAGAAAAATTTGAATCTCATCGATTTTGTATGGAGATCTGAACTGGAATCGTTCTCCAATATGAAAGGTTGAAATTAGAGATTGTTGTGAAAGATATTTGAAAATATATCAATTGAATAAGCGAAGGAATTCAATTATTTTCTTATGTCATATGTCTTGGGAAATGTTTGCGATGCTTGCTAACAAAAAAGTATTATAAACTTCAAGAAATTCTGTAAGGAAATATGAATCGTTTTTTTTTAAGAATTTTAATAGATGGCTTTGTAAGAAAAAGTTAACATTTATTTTATAAATTGAGCAATTATAATAATAGTTTATTGAGTTATTATCATGAGTCTGTGTCGCTTAGTGTATAAGTGAAAGTAAAAGGGCTGAAGGTATTAAAAACGTTACTTAATTTTATTCTTCTTCGTAGTATCAATCTGGTGGATTGGTTTGCAGAAACCAAATCTTGCATCTCGATCTCCACTCTTCTTGATCGTAACTTGAGATACAATATTTTTTGCTGATACATGGGATGTCTTTTAGACCTTTAATGTGGTATTTTCCCCTTTATTTTCACATCCTAATGCCGTTGAACATAAAGGTTCATCTGCCTTTGGAGATGATTTCCTACTTCCAGGACAATAGAGTGCCCTAACCGGCTTGACCTGATGAGGTTAGCTGGTTAGGGCACTTACATTTAATTAAATGGTTGAAATTGTTAAAAATGTAAGAAGACTGTCATGGATTGGGGAAGGCTACAAGAAAGGAGCTACTTAGTCAAAACTGCAGTATCCTAAAGAGAAGCTATGCTTAACGTGATCCATGTAAAACCAAAACAAGGTAAATACAATATATAAATATTTATTATTCATAATGGATCTCAAAGTGAATGCTGAAAACGTAAAAAATAAGAACTTTTATTTCGACTCTGAAGATATTTAGATGGTTTGATGAAAGCATTAATTAATTATATTTTTCGTTTACTGGAAAAGTATTGGAGAGTTTGATTATATGTAATATATTATTATGAAAAGAATTTTCAATGCCAAACTAAAAAGAAACTAATAAAATAGATATTTATTCGTTGATATATTGTTGTATTAATTTTTGCGTAAATAACTCAAAATAAATTTTAGCATCTTCAAATGTTATTTTATTTTATTTTTAGTAATGTTAATTTTTTCAATCGTTTATTTTCAGTTTTTTTTTTGACTTGTCATCAAATCGTAATATATGAGTATGTACCTAGGCCCTGGACACGACCAGGGGTGGAATATATGGAGGTCCCTTAACAGACTTCGGACCGGAGTATGCAAGACGAGGGCACAAATGAAAGCCTGGCAGTTTTTCAGCGGACTGACTGAATGTGACTACGGCGTGGGGCAGACCCTGTCACTCATTCTGGAGTGTGCGCTGTGTCCGCGTAACTGCACCCAGGAAGACCTGATGATGGCCGGGAGTAAGGCCATCGACGTCGTTCTGGACAAAGAGGATCTGGCCTTGTTGTTTCCGACACGATTATATATATAGTATCCATCTGTAGATATCAAACCTGGCTAAGTCCATAGTAGAATAAAAATATATTCTCGACCATTAAAAAAGTATCCAGGTGTTATTAATGGATTTGAAAAGAATTTTGTCACGACATTAAATATTGTAACATATTTTTTGATCGCGATACACGTTTTTCAAAAAACATTGCTTTTACCTGAAAAAAAACCTAAATTTTCATATTTTCTTTAACAACTTGTTCGCATCTTTTAAGAAGCTTTGCAATCAAGTAAGTGTTCCGAGGTGCAAAAAACTTTCAGTCCATTTTTTATCTTTCGCGAATCCGTCAAAGAACTGAACAAAAACTCGCATATGTTTTCCCTTCGCAAAAATATGTCTATTAAACTTATCGAGGATTCGACAGGAGGGCGTATCATCCCTAAACATAAAAAGGGAAAATTCTAGAAAATAAATCAGAATATGTTTTTTATGTAAACACATACAGGAAAATACCACCAGAAAGGTGATGCAGAGATTTCAATTGTTCTATGTATTAGTCTGATAACTTCATCAGATTTATACCCGGCATTTACGTATTATACGTTTTTAGGGAACTCAATTTCAATGCTACATTTTCTCACATTTTTGTATAAATAGGACAGGCATTTACACGGGTTAACCGTATGTCTCACAACAACATTTTATATACTCATATAAGACATACTTATCTTCTAACCCTTTCGAATATAAACTTATTATCTTCATATTTACTACAAAAAATGTTCCATTGTTATCATATTGTTGACATTTATGAACGATAGCTAGAAGTGACAAATTCTCAAAGATTTTATTGGTTTGTGACGAATTTCGAAACCAAGGATACCAGGTGGCAGAAAATTAAATGTTAAGTAAAGTAATTTAACGTTGATAAAATAAATATTTATTAATATTGAAAACAAATTAGGTTTTCAAATTACAATTTAGGTTGAACAAATTGATTCTTTCGTATTAAAGTTCGAAGGATTGAATTTAAACGTATTCATTAATACCTGCCGTTATTGCTTAGATTGATTAACTCTTGCAAATCAATTTTTTGTACTACTCATTTATTACTGATTTTAAATATTTAATGAAAAAAAAAGATATTTTATATTTATGTTAACCATATTAATTTTAAAATCTAATGATTGAACTTGCAATCTCTCGCATGTCAATCGAGTATTGTAACACGCAAGCAATTCTCTGTTTCATCCCGAAGCATAAAAGAGAGGATTCCATAACCATAAATCAAAATGTGGGATTAAAGGCAGAGAAGAAAAGAAGAAATGCAAAAGAAAAGATGTGTTATTTGCCTTTTCTCTCCCCATTTGGAACAAACATAGATTTTCATCCAGTTTTCCTGACGTTTCTCTTGAGTTATACGAAAATATCAAAATAACTTTGTTATTTTGATTTCTCGGTTAAACCGTTTACCTTTATGTACTATGAACATTTTTTCAGATTTTTTACGAATATGTTTATATTTGATTTCAGTCACAATACCTTGAACATGCAACTATATTTATAATCGATCAAAATGAAGAAACGATCTTACAGCGCCTGTATTATCCCAATCCTTCTTTACGTCTATTTTTTTATGTAAGAACTTGCAGGTGAAACCAACATATGGTGATGGTATTGCTAAAGTCTCATCTGTAGATTATATAACGCTTACCATGTTACATATGGCTAAGCGCTGCATGCGGAGTGTTGATCCACCAACGTCATAGACCACAGCCCAATATTCACGCATCTTCACGGTGGAGTTCATGGGATGACTTTCGTCTACCACCAATTTTGATTAATAAACTATGACTGTCACATAATGGGTGGGGGATCAAATTCACACCAACCGGTGGTATTTTTAGAGTATAGAAATCGATATATTTATTTTTAATCTTCGTCGGCGATCGAACCCTCTCACGGCTTGGAAAGCAAACGTTTCGACCATTAAGCTTTACCCACCGGCATAATAAAGCTAAATTACTTATTGGAAGATTCGCAAATTGATGTCAGACAGATAGCAGAAAGTGAATCGCAGGAACATTTTCTAGCACATAGTGCTTACTACTAATATAACTTTTAGTTTTTTTTTTAAATACAAGAGGCATGTTTTTAAATTATTCAGTTAATGCAATATTGCATACATATTGTGGCTTACACGAGAGTGATAGCCTCACCATTAAAATGAATAATAGCATTCTGTCCAAAAAAGGAAAGACCGTCTCCACACTAATATTCGTAAAGTATTCGGTTGCGCCTCGAATCGGCGGCCATTTAAGAGTAAAATTAATCACATGCAAAAAAAGTTAAATTAAAAATGCGTCATAGAGTCATTTAAGAGTCATTAATGGTTAATTGCATCACCGTAGTGTAATCTTGAGCTTCAAAAAGTAAAAGTTACCTTCAATTACCGCGAGAAGCGCATCGTTCCATGACGCTTAATATGCACATAATTTGAATACGATTATTGTGGTACAGAAATACAAATTTAAAACTATTATTTTAATTAACCATACAAAATAATTTGCTTTTTATTTTTACTTTTTTTAAAACCTGTAAAAGTTCCGCTTAATGCTTAACGATTGTCAAAAAATAGGTATCTAAAACATTAATTAAAATATGGGATTAACTAAAAAAACTACTTTTTTCTGTAATCGCATGCAGGAGAGCACAGCCGGTCAAGATCAGTGCTCTCCATGACGCTCAGCCTGGGAGGCTGGATGCTGCATGCGGGAAACGTGTGATGTGTTCGTGTTTGTGTGTGGGTTGTGGAGATTGCTAGTGTATATTTATCTGTTTCTTGAAGAGATTCAGATTACAGGAAGGAGAAAACACAGACGCTGAAAGAGCATTCCAAATCTTACCGGTGGCAATAAGAAAGAACTTTGGAATCTGACAGTTCTTGGTCGACACACATTAACCGCGGTTATTAACCGACACACATAAGTTTGGCAAGTGCAAGATGAGTTTGTTGATAGTGAGTGGGAGCAGGAAGAATTATTTCCGTAAGTTCCGAAGAGGAGCGACCGTGGTAATAACGGTAGAAAAGAAGTTCAATCTTACGCCTATGTTCTATTGATAGCAGGTTAGACGTAAGACAGAGCCGGGGATATTTAAGAACTCAGAAATCGATGAAAAATATATTTTTTTCAATCTCCGTCGGGGATCGAACCCATGACTTTTGGCTTGCAAAGCAAACGCTTTGACTATTGCGCTATATCCGCCGGCGAAGTACTTGCCACTCTGTACATTATATAACTCATCTGGGCTTCAGAAAGTCGTACGTGACATGTTATCTCCATATAATACATGACAATCTAACTCTCTCCATACCCGGGCCACATACATTTATGATGATGATATTATATTAGCCTTGACGAATATAAAAGTCGAAAAGAGTTAATTTTGTATGTAAATGTGCCACATAGAGGTTTTTATGTGCTTTTTGCGCCTTTATTTCGTTATAAAATTTAGGGTAAAGACCACAATAATATTCATTGAAGCTTATATTACAAAACGCAAATATTTTTTTTACTAGAAAAATAAATATACTAGTATAAGAGCGACGAGTAATGAAACAAACATGATTGCAAAGCCTCATGGTTCAAATCCCAGCGTTGCCGTTTATTTATCTCCACTTTGTTGACGAAAATAATGTCATATAATATTATATTTTCTGTTAACTTATAAGTGCGTTTGCAACATGTGTAATATATAATAGTCATTGCCAATGTTTAATGTAAAAATCTTTTTGTTAAATTACAAACTGATTATTTTATGTAAACATATACAGGAGAATACAGATAGAGTGATGGAGAAATCTCATATATCAATTGTAAATAGAACGCATGTCATTTTTAATTATTTTAAGCGCTGCTTTTGTAGAATCGATCCGCTAAAGTTATTAGAATACAATTAGGTATTTATGCTTTATAATTTATTACAAGGTATTACTATGAATGAGTTCACGAGACGAATTACGTCTACGACCTATTTTAATAGATAGGCTATGACTGGCATTTAACGAGTGATACATCAAATTCCCATCAACCAAGGGTATTTATAGAGCTTAAATACTGATTAAAAATATTATTAATTATAATTTTTGTCGGAAATCGAAACCAAGGTCTTTTTGTATGGTAACTAAACAATTTACCTATGAAGAATACCCGCCAACATACGACGAAATCCATGAAAAATTTAAGTATTTAGTGATAAAAAATTAAGCTTAAAGTAACCGTGTTTTGTAACGTGATTTTTTTACATACATTACATTTACTCTTTTTCATTCCAGTAATCCTCTGTTATTTTATTGCAAATTAAAAAACTTCAAGAGCTAAGCTAGATTTTTTTTTTTATTTTAGTGTCCACTCATTCAGTGGCTTACCCTAGAACTGTATTTGCAAGAATTTACATTGTAAAATAAAGGTAAACATTTACGCAATAGAAAGTTATTTTAATATTTATAAAAGAAGAGCTAGTTATAATATTATGTTGGCAATGTATTTAACCTTTTTGAACTAGGGGTATTCCTTTTTACGCACTTGTGAGTTTGTCTTTATTTATTTTAATGTTATTACCATATTTTATGATTATTAACTTAAGCGATAGATGGGTAAAGTGCCTCGGGAATAAAAAAACAACATTATTTTTTCACTAGCATCATCATCTAGATTCTAGATGAAGAAATCTTTGGATGGTTGGAAGTTGAAAAATGACAACAATATCTATCAAAACGAATACATGAATTTTATTCTCATATCCGTTCCATATATTTTTGTATTTTTTTTATTAACGGCCTACGCCAATACATACGGTTTTAAATTAGAAACACAATTAAAGAAGATGGTAATACAGAATAAATATATAAGCTAAGACAATACATTTGGACAAAACATAAGCATGAGTAAATAACAGACATCATGCACATCAGTAGAGGGATCTGCGAAATGCCGGAAGGTTCTACCCGAAAAAGTCCAAGTCATTAGAGGAGTTGACTAGTCTACATTTTCTCAACATAGGAAAATAAAAACCGTAGTTAGTTTTGGATGTCCTTACATGTAACAGGTATATATATCGGAACATATAGTCTCCATAAATTACCGACACTCAGTTCTGTCAGCTGAAGGTTCACGTAGGAATGCAGTGGTATCTTGATTTACGAGTTTAATTCGTTCCGCAACCTTGGTCGTATTTCAAACTACTCGTATCTCAAAGTGTCATTAAAAAGCTCCGACGCACGACCAGTTGCAACTTTCTGGGTGTTTCTAGCTAAGCCAATCAAATTTTGCTCGTATTTCAAACCAAAAAATCTCTTATTTGACGTCTCGTATCTCAAAAAACTCAAGGTGCCTCTGTATATATAGTTCCCGAAAATCTCCAAGACAGAAAGTCAGTTACAGCTGCTGAAGTATCCGTGCCACATTTAAGATGATTTTTAATCTGTTTTTTTAAGGAGGTTGGAGATAACCTCGACGGAATCCCTCCCTCGAGGGAATCGACTCAACCTAAGTAAATTAAAAATATGAATCTTCACCGGGATTCGAACTCTGCGACAAGACTGTAAGTAAGTGAACTAACGAATTTATGTACCGTAACTGTGGCATAATAAATTCAGATAAACAAACATGGGTGACACATGATATCCGTTATAAACGACTCAAGCAAAAATCGCCTTAAAAAATGACCTATTTGTAATAATCAAGAATGCATTTTTGCTTGCTCGATATAAGAACAAAAATTCGAATCTAATTTACAAAAACAAATCATGCGATAGTCACCTTTGAGAGCGATATTTTTGTATGAATTATGAGTACATTTTTCCTGCGCTGTTCAGTTTGCATTGTGACCTGTGGTAGTGGAGTGGTTGTGTCCAAGAAGGCAACAATGGTCTGCATCTAATTTCCTGTACAAAGGAAAGCGATTTACGGAACAAGAATAAACACATTCCGCGCAAACACACGAGACAACCGACAAGTGGATCGCGCATGCGGAAAAGGAGCATCTCCATTTTTTTATTTACGAGAATTCCAGCTAGTCTTTAAAACTCATTTTGTAATTATTTACTATTCGATGATACATTTATTTTCTCATCATAATAGGGTATTCGGTTACAGAACAAAAGCTTTGTAATAACTTCGTAATAACATCCTTTTTTAACAAAGGGTATGTAATACCTTATTTATAGTTATTATTCGGAGCGTCATAATAATCCACTCGATCTGCGAAAAAAACTATTGAACATACGCTTTTATACCTCGGATACTAAACCCACCAACGGGTTTGTTGAGATTCCACCTCCAGTTTGAAAGATTGCCATTTTCTAATACACATTAGTTTTTACATGCTACGATTATGTTAAAAAAATCGTCGGTTTTCACGGCCAAATTGAGAATTTTGGCTTTCGAGTTGAGTCATTTATGGCAAATTTCTTATTTTATCCGATATGTTGACCATTCACCAATTATCCACTTTGAAAATGACCCCTACAACGGCGATCGAAATATCATAGAGAAGAAGAAATGCGCCACACACGGCTTAAATCAAAATCAATGATTCCATGCTATGACGAAAAATCTTTCTTTTCGCCTGCATTGTATTTACTTCTCATTTATCTTTGAACTCAATTGCATTAAATGGTTCACGAAAAACTCCATAACCATAACAACGATTAATCTGTAAGAAATGTTGTAATAATTTTCCATCCATGCGTAGATTTTTTATTTTTGTACTGATTTTTTGCAATTATTGTAATTGAAAACGAGATTCTCTACAACAATGTGTCACCTGGGACATACCAAATAGCGTAATACAATACTGAATTTAAGTGTTAATATACTTAATGATGAGATTATTAGTATTTAAAAAAAATAACCGATAATATTTTTCAATAATCGATGCATGCGTTTCGTCCATTTTATTTAAGTCTTAACAGTTCATTCCGTTACTCACTCCACTTCTCGCTAAACGATGATGAGTTTTGCGTACATTGAAAAACCATCTATGAGACCAAAATAATTTCAAAGTATATCAGCACTGTTCGATTGTGTGCAACAAATTTGAAAAATGCAAAAAAATAAATATTACTGAATTGAATTTAGTCACATATTTTAGTGAACAGGTATCATATTATCTATATTATAATGGATAGTTTTGGCTAATTTTAATAAATATATTTTGTAATGAAAATAAGTACAGGTGTGCACTTATTAAATATATATATAAAATTACAAAAAAAAATGTAATTTAAAATAATATTTATAAAAAAGCCACATTAAAAGTAGTAATGCATATATATGAATAATAAATACAGTAAGAAAAATTAGGAATCAGCCTGTGTTTTTCTTTTCAATTTAAAATGAGCATCGAGCTAATCATTACCTGACTAACAAATTATCAAATTTGTCTTAATACTTGAAGATGACTTCCTCTTAAGGCTCCCGGACTTTCGCTCTGGAATCGAAATATATCCAGGTAAACGTTTGAGTGCAGAAATTATTTGGGACAATACCATAATAATATGATCTGAATTGAGTGTCGTCAATTTACAGCTAAATACTATGAAGAATAGAAAAATATACATTTGACGTAAATCTAAGTGCATAATATTTGACATCCTGTTAATCAATGGTGACTCCATGTTGCCGGGATCGTCATCGGAACGCGTGGTTCAGTGGATGAGGAGAAGATCTCCAAATCCAATAACATGTCGAGAAGCACATTGTTATGTATTTAAGACAAAATATTGTAAAACTTCGCTCATCCACCCGGGACGAAACTTTGCATTCCTTACAGGTCCCGGGCAGACTCCAACTGAGCGAAATTCACCTAGCGCTTTTTTACGGAACTAATGGCGTGACATGTAGCGCTTTCGTTATACGTAGCGACCTGCCATAATAAACAAAATTGTGACGAAAACCTCATGTGTTATGTTACTAACATTTGTATGTATGTGTGTCCGACGAGCGAACAAAAATAAATTACGAAAGATATACGAAAGAGCTGATATCATATCTGTTTTGTAATGACCACATAATATTAATAAAAATGGACAAACCTTGTAGATGCCATCGACGAGTTTTGTCAGCTCTTCGGTCTCCATGATGACGTTATCGTCCTCTCCAGATACCTTGAGGTTAATGATGAAGTCTTTCGATCTTCAATCCAAAGCTGCGAGCTCTTGGGTGGTCTTCTGTTTGTCACTTCTCGTCTACTTCCTCGGGATCACTCTCTTGGCATCAGAAAACTGATCGTCTGTTAGAAATCTGTAGCGGGAGCTTGAATCATCTTTGTCACGCTTACTGGACTTGGAGAGGTCACTGCTATATGATGGACTGAAGAGGTTTCATCTGTAACAAAAAAATACACAAAATAAGTTTTTAATTCGAGTGTCTATAGATCAGAACTTCTTCTTTGTTATAAAGGTTAAATCCGCCATATCCTTAAATGAGTTTCATTTATATAGGAGCCCCAAAATACATTCAAAATTAAATTGACTTAGTTCAAAGAAGAATAATTCGTTTGAAAAACGATAACACTCTTACGTCTAACCAGCAATTAATGAAAAAAATCAGGCGTAAGATTACTTCATTTAGTTTTTTCTACCGTTATTACCACGGTTGCTGTTTTTCGTAACTTGAAGAACTAATTCCTCCTGCATAATTTTATAAATACGTTTAAAAATTTCCATAGGTATTTGTCAATGTGGAACCGCACTGTGTATATAATAGAACTAACTGAAGTGCTTAGTTTTCGGCTCGAATCCCAGCGTCTGCCGTTTAATTTTTCACTCACAATATTGATGACTGAGATGTTATAAAAAATAATATTTGATAAACACTTGCAATCTTCTCAATAATACTAGTCGACAACCAATATACGGCTTTCTAATATGCAGATTTCAGTCAAATTGGTTATAGAAATGATATTTTTAAGAAATGTTTGTTTATCATACAAAACGTATATGTTCTGCAAAATCAGCAACAAAACATCCTCTATCATTATTTACATAAAACTCTATTTATACTTTTGTGAAAGAGTTTCTTTTTTATCGAAGACAATCTTTACAGCTTTATAGCAAAAAATGCTTTGTGTACAAAATACTTTACATACGAATAAACAAGATTTATAATAAAACAGCGAGGAAAAAACTGATTTAAAAAGTGTCACATAGTACGATACGTTTTTATGTGAACATTCACAGGAAAATGCTGTCAGAGAGCTAAATTTTTTATGTCTCGATTTCAGTAAAATGTTTGGCAAACAAATTGTACGGAAACGCTTAGTGTAAAAGCGATTCCGCACGCAAGAAACATGTAGCGTGATCCATCGTTTAATGTTACTCGTATTTGTTATGTGAAGATGTGAAAAATTCATGTAATGCTTGTAGTAATGATTGCGATGATTTGTTGTTTATTTGTTTTAAGCATAATGATATCAGCTTGATAAAGCCCTTGCAGTCTGGTACCGAAAACCTCCATGTACGATATTTCGTCTCTTATTTTTGTTCGCTACCGAAATGGCGAAACATGCGTGTAGTTTATGCCCTGTCATCGGTGCGCCGTTAGATCTTTAAGTGGCTGTCTGTCATTGGCGCCCCATTAGTTCTCTAAATCGCAACTTGATGTATTTCGAGTGTCACCGACCACGGGAGCATGTTGTCTTTAGTATCTTGTTGTCTTAAGGACAACAAAATATCAAGGCCTCGGAAACGTCGGGTTTATCATCCAATCTTTAAAAAAATTCCATCATTGAACACCCAAATATGTGGTACTACAGCCGCCGTCTATACAAATTCCGCAGGCTCTTGCCCCGGAGGCTCCCGGAAACCATATACAAGTATGTTCCCATGTGACTTTTCAGGTATATAGGTGTTCTGGAACAAAGTATAGACAACTTGAGCTTACAGAACTATAAAAATGGCAAATCGTGGTGTCCAAATGCTCCAATATGAAGCGGATATGGTAAAAAAACTTTATATTTTAACACACTTTAGTATGGAGGTTTTTTTATTTTGGGGCATAAGGCCCCCGGGCCGGTCGCCTTGTACCTGCGCTCCTTGGGAGCACTTACCAAGGCATTGTTTTCAGAGTACTCTCTCGTTATACAAGTAACGGGTTTTGATGAGCAACAGGTTTGGTGAGTATGGAGGCTGCCTTGTCCGCTTGTATTTCCAGTTTTCTACATAAGCATTTCTTTTCAAAACTCATTATACGGCTGCATTGACTTTCGATGAGATGCCATTATTCTATTTATCTTTTACGCACTATTTATGAAGACACCTTGCTCCGTCGTTTCTAGTTCCTCGTCATTCTATGTAAATTTCCGCTTTGCCTGAAAACGTTTCATCTGCGAACAGACATTCGACTCTTCTAGTACAACTCGAGCACAATACAACTCACGTTCGTTTGCCAAGCACTGAGGATGACAATAAAGATTTTGTTCCATTTCAGCCTACATACAGCCTTCAGAAAACATCAAACTATTACTGAAAATTTGTGAATTTAGTATTTTTTAAATATTTATTTATTTTTATATATTTATTGAACAGAACCGTAGTTCGAAGTTTCATAGGATAATAAATAATATAATTGTATACATAAACATACTGTAAACATAGCTCTTTTAGGTTGATGCCGTAAAGCCTCGAAAAACTTTTGTCTCTTATTTTTGTTCGCTCGCCTGACATGCACATCTTATGTTTATTGTATTAATTAATTTTAATTGTTTAATGTTGCACGGCGTTTGCATGCGCCATCTTGTTTGTTATGACAGTTGATCCATTTCATGTTAGCCACTGTCATATTTACTTCGTATGCCTGTCGCGATGATCTGGCGGCGCCAGATGTCAGAGCGCGCTGTCAGTCAGAACGCGCGGGCAGTTGACAGTTTGAGCTCGCCACCCTCAGGGCGCGCGCTTAATAACGTGCGCCGCGACGGTCTTTTTGTTATAAGTGTAAGACAAATAAACCGTGTTAATACGTGAAACGGAAACAAGTTGATTGTATTGTGAACCTGATCCTGCATCCTTCATCGAATTAATCGATATCAAAATAAGAGAGGAGGATATCAATACAAACATCCTTCTCTCTTCAAAAATGTTGTTACTCCATTGCGCAGGGGGCAGTTTGGGGAGCAGATTAATAACAAAGACTTTTTCTGAAGCACAATAACATATATTTACGATAACCTTTTCAACCTTCTGACCTGACCCAGTCACAGCATTCGTCCGAGCCACAATACATTATGCTCTCGCCGAAGGGCGGGACACGACTGATGCGCTCGTGATGTCTCTCGCTCAGCGCCACAAGCGGTGGTCTAAATAACTAGTCCTAAATGTCAATATGGTGGACACATTCAGGTGCGACAAGCGAACAAAAATAAGAGACGAAATATTGTGTATCGAGGTTTTCGGTACCAGTCAGCAAAGGCTCTATCATGTTGATGTCAATACATACAAAAAAAAACATGAAGAATATAAGAAGATGACACAAGTTAAAGATCATCATATCTAGAAGAACAATACCATCGACAAAAGAGGAAAAGGATGTAAGAAAAGGATCGAGGTGTGCTCGTAGGCCATTTAGGAGCGCCATTGCCGTTGTACTAAATTGAGTGCATGAAGCTCCACAAGTATCAACTGGGATCAAAAACAATGGAAGGCTACGAGCACGCATGTACCTATCTGGAACGTAGAAATTACAACATTCAAGAATCCCAGGGTTGTGAATTGCACCGCGAAGAAGAAAGGAGATTTAAATTATTTACAAATTTTATAGGGTTATAAAATTTTATTATTGTTAATATTTTATAACTTTACAGGCAATGACATATATAGTTTCATCTAGTAAACATATTTATACAGTGAGTATAAGCAAAAAAAACTGATATTGGATATATAGATCTAAGAATAGAACATTTTTAATAATTTTAAGGTTATCAACTTACAATGCTTGATGAAACTGTGTAATTATTATTTCATATTAATTTAAATTAAAAAAATAACACATTAAAAACATTTGGTTTTTATTTCACATTTATCTTTCGGACTCCCTGGAGTCTTAATTAAAGATTAATTATTGAAGATGGACTCGATGCAGTCCGAGACATTTAATCACTCACAAATAAATGTGAAATCAAAACAAAAATATTTAATTAAAATTAATATATCATATCAATTGGAATAGGACCTTATTTATTACAGGACATTAACAGCGAATTAGTTATAGGCAATTTATTATGCAAGGCAAATTAAGGCGTTTCTTTATAAGAATTTTTAAAGAGATCAGATGATAAGACTTCCGATCCTGAGTCTTGAAAAAATTTAATCCTCTGAAAGAGCACAAATAATGGTTATATTACAACAATACAATTTTAAATATAAAAAAAAAATAAAAAAATAAAAAACGTCATGTCTACTACAGTTTTAGAATCTCTTGGCTTGTTGTATTACTAAACACACTGTACAGTTTCTCGCTGAATGGGTCGCTGTCTCTGTTTAAAGAGAGATACTCTAGATTTAAAGTGCCAAGGAAATAATACGTTTCATTGGAGATTTCTCCAAATATGGCAACTCTACTACGCTATATTTCAATAGTCATGTATATACGAGTGCTATATCATGAAAGTATAAATTGAAAGAGAACAATATTTCTATTTTAAGATACAAGAAATTTCTTTTGATCGCAAAATTCACAAACAACAAAATAAACTCATAAAAAAGATACAACATCGTTAGAGATTATGTATTTTATTTTATTTTATTTTAAGAATAAATACTGTTTCTTATATTTGATGTTCAAATTTATTTTTAAAATATATTATCAATATTTAATGACATTCGTTGGGCGCGATTTTCGTTATAAAGTTAAGCAACATTGTATGTGTACATAGGATAATAATAAGGATGATGCGTCAATCTCGGGCTGTAGTCTACAACATTGGCGGATTACCACTCCACATGCATCGAAAGATCAGCCTAACACTCTCAGTTTCTGGAACATTGGATCATTTATGGACCGTAAGGACGGCTCAAACCGACAAACGGTAAACGCAAAATAGTAATCAATGTGATTTAATTTCACTTTTTCAACATGTTATGATCATTGACAGTTTTTTTTATCTAAATAGTATCTGACTTAAGGTTTTTGTTACATGGATTGGAGAATTTATTTTAGGTTACTGGGACAAGCATTGGGTGTTATAAAAAGATTCGGTTTTTATATTTTTTACAGCCTTTCAATATGCTTTTTAAAAAACACGAAATGAAATTTTCCCTTACACAAAGTGTGCAATTAAATTTGAAGGCATCGTTTATTAAGAGCTATTAGTATTTGACTTTCGCACAATATTACTAATGGCAAATATTTGCGAGTGACAAATCAAAACGATTTGAATTTACGTTTCCGTAAAAATGGAAAAATGTTTTCATCGCTAGTGCGAAATAAAAGTCGCTTGTTGCGAAATTAAATTGTTGCGAAAATAAGTCATTTTCTTAGAAAAAAAATAATAGAAAATTAGCCTTCAGCAATAGCCAATCTTTAGGCAATATTCTTGTTAACACTTAAGCTAAAATAAATTACTTTGACAAAAATGGGGTATATTTGTTGAAATTTGATGATTGTGATGTCGAACAAACGGGTCGGGCCTTTAAAATTCGTATTAATGACCACGTAAGATGTTGGAAACGTAGAAACGATACATTTGCGTTAGGAAGACATTTGTGGGAAGAGAATCATAGTTTTTATATGGAAAATGATTTCATAATCTTACATGTTGCCAATACAGGGAAAAATTGGATAACTTAGAAATATTAGAAATTAATCGTTGAAGACTCAATAAAATATTAATCTATTAAATGAGCAGACAATTTTTGCATCATCTCCATTATTATATCCAATCAACAATTAACATACCTATAATAGATTCATGAAAGAAAAAATATCGTTATTAAATACTTACTTCTTGTTTACTCGATAACTTTGTTAAACTCTAACGTCTTTGTTATTCCGGTCGTGCTTATTGTCGAGGGATTAAATGATGACAATATAAAATCGTTGATACTGCTAAATATTCTTCCAGGTATCAAGCTGGAAAAACCCATACACCATGTTTATGTGTTTGTTTTCTAACACTAGATTAGGCTTAGAATGGAGAATGAATAAAGTTATTTCGTCAACAAGACTTATAGATCTCTCGAAAAATCCTTAGGTTAGGTAAGGTTAGGTTAGGTTAGCGAGACATCAAGTGCACCAGTTGTCCCGTGCACCAAATTACCCGTGCACCACACGTCCACTGCGCCCTACGTCGTTACATATTAATCGTTAAACGAATTGTCTGAGAACGATAGGTCGTGACACCATCTGCTCCATATTAAGAGTATTTGAACACCCCGAATTGCCGTTTCACATTATCATCACAGCTCTGTAGGTTCATATTATATATATATGAATAAAATATATATGAATAAAAATACCCGGAGGTATACATGAGAATATAGACGATGTCCGGGAGCCTCTGGGACAAGATTCCTTAAATTTCAAAGACTGCGACTGTAATAGAGAAATATTTGGGTGTACAATAATAAGTTATTTTTAAGAGTTCGTATGATGAGCCCGACGCTTTTATTTTACCTTAAGAGGTGGCTCAACCCTACCGAGGTGTTTTTTTTAATTTTATTTTTTTAAATTAAATGTAGAATTACTATGATGGAGTGCATCATCTATTAGAATAGGAGACGCGTTCAGTGTTGTCACCTAGGAGTCTCTGCCATTTCTTGGAAAGATTTTCCTGAACTGTTGCTTAATTCTGACGGTTCCTCTCTGTTATACCCTACCGAGGGTATATAAGGACCTCAGATTTGATTAAATCGATTTTTAAAAATCAAGCTTGCTCGGATTTTTCACGGACGTCTGAATGACAAACAAACAATTTTACCACTTGACTATTCTATATACAAGGCTGAATATTAATAGTAGCACTAAATGACTGAAGTTACAACAATCCAAAAAACAAAATTACTCTACAGTACATCTCTCAGAATTGATGTATTCAATAAATTTAGAAAAATAAAAATAAAATTGTTTCAGTAGTGAAAAATGTTTTCTCAAGACACACAGCTCGAATGTTAATTAGTTATAGTGATAGCACAGAATTAAATCCTTGAAATCAACACTGAAAGTACTGAAAATACTGAAAGATATGCAAATGTATCACAAACAACATATTTCAGTTGCTTATTAGCCAGATGCAATAAATCATGCATTGTGCCGGAACGCCAGGGACTCCTATACTGGCTGGGCTTATTTACAAGGGAGACAAATTGAATTTATTTCACGTCTCCAGATATTTTCTGCAATTTGCGAGACTGCAGCCGTCACAACGAGCTGCGGAATGCACTGCCAAGCGATACTGTATGCATCTAGTAGAAGATCACACAATGCAAATGAGGGACCACACCTAACAACTGTCTGGTTAACTAAAATATGCAATATCATTAACCAAATACACTCTGACTTTCTAAAAACTATCACTGAAAAATATGTCATCCGTTGTTACAATTTCTGATTTTTTAAACACTCGTGACAAGTTATCTATAAACTATTTACTACTTTTTTCTTATACATTGTATGTAATGATTTTAAGAATACTCAATAAAACAGATATATATATTACTAGCTGACCCGGCAGACTTCGTACTGCCTCAATCGATAAATAAAAGACCTAAACATTTGTATTAAATAGTCTTAAAACAAACAAAACGAATCCGTATATAATAAAAAAGGATTTTTTGAATGAAGCATGTAGTTTTATTATTATTTTCGACATATCATGTTGCTTACTTAAAAAACAGAGTTTTCCTGAAATACTGGCTATTTTTAAAAGGCTTAAATTTGATATTGACAGACACACACTGTTATGATACAGTCTGTTAATCAATTTAAAGCTTTCTCAGAAACTTTATTTTTTGTTTTGTTTTATGGTGCGTAAATAAACAAAGTAGACGGTATAATTGTCCATGCGCGAAACAGGGAAACTCCAAGTTGATTCTGCAAACTTCTAACGACTGTCCTTGCGATTTATTTATGGTCATCGCAAAGGCCAGAAATTAATTCATTGCGCTTAGATTTTTGTTCGTTGATACGCCTGAAAATGCAAAATTAAATGGATTGTTAATGGAAACCAATAATAGCAATAATTAGTGTGTGAATATTGTACCTGTAATTGGATAGACCATCTTCAACGTGATGTCGTATCCGTCTTGCCCTTGCCAATAAATGATTGGATATTGTAACGCATCGTACAAACGATATGTCTCGTTTACACGATGCATGATATTGCTTCTTCGCTGAACGACAATTGCAGCAACATCATCAACGGTGGGTGCATTGAATCTTCGCACATGTTCACCTGTTGGGGTACGATCCGCTCTTATGACAAATTTGTGCTCATCCGATGGCATTCGTTCCAATGCTGTTTTGAACATTATAACCACAGCGTTATTAGCGTAAAAAAATGCTTGCAACTGTTCAATAATTCGTCTCTTTAACTGTCGTGTTTCCTGTATATTGCACCGCATATTCAGCTGATCCACCATCGACGAAATGAAATATATTTGCAGAAATTGATGCGGTTCATCTGGTGGTGGCACCATTGAACCATGCAAATGATATATTTGTCCTTGTATCTGTAATGGCAAACAATCATTTGTTAAAGAATACGGTGTGACTTCTGATCGTGTGATGGTGTAGTGTGTGGTGTATGTGTGGTTGTTATGTGTTGCATTTTTTTTTGTGTTTTTGATTGGTGTGAGTGATTGGTTGTGTGTGTTGTATCTTTTACCTTGCAAGTCGGCATGAAGCCGCCTTCTCGAATGATATTAGCTCCAAAGGAAGTCATGCGAAAGCAGTTATTGTATTCAAGGATGCGTTGAAGAAAATGGTTGGAATCGGGATCAGTTCCATCGAACAATGTTTTCAGTGGCTGTGGTGGTGTAAGTAATGGATCCAGTTTGACTTTTCCACTTGCGCAGTACAATCCAACCGTTTCTCTTTTGAACTTTAACGCATTACAATATCGGCATACAGTCGTCATTGGTCCAATATCTAAATTGTCATCATCACTGTAGTTTGCAGTGGGATCATAATGGAATGCGAAGCGATTGTATGATACCAATGATCTTCGTGTGCTCACGCGTTGTCTCAATCTGGCATTTTCTCTTATTATATTTTGTCTTTCTTCGCTTAAGTTCTGTGAATACACTTTTTGCTGGCTTGCATGTCTAGTGCGGCGGCCGATGTTCGCACGTCGTCCTCTCGGTATCTTGGACTACGGACAGACTGGTGAATTTAACCTCAAATGCACGATCCACATAATTTACACAGTTCAACTTACCACCTTAAGGACAAATGCCTGCTTTGCACAATACGCGTGGTTGATTTGATGGTTTCCAATTGAACTGTTAGGAAACGAATAACTTTAACCTCAATTTCACAAAATTATTTGGATCGTGCATTTGAGGTTAAATTCACCTTAACCTCAATTTCACAATTTCACAATTTCACAGTGAACACAATACCGTTTTTTTTAGCGTTTGAAAGAACGTGCGCATAATAAATGTCACATGAAATTCACTAAGCAGGTACAAATCATAGCTGTCAAACAATGTACCACGCACCGGCGCCATCTTAGAAGTGCGCCGTTATAGTACATGCTATGTATCAGAGATGGCGCTGTGTGTGAAAAATGATTTCCCCTGTTTTTCTGCCTTTCTCTTGATTTTTTTTTCCTTATTTTCTTTGCTATAAATAATACGGAGCCCGATACCTTTCCAACGAATGCAAAACCGTGGAAATCGGATCGTGCGTTCTGGAGTTATAGCATCAGGAAGGAAAACCCGACTTATTTTTATATAATAGATAATAACTTGTAATATTATTATTCAGTTCGTAAATTAGGCCATCGTAGCATTATTACATACATACCTTGGTGGTTTTTTCACATAATAATTGAATTCACTGAAAGAAGAAATAAGTTATTAATTATAAGAAGCATTAGAAACCTTAAAAATTAAATAAATATCTAATATTTGGGTAAATACTCAGGAACCATACTATATATTTTCTTATATTTTTGGTTAAAAAATGAGTATCTAAAATTTTGAACCTCTTTTTATAGGTTAATACAGAAACTTTTAAAGATTTTTAACGTATTCTACTACACACTTAAAGTAAGGAATGTGGAAATTCTCAAAATTACGCATTTCGATTTAAAAAACTTACGTTTTTACACATCTTCAATCTTATGGAAGACAGACTTGGGAAAATAAAATTGTATTTTTTTCTTTAAAAAAAGCTACATCTAAAGTAAATCTGTACAAAAATTTAAGTGGACACAATTTATTGAGCATGTTCAGTTTTTTCGACACTATATATAATCGTGTCGGAAACAACAGGGTCAGATCCTGTCTGCCCAGAAGTGGGCGACGTCGATGGCGTTACTTCTGGCCATCATCAGGTCTTCCTGGGTGCAGCTATTCGGGCACAACGCACACTCCAGAAGGTGTGACAGGGTCTGCTCCACGCCGCAGTCACATTCAGTCGGTCCGCTGTAAAACTGCCAGGCCCTCATTTGTGTCCTCGTCTTGCATACTCCGGTCCGAAGTCTGTTAAGGGACCTCCATATATTCCACCCTTGGTCATGTCCAGGGGCTAGGTCCTCTTTCGGGGCAATCCAAGTATTCCCCTCAGTTGCGCTTCTCCACATGTTCAGCCGCAGGGTGGTCTCAGGTATCTCCAGTTCCGTTGTCGACTGTAGGAAACTTCTTCTTGATTTGAGCCGTGTAGTTATCTTTTGGTACCCAAACATAGGGTGGAGTGCGTCGTGGGTTGCTTTGGTGAGTTCCCTCTTGGTAGTAACTTCTCGCCGTATGTTTGGTGGGGCAATGCCCGAGAGTTGATATAGCTTTGATATTGGGGTATTAGGCACCCCGTAACCACCCGGCACGTTTCATTCAGAGCAATATCCACTTTCTTGGTATGGGCAGACCTCACCCATACTGGCGCAGCATACTCGCCAGCAGAGAAACAGAGAGCTAGAGCACTTGTGCGGATCAGGTTTGGTTGGGCTCCCCACTTCGTACCTGCCACTTTTCGGAGTAGGTTGTTTCTGGTGGACACCTTTTGCTTAACAGACTGACAGTGTTTCTGATAAGTGAGGGTCCTATCCAGCTTGACCCTAGGTATTTAGGTGTGTCGCAGTGCTCTAACACCAAGTCGTTCCAGGTAATGTGCAGCTTTCTCTTGGCAAGTCTGTTATTAAGATGAAAGGCGCAGACTTGGGTCTTGCTTGGGTTTGCTGTAAAAGTGTTTCGACACTAAAAACTACTTGTTACTTTAGACTAAGCTATTTTTTTTTACCATAAAAAAATTGGAAAATATTCAATTTATCGAGTAAATTCATAGACATACAACATACTCTTCTATCGTACTACGGTTCACAGTCTGTACAATGCAAAACTACTCACTCTGTTGATGTTTTACTTCTTTGCTAGTTAAGTATCATATATGCAGAGTGTATGTTCTCTATGCACATTTATCAAATTTGTCGGATGCATCGCGTCGCTTGCAGTCGACAAAGTGCATTGATGTATTCGCTACTATGACAAATGAGCGGAGAAAGCGACTGGCAATGTGAAGGTTTTGTCGTGAGTCCATATGAGTAAACAAAAACATACCGCACTTTCGCTAGAACTATGAATAAATATAGTTTTAATGTAAGCAAATACAAAAAAAAATACTGGCAGGTGACGTGAAAACTATGTGGAGTGTTGTTCAGCCAACATCATTATCTCCTCATTTCAACTGAAATAAGATAATCTTAATTTAAGATTATTTATTTGTCTTTTATTTAAGATTCTTAAATAAAAGACGATTGACGCACACGAGTTCTGTAAAAAGTAGTATTGTAACTCAATCCATAATTTTCAATATTTACTACAATTCGCCGGCGGTCATAGTTCAATGGTCAAAGCATTTGCTTTTTCAAGCCAAAGGATGTGGGTTCGATCCCCGGCGGAGATTAAAAAAATATATTTTTTAATCGATTTATGAGTTCTAAAATACCCCCGGTTGGTGTGAATTTGATCCATCACCCGTATAATGCCAGTCATAGCCTATTAATAAAAATTGGTTGTAGACGAAAGTCGTCTCGTGAAGACCACCCATTCATAGTAAATTCCTGTAATAATAAGGATGATGCGTGAATTTCGGGATGTAGTCTACGACGTTGGCGGATCAACACTCCACATGCAGCGTTTAGCCATATCACCATGGTAAGCATCATAGAATTCCACAGATGAGACTTCAGAATTACTATCACCATCTGTCAAAAGTATCACTGAACTAACTCCAAATGATACAACCTGTTCGATGTGATATGAATGAAAGTATACAATGATTTATAAACTGTCATCAATCACGTCAGGTCACGGTCCTCAGAATTGAGATCTCGATGAAGAATAAGACAAATAATAACAAATAATTCCTATAAAATCAACATAATATAAAGGCAATATTAAATTATAATTATTTAAGTGAAATATCTAGGTCATCAAGAGATCTTATAGTAACGGTAAACAAATCGTCAAATATTGTCACCATGATTACGATTACTTTTGAATCAACATATCTCTTTGATTGTTACCACTGCACCTCCAAGCTGCAGTTCGCGTCTCGTTACATTATGCAAGTGCGCAAAAATATGCAGATGGCGACCGTTAGTCGGTGCGGAATGACACAGAGTCAATGCAGTTAGCGCCGTGAGTTCGCTGAGCTGCATTTATTGCACACTGCACCCAAACAGGACCGGAACATGAGGTTTCCAAGAGACCACTACCAGCAGGTCTGCCCTTTGATAGTAAGGCCTCAAAATACTGTTTACGTCTATCACAGTCTGAACGAATGTCGATGAAAACCCTTGAATTGATTAATTTTAATACTTTAAATTTTATACAAAAATACTCGATGATATTTCATACTTTAGTACAGAATTAAACACATCAAATTTACTTTATAACTGACCGGTATCATTATTATTATATTTACTTTTTCAAGGATACAACTTCAATTTTCACATTTAATTAACCTCTTTTTATAGTACAGATACTTACCGACGATAAACTGTTTACACATCAACGAATATTTTCGGAAAACTAGTTACTGATTTGAAATCATTAAGCTTATCGTAAGTTATTTATTGCTGTCAATGTCTAAATTAGGTGTTAAAAACGAAGTCTTTCCATCAGAAACGCTATGAAAAAATAAAATCTTTAAATTGTAACATTATTTTTATTTAATTGACTTCGTTGCACAATATTAAATTTTTTCTAACCCCAAATAAATATAATAACACATTATTTTTTTTCGTTAATAAATTTAAAATACTAGTTGTTTAGACGTCTACCATTCACGCCATAATCATAATTAAATTTGTATTTTTCACAATAATGCCAAAGTTTAAAATTAAAGCCTTGATTAGACCCTGTCCATTTCGTTATGCGAAATTTCAGGCCTCTTTATTTATTTCAACCTCGTGAAAAATGCGAACATTTCAAAACACTTGGCTCCCGTTAAACGTGCCAATACACTCCACTGCAGAGAGAGGAACAGTAATCTGCCAATGAAATAAACGACAATTCGCGGCTTGCATACTTTTTTCAGCGACTTTATTGCATCTATATGTTTAACGCTTGAAAGAATCTGCTTCCTACCGAACGATCATGAAAAAAGTGAAGGCACTAGAGTGAATTGTTTCAATCGATTTTTGGCATTATTAATCATATTCAATGTACTAGTGTAAACATAAGAATATTCCTTTAAATTCTTCATACAAAGCCTCTCGACTGACCCCAGTTTAGTGAAAGGAGTTGAATGAAGTGATCAAAATACACATCACAGAGTGGAATTTTTTTGCGCATTTTTTTTAAAATAATTTTGAGATATTACGCATATCTCCGTATGAATTTAAAGAGAAATAATTTTGGAAAAATTAAGATGATAATTAATTTTGCGATGGTAATTTGTAAATTAAAATATATAAGATAAACTTTTGTTAATATTTTAAACTTGTACAATGGGTGAGCAAAATTCAAGCAGAAAAGAATCGGTATAAAATATTTTGCCCGTGACGACATTAAAATCGACAAAAAAATTATCTGTATAATTTCAAGTAAGCAATAATATCAGTAGTTATGTTTAATTTTTCATTCAAAACCAAGAAATACAAGTATATCTTGATTAATATATTCATCCCATATTGGAAATTACACGATAAGAAAAGAGTTGTAATACAATTAAAAAAGATTTGACGGGTATTCTGTAATCTCAAGTAATCAAACCGTCAGATTTTTTTGCCGCTCCCTCCCAAGACTCAAAAATAATTACAAAGTTCATGACAGCTATAAAGATTATCTGCTGTGAAAGAGTTAAGGCTTAAAAATTCACACAATATTAGTTACGGATTTTTAACACATTTTTGAAAAGCTATGAAAAAAAACCTGTACTAAGTGCAAGTAGACCTTACGATAAATTCTCGCCAATATTATTATTTGACGATTGATTTCTTCAAGTATTATATAAATATAATACTTATTAATATATTCATCTGAAACTGATAAAAAAAGACTAGAGGCCTTTGAGATGTGGTCATACAGAAGAATTCTCGGAATTTTCTGGAGACACCTCGTCACGAACAATGAGGTTCTCAGGATAATCAAGGAAGATAGGCACCTAATAAGAACCATCTCAGAGAGGCGAGCCCGACGGATTGGTCACATCATGCGCCGCGATGGTCTTCTTCACGACATTGTGGAGGGGATGTTTAAGGGTAGAAAATCTAGAGGGCACCCTAGATGGGAGTATTTGCAGCAACTGTTCAAGGACATAAGTTATAGCTCTTATGCTGCGCTGAAGAGGGTTGCGGAGGAACGAGAGGAATGGAGATCAAGATGGAAGATTCTGTTGCTGCAAACCAATCCACCGGATTGATACTACGATAAAGAATATATTACATTACTTAAAACCACACTAAAAATAAATTTTATTATAAGTTTAGTGTAAAAATGATGATATTCATGCAATTCAAAAACCGAAATGTCTGCGAGGAGTCGCTTTATAGTCTTGTACTTGTATGACCAGTGGCGCCGATGAAAAACAACTACAAAATAAGAAATGCAATTCACGTGACATGGCAAATTCGCAAAGAAAGATACGAACAACACAAATGAAAAAGAAAGATAAAGAAATCTTCCCGAATTTTTCAATTTGCCACTTGGTCGCCCGTGCGGAAGTACCCGCGGTGTGATAAATCAAAAGCGCGCCAGTCAATTTGGTCCGGCGGCCGCCACGTACTGGCGCCGCTGTCCGCAAAGTGAACCGAATATCTGACTTGTCCTTCGAACCGGGAACCCACCGCATCAACGTGGCGACAGTATTAGGGAGAGAAAAATTAAAGTGACCATTTTTCTATTTGTTGTAATTAATTTAAAATGGAATTCATAAAATGCTGGAGAAGGCTATAGTAATATGGATTGGATTATTAAAAAAGGCGCAAAAAGTGAAAATTAAAGCATGTTTTTGCTCTACATACAGTTATACATTAAAACATCTAATTCTTGTAACACAATGAATTATCATCTTACATCTTCTCAAGTTAAGCCGCTCTGTAAAACCAATTGGTCCAGACTTGGAAGCACCTTGTTAATAATCTGATATCATTAAACACTAATAGAAATATCACCCAAAATTATGCCCCAGAAAACATCAACTACGTGTCTTCCTCTCCTCAAAAGCAATTCAAAAGCTCAGAGACTTGAAAGACCTGAGCTTTATTATCTTTGTTAAATTTGGCATTTAATTTATATTTTTTTAAGATTTGGTGACCAATCTAATGCTCCCGATGCGTACACCTTCTTATTCGTAGTATCAATCCGGTGGATTGGTTTGCAACAACAAAATCTTGCATCTCGATATCTTCTCGATCTTCTGCAAAACTTTTTATCTCAGCATAAGAGGTGCAACTTATGTCCTCAAGCACTTGCTGTAAATACTCCCGACTATGGCACCCTCTGTAGTTTCAACCCTCAACCATCCATTCCAAAATGTCACGAAGAAACCATCGTGGCGCATGATATGATCGATCTATCGAACTCGTCTTTCTGAGATGATTTCTACACCATTCAGTCTTGTAAAGTAAATAAAAAAATCATTGCTTATATACATTATGATTTAATGTCATATACTTATTTTACTTCTCGCAACCCTGCTTCATACAATTTTTCCTCTTTGTTCGCGTGTTCACCAGTCAACTCTGTGTAAATTGTTTTTTATTCCATTTCATCTCCCGCCATACATCGCAGATGACAAAAGCGCCAGCCAATTATTTCTATCGTTTCATTGTTTTCAGATTTTTCAATCAACTTTTTGAAAAATCCGCCCTTTGATTTTTTCAGCACCAACTTCAGAGCGACGGTTTGAAAACAAATATCGCACACATTTCATTCAATAAAACAACTGCCACATCAATTTGAAAAATATTGTTTTTAGTCATATGCAAATGCGGCAACGTCATGAATAACCTGTAAAATAGTCTGAATAATTTAATAAAGGTAAATTGCTGAAAAAAAAATTCTGTCATAGCTTTACTGCACTGTTTAAAAAAATCAATATTATTAATATGTCGTTAAAGAAGAATGCTTGATTTACGTTGTATAATATTATAATTTATTTTATCGTTTTATCTGCGCTGGGAATCGAACCCACGACATTTGGTTTGAGAAGCAATCACTTTAACCTCTGTGTTATGCCCGCCGGCAAATTCAACCAATTCATTTCTCCATCTATAATTTAGAGCTTTCAGTTTAAAGGTAACATATTATTTTGTCAGTATTTAATTTTATTAATGGCCAACAAATATTTAAGAAATCATCCGTAATAAATACATAAAAAAGTCAGCAAAAATATACATTCTCAGTAAAAAACATAAATTGGCATTATAAAAATAATTAATTGGCGATAAATTAAAAAATATTATTTAATAATAGTTCAGATTAGGTTAGGTTTCCATTTTACGTGCTAATCATTCATTCATTTTATTTTAATTTCTTGAGTATATTACTGACATTTTAATTTTATTACTGACCACATTCGTACTGTCACAATGGATACTACCAATTCATTTTCCCTACTTGAATTGGCTACTGAACAAATAAACACAGGCCCAATTTTAATTTTTAAAAAACAACCACGGTTTGTACTCTTGACCATCCGAGTGACAATGAAGCATCCAACCCTATGTTTAAAAAAAAACCTTCTAATATATGTACAACAATTATTGGCTTATAATCGGTATAAAATAAAGATGAAATATCACGAAATATTATTTTTTCTAGGAATATATGGTACATAATAAAATATTAAGTACAATTTTTTATACTCCATACTTCGTTATTATTCGTTCGTCTTATATTAGGTATTAAATAAGAGCAGGAATTTATGATTTTTTTCTTCTAAGAATAAAGCTAAATATTACACTTTAACATACAACTTCATTATATCAACAGCATAATTTGTTATTTATGTATTGTTAAAGATATAATATTATTAAACATCTACTAGAATTCTTTTTTTTATGATATTGTACATTATATTTATTATATTATCAGAAATTCTAAAACAATATGTTCAGAAATTCTGCAGTACAAAGCCTTACAATGTATGCTGAAGGAATTTAATGAAGAATATATTGACTACTTTGTTTTTCTTTTTCGAAAACAATAACATGTAAAGTGAGTTTATATTAAGAAATATTACCAAGAAGATAATATAAACAATATATCTAATACATTATCAAACGAGTCAACATTTAAAATATACAATTTATTTATATTTTTGGCTAAACATTGAATTCTTTTTTTGGAATTTTATAAAAAAAAATGTAATATCAATTCATAAATACTCGTAACATATTGAAAGTGCAGAATCTTGAATAATCGTAAATTAGACATAATTCTGTTTATTTTATGTATATTTTTTGCTAATTTCTTATTCAATATGCGACTTATACTTAACTTTTATAAGTTAAATATTTTGTACTTTTTCACGAATTAAACTTAGTAATTTAAAAAAACCTGTATTTTTTTGGTTCAGTAACTAATTCAAGGTTTTAGCAGTAAATTAAATTAATTAACAGTAAATTAATTAATTTAGTAGTGTACTAAAAAATAGTCAGTATCCACTGTGTCAGTATGAATGTGATCAGTTATAAGATTAAAATGGTAATAATAAATTAAATATTGGTAAAAAATTATATAAAATGAATGACTCACCTAAAATGACAACCTAACCTAACCTAACCGTACTTATGTATGCATTGAAAATGAGCGTTTTTTTATAAAAATCAACAGTTAACTTTGAGAAGACTATCCGATTCTATGACTTTCTCACATATTTCAGGTAGCATGCGGATTTAAAAAAAGAAGAAAAAGTCTTGGTCTTTTGAGGCAATCCAGTCAGCGACCCATTTTTTGGTATCGTCATAAGAAGAAAATCGCTGCTCAGCCAGGCCATGTGTCATCGACTGGAACAAATGGTAATCGGAGGGGGCAATGTCTGGTGAATACGGTGGGTGGGGTAAAACTTCCGATTTGAGGTTCTCCAGGTAGTTTTTTACAACATTTGCAACATGGGGTCTTGCATTGTCATGTTTCAATTTCAATTTCAATTTATTTTTCTTTTAGAAACATTACAAATAACAATATTTAATACATTTCTAAAACTGGATACAGGATAAATAACAATTTATAAATAACACAATAATAATAGGATCATTTAAAAAGTCCCGGAGCCCGCTAAACAGAAGACTCCACGAAATTACTTTGATAAATAAATTCGTGGAGCTCATGTCGTAACTGGGCTTCTCTCAAGTGGAATATATCAATATTCGAGGCGATATCGTTGAACAGTCTGATCACTCTCCCAAGAGGCATAGTCCCTGGCAGGTTAGTATTACCTCTAGGAAGAACAAACAATATGTGCCTCCCTATCCTCAAATAATTGTCAGGGACAAACAAACCAATTTCAAACAAAATATCAGGATTTCTGAACACGCCGCGCACTAGGCGAAAGAAATGAATACTCAAGCACATATCTCTTCTAGTTCTCAACTCATTTATCCCAACATACCCCGTATAAAGTTAGATGGGTACAGCCACGGATAATATCTATACATCTTCATGTAAAGAAACCTCAAAAATTTCTTCTGAACTCTCTCTAACATGAGGCCATATTTATACTCGTGGGGAGCCCAAATAATAGACCCGCTCTCAAGTATGCTACGAACCAATGAATTGTACAGTGCGACCAGTACGTTAGTGCTCGAGAAACTCCTGGCACTACGCAGAACAAATCCTAACATATTCAGTGCCCTTCCACACACAGCTTCAATGTGAGCATGAAACGTTAGCTTGCTTTCAAAGAATATGCCAAGGTCTCTGATGGATGATACTCGCGGGATGCCAATACCATCCATACTGTACCTATGGTATACCATCTTATAATTACGAGCATACGATAAGACGCTACACTTAGCAATATTAAATATCAGTTTGTTATGCGCACCCCAGTCAGATATATTATCAATATCCGACTGGAGAAGTCTGCAGTCGTCTTATGTTGAAGAATAAACTAATACTGACCGTTCGCTAAATAATTATTACCCATTAATAGAATTAAAAGCGGTCCAAAAAAATATTTGCCCTTATAAAACGTGCAGTAATAACAATAAAAACCTTGAATATTTCTGATACAAAATAGCATATACTAAAAAACAAAAAATTCTTGCCATCTTAGAAATGTTCCATATTATATATATTTATTTTCCAATTTTCCCATCAAGCGGTTAAACATTTTATATTTTTTTGCCCGAAAAGACTATTCCGGAAGTGAATAAGAAATCGTTTTCTTGAAAAAAATACAAAATAGAAAAATCTTCAATCGGTGAACGTATAAGCTTTCTAGAATCAAATCCAATCTATCTATCTTCAGTCGGAACACTCGCTGTCCGAGATTCAGTTTCAACATTGCTCAGAAGAATTGCCAAGATGTTGAAAGCGCTTGACTGCGTTTTGAGGGTTCACGGGTTTGCTCTCTGGCGAAACTTACAAAAATAAATATTTCAAGAACAATATATAGAAAGACATCTTCAATACAGCATTTCATTGATGTGCGATTGACTATTTACTCGTAAAAATACCTGTCATTACATTTTGAAATGTAAAGTCCTTTAAATATAATGAGTCGCCAAATGAACAATATCTTCCTTTCATGTCCGTTCCATATCTGTAACATATGGTCACAACAAATTATCCCCCTTTCAGTTGCAATGTCATCAACAAATTACCTCCATTCAGTTGCAATGTCATCAATGGAAATTTTCCTCTTCTTATTACATGTCTGTACCTGAAGATCCATTTGGAATGAAATATGATTCCCAACCACCTCAAAAGCATAAGTCAGAGGAGTTGAAGAGACGACGCAGCTCCGAGTATGAAGCATATTTTTGGATGATTTGATAATCAGTTTTTTTTATCGATCGGAGAACCAGCTCGACGCTTTCGACGCATGGACTATTTTGTCCTAAATGGATGATTAACCCAGTATATATTTTTTTAATCTTAACAATATATGCGGTTTTTCCAACTTGAAAAAAGTTTTTAAGGTGATGTTTCGCCTATAGACTCCGAAGCGTCTATTTTTTTCAAGCATAGCTAAAAAGTTAAGATGATGTGCTAATGATGATTAACTTTAGTTGCCTATTCTTCAAGCCACCAGGCTCGCGCTGTCCTGGAGGTCCGTCGGGTTTTATATATAGAATGTACTCGGCAGAGCTGTGGAAAACAGAGCTTACGTGCAATGAGACGAGGACCAAGACAATGTCCATATGCTCCAGTTGAGGGAGCGGATATAGAAATGATGAATAATGATGGTTGAATACTGGTCTGCAGTCTAATTATATTTGCAATTTGCACATACAATACTTATCCATCTTCGAAATAAAAGCGAGCATCATACCACCACAGTCTGTAAGCATTCTCTTTTTTGTGCTTCAATAAAAAAGGTTTCTTCAGGAAGAGGATATTATGAAATTTCAGGAGCTGTTAATTGAAAAAGCTCACACTAAGTGAAAACTGGTGGCCGAAGAACGAAACAGCTTTAACGTTTTATTTCATTTCATTTCGGATAGGTTTAATTCATTTTTGACGTCTCCTGAAACTAAAACTGACAAAGAAACGAAAGCTTAAAATAATGCTCACAAATATCGCACCTTATACTTTAAACTGCTTTTAAATCTTCTCCAGTAACACAAATACAATATATAATTATTTCATTTTTTTTCGATAGATAATTCTTGGTTGAATTCTATAATATCAGATATAAATTAAATAATTTTTAGAATTTATCCCACAATATATTTTTCGTTTTGTTTCAGCTTAAATTTTACCGGACTTAACGCCATTAACATTATCATCAATTGATGATATATCTACTTAGAATTGTATAGCTTTCCCATCTACTTTTGGATTATCCACCAAAAAAAGAATTATTTGTTAAATTATTTCTAATTCTTACTTAAATACATTTTGATGTAAATGTTTATTGTTTTTTAATGGCCTTTGTAATTATATATATATATTATTTTGTTGTTTTCATCAATGAATTCCCTTATATATTCATTATTACCAAAACACATATACCCATCACACAATTCATATACACCTTTTCACTCACTCTTTGCTTTATATAGAGCCAACACTCACTTTACTAACTGACTTGAAAATGGCCATTCGACGTGGCTGAAACATGTCGTCAACAAATATATTTTGGCATCAATTCTAAAAATTCTTTTATTTATATCTGATAATATACAATTGATATTTGAGCTATACACTGAGTTTTTTCTCGCAATTTTTATATCATTTTATATTATTCACTATTGCTATCGCAAGTGATTATTTTCTCGCAATTTTCATATCATTTTATATTATTCACTATTGTTATCGCAACTTATAACCCTTACATGACCTTTGCCATCTGCCAGATGCATCCTTTTTTCGAAAGTCAAATTGCCTTTCACTAAAATTCCATCCAATAGATTTTAAAGAAAATATTCAATAATTACAATAGAGAAAAGCTTAACAATTTTACTTGTTTTTATGTTATTTTATATTAATTTCTACCAAGTTTATTGGAAAGTGATGATCATTCTGATTGAATATAAGTCTATGATTTTATAAGTTTTGTGGAGGAAACATTATATGTGTCTCTTCAAAAAGACATAAATAACCCGTCGCAAATATAATTATCTCATTCTTATTTGAATCATGAGATCAATCTAATCTTGTATATAACTGTATACTAGATCGTGAGAAGGATTTGTTGACTTTGTCATTACTAATTAGATACAAGATTAGAAGAAGAAGGACTTGTGAGTTTTCCATGATAAAGTCGATCAAGAAATAGAAAAACTTTGATTGGAAATTTTCTTAAGGCTTACGTCGAGTTTTTTTTAATAAATGGACTCTCGCTTTTGAGGACAATACTATATATTTAATGTATTTAGAGGGATTTTTAGAATACATAACTGACCTAGTAAAAGACAAAAATCTCTAATGAAGCTTAAGCTGCACAGCTTACGAATAAAGTCAACCAAAATAATTAAAAAGCTCAAAGTTTCATTAAAACATGTTTTTCAGTTAAGCTTTTCAAGCGCGCAGTCCCGGGTAGAGGAGGTTGTGCTCTTATAAAGCTGCGAACGACTCTTGAGCTTAATTATTTAGTTACGTAAAGGTGCCTCAGTAAACTAACTTCACTTGTATGGTGTGATATACTGCAACGTGAAAGAATACGTGATTTTTTTCTCTAAAATATAAATCAAATTAAATTGATATTCGTAAATTTCAATAACTAAATTTCATTATTTATTTCTGCGCGTAATGTGTTACTTATGCATGTTACTAATGTAATGTATTACTTTATAAGCCACTGAATTTATATACCAATATTGAATAACTGATATGCACTGTTAACATAATAAACCCAGCTTACTAAAGCACTCACAACCCTCTCATCGTACTACCACCAAAATCGACTACAGCCAAACCCAAGCAAGACCCAAGTCTGCACCTTTCATCTCAATAACAGACTTCCCAAGAGGAAGCTACACATTACCTGGAACGACTTGGTGTTAGAGCACTGCGACACACCTAAATACCTAGGGGTCAAAGCTGGATAGGACCCTCACTTATCAGAAACACTGTCGGTCTGTTAAGCAAAATGTGTCCACCAGAAACAACCTACTCCGAAAAGTGGCAGGTACGAAGTGGGGAGCCCAACCAAACCTGATCCGCACAAGTGCTCTAGCTCTCTGTTTCTCTGCTGGCGAGTATGCTGCGCCAGTATGGGCGAGGTCTGCCCATACCAAGAAAGTGGATATTGCTCTGAATGAAACGTGCTGGGTGGTTACGGGGTGCCTAAAACCTACCCCACTATCAAAACTATATCAACTCTCGGGCATTGCCCCACCAAACATACGGCGAGAAGTTACTACCAAGAAGGAGCTCACCAAAGCAACCCACGACGCACTCCACCCTATGTTTGGGTATCAAAAGATAACCACACGGCTCAAATCAAGAAGAAATTTCCTACAGTCGACTACGGAACTGGTGATACCTGAGGCCACCCTGCGGCTGAACATGTGGAGAAGCGCAACTGAGGGGAATACTTGGATTGCCCCGAAAGAGGACCTAGCCCCTGGACATAACCAAGGGTGGAATATATGGAGGTCCCTTAACAGACTTCGGACCGGAGCAAGCAAGACGAGGACACAAATGAAAGCCTGGCAGTTTTACGGTGGACCGACTGAATGTGACTGCGGTGTAGAGCAGAACCTGTCACACCTTCTGGAGTGTGCGCTGTGCCTGAATAGCTGCGCCCAGGAAGACCTGATGATGACTAGAAGTAACGTCATTGACGTCGCCCACTTCTTGGCTGACAGGATCTGACCCTGTTGCTTCCAACACGATTATATATAACCTGTTAACATAGAACAAGCCATCTTTTTATGGTAACACGTACAGGAGAATACCGAGAGATGTTGATTGTGATACTGCAGTTTCATCTGTGGATTCTATGATTCTTACTATTCTAAAAATTCTGTAAATAACACTCTTTGTAATAACAGTACAGTACGTATTAATTTCTCGATTTTACTAGCCTGTTTTATACCCGGCTAGCGACGGGTATAAAACATGGTTGCAAAGGTTTGTAGTTTGAATCCCAACGTCTGCCTTTATTTTGATGAAATAAACGGCATAAAAATCAAGTAAATCACTTGTAAATCAAGTTTCATTGTGTATATCTTAGTGTCATAGCATCTAATGTGTGTAAAAAAACCATGTATTAAATGTATAACTATAGTTGTTAGAGGTCAAGTAAAGGCATCGGTACTGAGCCGATAATTTATAAATCATAATGTAAGAAATTACATACACATAATCTTTTTAAAAGAAGTCTCGATTCTTAAATTATCCACATTTTTGCAATCGTTTCATCTTTTTTTTAATTCGCATACATTTGATTATCAAAATTATCAACTTTTTTTTATATTCAAAAACTAACTAATCAATTTTATAAACGTCATTATTTTTCACTTTATTTATTTCAACAAATAACAGTTGATTTTTATAGACCACTTGATCGTTTTGTAACTTTACGCATTTCACTTAAATAAGTACGGAACGGTTAACTCTTTGACAGCCTCCTAGTTCAGACGCTGTTTTAGGGAACCAACTCCAAGTAACTGGTTTCTGAGGTTCCCAGAACTTGTTCAAATGAAGACGCTGACCAGCCAACTGCCCTGGATGAACTCTTGGATGGTCAAAGTTCTTGAGGTAAACCATCCCTAAACAAGTCAGCTTCTTAAAACTAACTGTTTGCCTTTAAATTAACATTTTACGAAAGCTTTTCCTTGACTTTTTAGTAGTTACTTGTTTTTCACATTTACCATTTAAAACACAAATATTTTATCATACTTTAGAGCGAATATGGTTAAAATGTTGAATATTAAAAAATACTGAACAGGACGCACATGAATGGACTTAAAATAAAGAAATAATCAATTTTTGAATGAACCGCTTATGATTTTGTTGTATCAAATAATGAAATCATTAGAAGCTATTTAAATAATAATTATTTTATCAGAAACAATAACAATTATCACTTATTATAAAAATGACAAAGAATTCTAAGAAAACATTAGGTATTTAATTGTTCAAGATTACTTAAGTGCAAAACTCCAAGTGATGATGGAGTCTTGTAATTTACTTTGATAGTTAATACTGGCGATTAATTCTTAAGTTAATTATTTTTATTTAAACATGTGTAGGAGAATGCCACCCAATGTTAATTGAGGACAATTAAAGACGGAATGATAGAAAGTTTTATGAAATTCAGCTTATTTTCCCGCGTCTTCCGAAAATGGCAACGATCTATTTATAATTTATTGTGAATGGGTGATATTCACAAGATGACTTTTTCTCACTGCCTTGTTTCATTATCAAACTATAGCATACAATTTAACGGATGAACAATTCATATATTCTTAGACATCCGTTCTATATCTGAAATATGTGGTCACCAAAAATCAGACGGACTTTTGCCATCGTACATGACTTATCCCATAATATCTCTTCACTAGAAAATCCACTTTGCAACATATATAGTTCCTGACGAACTACATAACAGGATCCCGGTAGCTTAATGATACAGCACTGTAGTATCCGAGGCATATTTTGAGTAATTTGCTAATCAACTTTTTCAAGAAATCAGATAATCAGCTCGATACTTCTGAATCCTTACCATTTGGTCTTAAGAGGCGGCTCAATCTTATCAATAACTCGTGGTAAGCATCAGGCGGTAGCCTATCCAAGTTTTGGTCCGCATCCAATGTAGCTCAACTTCAGTAATCTAACTAGAATTGTGCTTACAGTGTGCTTTTGTTGTAGGTCAATAACATTTCATAGATCTGATCATAAATATGATTTTTGCATATATACTTAGATTTCAGAAAAATTTGACTTTCTGACACTCATTTTAAGTGCATAATTTATAGCTTATATTTTTTAAATTAAATATCTTCATGAATGTTTTGCTGAAATATGTACAATGTACACGAAAGTATAGTCCTAAAATAAAAGATACTCAATGTGATCGTTATAAAATACAGATTTATTTAATTGTATATAAATCAATATGTATATAAATCTTCGAAGTTTAACGAGATTCGAACTCGTAACCTTTTGCATGACAGTCAATTACCTTAACCTCTCGACTTAACGCCTCGGTAATTAGTCAGATTAGTTCGTTAATGGCTCCCCGACGTTCGTGTTCACTAATTAGCTCCAGTCTCAGACTAATGATGATTATTTTTAACAAGGGTTTATTAAAAACTTATGGAAATCGCAATTATGATTATTTCAGAACATAATCACCGAAATTAATACCATTAAGGGTGATATTACAAAAGGGTTAGACCAACATTGTGGTAATTTTCATAACTACGAAATTTAAGCAGTCATTATATTAAATGTAAGTAGCGTTTGCTTAAGTTATATGGGTTATATAATCCAAAGAAAACATAATAAAAGTATGTACAGTAAAAGCTGGTCCTTGGTTCGTGCAGCTGAAAAAACTGTAAGACATTATTTTATGACAGCCATATGCATGAGTTAGAGAAAGGATATTGAAGAAGGAGGATGAGAAGAAGAAGATAAAGAGGATGGAGAAGAATAAAATGGAGAAGAATAATTGATATACTTGTACATTTGAAGAGAAATAATATGACAGTACGTTGTCTTATTAATCGGCTATGACTGGATAAAAAGATACCAATTGTTGATTCGTAGTACTATAAGTTAATATAGTACAACATTGTTTGGGATGAGAATACGCTATAACAGAGAAAAGAAAATAATACCTATCGTCAAAGATCAATGCAATCATGTTTTTAATATAAATAAATTAAAAATGGATATCTGAATAATTTCAAATAACCAATCTCCGTTCACTTGCTTGGCGTTACAGAGCGTTACGCTTCAACGAGGGACGCTGCACTTGTCGTTTTATTTTTTTACGTTACGTAAGTTTTCAATACACAGCCATCACGTAGAATATCGATTGTGGCGAAGATCGCGAGACATGACGCTCGATTCACAATGCAACAGTGATAGACAGCCATTGCAACGAGTTATTTTTTTATATCAGCGTCGTACTCTCAAATTCTGAATTTGAAAAATACTCGCGACGTAGAAGATGTTTTACGATGGAAAAATCAAGAAGGTGGCACAGGAGAGATGATGTGGGATGAGCGTGTTCTGAAAGAATACTGAGCATAGTGTCTGATGGACTACCAAGAAGATCACATAAAAAATGGATTATCTGTGTCTCGGGAACAGCCTAGGAATCGTAAGTAAATTTTAAAATCACAGACTTAGTTGATGCTTCACTTTTCACAAAGAAGAAAATCTTAATTTTAATTAATTTGATCTATATGCATGACCAAGATATAAATAAATATATAAATGTATTCAAATATAAATAAGTCACCGTCTCAAAAAATCAAAGAAACAATGAAAAATTTAATGTAAAATATTTATATTAGAGTTAAAGAACACGTCTGACACTTACAATTTTTTTTTCAGAATTCTCGAATTGCCTTAAAAGTAATAATCATAATTTTTATCCAAACACGGGCGTTGATATTCTTCATAAAAATAATAAAGATAAAATACTTGATAATTTAGAATCACTAAAAATAAAAAGTCATAAATTATAATAGAAAAAACCTTCATAATCAGCTTTTAACGTGTAGCCCGGTTCTTAATATGTTTCCTATGAATTCGCTCTGTTCAACTATTACATATCATAATTCTTTCCCATTCACGTCTCTTTATGATCTTAATTAACTTTTTTGTATTAAGGTTTAGTTTATTAGTAGCTCCTGACGATGGTGCCATAAAACTGAAAAAGGTAAAGTTATTATTAATTAAAACTCAATTAAAACAAAAGTGGTTTCACACAACAATTTTACTTTTTTTATTGTTTAAAATAGATATTACTTAACCTACCAGTAACTTTTTATAATATAATCTTGACTGAATACTACTCTTAAAATGATCGTTTTGGAATTAAAAATTACTAACTAAAATTATTAATCTCCTTATATACGAGTGGTTATACTGCATTTAAATGGTTGTCAATCTGTGCATTACGTGACAGAATGAAAAATGACGTTTTTGAATTGACGGTAGAGCACTGCCGAGATTATTCCAAGGTGAATGAGCGGCATTTCACGGGAGCTAAGACATAGCAAGCCAGCCGGTGGTCACACTTCGAGAGACAATCCCAACGATGGAGTATCACGATGCTCATCACCGAGGAAGGAGACAATGTAGAGTGACTGCAAATTGATTCAATTATGCATTTAATGTTATGTACGTGACAAACAATACCATGTTGCAATTCATTGTTATTACATATACGAGAATCTAATAAGAAACAGTTGCATCTAAGCTGATGAAACATGCAACCACAAATCATGTATAAAAAGATACTAAGCATATTATATTACAGCCTAGTAAAAAATTTCAAAAAACAGAATCTTGCATCTTGATCTCCATCTTGATCTGAATTTATTTATAAGCTCTATAAATACCCCAAGTTAATTTTATTAATTACTTAGGGCGCAGAGATCTGGAAAGAACAGCAAGACTTACCTTTAAAATAAAGGTCATCTAACGTGCCATGAAGACATACATACTGGGAGTGTCTCGAAAAGTTAAAATCTGAAACAATGATATCTGAAGAAGAACTCAAGTAGTGGAGGCTACCTATCAAATAAACACACTCAAGTGGCAATGGTCAGGGCATATCTGTCGTATATAAAATACGTAAATTGACGTTGGCAGATCAACAATCCAAAAGCAGCGCATATCTATACTTAAAATGACAAGCTTTATAAAAGCAATACAATTTATCTGTCGATATCACGTATATGTTTTTATAAAAAAGGATATTCACAGAAACACAGAAATTCATAAAAATATTTTTGTTATTCAATATACAGTTCTATGTCGTGCATTTATTCTTGTAGTGTTGTCTTGCATGTCTACTTATGTAACGCAAGGTTCTCGGTAGTCGAATTTGACCCCCTTGTGTGGGTACGTGCATTAGGAGTCCAAGCATTCCCATCCCATCGCGAATATTTGTCATGATAATGCGTTAACGACTTTATTGGCAAGGCTCGCGTTCCCAGAGAATGCGACCATTGACGTAACGAAACATCTGCAACCACATGTACATGTAACAAATACTTACATTACGCTTTAACAACGAAAAATTTAAAACAAAAGTAGGAAAGGTTTGTGACTGTTTACCAGCTACATGATTTTTGTAAAATATACTCGTTTATTAACATTGAGTCACCCCTTAAGCACAAAAAAATGACCAAGGCTTATCATCCAATCTCCCTAAAAAAAACGCTGATGATTAAACACCCAAATATTTCTCTGGTACTACACCTGCAGTCTTAATGCCACCGGTAACCTATGGAATGCTCTTCCAGCGTTTGTGTTTCCTCCTTCCTACAATCTGGATCTCTTCAAGAAACAGATACATATACACTTGCAATCTCGCCAGCCTACACACAAACATGAACACAACACACGTTTTCCGCATGCAGCGTCCAGCCTCCCTGGCTGAGCGTCATAGAGTGCATTTGTCTTGACTGGGTGTGCTCTCCTGCAAGCGTTTACATAAAAAGAAAATGCGAGCTTGCGAATCGTTCCCTGGAGGCTTTCGGGAACCATCTATGTTTTTATATGGACCTCCAAGTATAAAGGTATTCTGGTACAAGGCATTGACTATCTGAGCTTACAGAATTCGGAAACTGAAAAATTTCGTAGTCCATTTGATCTTTTCAATTCAAATAAAAAAAAAAATTGAGAAACAATGGAGAAAAATATACGGCAGACGCTCGGATTCGTACCACGAAGTTTTTCAACATGTTGGCATAAATATTCAGTGGCTATATATAATATTTAAGTGTTTTCTAAAACCCCAACAAAACATTTCTTTGTAAAATACAGTTGGTTCACTAAACCGTTTTTACCACTGATTTTGACACTGCCACACATCACTTCATATCCATCCCACACGAAGCGTCCAAATGAATTGGTTGTGCATCATAGAGTCCGTGTAGAATCAACACCATCTACTGGTGAATAAATTTATTATATTATTTGTTTCTATGTTTGAAAAATTTGCTTTCAATCCTATCAAGTTAAACGCTTTAGTTGACTGTAATAAAAAAATTAGCTAAAAAACAAACAATAGTCTTGCATTAGTTTGCTTAGACAAGAGATGCACATAGAGACTCTACTACAATTAATCAATACTTGCATCAGACGGAAAGGTTATATTTGTTTATAAATAAGTCCATTTTTAGCTTCTGCTGTTATCAATCTTGATCTTTGTCTGTCAACGTCGACCTTCAATATGTATCGCACGTACAAACTTGGATCACGATTAAATTGTTTTCGTTTTCTTAAATAAGCGCATCATAATGTAGTATTTAGTATTCTGTGAGAAATTGATGGCATCATTCGTATGGTAGCAGAATTTAAAGCAAATAATATTCATCTAAATCTTTATTTCTACTTAATGCTTAAAAAAACAATAAGTTAAATAAAAGCAGATAAATGATACAAAATAAACCTATTAACCGCTTCTGTGCCAAGTGCCCAGCAGGCCGGCTATAGAAAAAGAGCGACTATTCTCGCTCTGGTTTGAGCCTCTGTGTCATCATATGTCCCGTTTTTTTGGTTAATTTAAAATATAGAAAACACAGTGACATCTCTTGCTGCCATGTTGAAATAATAAGCTACTACGTATTGTCAAGAATTATCGATAATACATCGATTTTAAAAATAGCTTTTGATTTTTCAAAAAAATGACTACCCTCGGGGTCTCCCCATATGAAAACCAGTTGGCATAGAAAAGGTTAAAAGTCAGTCGTTTAACGAGCATGTCTGTCATTTCGGATAATGCGTTAATACCGGGCTGTATATACTATATATCCTACTTAGTTGGAGCATATACTGATCACAAATTCACACCACATAGATCTGCCAGCTGCTTGGCTCCTCGCCCATACCATTTCAACCTTTTGCGAAAACTCCACCGAGTACATTTTAAGTATAGTTTCTGATAGCGAGTGTCCGGAAACAAGCGCCATATATAAATAATATAAATCTACAATACGTGTTAACTACTCGACTCGACGGACGAAGCAAATGGACAAGCGGTCAGCGACGGGTAATAAATTGAACATGGTTCCAAAGGCTCGTGAGTCCTAATCCTAGCGTCTGCCGTTTATTTAACTTCAATAATATTGAACTTTATTTTAAAAGTTTCTTAAGAAAAATTTGTCTTTTATTGTGATACTTGTTCATGTGATCCTAGCATACAAAATACTAGTCCGCTAAAGCATTATCTGATTGAATGCATCATCCACGAGAACTTCATCCACGTGTTCTGTATGGATCACTGGGAATCTCTGCCATTTCTCGGGAGGACCTTTATAAACTACTGCTTAGTTATGACGGTCTCTTGCTTTTAAACTACATCAAATATATCATTAGCATAACGCGCGCTGTTAACGAGAATACCATTGAATAAATATATATTTACTTGATCTAACATTATATATTTTTTTATGTAAACACATACAGGATAATACCGACAGATGGTGATAGTAATTCTGAAGTCTTATCTGTGGAATTCTATGATGCTTACCATGGTGTATATGGCTAAACGCTGCATGTGGAGTGTTTATCTGCCAACGTCATAGTCTACAGCCCGAGATTCACGCATCATCCTTTATTATTACAGGAATTTACTATGAATGGGTGGTCTTCACGGGACAACTTTCGTCTACCAACATTTTTAACTAATAGGCTATGACTGACATTTTACGGGTGATGGATCAAATTCACACCAACCAGGGGTATTTTATTTGCAAAAGGGCCTAACCACAGCCTAGTTTTTCTACGTTTCATTATGCACTAATAAATATTAAATGGTGTTTTTGTGGGTATTGTTTGTTTAAAAATATTGTAGGTACGCCTTTGCAGAAGGGTTCTTTGTGAGATGCCTTCATGTTCCGCGAGGGTCAGATGGACTATCAGCCATTCCTTGCGCGTGTGGACCCTCACCAGGACTAACGGGCCACGCTGCCGTAGACGTGTCTCCCATAGAGATCGCCCGTCCTCGGTGGACGTCCGCGTCCATCGTCCATGCCCTCTTGTTACGTCGTTTTGCATGGATCGCCGCACGTAGCGCATCACTGTGAGAACGTAACGGGACGATTTGCTATACGCGAGTTCATTATTGTTCATCGATCCTTCGTGACCTAACCTAAACAACTGTAAAACGTACTTCAGACACTTTATATTTCGTTTTCATAGAAATCATGTGACAGTTTTAATAAAATAGCAGTTAACAATAAAAATTAAGACTCAATAGCTTCATAACAAAGATTAGTACTTTATCTTTCCTTGGAAGTTTCAGGATAGTCACTCACCGTCCTTAAAAACCTCCAGATTTTGACACTGGTCTGATTTACACAACTTTTTCTTATTATTTATGTTCACACATTACAATATCCTTCAGACGTTAATGAAGAAATCTCATCCGTGTATTTTAAGGAACGCATTTTACGTGAAGTTTTGATCTTTCAACGTTATTATACTTCAGGCAGGTATTCAAGTATCATTAATTTTTAGAGAGTCTCACTATAATACGTAATATTCAAGGAACAACTTTCGTTTACCAACAATTAAGTATACTTGTGACTTACTACATGACTTACATGTTTCTAATAAAAGATGAATTTTGACACCAGCATGATATCAATAGACGTTTTAAATTGATTACAAATCATATTATTTTTAAATTCGTCAGGGATCAAACCCAACACCTTTTAAGTATGGTACGAGTAAGGAAACAATTTAACACTAAGCCATATTTCCCAGCCTGTAAAACATATTCAAAGCATCTTTCTCAGAATCCTTATTTTATTTTTTTCATGTGATTCACATGCCATATTACTACCTAGTAATGTTAAATTACTTTGTTTAAATTATGATGAATCAATTTTAGGCTTCGTTTTTGTATATTTTTTAGATCTAGCTAAACTGAGTTTGAAAGTTGTTTGAAAGTCTATTCACAATTTCATTACTAATTTTTAATACAATTATTATCTAATATAATACATTCATTTACACTGTTAATTTGTAAACTGTAATTAGTTATGTACTTAATTTATGAATACTCAAATAAGACTGCCTACACAGCAAAATAGGCTCAATAAAATTCCAGAATATTCTTCTTCTTCGTGTCAGTGACGCCAAATTATTTCTGTCCAGTATCTGGCAACATCGATAGTGCGTGTGTTGCCTAGCATTAGGTCTTGAGGTGTGCAGCTTGTTGGGCACATGGAGCAAGATCTCAGGTGTGAGGCGGTCTGCAGGTCTCCCAGTCGCACAATAGTAACTCTCCCTGCCAAAGAATTCCCCACCGCTCGAGGTTGTCCTTTGTTCGACCAACTCCGGTTTTTTAATCTGTTCAGGGATTTCCATGTCCGCCAATCAAGGTTCTTGCCAGTTGGAAGGCCTTCCTTTGGAGCAATGAAATCCTCTGGTGCTTTGACTTTTCGCCAGAGCTGGAGTCTCTCATTTTCAGGGCCGGAATATTTAAACATGAATACAAAAATGACTCTTTTGAATAATCTACTATTAATAAATCATAAGTATATAAGAGATTCCTTGTATGCACTTAATGTTGAAAAAAACATATTGAGTATAGAAGTAAGAATCTTAACCAAAAGTAAAAAATTCCAAAACTCAATGCAAATTTTGTAAATGTTATTCATGTTCCAGTGGCCTTTAGTGTGCGTCAATCATTATTCTATACGTTTTTTGTTATTATTACAGTCTACGCCGTGAGTTATGGCGTTTCGGTCGTAACTGTGGAGTGGTCGCAGCACGGAATTCGCTCCAAGGCCGACCGGAAGGCAAAACATGCGCAATGCCAGAACGTAACAACAATAAAATGTTATTACCGTTGAAGATTGATACTGCACCGATATATAAATTATCGTGTTATATTGTGTTCGTTTAAATTACAAAGTGGCAACACTAAAGAATTCTTATAACTTCCGCCTACAGCATTATGTTTGTAATGTGAACAATATCACACGCAATTATTTTATTTTTACGAGTATATTTAAGGATTGGGCAAGTATCAGCAAGTAAATGTTGCTTTATCAATATATAAAATAATATATTTGTATTACAATTGATATCAGCTTGATATAGCTGGATGCGGAAGGCGGAGGATCGAAGAGGATGGAGACTCATGCGGGAGGCCTACGTTCAACAGTGGACGGACACAGGCTGATGATGATGATATAGCTCTTTTAGGCTGACGCCGAAAAGCCTCGAAAAACGATATTTCGTTCCAATGTACAAAAAGTACTGAAGAAGCTTTCATAGATAGCGAAACAACAGTCTCCCATCAAGTGAAACAGTGCTCAATGTGATTCATATTATAACAAGGTGTGAAATTCTTATCTATTTAATATTCAAAGAGATCTCAAACTGAATGTATATAAAATAAATAATACAATAAAAATATTTTAATTAATATTATTTATTTAATTTCAAGATATGTTTATGATGAATGATAATATTATGTTTACTGAGCATTTTTCATGACTGAATCACGATGATAATTACTCATATTTTTTCATACAATATTTTATACATTTTATTTCAATGTTAACTAACAGCCAAGGCCGTTTTCTTTCAGGAAGTTAATGCCCGATTTTAACCAAATCAAAACATGACTAAATTAATTAAAATAATTATATAGTTGTGCGGTTATACCGTAAGACATTGTATGGTAATGAAGTGAGAAATTTAATTTATTCTCAATCGATTATTAATCGCTTTGAGAACATGCGGTAACAAGGCCGATTGAGATATTTTTTTCTCAAGTATAAAGTAACGCAGTATCTTTTGTGTGTAAAGTAACGGAGAGTTGTGGTCGAAATGTCAACACGGATATACTATCAAACTAAATGTTGTGGGTTCGATCGCCGTTGAATCTTAGTAAATATAAAAAGATTTGTAAAACGATTTCAAAGCTCCATTGTTGACAATTTAGAAATTATATATTTTGGTAGAGGGAATCTTTTAGGCCTAAGTAACGAATAGGTGTAGTCGAAATATTAACATGATTTACTGTTATGCTAGTTGTTGTGGGTTCGATCCCCGTTTAATCTTAGTAAATTAACAAATATTTTTTAAATAAAATTCTAAGCTCTAAATTGTTGACATATTAGAACTTGATATTGTGGATTTTGGGTTGAGCCGTGTGTGGCGAATTTATTCTATCCGATATTTCGACCACCATTGCATGGGTCTTCTTCTGGGTTGATGACTTTGTAGAAGTACAAATCTGGCCGTGAAAGCCTAAGAAGTTATTTAACTTAGAACTTATATATTTGGGTCGAGGGAATCTCTTAGGCCCACATTGTCCAGGTCTCGATAGCATCGGGCTAATCATTCAATACACTTATATAACAACATAACTGATTTATTAACTAATAATAGAAATATGTTGTAAGCAATTGGCACTATATCTGCATATTCTCTAAGCACCAGATTCCCATTGTCCTAGAAGCTCTACAGGACGAAAGATTAATATTTCACAATGTTGGACCAGACAAGGATCATGAAAATCTTACAGTTGACCACTGATGAATTCTTCAAAACTCTAAGAGTGTTTGTGTTTAATCAGTTTTAAAATGTTACAAGAAATGGTTGAAATAAATTATTAAAAAAAAATCAATTCATTCCATAAAAAAAACCTAAGCAGTAACTCTTTGAACGGAAAAGTTTTTTTTTATGTAAACACATACAGGAGAGTACCGACAGACGGTAATAGTATTTTTTTAAGTCTCATCTGTGGAATTCTACGACGCTTACCAAGGTGAATATGGCTAAGCGCTGCATGTGGAGTGTTGATCCGCCAACGTTATAGACAACAGCCCGAGATTCACGCATCATCCTTATTATTAGCTTAAGCGCTTTTGGAATGACCATTCGGTTATTAAAAAGCGCTATACAAACTCTGATATAATAATAATAATATTACAAGAATTTACTAAGAATGGGTGGCCTTCACGGGACGACTTTCGTCTACCACCAATTTTGATTAATAAGCTATGACTGGTATATTACGGGTGAGTGATCAAATTCACACTAACCGGGGGTATTTTATAGTTCAGAAATCGATTAAAAATCCTTTTTTTTTTAAGCTTGCAAAGCAAACTCTTTGACCATTGAGCTATACCCGCCGGCAAAGGGCAAAGGGTTGCTATCAATTGTGGATGATGCACAAATGCCAGGCTATATTACGTTGATCAATCAACAGTCTGCACACAACGCAGCCATCGTCAATTTACCATGTGTCTAGGATCTACATATGAGATTTCTCCATTACATTATTGCAGTATTGACAAGTATGTATTTATTTATTTTTAAATATACACAACATGCTGAAAATGATATATAGCCTTTAATTAAAATCACTTTCGCTTACCTTGTATTAAAATTCTGGTAAGACATTCTTGGTCTAGTGACATTTGGTTAGCATCTTCAAAGAATCATCAATAATGATTTATACAATCGCTTCTCACTACAAAGATTCTCGAAATTCGTCTATAGATCATCACATAGATCACAATAACAAATTCAAAGATCATGAGATAGATCACAAGAACAGATCGTCTATATCACGCGCAAAGCTTGACATTAAAATTTCAATTCATACTTCACCATAGTTTTGATTAATGTTTGTTGAAATGTAATATGCAAATATTTTTTTTTGTATGGAGCCCTCCAATTTTGTTCTGCTAAGTATTTAGTAAGAAATTGAAATCTTCGCCCACATATTCGCCTTTTCTGAATTAGTTAATCAATGTGCAATACAAAAGATGTATTGCGACACAATGAATGTGGCATCTTGGTCGTTACCCACTCTTATTTAAAATTGTGAAATTATAAACAATTCGTACTTTTGCATAAATTAATCATTTATTTATTGTCTTGCTTAGAGAGAAATGACAAATGAAATGTGCTAATAATAAATCAAAGTAAATTTCAATTTATATTTTTTAAATATGTAAACACATAAAGGAGAAAACCGTCAGATAAAGTGTTTAATTCTGAAGTCTCATCTGTGGGATTCTATGACACTTACCATGGTGCATATGGCTAAGCGCTGCATGTGGAATATTGATCCGCCAACGTCATAGACTACAGCCCGAGATTCACGCATCATCCTTATTATTACTGGAATTTACTATGAATGGGTGGTCTTCACGGGACGACTTTCGTCAACCACCAATTTTAATTAATAGGCAATGACTGGCGTTTTAAATGTTTATTTTTATTTATTCAATTGAAATCTAGTTATCTTTACATGACGTTTCGCCAGCCGGACAGGGACACTGACGACCGCCGGAACAACGTGACATGCAGCGCCGCAAAGATAATCACGGCTAAAAAACAAATTTAAGATGCCAGTTGAACCAACATGAAATGGAGCAACTGTCATAACAGATAAAATGGCGTATGCAAACGCCGTGTAATTTCATATAAAATTACAACTTATATTGTTAGGTGTGCATGTCAGTTGAGCGACATGCAGCACTGTGACATGCAGCGCCGCCAAGATAATCACGGTTAAAAACAAATTTAAGATGACAGTTGAGCCAACATGAAATGGAGCAACTGGCATAACAAATAAAATGGCGTATGCAAACGCCGTGTAATTTTATATAACATTAAAAAATTATTAGGTGTGCATGTCAGGTGAGCGAACAAAAATAAGAGACAAAAGATTGTTTTTCATGGCTTTCTGGCACCAGCCTAAATGAGCTATATCAAGCTGATATCATTATATAACAGGCAATACAGTGTATGTGTTCGTTGGCAGTTTGTTGACACATCACTAGTATATTTGTATAAAACTGTTATATTATTTTCTCAATATAGTGACACATTTAAGAAAACATAAACACATTCATTGTGAGACATCAACGTTGATAAGTTACGTCCGATAAAACATTAAACATTAAACAGAAAACAAAAAGAAAACAATATTTAAATTGTTCAATCACTTTGTTCACAGAAATTATTATTTCTGCTTAACGATGATTCGCATTCTTCCTTTGTTAAGCAATAACAAAAATGTTACTTAAACAATTACTATCTGTTGTTTCCGATTATATTTATTGTCGATTAACATGTTTGTGACATACTTGTATGACATTTAACAAACAATTATATATTAATACATAGTCTACTACCTGAGTTCTAAGCCTTGAAGCAAGCCTCCGAACTAGTTTATTATATTTTAAGCCTTTCACAAATACATTTTGTACCATATTAACAATTAGTGTCAGATCGTTATTACGAAATTAAAGCTACAGAAAAGCGCTTAGTCATCTTATTTTAGAAGCCGTGGAGGTACTCGCCTCTTATGGTGGAAGCATTGATATCAATCACACCTGTTGTGTTGAGTAATTAAGGTACCTTGTACGGTCACTGCCTTACACTGTGCGATGATTACTCCCTGTTCAGTGCTTTAAAATAAAATTAAAATAGATGTATCTAAATATGAAAGGGAAAGCGTTCATACTGTGGTATCGTTGACGTGAAGAGATGTATATATTACTCGTAATAACAACGACGTTTTAAAAAATTATACCTACATTCAATATGTTAATACTAAATACCTTGCAAATAATAATCTTGTAAATGGTATACAGCAAGGGTGACCAACCCGCGGGGTGTCTGCTTATGGCCCGCGGAGCATATTATGAAAAAAATATATATTAAGGATAATGTATGTAGCGCCGATTTCGTATAAACATACCTCAAGGGTGATTTAATAGTGTACATAAAACCACCAAAAGAACATTCCACCGTGCGTAGTGTGTATCATAACCTATATTATGGAAGTATCTCAGTACATTGATTCACCTATCGTGACAATTTCTTCTATGGTAGGTAAAGCGAACATATTCATAATGTAGACTCTACAGTATGAACAACATAGATAGACAATCGTTTATCAAAAGCAGTCAAATGCTGCCAGTATAGTGTTAGTATTATCCCCATTCAATTGTACGACTGGCATTTTATCAAAAAGCCAATGTAGCCGTATAATAGGTTTTGAGAACAAGCGCTTACATATAATATTGAGAATAAGAAAGCCTACAAAATTATTTAAAAACCCTTGAAGTGCAAACGAGTAATTTTGTTATGTGTTTTATGATTTTTTTTACTATATCCGCTCGTTGAAGCGTATGGACACCGCAAATCGCCGTTTCACAGTTCTGTAAGTTCAGATTGTCATGTCTTGTACCAGAAAACCTCTTTACAACGGAGATCCACATGAGAATATAGATGAATCCCGGGAGCCTCCAGGGCAAGAGCCCGCAAACTTGCATAAAGTGCGACTGTGGTAATAGAAAAATATTTGTGTATTAAAAAATCAGCGTTTTTTTAAGGAGATCGGGTGATTGTGATTCTTATCAACAAAAAAAAAAAAAACATTTCCATATTCGTTTCCCTTTAATGGATCATATGGACGTCGCGAACAGCCCTAACGTAGCTCTTGCAACCGGTATTTTCCTTGCCCAGTCTCTGTTAACTCTGCTTCTCGCAACTACACTGAGGACATTATACGTATATTTCCCGATGGCCTTTCAACAAGTCTCAAGCCTAGTAACTTGAAGAAAATAAATCTGTAGCTTTTGCTATCTTGCGGCATACAAAGTATCTAATTTTCTTTGATGTCAACTGTACACTTAATCCAAATTCCATTGCTAGTCATTCATAAACAATATTCGGTAATAATGAGCCCGGCATGTATTATGCATAATATTTCTAATACACAATATAAATCACTGTTGTTGTTTGCGATATCACAACACGCCCACATAAAGAACTCCACTTTGGGTAGATTTGGGCGTAACTCCATATCATTATATACTCACAGACAAACCTTGTAATGATCAGCTCAGGTTTCGTAACAATGTCGGTAACATACACCTGACTTAGAGAGTGAAATCGATGGTTATTTATATGGTCATTATGTAACAAGAGAACAAAGATTTATCTAAAATATTGAAGGTATTAAACTAGAATATTTTTTATGCTATGTATATTATTTATTATTATTGTATAAGTATTTATATAGCGCTTTTTATGACCAAATGCTCATTCCAAAAGCGCTTCGTTGCCTGCCTAGATAAAAAAGGAGGGTCTTGAGTCTGACTCTGTAGGATGCCATCGTTTTTTATACTTTCCACTAGCGTGGTCCAGGCCATTGGTGTCGCTAAACTAATAGCACGATTACCAGAGACCGTGCCAGGACTACCCCTCGTCAGTTGCAGGGTGCTTTAACTTGCTCTGGCTGATCTGAGTGTCTCTCCCTCGCACTATTTTAATCGATACAGTGTATTCTTAGGTTTCAAGAACCATCTCAGAGAGGCGAGCCCGATGGATCGGTCACATCATGCGCCACGATGGCCTTCTTCACGACATTGTGGAGGGGATGGTTGAGGGTAGAAACTATAGAGGGCGCCCAAGACGAGTTTTTGCAGCAAGTGTTCGAGGACATGAGTTGTAGCTCTTTTGCTGACCTAAAGAGGGTTGCGGAGGACCGAGATGAATGAAGATCAAGATTCTGTTGCTGCAAACCAATCCACCGGATTGATACTACGAAGAAGAAAGTTCCAATATGTACCTTGTAAAGTTTAACTTTTCCAAAAGCCAATCGTGTACTTTCTCCTTTAAGAAGATTGCAATGAATCTTATATCTTACGATGATTGTAATCTCCAGAATGTAAGCTCGAGGTAACTATTTCAAGTGTGCAAGCCAATAATTTGATGTAAAATTCCAATGTCTCTACTGTTTCGTTGCTGGCAGAATCTCGCTATATTGGTGTGATGTCTAATTGAAATTCTAGCAGCATGCAACCGCGTCGGTTACGTGGTTTTATCTACATCAAGAGTGGTAATAAATTTAGCGCAGCATTTCGATTTCCTCGGGTGGGTTCGTGGTGATAATCGCTGATAGGAGGCATCGGCATCAACGAACAATTGCTTAGAAACTAAAGACGGCATACACGTTGCAAATCGACAATACGAAATTCATTCTGGTGATGAAATGCCGCAGTGGTCAGCGTTGAGTGTAATGTATAAGACATGGGTATGCCATCTGCGGCTCAAATTTCAAAACAAGATATATTTTTATTCTTATTGATTTTTAATTTGATTTGTATGTGCATCAATAATATTAAATATATAGCCTTTGCTGACTGGTACCGAAAACCTCGATGTACAATTTTTCGTCTCTTATTTCTGTTCGCTTGTCAGACATGTATGTGTCGCCATATTGGCATTTTGGACAAGTCCGGTCACGGGTGTGACGTTAGTTATATAGACCGCCACTGGGCGCTGGGCGACAGCCTCAGCACCAACGAGCGCGCGGAGTTAGTTGTGTGCTGACGCTCGAGAAGGTCGCATTACGGCCTGCCCGGGATGACATTCCGCCTTGGCCACAAGGTTGTAAAGTTTATCGTTAATATATGTCAATTTGCTGCAGAAAAAGTCTGTGTTATTAATCTGCTCCCCATCCTGCCACCACGCGACTAAATAACAACTTTTTTGAAGAGAGGAGTATGTTAATATCCAATAAATAAAATATTTTCATTTTAAATTTTAATAGAACAGAATTAATCATGATTTTCTTGATGGTTAACATTTTCATTATCAATGCTATAGAATTCGTATGAAATCATCGCATTGAACGACCCTTATTCGCAATAAATCACAAAAAAAAAACGATAATATAAGTTTTGCTTTGATTTAAATAAAATTTGTTTGATTTGTTCATATATTTCGGAATAAATTTAAAAGCAAAATGGTCATAAAATTAATTCAATTGAAAAATAAACTTATAACTTTGTTAAATAAAAAAGTTTACTTAATAAACTCCATTAACCCGCTTCAAACAATTATATATTTTTTAAATTTTATACTCAAATAACTTTTTAGGTTTTCACGGCCAGATTTGATATTGTGGCTTATGGGCTTATCCGTGTGTGGCGAATTACTAATTTCTAATATTTCGACCGCCATTTCAGGGGTCTTCTTCAGATTTGATGACTTAGTGATGAGTTGGTGTCGGGAGGTAGTTTAGCCATCAGCCAAACGTTCCTCCACGAGCGTCGTTATGAGTATGTTCTAAGTAGCATACCTCCACGAACGTCACGTCGGAGTGTGGTTGTCCTTGCTTATCTGTACAGGTTTTGAGTATGTTCCAGAAGTGGAAACCACGCTGTTTTGGGAATCAAACCGGCATCCCTGTTGATGTTGATGGGATTTCTTTTGATTTTAATGGCTTCCCTTACTATTCGTGTTGTTTTCGATGTTTCACTTGCATTAGAGCCACAATTTCATACTCTTTATTTTATACTAGTTTTACATAAATCATGTATATTTTATACTGGTTTTACATAAATCATGTATATATCTCTTGTTCAAAAGTTGCTTACACCATGATTGCTTTAATACATCTTAAAATAAGTATAAAATTTAACCTAATTCAGTATGCAGTATTAAAATGACCTGATTGCCTCAGATATTTAAATGTTTCATTAATGCTTACCGCGTTGCAATTTGTTGCAGTTTTCATCTATGCGGTTAGTCTGTTTTGCATGAGCTCTCATTACGTCGCATTCCTTCACGGGCCGTTTATCTTAGAGTGTTGCATCATCACACCGACTGCAGGTATCGCCTCTTGCTTGATTGCGGCTGAGAGCGATCGCAAATATGCAGGTGCGGGCACAAAGCCAGACACGCCTAGCCATCTTAACAATATGAACTCCTGATAGCGCTTATTAGTGAAATCAGCTAGATATAATGCAGCAGGCTGGTTCCGAAAAGCCTCGATGTACAATCTTTCGTGTCTTATTTTTGTTCGCTCATCTGACAGGCATACATAAAAATCTAATATAAGATATGGTGCTGCGTCGCCATTTTGTTTATTTGACAAGTCCTGTCATTGGCGGGTCTAGTTCCGTAAATGTCCACAGTATTGATTTGTCACCCAATTCGGACGCTCAGTCGTCATCTATTCGGGACTATTAAAGAACGCAGAAAGTTTCGTGTCGGGCAGATGACCGAAGTTTGTCAATCTTTTATCTTAAATATATTTCAATCTGCTTCTCGAAAAGTTTTGTGTTTGTCTTTGACTTGCTCCTCGTCTCTTCTCTACGCGTTCCGATGACGATCCCGGTGACATGTAGTTGTTCTTTGGTTAACGGAAATGTCAAGAGACTATCTGGAAGGTTTTGGTTCTCCAAGGACTCTTTAACGCTCTTTTTTATCGCTGTTACAGCGATACAAAAACGTTAAAGTAATCCGATGAAAAATCTAAATTACATAGATAATTATTAAACGTTAAATTCCCATTGAACATCTTCCTGAAACATTTTCAGCAAGAAATATGTGTGTGTGAAAATATACAACGAGTTTCTTAAGCCTTGTAAGTTACGTATTGATATTTCAGCCTATATACTTCGATTCCCATCAGACGTATTCTTCCAGATCCAAAATACTACTTAACAAAATATATTTTGCTTGACCTTATGTATATAATTGCATTTTTACGTTCAATTAAAATACATTTTACTGCAAATTAAAACATTGTTTTGATTTACTGCAAAGTATTTTATCTTACGCATCACGTAAAGCAGTTTTCATACCTGCTTAATTGCAAGTTGCAGCTAAGAGTTGTTGCACATTTACATTGCAGGTTCAGAGTCCCTCAGCTTAGGCGTCCTACCAGTACTTATTCCTATATTAGCCTAATACTATTATTATATCAGTATTTGCATAGCGCTTTTATATGACCGAATGGTCATTTCAAAAGCACTTCTTTGCCTCTTTAAGTAAAAAGGTGGGTCTTGACGCTGCTTCTGAAGGTTGCCTCCGCTTCAAGTTCTCTTATGCTTTCCGGCAGCGAGTTCCAGGCCATTGGTGCCGCGTAGCTGAAAATACGATTGCCAAAGACCATGCTACCTCCCGTCAGCTGCTGGGTGATTTTATTTGCTCTGGCTGAGTGTTTGTCAACGCGCGCTTATCTCCCAAAGGCTTAATCAGTTCTGTCAAATAGCCCGGAACAGTTCCGTTGAGTGCCTTATAAGCTAAGAGGCATAGTTTGTACTGGATTATAGCAGGCACTCTCAACCAATGCAGTCGATGTAGTATCGGAGTAATGTGACAGAATTTGGGCACGTTGTACACACGAGTAGTGCCGCTGCGTTTTGTAATGACTGCAATCGCTTTAATTGTTTGGCTGGCCTGCGTACAGTGCATTGCAGTAGTCCATTTTGGAGACTATAAACGCATTTAATACATATTTAGTATAAAATCACTGCTTGAAAGGTATTAATATAATTAATTTCTTCCATTACTTTTCATTCCAACGAGCCAACTACGTTTGGAAGCATTTCAAAGCATACTAAATAGTGCCTAAGAAATTAATTCATCATTCAAATTTTATTTTTACTATTACAAGCATTCGCTTGTGTGACGATTCTGTTGATAGTGGGTATGTGTATGAGAAATAAACTTCGAAAAATTCATCATAACATGATGGAATGCATGGTCATTACGTACAGTTTCAGTAAATTGAAAAAAATAGCGGGCGCCATTTTTAAAGACATTTCACATCAAAAGGGCATTTCTACAAAACAGTATACATGAATCCATTAAACATCAGCCCAAACCATTTATCGTGGCATTAAAATTCACTATTATATTGCGAATCGCGTCATGTAAACTCTGCAAACATGCTATTTGATTTATTGAATATTTAATCAAATATCTCTTCAGCATTCCACAACATTTGTGTAGGTAAACCTGCTTACTCCAACTGACTTCCCCGGATGTTATTACCTTATGTATGAGATCACTATTTACAATTTTAATACAATGAAATATGTTTGCAAATACGCAATGTGTTTGGAGTTGTAAATAAACATCGCAAATTCCTGATTAATGAATTGTTTCTTTAATTATGAAAAGTACAAAGAGTTTCTTAATGCGTAAACACATTCTTAGGTAGTGTAAATGCGAGAAGAAACTACCACGCTAATTGTTGTAATTTCCACTAAGTGGTTTTGAGTCTAGAAACATGTAGTAAAATTTAATTAAAAATTGACATCAAGATATGAATTTCTCATTTTTTTAATTTCATATTTGTTTAATCAGACTGAACGCGTTTCATCTTCCTTAAAAGATATTGCAACCAGTGGCAATATCTTCTTATAAATAACATGTGAGCTTAATAAAAATACATGCTATTTTGTCAGTATTTTATACATTTCCTAGATTTAAGTTTCAATTAAATATCCATTTTTGATTTGTATAGTAACACCGCGCTGTAAATCGGTTTTTTACGTGATCGTTTCCTTTAGTATTTGCTATCAGCGTCGATCGTTCTCCAAGGAATCTAAACATAAAATTTTACAAAATTGCTTCTGTATCTATACGCATATTTGAAAGCTGCTGTGATATTTCCAGCGGAATTATAGTAAAACGAGAGGCTGTGATATTTCTATGTCAAAGCTTTTGCCATCGATTGCAAAAAACTGCTTTAAGAACATGGACTGACAATCTTAGATTGTCTCCAGAAAAGGACTTTAGAAATGTTTTATTTAATTTATATTTAGAAATGTGGAAATATTTAGAATTTTCATCGCTTACAGGCTGTATAATGATCAGTCATTTAATATTATTTTAGACTGCTTAATATGATCAATAAATACATTAATATTTTCAGAAAGTGGTATTCGTATACGTCTCCCGTTCTATAGAAATAAGACTATCGATGTGAATAAAGGAGTAGCAACCTGTCTGTATCAACATTAGCATAAACTACAAGTAAATACTGTGAGCCCTACACAAGGCATAATCACAAAGGAGATGAAACTAGCATATGTGAAAATTTATGTGCAATGGAAACGCCGTATGAGAGACTATGAGAATTCTCTATGTGAAGAACAAGAGGCCAGTAATCACATGCAATGGGAACACATTCTTCTTTAGGGAGATGTGGCAGGTGTCTGAAATGGATATATGGATATCTACTGATTGGATATGGTTATTCAAATGCGTACTAACCCACTTTCAGGAATAGCATAGAAAAACTGAACGTTTTCAAGAATGTAGAGTAAGTTCATTGGATATATATTTTCCTTATGAAAACACGCTCACAAATTATTATGATGCATCTTATATTTTTAGTATTATTTTAATGCGTATTTAGTGTAATTTTCTCCTTGTAATGCCTCAAAGACTACTTTCTGTTATTACATGGAACCTGTTCATTGAACACAGGTGTCCAACTGTGTTTTCATCACTTTTATAGAATTCCTCGAAATAACCTGCCATATTCAATTCAATTAAATTCATTATTTTTTTCCTTCAATAACATTACAAAATATTTTACATAGTAATTCATTATTGAAGTACTAACGTTGTAAATGTACAAGTGTAGCGTTGTAAATGTATTGACACATTTAGTGTCAACGACCTCATACTCAGAACAAGTGTCGGGATACTCAACGCAAATAGTTGGACTTGCAACAACAAAAACCATGTCATAGGTATATCATGGTTGTCACATTAAACAACACGGCATTATTGTTACAATATCAAACGTTCAACATTTTGTATATGTCAACACCAGCACTAAATCTGAAGCAATATTACACTACATATGTCAATATCTTCAAGTTGGTTTCAACCACTGTTTACTGCGATTCTTTCGTTTTACACGTAACCAGGGTTGAACGATTTTATAACTTGTCATCTGATTTGCAGCGTTTTTATCAGATTCGAAGACATTCTTTAACGTCTTGATATTGAAATACTATTTATTTATTTGAAAAAAATATATTTCACATGAATCGTGTTACCTGTTAAGACGCCAAATGTTCTCATATCAATATATCAACACTTAAAAAAACAATTTTATTTACCTAACCACTTGAGGAATTTTACTTAGTAGAGTCGCCAATCTAAAATGTCCCCGAAAGGTTTTTCAGAGCTTTGTGTTTCTAACCTCTTTTTTTTTCTAAATTCACGGCTGTTAAACAAAAAAATAAACAATGGTCCGTTGCCTACGTTATGTGGAGATAGCGCGTGTCAGTGTTTAAAATGCAAATTTTGAAACGTTTCATTTTCATGTTTCAATGAGACCCGCGATTGTGTCGGGGCAAAAAAATAATGACAGAATTTTTTCCGGCCATTCATCACGAAGTCAACTGAGTTTTGCTTAACAACATAGTGTGTTTTGATCGAAATAAACTCTTAAATATTGTATGCGTATAAAGGATATTTTTTATGTAAACACGTACAGGAGAATACCGACAGATGGTGTTGGTAATTCTGAAGTCTCATCTGAGTATTCTATGGCGCTTGCCATGTTACATATACACCAACGTCATAGACTACAGCCTGAAATTAACACAACATCCTTATAATGACAGGGATTTACTATGAATGGGTGGTCTTCACGGGACGAGTCGTTTACCGCCAATTTTGATTTATAGGATATGATTAGCATTTTACGGATAAGGGATCAAATTCACACCAACAGGTGGTATCTCCTTCAGCGATCGAGCACATGACCTTCGGCTTGTCAAGCAAACGCTTTGACCATTGAGCTAAACCTACCGGCTTATTCTGAACTGCATTTACTTCTCTCAATTTTAACTCTCATCTATACACGGTTTCTTGTCTTTACCTTATCTTCATATATAGTTTAACGCAACAATAAACGTGAATAGCGCACAGAACAGAACTCTTTTTTTTTAAATAATTAATTTAATTTTTCCAGAAAAGCGCAAGGCTTTCATAATTGTAAGTAATGTATTTATAAATAAATAAATAATACCAATTCTCTTAATTTAGTACCACCTTTTGTTACCTTGAAGCTCATAAGCGTAAAGTATTACTAACTATGTTTATGAGTCTATAGACAACATTATCTATCCCACCATCTTACTATAATATAATATGTCACACGGCATTCCCGCGCTGAGGTCACACCTAGCGCAATAATTCATGCAGCGCGCATGCGCATACCAGCCATTATATCACTTTGTACCTATTATAATAAATACAGTCGGCCATAGTGGCACTTGTATTTGAAAATAATGAGCAAACACATTCTTGAAAAACAGGGCCTAACACGCAATGCTTACATCTCTTAAGGTTGCCAAGACAATCGGGTTACAAATAACCCTGCAGTTTTATGTTTCAAACCGTTATCCCTGTCAATGTTGTCAAGGTATTATTCTGCTTTTGCTTCTGCTTCTGCCATTCAGTGTAAAACTATCAGCCGTCTCTTCTTTATCCTAGCCATTTCCCATCATCTGGGGTCAGCTCTCCTTGTGCACATTCGCCATGTCTGTCTGTCCTGCGTTGCATTCTCGGTCAAACCCAGAGTTTTCAGATCCTTGTTTACAGTTGCAGTTCAGGTTGTCTGTGGTCTTCCAGGTCTTCTTCTCAGCGTGGGTATGTTAAGGGCTCTCTTCACCATGTGGTCCTCATCTCTCCGTGTCACATGGCCATACCATCCTAGGCGGTTTTCCCTAATATTTTCAGGTACAGGGGCCACCCGAAATGAACCCCGAATATGCTCATTTCGAACTCTGTCCACTCTAGTCATACCGCCCGCCCACCTCAGCATCTTCATCTCTGCCACATGAAATATAATGCCAATAAAACTATAAGTTAGCATATGTTTAGGTGATTTGATAATCGTATTTTTAAGGTGATCATATTATTAGCCTGAAGCATTTCTTAGTCTGGAATATTCAGTCCTTAAGAGCGGCTCAACTCAACCTTAAAATAAGACTGTTTAATGTCAGCTTCAACTTCATTCACTGATTTTTTATTAATATTAACGAATAAAAATTACATCATTATTTTATTTTTGGAAAAATATTTTCATTCTTAGCAACCCTGTACTTAACAAGAAAACATGCCATTCTTCGTGCTTAACAGTACATTACAACCTTAACTTTGTACATGAACATTGAACAATCTTATTTTTAACAATACGAATTTGTTCTACACATGTTATGTTAATGATGACTATGTTCAATCTGTTAACAAGCATTTTCATGTTATTAATAATTCCATTTGCATTTGATAAAGCCTTTTTTTTTCATTTATGAAATATGTAAAAATAATTTAATTTTTGTTTTTAACGTATTTATCAATTTCTTAACACAGGATAGCATGAACCAATTTATCTGTTTTACAGGCCCAACTTTTCGTCATCACTATAAGCAATGTCTTCGGGAAAACATTAGATGTTAGGTATGTTAGTTTTTGTAAACTTTATTTATAAAAATATTCAAATAAAAAATGTCTTTGAAATTACACAAGTGCTGGAGATATTTAAGTATGAAGTTAAATCTCATACGTGAAAAAGGGCAATTTAAAATAAATGTAACCGACAATTCTCCTGTAGCATTTTGATACGATCGGATGATTAGCCCGATGCTCTTGAGGTCAGAACTTTTAAGTCCTAAGTTCTAGTAGTCCAACCCAAAATTACAATACACTATAGAAATGACATTCTTAAAAATCGCCACAAACAATACTTGAAAAATCTTTGTTTCAAAGTTAAATAGGAGTATGCTTCAGGAGGGTGTACAGTATTCTTAATCCAAACCGAACCTAACCTTATATTAACTAGAAATGTTGTTAGTAAATGTCACTCTAAATTAGTACCAAAAAACCTTAATTAACCCTTTCGCATCGGTTGTCGATATATGCCTTCTAAAATTCCCCTACAGTTGGCATCGGTAGCTGTGATATATCGTTTTGCTACTTTCAGTACTCATTGTGACATCTACAGAAGGAATTTGGAACTGCAGTTATTCCCTTTATCAACCTATATGTATTCTTTACAGGAATCTGTAAAGCATGTAAATAAATATCGTTAGATTTCGTTACAGCAACGATTTTTCTGTAAACCACATGTGTCAATGCCACCACATGTATGGAGTTACATAATGAACGTTTGTTAAATATAATAGTTTTTTATGCATCATCTGATAGCTAAAGGATACAAGAACAATGTGATATATGAAAATAGGTCAGATAAGTACATTTATGCTTCAAATAATAGTTTAAAGCAAAAAAATGGTTTGAAAATTTCACGCGGTATTGACAGTAAAATTTGTATTCCACCGAGCTGTAACGAAAGAGTTAAAGAAATTTATTATATGAAGTTAATTTTTAAAACAAAACAAGTAATCATTATAATGTAACTACAGAACGCTTTAATTTATAATTTATTGCCATTGAAACATCCAATTATTAACAATACTCCTTGTTTAGGCTCAATTTATTTACGTTTGGTTATTTAGTACATTATATAGTGTTGTTCTCATAGTAGGGCTTGTAAAATAAATAATCAGCTATTGGAACAAGAGGGCAACACGTGTATGGAAGTGTTGCAGGGGTTGGGAACATTTTATACTGGGGGGCACTAATTTATCTACAGTTATAAGTATAATACAAAAGGTGTAAGAAAGTTAAAAATCATTATGTATTCCCGGGCTAAAATACAATGCTTTTGTATAAGAAAACATTTTATTTACGTCAAATATTGCTATAGTACACAAAAACAGTGTTCCCAGAGATAAGCCAATAAAATTATCAAATATTTCATTAGGTTATTTTATTCTTCACATATTCTCATACTATTCGTAGTTGTAACATATATTCACCACAAATTGCGTCTTACAGTTCCATTTTCAATTTATTTATTTTTCCTACATTAACATTACAAATTTCAAAAATTCAATTTGTTACTGAAGTACAGTCAAAATTAATAAGTCTATAAAAATATATACAAATATAGGGACTTATGATTAAGTATTATGGATAAACAAAGCAATAAAGACAAGCGACAGAGGGTCTCAATGCTCATCAAACAGATGACTCCAACAAATCATTCTTCCAAAAAAACTCGTCGAGTTCATACCTGAATTGGGCCTCCCATACGTGAAATACATATATAGTTATATAGTTATAAAGTTATGTCAAGTACCACGCTTATGCCTTGTCCCAAGACAAATTTGCACCCGAAAGTCCATCTGGGAATATATATGGTTATCTACTACCTCCGTCCTACAAGCCTGGAGTCTTGGAGAGACGAAACTTTAGTATCCGAGACATATTTTTGATATTTTAAATCGGATTTTATTAAGAAGATCAAATAATTAGCTCGATGCTCCCAGGAGATCATCGTTTGGTCTTAAGGAGTGCATTAATTCAAGTTCTGAGCATATATTGATTATTACATCTGCACATCTTATTCATCACCATGTGACGTTATTTTTATGTGACGTTAAATCATGATGTGGTGTCTTTTGCTTACTTTAATAAAATTACATGCACTCTAGTAATTAACACTTCACTACTTACTATTATCAAATAAACATTTCTGCTTAGCATTAAGATCCTAGGACTTTATGGTACCTGGTATTGTTTGCTCGAGTATGCATTCCTTTTGCATTCATTCGGCTAGTGCACGGCGTGTTCAGAAATCCTGATATTTTGTTGGAAATTGGTTTGTTTGTCCCTGGCAATTATTTAAGGATAAGGAGGCACATATTGTTTGTTCTTCCTAGAAGTAATACTTACCTGCCCGAGACTATGCGTCTTGGGAGAGTGATCAGACTGTTCAACCGTATCGCCTCGAATATTGATATATTCCACTTAAGAGAAGCCCAGTTTCGACATGAGCTCCACGAATTTATTTATCAAAGTAATATCAAAGTAGTCTTCTAATTATCGAGCTTCAGGATTTTTTAATAATTATTGTTAATAATAGTACATACCTAGTTGTTTCTCTTGTATTATATCTTATTTCAAGATTGTATTAAATATATTAGTATTTGTAATGTTTCTGAAAGAAATAAATAAAATTTATTTGAGACTTCTTATTTTATTATGTGATTGAAGCCTCAAGTGACCTTAAGACATCAAGTGACCGAAGTTTTGTTATCCCTTATCAAGGCTTGTTATATTATTTTGAAATGAGTTAAGAGACTCGCGAAAATTCTAATTGTAATACGTGTTGTGCGAGAAAACAGTTTCTTCAAAATAATTTAGATTCTTGTACAAGATTATAAAGCAAATCAGTGTAAAGCGATGTAATTAATAAAGTTAATTGTTGTCACCTTAATAAATAATTTAATTATATTTATAGTACACACACAAACCGAACACACATTTCCTGCATCCGGCATCTAGTCATCCTGACTAAGCGTCATTGAGACCAACTGATCACGACTATACTTTTAGTTATGCTCTCCTGCATGCCCAAGCATTCAACATCAACATACATATTGATTAAATTTAATTAAATTCAAAATGGTTTATTATTTAACAGACAAAATTGCCAAAAATAAATATATTAAATTAATGACATTATATTCTAATGATTAAAACATTAATTTAACGAAACAAACTATTTACAAGCGCGGAAATATAAAGTATTTCCGATTAATTAAATTACCTACCTGTTAAAGCACACTTTGAAAATTTGACATATTTACGACACATTTGACATTTGGCTAAGTCCCGTTAATATATTATTTTACACGTAAATGATTTTAACGTTACAGCAAAATTTTACTCGCGATTCGAACTTCGTTAAAAATTAATCGCTCGTTTATTTTGCAAATGTGACACAAAGTTCAGTTCGAATAAATTATTCAATTTATTTACTGTACTTAAATGTTCACGGATATAATATTTATATATTTTTGCGTTTTATAAAATAATGTATACATATATTTATACGTACAGCATCTGCATGAATATAATACGCAATTTAATAAGAAAAAAAAATTTTTGTAAGAAGCTGGTGTAGAAGCTATAAGATTTTGTGGCTTTTGGATGTAGCCGTGTGTGGCGAATTTTTTTAAGCAATAAGCTCGTAAAAAGATAATCCGATACCAACTCACAACTAAATCATCAATCCTGAAGAAGACCCCTGCAATGGCGGTCGAAATATTGGTTAAAAGAAATTCGTCACACACGGCTAAGCCCAAAAGCCACAATATCAAATCTGGCCGTGAAAACCTAATAAGTTAATTCAGCTATAAGATGTTTTTTGGATCTCGCATGAGAGGATAAATCATAATATTATTCTTAATTTCCTGAATTTTTAGATTTGTTATCTTGTAGAAAATAAAGCATAACATCAAGGTTATCAACTGACAATACTTGGTGAAACTGCACAATTATAACTTTAAATTAATTTAAATTAAAAAATATATTGAAGATGGTCTATAGAGTGAATCAAAACTAAATATTTATTTTTTGTTAATCTTTCAATTTAAATTAATTTGAAATTATAAAGTAAAGCATCTCAATCATATATTTGGAGTCATTCCGTCGTGTGAGGGAAGGATGAGGAGCAGGTCAGCAGACAAACACTTTCTTTTAGAAGCACAGATTATATTTACAGTAAAAACGTAACAAGTTTTCGGCCAAGCGGAAACATACCGCTGGCCGCAACGCTGACCTTGTCTCGCTAAAGGGTGGAAACCGACTGGCGATCTCCGCGCCGTCCCCGGCTTCCGATAGCGCCTCAAGCGGTGGTATTCTTAATACAGCCGTTAGCGGAACCGTCAGCACGGTGCACCTAAATGCACGACAAGCGACGCGAAATAAAGAGACGAAAGATCGTTTATCGAGGTTATCGGTAACAGTAAGCAAAGACTACATCATGCTGATGCCAGTACGTAAAACAGATTTATCGTTTCTCATAATATAAATGGAATAATGAGAGTTCTAAGAATAAAAATATTATTATTTTTTAATGAAAAACATTGCGGCATTAAAGATTAGAGACGCAAAATTTTTCATCTCCCTTGATGAAAAAAAAAAGGCATATTCCATCATTGACTTGTTACGAATGTAGTCAACTATTGTGAACTAATTTGTAAAGATGGAGATAATAGTCTTTCGACAATGGCAGGAATGAATGGAAGGGAAATTTTAACGAGGAATCACTTCTCAATAGGCGAAAGACGCAAAAGAAGAACATACAGGACTAAAAAGCTGTCCATTTAAAATTTAATGACAGTAAACTTGTGTAATATTTATTAAACATAAAAATAGAGAAAAAAATCTAATAATGTTTAAATGCTGTTCTATTTATTAATGACCGTGTATTAAATCTATATGTTTTTTATTATAAGTGTACTAAAATTATTTATTATTACAGTCGGTTCCGCTTAATTTGGACACCGTTTAATTGGGACAGCTGCTTATTTGGGACAAATTTCGAAGAACAGAAACCAAACCAAGAAACCAATAGTAAATTTATATGTTTAATTGGGACAACATTCCACTTAATTGGGACAATAAATTTAAGATCACAGCACATATTATTTTACACATATTGTCAAGAAAAAATATGTAGACTGTGAGTGTCCCAATAAAGTGGAATCGAATGAACTTTTAACCGCGGCGTTTTTTGTGGATTTGATAATCGATTTTTGTGTCAACAAAAGTGTCAATTTTACCAATAAATTTCGACTCGAAAGCAAAATATTGCACAAAATGTAAATTAATCAGCCACCTTAAAGCATGACATCAATAAAATACTGGTGTAATATGATATTTAAAAATTCGTGAAAAGCTCATGACCGGTATGGACGTCATCGAGGGCTTAATCTAAAATGAATTTACTTCTCTCAATTTTAATTCTCAGATATACACGGTGTCTTGTCTTTACCTTATCTTCATAAATAGTTTAACCCAACAATTAACATTACAATAAACGTGAATGGCGCACAGAACAGAACTCTAGCCGACTCAAAGTACAAGAGCATTGAAATCCTAGTGAAAATATATCTAAAAAACAAACCAAAAATAATTTAAAATGTATGAGAAGATTTTTCTACAGAAAGATCAAGTCCAAGTAGTTTCAGATGGTCCTCCCATCGCAATAAAACATAAAAAGCTGCCAATATTTTCACATATTTTTTCTTAACGTATTACAATATTTTTTATTTCCATATGTAACTGATGAAGCGAACACATTAAACGTATCGTTTTTGTAATCTTTGCAGATAACACTAATATTTTCAAAATACGAGTATATCAATAATGCGACTTCTTTGGCATGCTGTATAAGTGGAAAATTGGAAAAAAATGCCGCAAAAATATCCCTATTACGAATTTCATTATTCCCGTAGTAATGATACGAGAGATTAACCAAAAATTGTAGCGGATTTTTTTTTTCGTTATTCAAAAAAGCGTTACGTTCTAGATGTTAAATTCATAATTTTCAGTATGATACAGCCAAGTTAAAAAATAAGCCTGAAAAGGTTTTTTTCTTCTTCCACAGTAGGAAATTTTAATTTAATTTTGATCTATTGTGTTTTGATTTCTTAATTACATTGGTGAATTAAATTTTCAGTAAACACGTACTTAAAAGAAATTTAATTTTTAAATTTTTTTGGTATTGAATTAATAATCTTATTTTTTTACATAAATATTTTAAAGTTTAAATACCGTCTTTATTTTTCTATATTAAGCTTAGTTTCGTGAACAAATAAAAATATTAAGGTCAGTGATTTTAGAAAATATGTGAAATAAAACTATCAACCCTATTATTTAGCGCAGGGGTGTTGGATGCCCAACAAGTTGCACGTCCCAGGACCTAATGCTGGGCAACACACGAGCTATCGATGTTGCCAGATATTGGGAAAAAATAATTTGACGTCGCTGTCACGAAGAAGAAGAAGCGCAGGGGTCATGTCCTGTACAAGAAGAAAACGGATGAAACAGAATAGTGCAAGAAACATTCACTAATAAGATTTACTAGTAAAATTGATAGACCGTGACAGGCATTTTTAAGTTTCTAACACTGATCTCAATTATCAATTTATGAGCTAACATTCAATTCAACCATTAATGATTATTCAATGCTTAGAATTAAAACACATAATTTATCGAATATAATATATAACATACTATGATTTTCATTGAACGTAATGCAATGCTTGAGAAAGTAAGCTAACGTAATAATACAAATATATTCAATTTTTACTTATAATATTGTAACAATATGATCCATGCAGTTGCAATACCATTTTGTAAAAGGTGACATTGTCAAAAATTACAACATAGTATACTGGTTTACGATTCGAGTCCTTATATCTGCTGTCTATTATTAATTGATGAGAAAAATTACAAAAAACATGGTGTTTGCTTTGAATTTATATGTGTATCAGTTTGTTGAATAAATTAAATGTATTATACCATCAACTTTATGTCTTCTTCGTAGTATCAATCCGGTGGATTGGTTTACAGCAACGGAATCTTGCATCTCGATCTCCATTCCTCTCGGTCTTCCGCAACCCTTTTCAGCTCAGCATAAGCACTAAAATTCATGTCCTCGAATACTTGCTGCAAATACTCCCGTCTAGGGCGCCCTCTACAAATTCTACCATCAACCATCCCCTCCACAATATCTTGAAGAAGACCATCGTGGCGCATGATGTGACCAATCCATCGGGCTCGCCTCTCTGAGATGGTTCTTATTAGGTCCCTATCTTCCTTGATTATCCTGAGAACCTCATTGTTCGTGACGTGGTCTCTCCAGGAAATTTCGAGAATTCTTCTGTAGTCTTTTTTTATCACGTTCAGATAAGCACCATGTCTCACAGCCATACATTAAGATGCTCCAAACAAATGTATTGGAAAGTTGCTTGCGGGGCCTTAAAGTAATATTCTTTGACTCAAGGATTTTTGCTTTTTTATTGAAAGCTAGCCTTGCTTGATGTATGCGACTGTTGACTTCTCTTTTTGTTCTGTTTGTTCTGCCATCCCAGGTGATCGTACTTCCATACTTTATGTAGTATTTCGATTATCAATTCAGATGTATTCAATTATACATTATGAAAAATTCGACAAGGATGTACTTTAGAAATTACAATAATATATAATGTAATAATAACGACATATAATATTATATTATTGAATACAAAACAGTTATTTTTATAACATGATAAAAAAAACCTTTTTTCAAGAGCCATTGTTTCAGGCTTCATAAAAATAATTAAATACTCGACTCAAAAAAAAAACACAATGTCAGTCCTGCTTCGCTTTTCAATTAATGAAAAAAAATGGTGAGTATAAATTTCATTGTGTTGCCAACAAAGCGAAAATAAAAACAATCGTCCCGTTTTTGTTTGTCTAATGTGCGAATTAATAATAAAAGATTGTTTAAATATATTTTTAATGAAATGTTTTTTTCACCCGAGTACGATCACGGAGAAATATCCATGCTCGAAGTGTCCCTAAAAGATATAATTTTAACCTTTTCGCATCGGTTGTCGGCATATGCCTGCAAAGATTCCCCAACCGTTGATATCGGTTGTAGTGATATATCGTTTCGTTACTTTCAGTCCTCATTGTGACATCTACGGTAGGAATTTGGAAGTGCAGTCATTCCATTTATCAACCTTCATGTATTCTTTACAGGAATCTGTAAAGCATGTAAATAAATATCGTTTGGATTCGTCACAGGAGCGATTTTTCTGTACACCACATGTGTCTATGCCACCACATGTATGGAGTTACATAATGAACGTTTATTAAATATAGTAGTTTTCTATGCATCATCTGATAGCTAAAAGATACAAGAACCAATTTTTTATATGAAAATAGGTCAGAAAAGCACATTAATGCTTCAAATACTAGTTTTAAGCAAAAAAAAATGGTTTGAAAAATTCACGCCGAATAGACAGTATAATTTGTATTCCACCAAAACGTAACGAAAGGGTTAAATGGCGGTATTCGAAGAAGAACTCACGTAGTGGATGCTACCCAACGAAAAGGCACACTCAAGTGGCAATGGGCAGGACATATCTGTCGAAGAGATGACGGTCGATGGTGAAGTAAAGTGTTAGAGTGGCGTCCAAGAACTGGGAAACTAGGCGTCGGCTGACTCAATATTATTTTATATTTACCATTTTTAACTGTTTCCGTCAATTATTTAAAAGGATTTTGATGCGGACTTACCTGAAACAAACAAAAAATACATAATTAGTAAAAGATACAAAAAATCTTAGTAATGAAGATTTTAATTTATTCTCAATAAATCGATTAAATCTTAATAAAAAAAATGATTTAGAACAAACGCTTTCTTTAAATAAAGCATTATTTTTATAGTGCCATACGTGTTAATTTTTCAACTCAGTGGTCGGAGCAAATGTCGTACGCTAGCGTTAGGTAATGACATGAATGTTATAAAGGCTCTTCTTGCGATCCCCCGCGTTCGCCGTTTATTATTTTCAATTTTATTGATGGGAGAAATATCGTATAAGACGGTGTTTGTTGTGAGTTTATATGCTTATCAATTATTAAATATTTTAATACTGCTTAAACGGTATCGTAAACGAATTTAATTTGTATTCTAACTGTAATGCTTAATTTAATTTCTCCCTCATTTTGTCATTGAATTCTTATAGTATGAAAATATTAAAACCCAATCAACCCATGCTTAGATGTCATAAAATGGCAGATGAGCCGGCAGTCATAGTTCAATGGTCAAAGCGTTTGCTTTGCAAGCCAAAGGTCGTGGGTTCAATCCCCAACAGAGATTAAAAAAAAAACGATTTATGAGCTCTAAAAATACCCCCGGTTGGTGTGAATTTGATCCATCACCAGTAAAATGCCAGTCATAGCCTATTTATTAAAATTGGTGGTAGACGAAAGTCGTTCCGTGAAAACCATCCATTCATAGTAAATTCCTGTAATAATAAAGGATGATGCGTGAATCTCTGGCCGTAGTCTATGACGTTGGCGGATCAACACTCCACAGATATCAATAAAATCACAAGGACTATATTAAGCATCATGTCGTTAATGTCATGAAACACATAATTACCAAATTGATGCTTCAACTTCACAAAATATATGATTTAAGATCACTAATCATATAATTGTAAAAGAAAAAACAAAAGTTCAAGGTGAAGATGTGAGAACATTATTTACGACCATTGAAATTTCTACATATCAACAACGACAAAAAATAAACATTAAAAATCAGCGATGGACATATAAAAAAGCAGACGTATTTTTCACACGTCCATCTGCTTTATGTCCATCGATCAATCAACAAAACATAAAAACTATCGACACAACAATGACATACGTAGCTGTAAATCTTTTGAGGTCAAGAATTCAGCAATGCCAATTCGGCATATCGTCATACTCAGTTTTTTTATTAAGCATATAATTGACGGTACGAAAAAACGCATGTGCCTTTTGTGCCATATAAGTGTTTTTTCGTTAAAACCAATTTCGCAGAAAAATTTAATTTTGACCTCAGCATTAAAATTTGTATTAACTTGAAGAATGCCTGAAAAAAATGCTACTGATCGCAATATTGAAATTCCATTATTTCCATTCTCTAACGTTTCCATTTTCGAAATTTGCAAATTTTTAAATTCTAGATAAATATGTTGATATTAAACACTTGCCTATTAGCAGATAGCTTAATGCAGCTTTCATTTCAGAAGACTTATATGAACTCAATTGTGATGAAATGACTCATTAAATACTTATTTCCTTTATAAATTAAATACATGTATATATGCACTGATTGAAAGATCAATTATATCATGTTTAAGCTACAATCTATACTGTAGCGGATGCCACTGAAAGAATGACATATATTTACTGAGAAATGACAAAATATCGGATGCTAAAAATCGACAGAGTAGAATGTATGATGATTCAGAATCACGGGAAGGCCTTCAGCCACTCTCTTACAAGTGGCTTTTTGCGTGACCCATCTGGGTCTCCAAAAACAGGACGGGACATGGAGGGTTTCACCAAGCGATTCATCATCAGCCTGTATTCATCCATTGTTGGATTTATATACTCACTGTATTCCATACTAGTATGAATATACATTCCTCTCAATCCTCCGCATTCTGTATCCAACTTCTTTTTACTGTTCTTCCAATGTTGTAAGTCCATCGTGCGAGGTTTCATCAAACACTACATTTAACAGCTTGGGCACCATTCAAACAATTTTTTCCAAATCAACCGTTGTCTTCGATAAATGTTATCCTACCCATCGCCACTTGAGTATGCGTATTCGTTTGGTAGCGTCCACTATTGAATTCTTCTTTAGATATCCTCGTTTCAAATAACATATTTTTGCAAGATACAACGAGCATTATATCTCTGCATGGGACGTTGGGTAAGTTTAAAATTATGAGAAATACCTGCTATTAGATTCCGCATTGGTGTTATGATGATCGATTTAATTTTTTATATTGCATTTATTAAGTCATTATATCATGGCAGAAGAGTGCGATACAAAATTGCGATCCTCTTTAGTTTGAACGAGTGTGGTAATTTTTGTAACAAAGCAATCATTGGATGATCCAACAAGGACCTTTAACATCTATCATCAGATCAGCATCATCATTATCGTCTCGGTCATGCATCATTGCGTGTGGCCCGCGTGGAACAATGATCATTTAATGACATGTGTTATGAAAGATTATGTTTTTTGTTGATGGCCGCCATAGCCTAGAGGAGGAGCGCATTCTTGAGCATAAAAAATATGACTGAGCCAAAATATATCATTTGATTAATATGTGAGGAGAGATACAGACACACATAGGTGAGAATATTAAATATATGATGCAAGAAACGTGTATTGTTTAATCTTCATTGTGAATTATTTTTTGACGTCGGAGATCTTTCATGTAATTTGAAAATATAATAATCTTTCATATTTCAATTACATTAAATTCATTAATTAAATAATGATCATAATTTTTATCATTAGATGCCAACAGGTATAGGCGGGTATAGCTCAATGATCTAAGTGTTAGCTTTACAAGCCAAAGATCGTGGGTTCGATCCCCAACGGAGATTAAAAAAAAAAAACGATTTCTGAGCTCTAACATATCTCCGGTTTGTGTGAATTTAATCCGTCATCCGTAAAATGCCAGTCATAGCCTATTAATTAAAATGGGTTGTAGACGAAAGTCGTCCCGTGAAGACCACCCATTCATAGTAAATTCCTGAAATAATAATGATGATGCGTGAATCTCGGGCTGTAGTCTATGACGTTGGCGGATCAACATTCCACATGCAGCGCTTAGCGATATGCACCATGGTAAGCGTCATAGAATTCCAGAGACGACACTTCAAAATTACTATCACCATCTGTCGATATTCTTCTGTATGTGCTTATATAAAAAAATACTTTTTAATTCCAAAACTTTTCTTTTACAAATTCGCACGCTCTTGTTAAATAGTACTTTAATTTATTGACGAATTCCTCACAAATAATAACAATAATGAAATCATTCCTCAATATTATTCAAAATTTACATAACACTTACAATAAAATATCTATCTTTTCGAGTCTAAGATACTCGTATGACTTACGCCTAGAATACAGAGCATCCTCTTAAAAACACGTCGTTTTTTTACTGACTTTATAGTAATACTTCTTACAGAACCTGAATATACTCAGTTATCGAATACTGTAGCCCCAAATTTGCAATTAAATCTTATATAGATACGACTCCATTAAAAGCAACGTTTCATAAACAATGCAAAGTATTGAAAAATATATGTTAAGACGATTCACGTAGCTTTCGTGTTGCTAATATTCAATATTTTTCACAACTTTTTATCAATTTCAGAACTGTAGAACACTTTCCAAGCATTCTTACGTGGTTTATATGAGTATTATGTCAACACAAACAGCATTTATATCTACCAAACAAGCAGACTTTGGAATGCTCTCGAAGTATATGTTTATCCTCCCATAGAAGTAGCAGATAAACAAACTCTTTGCAATCTCTTCAGTTACTTTTCAGTATTTTTACATAAATTGATTTGAGAAGCATAAACATTAAAACAAAAATACAATTATTCACCATGTTTTAATGTTATGAAAATCCAATTTGATGAAATTGGTTAACCATTAAATGCCAGTCGCGTTTTAAGTAATCCACGCACTGTCCCTCCCAGTTGCGGCCACAGTCTCCGCTGCAGGAATGTTTGCAACTTTGACATTTCGCGCTGTTTCACTATGCAACTGCACTGATATAACGCAGCAAGTATGCGCCTTCATGATACCTGCACCTGCATTCTCGCGGTTGCGACTCTGTCTGAACAGGATGATTCAACCTATCATACAATAAAAAGAAAAATACTGTGTTATACACACAATCTCAAAATCATCAAAAGATCTAATTAGTACTGATATCCTCCTCTTCCATTTAGGACATCGATTTACTTGATGAAGGATGCATGATCAGGTTCATAATACAAACACTTGTTTCTGTTTCACATATTACTCGTTTATTTGTCAATAACGTCGCCCGTTATAGGGACGCCCTTAGGCGCTCCCATAACGATGGTGAGCGCGTTTCGACTCACTGCCCGCTCTGACATTTAGCGCCGCCAAATCATGGCGGCAGACATCCGAAGTAACTATGACAGTGGTAAACATGAAATGGACCAACTGTCATAACAAACAAGGTGGCGCATGCAAACGCCGTGCAACATTATACAATTAATATTTATTAACATTAGATATGCAGGTCAGGCGAGCGAACAAAAATAAGAGACAAAATATCGTTTTTAGAGGCTTTACGGCATCAGCCTAAAGGAGTTATATCAAGCTAATATTAGTACATACACTTTTTAAATAGCCATCAACAATCTATCATCCTCATTATGTCAGATCTTCGACATCCACTCTAGTACTAAAGCTCCCTTTTCGCCTCCATTTTTCTTTCGTCCACTTCTGCGCTGCATGACCCATAATATCCACCTATCTTGTTAGTACACAACCTAGATGTCAACATTCGGTAAATGCGACCTTCACAGCTTCACTTCGACTGTCACTTTTTCAACGATGTCTGTCAACCAAGTTTGGTATCATTTGTCTTTTAAAACTGCAAGGAATTTCCGATCTCGAATTCTTCCATTCCTAAATCGGTCTCTACGAATTTCTGCATCTCAGTTCTATTACTTGCCATAGTCCATAATATATACCAAAAAGATAACCGATTACGAAGACCTCTAGGATAGAAGCTCGAGGAATGATACGGCAGCTGTAATAAGGCATAGTATGGGTGTAAATATTTCAGTCGGTCAAGAGGCGAATATGAGCCTCGTTGGGACATATACTTCAAATGCCGAGAATTAACTACAAATGCCTTTTTCTTTTAACTCTCCCCGGCTCGTGCCGACCTGAAAAGCCATTACGAGCTATACTAAGAATGTACTCGGTGGAGATGCGGGAGGCAAAGCTGAGATAGGATGAGTTAAGGAGCAAGGCAGCTGAACTTTTTTGGCAGCACTCGTGTGACCATATGCTCCAATTAGTAAAACGATTGGACATAGTGATGATAACTATGGTGATTAGTTAATCGGTATTTTTTTAAGAGATCACATGATTGAAATGAGGTAACCTAGTCTTGAACCATTCGATCTTAAAAGCCAGCTTAACCCAACCAACGATATGCGTCGAGCAACAGGCAGTAAAAGGGATATGGAAAGAAAAAAATCGTAGAAAACCTCAGCTTCTACTTACAGCCATTTCTAAACGTGTTAAATAGTCGTTTCTAACATTGAACTCATTTTTTATTCAATCCGCATGACATCAAGATGCATACACGAAGTTTAGTCACATACTTGACTTCGTGAGGCCGCACAGGTTTGTGATTCCTGAACCGAAGTAACGAAGTGGTGAACTTAAATCAGCTGTGAATTACGTAGTCGGCTGCATTTTGATAACGCGGAATTCCTCTGGGCGGGATTCTTATGTAACCGCACCGAGTGGGAGGGAGAAGGGCGTGCGTGAGCAAATAAACATGTTTGCGTAATGTTCACAGCGCTCGCCTTCAAGCGGTATTAATTATTTCATTATACATACCAATATATACCTCCTGATAACTTATACTTTCCTGGTAGCGTAACGAAATTTGTATGTCCTGAAATCGTATAATACTCATACATACATATTTCAATTAATTGATTATGGAGCACCAATCGATGTGTAATTAGACTGCAAAAATATGTTTCTATTTTCAGCTTTTTGTAAAAAATAATAATATTATATTTAATAATATTAAAATAAATTAAAGAAATAGTTTGAACATTTTTTTATTATTTCGGCAATATACATATATATTAAAATTTTATAACAATCTACTTCATGATATTTCTGCACTCCTGATACTCTCAGAAATATTTCAGTGCGATATAAAGTAACTATTTAACAACTTTTTATAAAATCTTTGTCGGGGATCGAACCCCTGACCTGCGGCATGTCAAGCAAATGCATTGACCATTGAGCAATACCTGCCGGCAAAAGTTAACTCTATTGTGTTATATTTTATTCGTAATTGCTTAATGTATAAGTTTTTCATATTTCAACTTAACTTTCAAATTAACACGTACAACAAATACTTTTGCCGCTAGGCATGTCTTAAAAATAAAATGCTTGCCTACCAAGCTTAAGGTCATCGGTTCTATCCCCGACAAAGCGTAAAATTAAAATCGACCAAAAATTTTTTAAAATATATTATTTACAAGCTCTACAAATATGCAGTTGTTAGTAAAATTGATCTCTCTCTAATAAAATGAAAGACATAACATAACATTCATAATTAGTGGTAGACGAAAGCTTTAAGTACGTTCAGAGTTCCTGATTAAATATACGATGTAACAACATGGCTGTAATCTGATTACATTGTTAGATCAATATCACATACGAGTAAAGGGTCTGCCAAATAACTTTTTTTTTTAAAACATGGCGCAAAACATCGAGTGTAGCTTCGGCTGTGTGGCACGTAGCTCCATCCTGTTGAAACCAAATGTTGCCAATATCCTCCTCTTCAATTTTTGTGAACAAAAATTCGTTCAACATGGCCGCGCCGCATGGAAGCGCCATTGATGGTGCTTCACGCACACTTTCTGCCACAGCAGCAATATTCTCGGGTGTACGCACTGTTTTTGGCTTTTCACGCTTTGGTTTATCAATGAGGATGCCAGTTTCTTTCACTTTTTCCACAAGATAACAAACATACGGAGCTGACGGTGATTCTCTTCTTCCAAAATCCGTACGCAATTTTCGCACACATTCTGCAACATTACCATGATTTTCAAAGTAATGTCGCAATATTTCCCAGCGTTGTTCAAGCGTATACACAACCATATTCGTTCAGCGGAAGGATAAAACTAATTATCTGTCAAATCAGACATGAGCTAAGTGTTACCATTCACGAAATAAGCACTAGTTGAAAAAAAAAACGTTAGATGGCGGACCCTATATAAACATAGCCATACTTAAAATGGCAATCTTCATATAATCCACTGAGATTTTTCCATTATCGTTCATTAAGTATTCCGCTGTGTGTGTTTACAAATTAGAGTATATGGTCATTACAAACTGTCACCACAAAGGTCTTTCAGCCAGTATGATTCCCGCCTCATAACATGTCACCTCCCCTGGAGCTCCCCCGAGAACATTATATGCATACTTTTCGATGTCTTTTCGTACGGTGAAAGCATAAGCTAAACGAATGTGCAACTGTTAACTTTTCCACAATTTTTATTTTCATATTAAACCTTGGCATATTTAAGATGCTGCAGACAATCACATTGGGATAAATAAGCAGTCGGTACAATCGTGCAAGGGCCATAAGCACAGTGGTTGCATAACAGTTTCGCGGTGGGCTTTCTGTTGCATTAATTATCTCATTATCAACAGCCTGCGCTATGTGCAGAGTCTTGGCCAACACTTGCACTTGTTAAAGATGACGCAAACTGTGCAAGACACCCTTTACGTGCGTACGAAATGTTTTAGGCAATATATCTTACTACTATCTTACAAACAGTTAAAATAGATCCATACTATTATAGCCACTAATTAGGTGCTTCAATTAGAAGTATAAAATGATAAAAATACAATTTTCATTCTACGTATCAACGCCAAATATATTTCCGCCTGTATAGAGACGTTTTTAAGACTTGAGATGAGTCGATAGCTGAGAATTCATCATTATATTAATTCTATAGCAGATTAGCTATTATAAGTTGGTAACCTTAGGGAATATCTCTCCATATTAGTCTTATATATCTGGCAATATAGAATTTCTGTTTTGTTTCCAACATACTCTCCTGAGAGGTAAAATCTTATATATGATTTGGTCTGCATATCTCTATAGTTGCATAGTAGTGACTCTTCCTGGTGCATCATTTCTCATCGCTCTGTGGTAACTTAAGTTAATAAATATATTGTTACTTGTTTTAACATGGATCACACTGAGCACTGCTTAATAACGTTGGCTGGAAGACTACCTTTTCCCCTTTAATGAAGGCTTCCTCAGATCATAACAAATATAATACTGATGTATAAATAGCTTAACAATGTATAAAAAGGTATGTAGAACTTCATCGAAGGCGAAAATCTTCTAGAAAATTATTTAACAATGCTCATTGTGATCCATGTGAAAACAAGGAACGAAATATTTTTAGTAATTGAATATATAGATACAATTTTACATCAAATTCGCATACGCATCAATTCATTCAGAAAAATATCGGCAGACGCGGGATGCGAACCACGAGCCTTGGAACCAACCTTTGCTCAGATCTTTTATACCGCCTAGTCCACTCGACTATTTCTTCGTCTGAACGGACACGCGTAAGAAGATGTATTTATACCATTGTTACCATCGTATAACGATAGATGTCTCAATGGTATATATTCAGAGTACGAATATTATTATTTTTCATTATTCAATTCGTCAACATTTATTCACAAGCTTTTTTATATTATTACTTTCCGTCTATTTATTTAGTAAGTACCACTTGGGTCTCGAACCGAACTATAGATTTAATGGATGAGAAACAATTTCTTGTAAGTCCTACGCGAACTTTACAACCATTCATTTACCTGTGTTACTGATGAACAATGTTACCTTTTTGATATTGTCTCAAAGTGACATTATTACATGAATTAAAATTTTTATTAGAATATTTTTTTAGTACTCTATCTTCTTTTATAGTTCATTGACTATATTACAATATTATTAGTAATTAAATATACAAATACAATTATACATCAAATACTTATACGCATCAATTCGTTCAGAAAAATATCGGCAGACGCGGGAATTTATTTAATATTGAAAAGAACATATTTAGACACATTATTTTTATTATTACCACACATTGTTTTACATGATCTAGTCAACCTGTATAAAATATATAAAAGTATATCGTAGTCGTCATCTAAAATTCTTCTACATACGTTTGCAAAAAAAAAATGCCATTACTATAATCCAAAATGACACCACTTCCATTAGAGCCAAAACCCCCAAAAACTTTCCTACGTATTTCAATAACGGCCTCGCTATAAAAAACGAACACGACTTTATAGCTTTAGTTTCGCGTAATAAATTACGTGGAAAAAAAAGTCTGCTGTCTCCGCTCGCAGGTCCCTGGCCTTATCTCCAGCGAGAGACTGTCCCACTTTCACTTTGGAGGTCGCTGAAGGAGACGATATTCATGACGACGTCCATCTCTGATACCTGTGCTGGGCGCAGGTGCTCTTATAGGTCGCATCTTATATTGAAAAGTTTAAACAATACTCCACCGCGCATCATTTTCCTCGAGCATTATTATTTTTTGTGACTTCACCTTCGTCTTCTTCTTCTTCATCTTCTTCTTCTACACACTCTCATTCTTCTTCTACTCTTTCTCATTTTTCTTCCACTCCTTCTCACTATTTTTCTACTCCTTCTCATTCTTCTTCTTCCCCTCTTTCTCCTTCTCCTTCTTCTCTTTCCCATTATTCTTCTACTCTTCTCATTCTGCTTCTTCTACTTCTTCTCCTTTTCATTCTTTTTTCTTTTTTTTTTCTTCTTCTACATCTTCTCATTTTTCTTCCAACTAAGTATTTGCTTAATTATAACTATTGTATGTAAAATTTTGATAATAGCACTAGTGGCTGAATAAATAAATTATATTATTATTATTGTTTATATTATTATTTCAATTCAATTTTATTTATTTTTTCCTTGCAGAAACATTACAAATTTTATCAACTCAATTCATTTGTGAATAATAATTAAGTAAAAAATACAATTTATACAAACATAGTTACTTATGATTAAGTACTAAGAACAATGCAATACAGAAAAGCAACATAGAAGGTCCCAATGCTCACCAATTATTACTCCAAAGAAACTCGAGTTCTTGTCTGAATTGGGCCTTTATAATTATAATTCTCTTATGGATTATATTTCTATTAGTATTCTAATTTTCGTCCCCGAGGTTTTGGAGTCCATGGCTTCACTTTTTTTTAGCATATTACGAAATCCGGCTCTGTGCAGCTCACATAACCTCAATATTTTAAGCCTTCATTGTAAAAACAAACATTGTCACGTTATCACTCGCAAGGTTGTCTTTTAAATTATGATAAGTGATATTACGCGAAGACGTTGTACAGGACGCGTCTTTCAAGAAACGATCTAAGGATATTTACGAGTCTAAACTTTGAAAGTAATGATTCTTGCCGGCACCTGTGTCCAAACCAATTTATATCACATAATATGCATATATAGATGAGAAAGATGAAATATTGTCTCATCATCCTAAATAAAAGTCACCCAGCGTGCTATGGAGAGATCCCTGCTCGGAGTGTCGCTAAAAGATAGAATCTGAAACGAGGAAATACGCAGAAGAACTCAAGTAGTGGATGCTACCCAACGAATAGGCACACTCAAGTGGCAATGGGCAGGACATATCTGTCGAAGAGACGACGGTCGATGGGGAAGAAAAGTATTGGAATGGCGCCCAAGAACTGGCAAACGAAGCATTGGCCGACACCCTCCAAGATGGACTGACGATATAAGAAGAATAGCGGGAGGGACCTGGATTGCGGAAGGCGGAGGATCGAAGAGGATGGAGACCCATGCGGGAGGCCTACGTTCAACAGTGGATGGACACAGGCTGATGATGAATGATGAATGATCCTAATCATCATCACCGTGTCCGCTCCACTAACTGGAAGCATATGGTCGTCACTAATTTTCGTTATGAAACTCTGTCAGCCACCATTGTTCTTACCTCTTCCTATGTCATCTTCGCTTCTCGCATCTCCACCTAATATAATTAATTTACAAATTCCGGCTCGAGCCCAGGAGCTTAAGGAAAAGGCAGCTTTAATTTATGCTTTCCTGTGGCATCTGAAATATACATCCCAACCAGGTCCATTTTCATCTCTTGAACGACTCCAGTATGTAAGAATGTCTTTCACTTCACCATTCCTCACAAAAACAAACCATTGTCCCCCAGTATTTTACGCAGCCATCTATTTTCGAAACACATTTTTCATTTATTTAACAGAACCGCAGTTCCAAGGTACATAGAATAATAAATAAACATGCAATACATACAAAAAAAAACATAAAATAATAAGAAGATGACACGTGTCAAAGATCACAGAGATCTAAGAGAACAACACCATCAACAAAAGAGGAAAAGGATGTAAGAAAAGGATCGATGTGTGCTGGTAGGCCATTTAGGAGCGCCATTGCAGTTGTACTAAATTGAGTGCTCGAAGCTCCACAAATATAAACTGGGTTCAAAAACAATGGATGGCTTTGAGCGGGAGTGTACTTATCTGGAACGTAAAAGTTAAAACATTCAAGAATCTCAGGATTGTGAATTGCACCGCGAAGAAGAAGGAATGAATGTTTGAGAGCAGCAATTTTCCTCCGGGACTCTAACGAATGGAAAGGAAGCATCCCGAAAAGAAAAATACTTAGGTAATGATCGCAACTGATTATACGGCTGCATAGGTTTTTGATGAGTTTATTAGAATGGGGCCGATAAGGTGTTTTATATTTGGCATTCTCAGATATTCCGCAGGTAGTTAAAAGACGCTCCAGCGTTCCCAAGACGGGAAGCGAGCTACATCTATAGACCACAGTTCTAAAAGCATATCAAATTAAAATGTCTAAATCTAGCTATCGTTACTCTTATCAGCTTAAATAAAATAGTATTTTTATAGGTGCGGTAGTGACAAGCTCAGTCGCATTAAATTAACAGCAGGCTCGGTTATTCAGGCCGCGAACCGCACTGAATACAGAATTAGCATTATTATAATAAACCCAACAAATAACCATTTCTTATAAATATTATGTAAATGGGTTAAGTACCACTTGTTGAACTAGTGGAAGAGCTTACAGAGATCATAAACAAAGGATGCGCATACAATTTGCGAAATCACACTTTAAAATAGTATCTAAATATATTCAGTTCAAGAACGAAATATTCAGAATGTCGTCATTAGAAGAAAAAACAGCAACTTAACAACACTCACATGTATTTTAAAGTATTGTTTCAAAATGAATAAAACAAGTTACGTATTTTTTTAATAATGATATTGCATTTGAATGAATTTCTTTTTTAAATACATTTTACGATGAGAAAACATTAAAATACCAAAAAAATCACTGGATACAATGAGTTTTCAGCGCGCTTAGTACGTTTGTTGATACATTTGTTATAAATTTCTTTCTTTTCCACAAGATGATATATATTGACATCAGCATGATGTAGTCCGTGCTGACTGTTATCGAAAACCTCGATATACAATCTTTCGTCTCATAGTTACGGTCGCTTGTTGTGCATTTAGGTGCGCCGTGTTGTCATTTTGGACGGTCCCCATCCTTTAGCGAGACAAGGTTGCATTGCGGCCGCGCGGCATGTCATCCCGCGTGGTCGGAAGCTTGTAATGTTTTTAATTAAATATAATCAATGTGCTCCTAAAATAAAGTATTTGTCTGCTGACCTGCTGTTCATCCTGCCCTCACGCGACGGAATAAATCCCCTTTTTGAGAGAGGATGATGTTAATATAGATATAAGTTTCATTGTTTTTTTCGCTTTTGCTGAAAAGTATGGCTTAGCGATAAGGCGCATTACCTACTGACATTACCATTATGTAGCCCTTGCTGTCTGGTACCGAAAACCTCGATATACAATCTTTCGTCTCTGATTTCTGTTCGCTTGTCATACATTTATGTGTCCACCGTTTTTGGGACTAGTTATATAGACCGCCGCTAGTAGCGCTGGGCGAGAGCCATCACGAGCGCAGCAGTCGTGCCGCGCCCGTCGGCGAGAGTATATTGTATTTTGACTCGGCCGAACCATAAATTTGTAAAGTTTTATCGTAAATATATGTCAATGTGCTTCTGATAAAGTCTGTGTTATCAATCTGCTCCCAATCCTGCCATCACTCGACGGAATAACACCTTTTGACAAAGAGAGGAGGATGTTACTACTTTGTTTGTTTTCTTTATTGATTTGATCCACACAATGTTAAAAAAATGAGTTTTCAACAATATTTGATAAGCTCAATAATTGGTCAAAAATATTCAAAAATATCTGCAGTTGATAACACTGATCCCTTGTCTATTATATTTCATGTAATTTAAGCTGTTAGACATCAAAATACGTTGTAGACGAAAGTCGTTACGTGAACATCACCCATTCACTGTGAATCTCTAACGATAATTTGTGAATATCTGTGGCTTAAGGACATTAACAGATCAACGCTTACATACAGCATTTAGCCTTCGTTAATGAGAAATAGTACACGATGCACACATTAGCGTGTATCGGAATTTTTAAAATGTCTTACATAAAAAATCATTTTTAAAAAAAACACCTATGTTTAGTGAACGCAATGGAGAAATGAAAGTCCTAACTGAGCGTTAAAGATCCCACTGCTTGCAATCGGTTATGATCTCCTGCATGAGTTTGTTAAAAACAGAGATTTTATTTTCTCCTTAATTTTTTTCATCGAATATAAAAGAACAATCCGAATTCTCTAATGTGCAAAAAAGCATCTAAAAATCGTATTATCTCGAAACTTTCATATCTTTTGCGGAACATTTTTCAGCGTATTATCACCGCGCCGATTTTTATTTTTCCGACGTTTCGTGTAAATTTTTCCGATTGCCGCAATACAAGAGTCGAAAAACGACCGACGGAAAAGTTCCCAAAGTAGTTTCGCCGAACAAATCGCGTCGATATATCAAAACAAAACATAAATCTCGACTACAACTTTCGACCAATTTATTTATACGAGTTGACAGCCGATTGCAACGGCAATATAATGCAACAATAAACCAATACTATCCATGCAATTTTATTCATTTTAAACATGAATATTTATCGTACTGTGTGGGATTTTCATGTTACTTGCATTGAAAATTAACGCAATTGCTGATTTTTAGCAAACCATTGAAGTAAAATGAGAATCAAATACAGTCAACCCTCCTATAAGACAGTTTTTTTGTATTTAAATGGAGATTTCTTTTATAGTGTTTGCGGAGATTTTTAATTTAGCAGTTCTTTCTTTGTTATCATTATGGGCGAAGCCACCACTTGGCATTAAATGGTGTAGGTTTCAAGATTATTAGGCTTATAATCTTTTTTTATGTAAACGCATGCAGGAGAGCACACCCGGTCAAGACCAGTGCACTCTATGACGCTCAGCCAGTGAGGCTGGACGCTGCATGCGGGAAACGTGTATTGTGTTCGTGTTTGTGTGTGGGTAGGGTAGATTGCAAGTGTATATTTATCTGTTTCTTAAAGAGATCCAGATTGTAGGAAGGAAGAAACACAGACGCTGGAAGAGTATTCCATAGCTTACAGGTGGCATTAAGGAAGGAGCTTTGGCAGCTGCCAGTTCTTGGTCGACATATATTAGCCGTGTATGGATGTTCGGCAAGTGTAAGACATTCGTCGGTTGTGGGTGGGTGCAGGAGGAATTAGTTCTTTAAGTTCCGAAGAGCAGTGACCGTGGTAATAACGGTAGAAAATACTAAGAAAACCAATCTTCCGCCTGTGTTCCATTGATTGCAGGTTCTGGTCTTATTAATGCGTAATTGGGTGGCTGTAACACTTGTTTTAAACTATCTGGTTTTTTTTTCACGAAAAAGATTTATGCCCATTTTAACCTTAGATCATATTGAACTACTAGTGGACTACTACTACACAACAGATGATACATCAAAGCTTTTAATTAAAGTACTCAATTTTTTGAAAAATAATATTTTACAAAAATATTTAAGTTTTTACAAGTTTGTCTATCTTTACAATTCTCAATTTATGTCGCTCGTTAGAAAAGCTCTTTAGTACTATTACAAGCTTTTTAATAAAATTTAAAATATGTCTTAACATAGGAAAATCAAAGACTTTTTCAATATTTTATTTGAAGGAATTGTCACTACATGATCGACCAACCCTTTCCTATTATTTTTTTTCAGATTGTACAGTTTTTTGTCATAAACTATAATTTTTATAGTGATCTGCATGAGCATTATTGACAAGAAGCCATTTGAGATAATTTTTATAAATAAAAAAAGGCAATACTTTTTCTCTATATAAACACACGAAAAGAGCTCAAACAATGAGTTTTAGACTAAAAGTACACTTAAATGAGTAAACCCTAGTAGATATTAATTTCTTGTGTCAAGTGGTTGTTCGTCCAAGCATAATTCAACGCTTTATAAGCGGAAACTTTAATGAAATAAAGATTGAAAAATAAACTGTTTAATTCAACAAAAAATTAAGATATTGTTTGATCGGGGTTTTGAATTTTAAACAGCTTAATTATCTTTTTAAATTGATATTTATTTAAATCCGGTAAAATTGCGTAAAGCCGGAGCCGCGAAAAGTGAAGTTTATCTGGAAACGCAAATACATAATAATAAATTTTCCCTTCCTGCTTGATAAGGAGCTCTGAACCTTTTTGAAAATTCAACTAGTCTTTAATAAAGTCAATGGAATCCCAAGATTTTTTTTTTCATATAAATAGATAGAAAAATACTGTTTTACGGTGTTGTATAAATTTAATTGAACAGTTTATTTTTGCTTATCAATTTTAAGGAAGACCAAACGCTATACGTTAAGTGTTGATCCTCCAATGCTGCATTGGTGGTCGAAATATTGGTACGAGAGAATTCGCCGCACACGACTTAACCCAAAAACCACAAATACCAAATCTGGCCATGAAAACCTAAAAAGTTATATATATTTGCTGTTAATTAAAAAGCTAGTATTTTACAATAAAGTATGTGACCACGTTTATAGTTGGATATAGTTTGGATTTAAATATAATTTATTTTTTAAGTAATTTATAACAGAATATCTTTATGTAATTATCTAAGCTGCCACTTCTCGCTTAAGAACATATCTACACCTTCCGGTTGGTGTGAATTTGATCCCTCATCTGTAAAATTCCAGTCATAGCCTATTATCAAAATTGGTGGTAGACGAAAGTCGTTCCGTGAAGACCACCTATTGTTAGTAAATTCCTGTAATAATAAGGATGATGCGTGAATTTCGTGAAGAGCATCACTAACACCATTTGTCGATTTTCTTCTCTGTACATAAAAATCTGAAGGTTCACCTTAGAACATAGATGATTCCCGAAATCCTCCAAAACAGAAGTCATAGCGGTTGAAGAAAGCAGCTGTATTAAATATTATAAAATCTGATTATTAGCCCGATGCTCTTGAGGCTTGGATTATCAAATATTTTTTGTATTCCGTGAGTCGCAGGTTGGATACCCCACCCCTAAGCAGATGGTCATTTTTCCGACCATTTACATAGCCAGATAAATATTCGTCGAAAGAATTTCCATATTTTAAAAATATTTTCCCGCCGCAGCTTCGTATCTTTACCGCTCGAGGCAGCACAGGATAACAGAAATCGTACCAACCTTAAAAAACGAACTGTGAAATCAAACCTGGCTTAGTTGAGTTATCAGTTTTAACTCGCTTTATTTTTATTCAGATTACTTTTTTATGTAAGCACATACAGGAGAATACCAACAGATGGTGATAGTAATTCTAGAGTCTCATCTGTGGCAGTCTATGACGCTTACCATGCTGGATATAGCTAAGCGCTGCATGTGGAGTGTTGATCAGCCAACGTCATAGACTACAGCTCGAGATTCACGCATCATCCTTAATTAGGTCATTGACACTAAATGTATCAGTACATTTACAGGGCCATACTTATGATGCTTATGTTACTTATGTTACTTATGTTGCTTATGTTACTTATGTTACTTATGTTACTTATGTTACTTATGTTTCTTATGTTACTTATGTAACTTATGTTAATATGTACTTTAATGACGAATTAAAATGTTAAATATTTTGTAATGTCATTTAAAGAAAATAAAAAGAATTGTTGATTATAACAGGAATTTACTGTGAATGGGTAGTCTTCACGGGACGACCTCTGCCTACCACCAATTTTGATTAATAGACTATGACTGGCATATTACGGGTGAGGGATCAAATTCACTCCAACCAAGGGTATCTTAGAGCTCATAAATCGATTAAAAATCTTTTCTTCTTTGGCTTGCAAAGCTAACGCTTTGACCAGTTCTTTGTGAAATTTGATTGTTAGTGTATTAAGAAACTTTTTGATGGGTATTTATTTTAAAAGATTGGAGTAAGTACTACATATTATTACATAATAAATATAATAAGATTACAAAAATCAAGCATGCTTTGTCGAGTAACTGGGGGTGGTAAAAGGGTCGTCAACAGACTTTATTAATAAGTATGAATTTACTATTAAAAAATAGATTCTGCCGTCCCTTAGGAAGACATGTTGAAGGCCATCAGGCTAATCATCCGATACCCTTGCAAATTTCTATCAAAAATCACCCAAAATATGCCTCAGATACCACAAAAACTGTCTCGTCAAGTCTCTTTGCTCCAGTTCTAGAGGTAAATGGGAACCATATATGTTACCAAATGTTCCAAATATGGTACATATATTGTAAGAAAATTATTGATAATTTATATTTATCATATAAATACTGACAAAAATGGTTTGTATAATATTTTATCCTATTTTTGTACTTGTATATTTAAAAGCCATTCGTTCACAATACCATTATATTAATATTAATAAGTACATATTTTGCTTCACACTGTTTTCATTAAAAATAAATAATAAATAAAAAAATATTCATTTAAAAAGCATGCAATGCTCAAGGCATTCACGTTCATTTAATTTAACTTTTTACAAAATAATTAAAGATATTTTATTTATTTGTGACAACCCTGAAGCCGTTCCAAAAGCATATCCGTTCCGGAATACTAAAGAGCGAAAACAACTGATAACGTTGTTAGAGCAGAGAAGTATTTTTAAGGGGCCTAAATTTATCACAACAGACCGCCGGAGCGGAAGCACAACACGAGCCGGAACGAAACCGAAAACTTTTAAATCCAGGGTTGCCAAAAAATTTCAAAACAAATTTTAGTAACCAAATATTTATGTAAGACTAATATCTGGTTTCCGCCTTCCATTAGAATGCAATGAACGTTTCGCTTGATCACTTGGACGTCATATGAAGAAAAAATGTTATGTTGTATTGTGCTTATTGATTATTGAGACTGAGGGGTTTGCAGGGTCTTTTTAATGTTGTAGAAGAAAAACATATTTTATGAAGGTGGATTTGCAGGTGCTGGAAGACCGTTCGAAACGTTATCTGTTGTGATAAAGGAGATGGATAAACTCTTCGAAGCCAACAAAATAAATAGTTAATCAAGTCCTTAATATTTAAATCGTAAGGTAAAATCTAATTAAAACAAAGCTAACCTTACATAATATCGGTGATTTATTTTCCTTCACATTTCAGGTACGATGCCGATGTGGCAGAATATTTAAAAAAATACAACATCACGAATTTGATTCAGAACTCGATTTTCCCTACCCTACTACTAACTCATAGAGCCTGAAAGGACCATCGTTCAACCCTGGATAGGTGTAAGATGAAAGAATCGCAGTGAATAGTGTTTGAAACCAACTTGGATGAAGATATTGACATATTTAGTGTAATATTGATTCAGATTCAGCGCTGGTGTGGACGGAAACGAAATGTTGGACGTTTGATTTTGTGAAAATAATGCCGTGTATTTGTGTGTCAACCATGAAATACTTATGATACGATTTTTATTCTCCTAATTCCTAACTATTTGCGTTGCGTATTCCAACACTCGTTCCGATTGACACTAAATGTGTCAATACATTTACATCATCACACTTACGTTAGTACTTCAATAACAAATTAAAACTGTAATATACTTTGTAATGTCGTTGAAGGAAAAGAAATAAAAAAATGTATTAAAATTGTATAATAAACTGCAGTCACCCCACAAAACACATCATAAACAGTCACTAAATTATCATTCATACTGAATTTAAATAGATTATCATTTACGACTCCCTATTTTGGCGCCAAAAGCCATCAAAAGGGCGGTAAATAACGCAACAATGTGAGTTGATGATCGATACTAAGCCCAAATTATCACCAAAAGGTTGAAACACTCGATTGTCAACCGGGTACACATTTGAATTGCCAACGAGGGATAATAATTCTACGAAAGCCATATTTTCTATACATATTTATTTCTTCCGTTATGTAATCTAAATCTATTTTAGCCTATGGGTGCGGTTGAACGGTTATACACTCTCATGTCAAGCAAACAGTCTAGAGACTACTGTCAGTAAAAGATTAATTAGATAATCGTTACTTGTGTGAATACGTTTAGCGTGAGACTGTTACTCACTTGGTAAACATAATTTTTTTTTAGGTATTAAGAAGCGTTGTCGATATATATGTCATAACCCGAGGGTACTTTTCATTATTTGAAAAAAGAAAGGCTTAAAATATGATAAAGAGATAATGATGCTTGTAAATAAAAAAATATGTATTGAAAAGACACCGAATAGCTTTGCAATGGCGCATGTCGAGATGCAGATCGGGTACTCACAAACGTGGTCTATGGAAAGATGAGATTTTTTTACATGTCTTTGGAAAACTGAGGTCTCTTTTATTTTCATGCACAATATCTAGGACAAATAATTGTGAGTTTTATTAGAGCTAAATATCAAAACAAAATGCTGCTTCTACGGTGCCAATATCAACCCTATCCTTTTACACTTCTCCGAATCTAAAACAAAGACGTTCCTCACAAAATCAAATATTTTTACACAAATATTTTAAACAGGAAGTTCTTTCGAATACACGTGGTAGGCTCCATCATTAAGAGTAAACCTATCTGGAATATATTCTCCGAACGCTGCAAGACAGCATCAACCACAGCATCTTCATCTTCATTAAGGAGACTTAAATGTCCTCCGTAATGATGCGGGTGTGAAGCGGGTAAAGTCCAGCATCTTCATTCAGGCTCTCACAGTCTTGGAACCCAGTAGAGAATTTCACAAAGAAAGTACATATTACGATTGCGATAACCATTGCATATGATTGTAATGCGATCTTTTTTAACTTACTAAACAACTAGGAATGATGATGATGCCGGTAAGCCTATCTAGAAGTAAGAACATTTTGTTATTATGTCGACATCAAAAAATTTCTCTCTCTATCCCTAGCATCTCTAGCAGTATTGTCTTATATGTGCTTACATAAAAAATAGATAATTTAACATCATGGGCAAACATTATTGAAGGGGTGTTTGTGCAAAGTTGAAAACGATTTGCATAACGTTCAGGGGGCTGGGGTAGCGGTCACTCTTGGATGGGTGACCGCTCCATACAAGGTTGCAGCATTTTACATTGTAGAAGTGTTATCGTAGATGTATTATTGTAGATGTTTTGTTTGAGTCTTGAAAATCAAGTCATTTAGAGAATATGATCGTTGACTGAGCAGCGTTTTAATTATGGAAATTTATGCTCACAGTCGGAGATTATGAAAATTTAAGAACAGTTCAATCAAGAAGTAAAATGAAGGTAAATCAGTCGACTACCTTGAGAAAGGTTGCCTATTCGACCCCTAATGAAAGTAATAAAGACTATGGCTTTAAATAAAAATATTAATTTTGTATATGTAGCGTATATACGTTTTTAAGCTGGAGCGTATGGTCGCTAAAAGTTCTCGTTTGTCACTTACAATTTGGTCCACTGCCATAAATCTTGCTTCTTCAGTCAATTTATGTTTCTTTAAATTATTTAATTATACTTTTTATTAATTAAAATAACTTTTATTTTGTTGTTGATGATTGCTCAGACATGACTGTCTACAGGTATTTTAATAATAACTTGTTTACTTAATAAGACTAATACAAATAATTGCTCTTGAAAAAAATAACTATCTTCCCAAATATGTAAAAAATATGACTTAAAAATATATGTAAAAAATATAGTATTAAATATGAATACAAAACTATTAGAAAAATCTACAAATATTGAAACGCCCTGCATCTAACACGATACAATAATATATATATATATAACTTCCGATTGCCCTCTACATTGAGTATTTAGTGGCTCTGAAAAGCAGCCGTAGTATCTGAGGCATATTTTAATATTTTTTCATAAATTATTTTAATAAGATCGCATAATCAGACCGACAATAAGGTATTTAACATTTAGTCTTAAGAGAGGAATTAACCTTATCTACGATTTTGTAGTAAAAATAATAATGTCACACCACTTCATTACTCATAGACACTTGCTAATATTTAATAGACGAGATATTGAAAATTAAACGACTAATTTGCATAAATATTTCAATTAATACTTTTATGTAGTATAAAAGGCACGCTCAAGTAACAATGGGTAGGACATATTTGTCGAAGAGACGATGGTCAATGGTGAAGAAAAGTTTTGGATTAGCGTCCAATAACTGGCAAACGGAGCGTTGGCCAACGTCTTGCAAGATAGACTGATATCAGAAGAATATCATGAGCATCTCGTTTGCGAAGAATGGATGAGAGGATGGAGACTCACGCAGGAGGCCTACGTTCAACAGTGGATCGACACAGGCTAACGATTATGATAACATAAATATTTTCAACGTTGATCAATTCAAAAACATGTCATAATACTCGTATTAAAGCGTTTCAATCTTCGTGTGAACCCTCGTGTGAGCGGAATTAAACCAGAAATTCTTATTAACAAAGCTTAGTACGCTGACCGTTCGACGGTATCATATTATCCTCGTGTTTGCTCTATACAAACTACAGCCGTACGATTGACAGCAAATATCCTGACGGCAAACCACCCTCACTGATGGCGGCAGGGGATGAAGCGTAAACTGATGAGGCTCTACGGGGATAGCTAAGGGTGTTCTGGGCAATCCTAGGGTGTTTAGAACGGTGAAAATCCTATGGGGTTTGGGGGATTCTACCCAGAATGTTTAGGGCAGTGTTTGCTTCACGGTCGAGGGTTAAAGTTTACAAATTATGCCGTCAAATAGTCACTAGTGTCCCTCCCCGGTAGAGAACTAAACTGTATGAGAAAGATGGAAGCACGGATTCTCGGGTTGCTTGCTGAGCGTACCTTTGGATGCTCTAATTAACTGCTGTAATTGCGAAAGCTGTTTACATTTGAATTTCGCACTGAACAAAATATTAATTATTTTATGCGTGTATTATTTTTTACACAACAAATATTCAAAACATAAAAAACAACATATACTATATTTGGGTTTATCCGCTTAGTACCAAACGGTACAGGCATCGGAATCGTCGTGCTAATATTTAACTTTCTTAAAGAAATCGATTAATAAATCACTCAAAATATGCCTCAGTTACTACAGCAGTCGTCTATTTAAGTGTCCAGTCTTTTGGAAACTATCGTCGTTGGTTTATATCGGAGTAGTGGCAATTTGTGTGGACTTTATGTTTTGGATGTGGATCGAAATATATATACAGGTACATATCAAAGTGGGTGTAGTGGAGGTACTCGTAGACTTAAAGAATACGTTTTTAGATAATTTTGAACTATATTTTTCTACTTATTTTCAAATTCCCCTCTTCTCGAAAATAATATGAGAAAAGGCTTAAGACTCCACTGTGATGAGGGCATATTATATACATTATTCACAAGACATAGGTAGCTTTTAAGTTTATATATTTTGGTAATCAAAAATAATCAATTTACAAATCATATCAACCATATTTATAGAAATGTTTTATTTTTATGAAAGATGTTTGTTTTATGTAAACACATACCAGAGAATACTGACAGATGGTGATAGTAATTCTGAAGTCTCATCTGTGGAATTCTATGAAGTTTACGATGCTGCATATGGCTAAGCGCTGAATATGGAGTGTTGATCCGTCAACGTCATAGACTAGAGCCCGATTTTCACGCATCATCTTTTATTTTTACAGGATTTTACTATGAATGGGTGGTCTTCACTGGACGACTTTCATCTACCACCAATTTTGATTAATAGGCTATGACTACAATTTTACGGGCGAGGGATCAAATTCACACTAACCGGGGGTAATTTCAGAGCTCAGAAATCGATTAAAAATCCATTTTTTTTAATCTCTGTCTCACGACCTTTGGCTTTCAAAACGAACGCTTAAACCATTGAGATATACCTGCCGGCAAATTGTACAAGTTGCGTACTATTTTTGTATCAAGTTCCTCTTTAATTGATATCTTTCATTATCTTCCATATCCGCACTCTAGTTAAAGCTAATTACATTGAAATATAGACATACAAATATTTTAACAAGTAAGATCCGAAAAAGTTGCATGAAATGCAACAAACTTAATACAATAAGAGTATATGTAATTGCATTGAAGATAATTTTACTCATAACAATGCAGTAAATATTCTAGTTACTTATTTTAATTGAGAAGCAACGACAAAACGTCATTATAAAATAAATAGCAGTATATTCATTTAACACTTATTACGCTTGCTAATTAATACAGTTAAAAGATCAATTAAATCATTAAAAGTAACAGTTAATCTTAGATTCATCATGATCATGTATATTTCCTTATTGCTCATGAAGATAGTCACTGACATTGACTATAAAAATACAGATAAAATTCAAGTACAATGCATGAACACCAGGTCGTAATCTAATAACTATATTTAATCAAAATTTCACAAACAAGGCTATCTTCAAAATTTGCAAGCATAATACAGTGAGAACATCATACTAACCAAGATATCTCCATCACAGTTTGACTATATTCTATTTCTCACAAAAACTACAACTACTATGAGCATACTTCGAAACGGCGACTATGACTCTCATTACTTACTATGTTTTGATTCATCTTCACACTCTGATGACTTCACGTGATTATCGTAGTCAAGCTGCTTCCGACTTCGGAATCGTATCAAAGTCAAGATATTTCCTACCGAAGCTGGCGGATCTAACAACGTTTCCCGCACAAGCCACAAAGCCGACAACAACGTAACAAGACGACGCTAACCGGAAGGATTAACGTACGCCTCTTAACGTGTGAAATTTATCACGTAAATATATCAACGCTCGGTGATAGGGCATTAACGTTAAGTTTGTTATTTGTACAGAGCATCAAGCATGCAATACGGCTGCCTTTAAAAAGCGTCAGCTTAACAAAAAAAATTCTAGTGGATGTTATTTTATTTGATTATAAATAATTTTCCGGCAATTTTGTCCTTATAACGAGCATTCAATCTTTAAACTAATAATGTGGGGACTAATTGTAATTGTTGGTAGAAAACTGTGTTGATTAAATAATTGTTTCGAAGCGCTCACTTTCATTATCATAATAACTGTAACCCTTAAATTATTGCGGCTGCTTTGTGGGACCCGAATGAAAGGGAGGCTCGAGAAATTAGGCAGCCATTACTGAAAACATTCTGTAAAAAACACACCAGAGTACGCTAATTTACAATGCCACCCTCACACGACAGTGTACGCCGATTGACAACCATTTGATTAGTGACATATATACATTCAACACCTCATTTAAATATTTATTTCAACAAATATTACGAGTATATATTTTTTTAATCGAACGGTTGCAGCAACATATAGTGCACTGTAAGGTCAAAAACTTCTACTGGTGATCTTCTATGGGTGTTGCTCAGTGATCACTGCCGCTTATCATCAGGAATTTTACTATTAACAAAATTCATGATACAAGTCATAATATAATTTGTATTTACTCTTACTATTCATTATTTTTTAATGCAAAATGAAGGACTCACCTGCAACAAAAAGATAATTTATATTTAGTAAAAAACAATGCATAAAATTTCCTGATTTAATCAAAGTGATGTAAGATTTTTATTAACATACTTGTATTTTCAGAAGCATTAGCTAAATTAACCGACGTACATTAAAACTTATTTAGTAAAATGTAAATTAGTATTACGTTTGCTAAAAGGAAAAAATAACTATTATTGAATTCGATAGCCACTTTGGTTTGGGACCCTATAATAATAAACATCTAATAAGTACTCTTGATCAATTGAAATCAAAACAATCATAAAAGATACAATACATTTACGACTATGTAATTCTTGAATCTTCCATTTGTTTAGTTCACTTAATCTACGAGTGTATTATTATAAGTGTAGTCGCTACTCTTTGAAATATTCCAACTTAATCCTTAATACAAATTTAAGTAGAAAATATTTTCAAAACAATTTCTCGGTAAACTTTTGAATGTTCTAATAGAATGCGTGTTTTCTTTTTCGATTCAATCTCTTAATTTTTTTTTTAAAAACATATCTTTTACACTTCTAATCATCCCAATACTAGCACACACATTGTATATCCTTTCTGTATGTAGCGTTCAGCTAAAGAGGTGGGCAAAGCGTATTAATAGTTATATTTATGTAGCACGAAAATATCTGCTTCTAGATGAATGCTAGAAAATTCTAGCTAGTATTTACTCGGAAGGCTTTGGATTTCTGGTTGCGAACCCCGTTGCTAGATCCAGCTACATTATAATTGGTATTATAATCAAGATCTGCTCATAAATTAAGGTTTTATTCGCAGACTCGTGGGCCCCCTCAAAATTAGGGTTAGGTACACGATGGGGGACCCCGCGAGGAACACGCCCCCGCTTCACGGAGCTGCTCATCAACCGAATCTGCAGGGTTCATTTTACTCCTAAAGACATTTGCATAAAGAACGACGAAATTTGGTACTCTTGTTCAAAAATAGACCAAAAGTACATTGTGATTTTTGCTAAAAATGTGGTAAATGTTAAGTGAATATTTTGACATGTAAATAATTCATTTGTGAAGTGTTTTTTTTTTTGTATATGCTAAAAACACATTATTACTAAGAGACAGTGAATGAGTCTGATGCATTAAGTTTCGAGGTAAAACGCATTGACATCAGCATGATATAACCCTTGCTGACTGGTACAGAAAACCTCAATACACAATCTTTCATCTCTTAGTTTCTTTCGCTCATCGAACACGCATTTTTGTCATTTTGTAATTCCGTTAGGAGGACTAGTTATATATATCCCCGCTTGCGGCTCTGGGTGTCACCGACCACGGCGCTTAGTTAATTGTGTGCCGACGGCGGCGAGGTCATATTGTGTTGTTGGCCCGGCCTGAATGCTGTGTTATCGAAATATATTTGTCAATGTGTTTCAGAAAAAATTGTGTTATCAATCTGTTCCTCATCCTGCCACCTCGCAATTCAATATGTTAGTATATTTTGTTTTACACAAATCGGAAAAATTACGCGAAATCAAGATAGCTACTAAAATTGATTATATTATGTGTCGTTGCTTTACTCTGCCTTTCATCACTAAGTCATCAATCATTAAGAACACCCCTGCAATGGCGGTCGAAATATTGTAAAGGAGTAATTCGCCACACACGGCTTAACCCAAAAGCCACAATAACTTGTGAAATATGACTTCACTGATAACAATATATTGAAATTAAACGACAAACAAAAGTTTTCAGCACATCGCATCCGAAATATTAATATCGCAAGTTTGATAGCAATTTGATGGGTTTTCATGGCTCCGCAATACTGCAATGATTTTAATGAGGTTCCGCCAAATTCGACATAAATGCAATTTAACTTCACAAACACGGGTTTGTGTTGACTTCCAAACATCTACAAACTTGGCCAACCACCCCCTTGTTGTCCACGACTATATCCGGGAAACAACAACGACGCAATTCATCGACCAACTACTTGTAGTGTACATTGTAGTGTATTGTGTATAAGCGCCGTGTGTGATACATTGTCATGTAAAATTTTGTAATTTGCAATACGGGAGTTTCAAACTTAAAGCACAATGAACGTATAACATATTGTGAAACCAATTTGTCGATTTTTGTAATATAAAATGTCTCATAGCTTATGATTGATCAATATTTTATATCTTTACAGGCACTTCAGGTAAACTTGTGAAACTGAAAATCTCACCTTTCGTACTGGGATATTTTCATGATTCTGATTATCATTCGCTTATTTAACTGAAAAAAATGTTGATTTGCATGTGAATTATGTAAACAAATAAAACTGTAATTACTAAAATACCCAAAATACATCATTTTAAATCTAAATTTAATTGGCTCTATTCAAATAAAAGCAAGTCCTCCTAGGGCAATCGTTTGCCACCAAAATATTTTAACTAACAAAAGTAAATATTTCGTGTCAATTATGTGTAAGTCCCGTCTCGCTTCCGAAAAACAAGGTGTATTATATAGATCACGTTGGTATTTCAACGATAAACAACTTATTCTTCTATATAAAGGACAAATTCGCCCTAACCCTGAATACGGCAGTCACCTTCTGATCTCCGGATTGGAGCCCCAAAATACCTCCTAAACTTGATTGTCTCAGTTCAAAAAAAAAGCATTCGTTTGATAAACAATAAAACTCTTACGTCTAACCTGTAATCAATGGAACACAGGCGTAAGATTGGTTAACTTAGTCTTTTCTACAGTTATTACCACGGTCGCTGCTCTTCGGAACATAAAGAACTTATTCCTCCTGCACCCACCCACAACCTAAAAACTCGTCTTACACATCTCAAACATCTATTCACTGTTCATATGTGTCGACCAAAATCTGGCATTTTGCAATATTCCGTCCTAAATGCCACCAATAAGCTTTAGAATGTTCTTCCAGCGTCTGTGTCTCGTGCTTCTTACAATCTGAATCTCTTCAATAAATACACAAATAATCAATAACATTAGCAATCTTCCCAAGCCATAAACAAACACAACACACGTTTCCGGCATGCAGCATCAATGCACCCTGGCTGAATGTTATAAAGTGCACTGGTCTCGACCGGTTGTGCTCTGATGCATACGATTACATTTAAAAAATATGGGATTAGAAACAGGTTGAAGTTAATTTAAAAATCTCGTAAAATTCAAGTAAATTTTCCTGAATTGGTAATACTACAAGTATATACTCGTATAAGGTATACAAACAACTCTTTTGTTCAGTATGTTATTTTACAAAAAAATAAAAGGAAATAATATATAATAATATTACTCAATAAATCAGTTACGATTTATAAAATTATTCAACAATTTATACGTAAAGAAATTCATAGCCAAAAATATTCAGCTTAAATGTTCATTTTAATGTAGTCTATATTCTCGTATATTTCCATAATTTCTCTCATTTTTTCTTCTCTTTTTATCCTTTTTTGGAGTTAATGACGAACGCATAATAAACTGAGTGTAAAATGTAATAAATTATATTTATATGACTGGTTTACATACGAAAGTTCTACTGAATTAAGGTTCGATCGAAAGTTTTTTAAGACGACGAAACTTCGGAGAGAAAAAAACCCTGTTTTTGGTTTTTATTCTTTTGTGGAATTGCTCACTACTTATGGCCAGATAATTTAAACTAATAAATTAAAATAACGTACAGAATACAGAGTAAGAAATACTATGACGATAACGTGATTTTTCTAAAAATTATTTTAATAAATACTGGAATAGAATTGTTTTATTTGCATCGCTTACTACTTTGTTGAGATAGAGGGTGCTTCATTAGTATATTACCCTACATTCTTTAATGCCTTCATCTGCAGGAGATATTTTCCAGAGCCATTTATTTGCTTTAGATGAATCTCTTCATATACAGCACACCTCAAAAGTATAGAAAAACTTCATTAATTAGTTATAATTCTAGATATTCTTGTAAAACTGCTACCTGTATGAATCATAAAAGCACTACAATTTACTGTTACAATTCTGTTAGCTGCCATAATACTCACTTTTATCTTAAGGCACACCTGAACTCGATGTTTTACCAAATTTATACGGTGCATGTTTTGATGACTTGGACGCTAACCCTGGGGGCTTAAAGAAAAAGCAGCTGTAGTATCCAGGGTACTCAGCGCAACCAACGACACGCGGTAGACATTATTTAGATTCGTTTGTGTTTTAATGTTGCTTAATTTCGGTGAGTTGTATACGCCTGTCGATTTCTTTTTCGACAGGCGTATACAACTGGGATGGGCAGCATTTGGAAAACTAAAGTACATTCTTAAAGCGAAAATTCCGCAATGTCTTAAAACTTAGGCGTTTAACCAATGCATCCTCCCTGTATTAACTTATGGCGCAGAGACGTGGAATCTGACAGCAAGTCTTACCCATAAAATAAAAGTCACCCAGCGTGCTATGGAGAGATCCATGCTCGGAGTGTCGCTAAAAGATAGAATCCGAAACGAGGAAATACGCAGAAGAACTCAAGTGGTGGATGCTACCCAACGAATAGGCACACTCAAGTGTCAATGGGCAGCTCATATCTGTCGAAGAGACGACGGTCTATGGGGAAGAAAAGTATTGGAATGGCATGCAAGTACTGGCAAACGAAGCATTGGCCGACCCCCTACAAGATGGACTGACGATATAAGAAGAATAGCGGGAGTGACCTGGATGCGGAAGGCGGAGGATCGAAGATGATGGAGACTCATGCAGGAGGCCTACGTTTAACAGTGGGCGTACACAGGTTGATGATGAATTTCGGTGAGTGAACAATTACGGTTGCTTCAACATGCTTTTATCGAAATAAAATTTATATTATGCAAATTACTTTTAATTTCCACTGATTAAATACTGAGTTCTGAAAAATAAAACAGCAAATAGAAAACTCTGGAATTACATGATTACATTTTAAAAAATCTTGTAATTCAATGCTTTTTAATATCAGTATCTCAAAGTGAATACTAATTCGTAAACAAGCTGAAAAACGTTCTGAAAAGCAGGAAAATTAAAAATATAAATTAATAATGAATCGTTCTCGAGATCACCCTTATCAAGGCGCGGGACAGGGCTGGAGCAGAGTTATGTTTATTTAGCATTTAATTTCTTCGGAGAGCAATAAATAAAGAGGGTGGTTCATAAGTCCTGAGCTCCCCATCCCTTTCTGGTTTTACCGAATAAACCCACATCTTCCAGAAACCGCTTGTTCCTCTATATATTTTTTTCTCTAAACATATAAAATATAATATTGATACTTCCTTTTTCAAAATATCTATAATCTACATGTATGAATTATACATATTTTTTGCATTCACTGTGAGATCCATTTCCAAATCCATCCAAAAAGATAAGAATTTCATATATTGTTTTAACATGAATCATTCTAAGCACTGTTTCACTTGATGGAAGACTGCAGTTCGAGATCTATGAAAATCAGTTTCAACGAATACGTGCGTGTACGATGGAACTGATGAAGCTTCATCATAGATTGCAAAACTGCAGTCTTCCATCAAATTAAAAACAGTGCTCAGTGTGATCCATGTTAAAACAAAGTATAAAATTATTTTTTATACATATATGTGTATCTACTATTGTGCTTTAAAAAGGCTATTTTTATGTGAAAACTAGCAAAATATCATCAAAATAAATATGCACTGCTACACGGTTGATGTATATTGCATTTACTCTCAGAAATTTATTTAGAAACAAATTTCCAGAAAATAATTTCACTAAAGGAATGTATACCGTATACATTTGACTGAACTGGTATATATTTAAACGCATATTTGACCAAATGACCGAATATACAGATTAAGCGAAGGAAGAACCACAAATGCTATAAAACTATTCCAGAGAGATTACAGGCATATCGCAGGATTTTTTAAAATGAAGATAAGACCGGCAGCTTGCTAATAATTGAAAGAACTTTTTGATTTATAGCTTTTATATCGTAAGAATTGTTGCATTACTATTACTCGTACATAGTTGTAGACAACCGTTTCAAAATATTGCTGTCATAATTTGAATCCCTACGTAAATGGCCAGTGTGCGAGTTCTTAAATACTTTTTACTTATTTTTATACGCATCAATTCATTCAGAAACATATCGGCAGACGCAGGATTCGAAGTCGATTTCATCCATTCAGTCTATAGTTCGGTTCGAGACCCGAGCGGTACTTACTTAATATATAGACTGTCGGTAACTAATAATATAAAAAAGCTTGTGAATAAATGTTGACTGATTGAATCATAAAAACAAAAATATACATACTCTGCATATATACTACAGAGACATCTGTAGTTATATGATGTTAACAATGGTAGATATAAACATCAGGTTTCGCGTATCTGCTCGGGCAGAGAATAGTCGTGTGGATAGCGCGGTGTGTAGAACGGAGCAAAGGCTCTTGGTTTGAATCCCGCGTATGATGCGTATAATTTTTTATGGATAGCTGTATGTGTATTTAATTACTAATATTATTGAAATACAGTCAATCATCTATAAAATAAGATTAGAGTATTGAAAAATAATCTAATAAAAAAAAAAAACCATTTACGTATAATTTCAAACATTTCACTTAATATTTACTTCAAGCAATTATTTAAATAATAAGCTAGCACTCTTTCCAGTGGACTGAATCCTTTGTTTCTCATCTGTTTCTGATGACTTCCTCCCGCCATGAGCTCTTTCCTCATTTTCTATTCCTGAAAACATCCTGAATGCAATGTCTTTTAAAGAAGCTGTTTTTATTATTATTATCATTCCAAGGATGCGATTTCGCATCCTCTGGTGTATAATAAGTACATAATGCAAACAATCTCAAAGGCATATTTTACTTTATTTTATTCACATTACGAAAATTAATTCTTGAATTTAAATTATGTTTTTTACTATTGTAAATCAAAACAGCGACAGTAAAAAATAGAAAAAAAATTGAATGTTAGCATAGAAAAAATCTGGCGTAGAATGCTGGGGATAAGATGATTTGATTTAATGAGGAATGATGAGGTAAGAGAGCGAACAGAGCAGCCATCCATACTTCTTCTTCGTAGTATCAATCCGGTGGATTGGTTTGCAGCAACAGAATCTTGCATCTCGATCTCCATTCCTCTCGGTCCTCCGCAACCCTCTTCAGCTCAGCATAAGAGCTACAATTCATGCCCTCAAACACTTGCTGCAAATACTCCCGTCTAGGACGCCCTCTACACTTTCTACCCTAAACCATCCCCTCCACAATGTCGCGAAGAAGACCATTGTGGCGCATGATGTGACCGATCAATCAGGCTCGCCTCTCTGAGATCGTTTCATACTACAGTCAGTTAAAAGACGAAGGTGGACCTGAATGAAACATTCACTTTGGACAGCTAAAACTACAGCTTTCTTTCTTTAAGCTCTTGTCGGATATATATCTATACATAGAATGTACTCGACAAAGCTGCTGGATTCACAGATGACATGAGTTGTGGCCCATGTTGACTGACATATCTGTATGGCGGCAGTTTGTAACGACCATATGTTTCAGTTAAGGAAGCGTACAATGTGATGGTGACAAGTAATTATTAATACAAAACACTAGAGCATAATGATCAAAAAACCAAGTATAATGCAGCATATATCTGTCATTAGTTCAAATAATAAGATTTTTTTTTTTAGAATTTAGTTTTTTTAAATAATTTAAATTGATTGGCTGTCGTGCTTTCATTTAAGAAACCACTAGTAATGAGTTATTTTATATGTAACCAATTACTTTATTTATAAATTAAAATATATGAATAATAAAACCTGTGCTCAGATTTTACATTCAATTCTACATACATTTTTAAATTTCCAACCATTTATTTCAACATTTCTTTATACAAGTGTTAATTCTTTGTATTTGTTTAATAAATTTAAAATCATATTTAATTCCATATTCTAACCGCGAATTTCTTATTTCAAAATCACAAGCCAACTTAAGAAATCTTCAAAAATGGAGAATATTCTCTTCAGGCGGCGGCAGCCGGGCAAGAAGCGAAGAGGCTACATAATATTATTACAGGCATCTTGCCTTCATCGTTTAAGAGTTTCTTTGCCCGAAGAAACGACTGCATAAGTAATGCATCTCAAAGAGCTCTGAAACGAAACGGCTATCCTGAAAATCCTGAAATACCCTGCAAAAACTGTTTTCCTTGAAAGATCTGCCTGAGATGAAAGTAATCGACTGCCACGTAATAAATTTCGTGTTCAAATGATAATATATGTCAATTATAAAAAAAACCTCGCATCAAATCATTAATATTTATCAAAACTTCTGATTGAATTGAGACTTTCATTTATAAAATGCATATCTCAGTCCATGAATTGAAAAAAATAACAAATTAAGATAGATAATCTTTTAATAGACTCTAAGATTTTGTGACTGTGGAGACCTGGAGACCGCCTCACACCTAAGATGCTGCTCCATGTGCTCAACAAGTTGCACATCTCAGGACCTAATTCTGGGCAACACACGAACCATCGATGTTGCCAGATATTGGGAAAAAATAATTTGACGTCGCTAACACGAAGAAGAAAGAATAGACTCTAAGATACTTTGATGTGTATTTCATGGTAATGGGAAGAAGTAATCTAGCATTTATTACTTTGATCATTTTACTGAGTTGCTTAATTATCTTCGAATGGGAAGCATCATACGATCCAGTCTTTATTATTGTCTAGTCATGAAGAGTCACCCTTTAATATTTATTGACATATACGATTATTACAAATTAATTTTATTTGATGATCGTTGTTTCAAAATGTATATATAAAATTCATCTTCGTAAAATTTAATTAAGATGGAAAAAAGTGAAATATCAATCATTTAATGAGTTTATCAGTTTTCTATTCTTATCTAATCATGCAGATTTTTCTTCATTTTTTAAATTCATTATTTTTTAATACCCTATTTACTTATTCATTAAATTAGTTTTTATTTTCGTCATTTAACAGTTTTTGGCATTACATTTTTATGTTGTAACGATCTTATGATTTAATAAATAAATTATATTTAATAATAAGTATGAGAATATCAGGGTGAGCTCTCTTAAAATAGTAAACTAAATATAATCCACAGGTGAGGTAACTTTACTAATGTCAAGCAGTATTCTTATATACGCGTTTGCAAATACATTACACAAACTGAAAATACCGAAGTGGCCTGAAAAAAGTGTGCTGGTAAATTGCTGTTTTCACAATCCGACCGAGTCTATGCCAAGTTACGAGCCGGCGGCGAAGATATAAATGCAACTGTCCGTTCGAAATTGCCTTTTAAGATACCACTGAAGAAGATTTCTTCATTTTTTACAAATCTTCCTTAGCATCTTCTAGCGTAAATCCTGTTCTGCACGGCAAGAAAATTTCTTTTGTGCTAGTAACAATACCCCACTTTGTAAATCTAAGCTGACTACTTGCCTGTTAGTTTTTTTAATACATTTTACGACGATTAAATAATTTACTCATTATTGTCGGTAGGGCTGCTAATCTTTACTTTATTCTTAGGAATCTTATTATTAAGCATCGCGCCATCAATAATATAATTGTATTTTATATACATGAATTTATTTTTAGATTTTTTGAATATATTTCAATGTCATTTCTCAGTACCGTAGAAAAAGAAACGGCAGGCGCCGGGATTTGAACTGTGAACTTTTGCACTTTTGTTCTATTTTATGCACAGCGCTAGTCCATTGACCAATTGTGTCCACGCACCGACTTAAGAATGTAGACATGTTTATATTTTTATTTGTCCGTTTTTCGTTTCGCAAGCTTAATGGATCGATAAGTTTATAAAACGTGAAAAAAAATCTACTTTAGTAATTTAATATTATTTTTTAAAAAATCCAAAATATTTAAACTTATATACTCGATATTTAAACAACTTCATTTTGCAAAGTTTTCATATTATATTTCAAAAATAATAATAAGAACACATTAAGAACGTATGACCTCGCATTGTGTATAAAATTTTATAATGAAAGCTCTCATCATAAATTTCCCAACATGGTATATACATATACACTAGGAGTATATTTACATGTCGAAAACAATTTCGCATTCTCGAGATATGCAATCTAAAGTTCGCAAAAGGTCACTCAAGATGGAGGGGCAGAGTCCAAAGCAAAAATAGTTCCCTACAAATAGAGAGAGTGTAATGGTCCCTAAAGCTCCCGAGGGCCGGGAGACAAGGGCCAGAGTAGGCGCAGAAATGCAGAACCTCTGATGCGGCCCTCGCACTCTCCAGCTGGGACTCGCAATGCAAAGGAATCCGAAATATTTTTCATTTAGAGACGCATCTGGTGGAGCTGAAAATCAGATGTTCTCAAGCAAAAAGTGATATTTTAAAAATATATAAAAATAAACAAGGTCTGGTCAAAAAATGAGGTGACTTTTGAATATTCGGAGTTACGTGTGTATTCGATTTACCTTTTGTTTTTGTTAATTTTTATGTTAGTACGCATGTTCCTCAATTAGTCGGCATATAAATCTCTGCGAGCTATGGCTTACAGAAAGAGATTGCTTATCGTCCTGTGAACTCTTGTGTTTTTTAAGCAATACCTAAAACTAACAGCTATCATCATCATCATCAGTCCGTATCTGCTCGCCTAACTTTTTTTATGTAAGCACATACAGGAGAATGATAGTAATTCTGAAATCTCATCTGTAGAATTCTATGACACACACAACATGGTGCATATGACTAAGCGCTGCATGTGGAGTGTAGATCCGCCAACATCACAGACCACAGCCCGAGATTCACGCATCATCCTTATTATTACAGGAATTTACTATGAATGGGTGATCTTCACAAGACCACTTTCGTGTACCACATATTTTAATTGTTAGGCTATGACTGTCATTTAACGTGTGAGGGAACAAATTTACACCGATCGGAATTATTTTGAAGCTAAGAAATTTATTAAAAATCTTATTTTTTTTAATCTCCGTCGGGGATCGAACCTACGACCTTTGACATTCATTGAGCTATACCCGCCTTTGTTTATTATTACTTTATTTTCAGAATCGTATTATAGATGTTAACGTGATACTTAACTCATTTGGAATGTAATATTGCTTGACACATTTCGTATTTAAAATGTCACCTTGATTTAACAATAAGTGATAAATCAATTCGCGATATCTGATAATTCTAAATGTCATTATTTTAACGCGTTGGCATTTCGACAAATCAACGTGCAAATTTATTATGTAAATTTGTCATTTGTCAAAAGACATACGTAAGATACTGAAAATCTTTTATCAAAAATTTTATTATGCTTAAATAAAGTTTTGATACTCTTAATTTATCCGGAAATAACGTACGGGTATTTTATTTATTACCAGTTTTATACTTATTCAAGCTCACGTATATATTTCTCGAATGGTCTATAAATGCCAACTATATTGCCGTGTGAATTTCATGTCAAACAGAAAAATGTATTCGATTATTATTTATTATTCAAACCGTCAAAAGGTTTGACATCCGCTTTGCTGAAGGGTGCATTCTGAAGTATCCGCAAAACTCCTGAAAGGCAAATTTTCAGCAGCCCCACACAAGTCGTCTCTACTCCTCACAGGCTGTTCCCCCAGTTGTCATCCAACCCTCTACCATACAAAGTTATATAGTCAAATACTTAAATGCTTGACGGTCATGCAAGCAATTTATCAATCAGTTATTAAATATACACATACAATTATACATCAAAAATTTTATACGCATCAATTCATTCATAAAAATATTGGCAGACGCGGGATTCGAACCACGAGCCTTGGAACCAACCTTTGCTCTGTTTTTTTTACACCGCCCAGTCCACTCGAGTATTTCTCCGCCTGAACGGACACGCGAAAGATGATGTATTTATACCATTGTTACCATCGTATAACGATAGAGATCTCTTTAGTATATATTCAGAGTATTTATATTATTATTATTTATTATTCAATCAGTCAACATTTATTCACAAGCTTTTAATATTATTACTTTCCGACAGTCTATTTATTTAGTAAGTACCACTCGGGTCTCGAACCGAACTAAGACTGAATGGATGAGAAACAACTTCTTGTAAGTCCTACTCGGACATTACAACCAATCTATTAATCATCTACAATTCATAGTGATTTAATTAAAAAGAGTATTTTGTGGACTCTTAATTAATGCTGAATTATAGTATAATTATAAAGGATCAAATCATTTAGCACAGTAAATACAGAATATTATTTAAAAATATGAATTAAAAAAAAAATGTGTAACTACAATAATTTTGTATTAAAAGTAAAACTATCAAATCTGATAGACCATTTATCATTGACATTAAATTCAGTTCAGTGCATTTAAGACTCAAAAAACACATTGCGTACCTAATGGTCTTCTCAGACGAAAACAACTGGGTGGCAATCTAAAACTGAAGCTTACGGTAACAACTATTGTATAACCTACCACTCTACGATAATTACTCTACTATTTATGAGTCAATTAACACCATCTACTGTAGTTGTAAAGCGATGGAGTAAATAATCCAACGCATGGGCATTCTTAAAATGGCAAGCATCGTATTATTACTGATAAGATCACTGCATCACTTGCCACCCTTAGTTGGTTACCTTTTTCATGTGCTTACATTGAAACAAACATCAGGCGCACACGCTTCCGGTTCCCGCACGACTATAGCCTGCGAGAAAAGTCTAAAAGCCGCGGAGCTTGAAAATCCTGAACGCTCTCTCTCCTGAAAATTCTTTTGGGAAATGCAACCCGGGATCCGATATACAAAAGAATTTCCTTGCGCGATGCACTTTGTTATGTTTGCCTCGCTAACCACTTAGTCATAACATTTTTAAAACGTAAATATTTTTCAGTCTTCTGCATATTTTTTATGCGTTTTAGTCGTTTGGGTCAGTTTTCTAAGTTAATTACAAAAAACATATTTTGTTATTACAAAACTATTTTTTAAACTGTTTTTCTATAAAGGATTGAAAGTTGATATAAATCTAACAATTGATCTCAGAAAAATTGTAAATGGTAAAAGACTCATTTCATACAATTTGGAGGTTCAAGAAGAATGTTAATACAAACATTATAGACATTGATACTCAAAAAAATATATCCCATATTAAAGGCCTGTATTTCTTTGATCAGTAACTGATTCAAGATTTTTTGCAGTAAGCTAAGTCAATTGGCAGTAAAAAAATCAATCAGCAGTAATTTATTAATTATTGGTACAAATTAATGAATTATTGAGGCATAAAATGGAAGCCATTCATTAATTATTTCCTTCCAATTTAGTATTATTCTACTGCCGATTGTCATTTTTTGACTGCCAAATAATTATTTGTTACCTTTTTTTGTATTTATTACTAAGTGTTTGCGAAATAATTCCTGCAAATTAATTGAATCAAATACTGTTTAGATAAATCTGTTTCCCCTATTTTAAGCTACATTAACGGATTACCTTTATTATTAAGCATTGTAAAATTCTTTTTTATATATATTTATCTATAAAAATACCGTGTTACGTGTGAAAAGAATGTGTAATAAATGTTTGCGTGTGGGGATTGAAGGGAGAGTGTTATTAAATCTGTCTCTTTGAAATTCAGAATGCACGAAGGGAACTTTCTGCAATTTCAAATGTATCTGAGATTAATTGCTGCATTTCCATCAAAGTCACAACTAAATATCTTCTTTAGCCTACCCATTTCTCATCATCTGGGGTCAGCTCTCCTTGTGCACATTCGCTATATCTGTCTGTCATGCATTGCATTTTCGGTCAAACCCAGAGTTTTCAGATCCTTGTTTACAGTTGCAGTCCAGGTTGCCTGTGATCTTCCAGGTCTTCTTCTTAGCGTGGGCATGTTGAATGCTCTCTCATCTAAGGCAGTTTTCCTTCATGTTTTCAAGTATGGGGCCACCCGAAATAAACCCCGAATATGCTCATTTCGAACTCTGTCCACTCTAGTCACACCGCCCGCCCAACTCACCATCTTTATCTCTGCCACATGAATCCTATCCAAATCACGCTTCAGCGGGGTGCAACACTCCGATTCGTAGAGCATAGCTGGCCTTACAGCAGTTTTGTAGATTTTACAAAATCAATACTACATATGATAAATTTAATTTCGCAATTTTGTTGGGGAATAAAAATAATATTTTTTTTATTGCTAGGCTAAAAAGAATAAGTAAGAATAATACAATTATTTGAAAAAACAAACTCGAATGTTTTCTAGCCGTGGTTACCGTGGAGAAAAACTAATCTCGCCAACGAAATTAACGAGTTTTTCCCGCGCGCGCGCATTTTAAATTCCAAACACAAATTCTTAACGCAGACCGATTTGTAGTCATTGTTTGAATAATTCCAAATTCTTCGCGCTGGCAAACTTGGGTGAATTGTAAACAAACAACTACAGTTTATTCTTATTGAGTTTTAAAACCAACTACAGTGTTATTCAAGCTTAGTAACGTTGGACATTTTGTTGATTATTAAAATACATTTTTACTTAATTTAATTGAAATTATAATACATATCCTCGTTTCGGATTCTATCTTATAGCGACCCTCCGCGCATGCATCTCTCCATAGCACGCTGGGTGACCTTTATTTTATGGTTCTCTGCGCCATAAGTTAATACAAGGAGGATGCATTGGTTAAACGACTTAGTTTTTAGACATTGCGGAATTTTCGTTTTAAAAATATACTTTAATTTTCCAAACGCAGAAGAACTCATGTAATGGATGCTGCCCAACGAATAGGCACACTCAAGTGGCAATGGGCAGGACATATCTGTCGAAGAGATGACGGTCGATGCGGAAGAAAAGTATTGAACTGCGCCCAAGAACTGGCAAACGAAGCATTGGCCGACCCCCTACAAGATGGACTGACGACATAAGAAGAATAGCGGGAGCGACCTGGATGCGGAAGGCGGAGGATCGAAGAGGATGGAGACTCATGCGGGAGGCTTACGTTCAACAGTGGACGGATACAGGCTGATGATGAATGATGAAAAATACGTATATTTTTTTTTCGCATGGTCCAGCAGTAAAAGTGTTTGTTTGTCATTCAAACACCGTCGGCTTATAACCCAAATAATCTTTTTTTTTAATTAATTTAATCAAATCAAAGCTTTATACATACCCTTGTAAGGTTAAGCCACTCATAAAAGATAAAGAAACTGTCCATACCTTAGGAGCGAAGTGCTCATCATCCAATATTCTTTAAAAAAAACTTGATTATTGAACAACCAAATATTTCTCTGGTACTACAGCTGCGGGCAACGCAAGTTTGCAAGGTCTTGCCTTAGAGGCTCACTAAAATCATCTTTGTTCCCATGTGGACTTTCGCGGTACAGGTATTCTGATACAAAGCATAAGACAATCTGAGCTTACAGTACTATAAAACAGCGATTTGTGGTGTCCGTATGCTCCAAATATGGAGTGGAATTAGAATAAAACTAGTTTTACAATCTTAAGAGTTTTTCTTACCAGTCAAACACTGATGTAAAAAATATTTTAAAAGTTGAATGACTCGAAATCAAAATACATATAGAACTTGTATGTATTGGAATGTAAGGCGACTTCTACGTTTCGATAAGAAATCTTTTCTGAGGTATCAACTAAAATATGATATTTTTAAAAATAAGTATATATGTATACCAACCTCTTGTTCTCTCACTCACACTGTCTCCGCCCACTGTTAAGCGTAGGGCTCCCGCATTAGTCTTAACCACTTTAGATCCTCCGCCTTCCACATCCGGTATAACTTAACATTCGAACCTAATAAAATAGTGATCAACATAACGCTACTTACATTTTTAAATGTGTTTCTTCCAACTTTATTGCGAAAATGATGACTTACCTGAAACAACAAGAAATCATATGTTAAGTACAACATAAAAAATACTTTTATAAACATTTTTATTTTAAGAATTCATTTGCGAAATGTTTTATTGTAATAACAGCCTCAGATGCCATGGACCGCGATATGATCACCAGATTACAGTTATCATAATATGATAGTATATTCAATTCAGTTATATCGTACAAGTAAAATGTATTCGGTAGATCGTTAGAATGCTGCGCTTTAAACGTGTAACAAATTGTACTATGTATTGTAAAGTTTTGCCTTTTGACATATAATGCTTATTTTTTGGTGCATGTATTGTAAAGGAGATATTACATTTATTGTTTATTTGTTTATTTAATACCATTAAGAAAGAAAGATTCATCGAATAAGCAAATAAGCAAATAAGACCTTTGGTTGAAAGTTTGCTTTGCAAGCCAAAGGTCGTGGGTTCGATCCCCGACGGAGATTTAAAGAAAATGATTCTTAATCGATTTCTGAGCTCTAACATACACCCGGTTGGTGTGAGTTTAATCCCTCACCCGTAAATTCCAGTCATAGCTTATTAATTAAAATGGTGGTAAACGAAAGTCGTCCCGTGAAAACCACCTATTCATAGTAAAATTCCTGTAATAATAATTATGATGCGAGAATTTCCGGCTGCAGTCTATGACGTTAGCGGATCAGTACTTCACATGCAGCGCTTAGATATATGCACCATCGTAAGCGTCATAGAATTCCACAGATGAGAATTCAGAATTCCTATCACTATCTATCGGTATTCTCCTGTATGTGTTTACATAAAAAAATATAAAGAAATCATTGATCTATTGAAAAACATTGAAATCTGTTTGAGGCGTTGTTTGATTATCATGTACAATAAAATCAAATAACATTTTAATATAAATCTTCACATCTCAACACTATTATGCAAAAGAATATGTTAAAAAAGATTGTTTCGTAAAATTGTAATATAAAATTGAAAAGAAATCAGTCGTATTGAATTCGATACAATCGTCGCCATATTGCATGACAGCGGAATTTTCCCTCCGATTTGAAATGTGACAGCGCGCGAAAAAAAAAACAAACATGTGATAATAATTCCGAATTCAAATCAAAGACAAGATGGCGGCGCTCGTCCAACATGGCTGCGCTAAAAAATGAAATTGAAAACGGTTTTCTTTCCCGCTATTTATTTTGCATATTTGCATAACAAACGAGGGCGGGGGGGCGGTAGAGCACGCGGTGGGGAAGAGCACATCCGGTATTTCCGGCTGAAATATAGAGGGCATTGAAATTTATGAAAAAACGCAGCGATGAAAAAAATGGTCGCAGCGCACAATCGGGGATGTAAAAGTGACTTGTTTAAAGCGTACGTGGGTGGTTAGGTATTTAGACATTTCTAGGAATCATGCATGCAAACACTGTTGTAGTTACGGAATGCTCATTTTGCACTGGCAACACAAATAAAGGTTTGTTTGATAAATATGTTAAAATCGTTATATGAACGTGATTACTTTGATTCAAATAATACAAATAAAAAAAAAATCACGTAATGAAAAGCGGATGAATCTTCAAAAAAAAAAAAAATTAGTAAAGTCAGCCTAATATCTGGCAACATGGATGCGCTGTCTCTATTGCCTAATACAATGCACTTTTTTATACTGTGACATGAAACAAAAAAAAAACAAATATTGTCAAATATATGTGATAAAAATAATTGAATTTTCTTTTTTACTTTTTTTTCAAATTGCAGTTGCATATTTTAAACAATTCTCTTATTTTATGTTTACATAAATTAACACGTGTAAAAACATATAAAAATTATTTATTTATCATTAACAGATTAGCATTCCTTCCATATACCTGTATATATACATATTAATCATAAAAATATAGATCTTTTATCAGATGTTCAATATTACTTCTCTTATTTTGATTATTTCCCACAACAGTTACTTATAATTAAATATCCCCTTCATAGAAATTCTAAAAGCTTTATATTTTACTCTACATGACTAACAAATCCGTCGCAATGCGGGATTAAAATTATTCCACATGTCATCGATATGAGTTCTTTTATGACAAATAGGTACGTACCGACTACCTAATATCACAGTTAGGTATGGCCGTGGAGGTTCGTTTTGTCCCGTATCTGCACACAACAGCCGTAAATGCGAGTGCATGAATGGCGGCGCCAAATTCAAAGGGATAAAAACATTTTTTGCAATACATTCGCGTATCACGCATCGTTAGCACATCCCTATTATTCGGTACTATTCGATCATACCTAATGGTAGTAATAATCGTATCTGTGAATGCACCCCGACTGGTATTTGTATATATTATTATGAAGAATAATATGAACTCTGGTAATCAGAACTGACCTGGGAAAAGATGAATTTGTTAACCATGAATATTAAGGTATTCTATTTATGATACTCAAATTGATATTGTGGCTTTTGGGTTTAGCCGTGTGTGGCAAATTACTCTTTCCAATAATTCGACCACCATTGCAGGGGTCGCACCTGCAATGGTGGTCGAAGGGTCTTAAGGGGTCTTGACTTAGAAGCTCGTATTTTCGGTGAAAGAATCTTTCTTATATCTCCGTCTCTTTACAACCCGTGAATGAGATCCTTATCTCTTTCACGGGTTCTTTATTTAAGCACTTCTGTGCAGTGACCACTATTGTTCAGAGAGAACTCCCACTAGAGTTATCAGTTGCTAACTGATCATAATCTGAATGAGCGCACCATCGGGGAGACTTAACTGTCCTCCGGTGTGATGCGGGTGTACGGCGGGTAAAGTCCAATTTCCTTATACATTTCCACGTATTTCGTGGTTAGCAACGTGTTACCAAAGAAGGCAATTCGAGACTTACTGTAGTATACTAACTTCAAAGTCCTAGACTGAGGTCTATTTGACATCTATCTGATGCACCTAGAATCACGGGAAGGCCTTCAGCCACTTCTAACAAGTAGCTTTTTTGCGTGCGTCCAGTCCCCATCTGGGTCTCCAAAAACAGAACGGGACATGGAGGGTTTCACCAAGCGAGAAAACAACAAAAGCTTACAAGTTAAATACATAGAGATATTTATTGCTGCTTGTCATTTAATACTTAAAGTTGTTTCAGCTAAAATTACAATAAATTATTACATATTGTATTCATAAACTTTCACTTACTCATTTCAACACATAAAAAAAGAGATTTCCAAAAATAATCGAAAGTCTTAATAAATACATTCAAGTAATGGATTATCGTTTCGTTATTTCAACGCAAAAATAACAATATTTATTGTAAGCATTCAAGAATCAATTCCATTACTGTCACGTACAACCTTTCACTTTTTACATCAGTATTAAGCAATGTTTTACAGATGATAAGAATAAATATCAGATTGCACAATGAACTTAATGTTTAATGTAAAAAACATAATTATTTTGATAATAATGTCTCATCCACGGTCAAATAAAATTAATTAAAACTTTCAAAGTTACGTTATTTTATTTAACAATTTCATTACGGCTCGGTTTGAATACAAATTATTCTGTCAATTATAAATCTAGTATTTAAACCATTAATGTACATATCTGGTCTATTTTCATATATCACATTGGTTCTTGTATCTTTTAGTTATCAGATGATGCATAAAAAACTATTCTAAGAAAACAGCAAAACGATATATCACGGATACCGATGTCAACGGTCAGGGAATCTTTTGACGGCATGTGCTGACAACCGATGCGAAAGGGTTAAAATCTTAATTTGTTGAGTAACGTCCTATTTTTTTTATTTTTATATTATATTTTGGTAATCTAAATAAATTTTATCCGGCAAAGAAAACTTAAGAGACATTAATCGAGTTAAATATTGTAAAAAAACATCATTTTTGTCTTCAAAGAATCAATTATTTATGAAAAATAGCAAAATTTTACAGTCTTACACGAAAAAATAAAGTACTAAATAAGTAACAAAAAATTAAGGAATAAGTTTTCCACGATACAAACAGTTTGGATGCTAAATTATGTTTTTTTTTAATCAATTTGGACAGAAAATAATTAACACATAGGCCTTTATTATAATTCGAAATATTATTATGCAATTAAAAAAGAAACACATAAATTATAATAAATTTAAAAAAAAAAGTGATTTATTGACTTAGCGATTCGTACCCTCTTAAAAAATAAAACTCTTTAAAAAGCAAACTCGTTTGCACTACTAAGCCTCTCATGAACTGCGACCTTTTTCAGGATCGTCGAAAATCTCTTTTTCCCAACAACAATAAACTTTACAATAATAAGTTGTCGTGGTTTGCCGCGCTTTCGCGCCACTTTTCCCGCAGAGTGGATTTACGATTTCCCGCCAAGCCGCCGACCGGAAGTGGAAGTGGAAGACACCCCTCCGTTCCTCACCCCACCTGCCTCGTAAATATCCGGTGGCTCAGGAGCCTTCTCCGCGGACATTCGAAAAGCCCGCCAAAAAGTACATTCGTTCTGATAGAAGATTCCAGTACATTCGTTTTGATAGAAGATAAGAGTACATCAATTTTCATGAAAGACAATCGTACATTATTTTTGATACAGGATAGTACGATAGTTTTTGGTAAAGGACAAAACTAGGTTATTTTTATAGAGAAAAATAAAAGTAAGCGTACTTTACTTTTGGTGGTAAAAATCACATCAGTTTTGATAAGCGGAATACCTTCATTCCTTCTGATAAGGGTAAAAAAATACATTACTTCTGATAAAACCGAATCGCAAGGTAAAATGGAAAGATAGGTTAGTTTCATGAACTATTGTTATAACTAAAAACCTGTATACCTTGCGATATCTTTATAATCAATTTTGTAAAAGTAATTTTATTTTAAAAAAAAACGTTGATAATAACGAAATTGCGATGACATTCCTTAAATAAAAAAATACTTTTTATCAAGCCACAATTTATTGCTTAAGTTCCAAATACAATTTTCTCATTCAAGCGTGTTTAGTATAAAGTCTAATATTTGTAGGTCTTTTGTTTTATGTATGAATGAGTTTCATAAAAACTGTAACATTACTACAAGCGTCAAGGTGATAACTTTCTTTCCCTAAACATACGAGTATAAATTAGTTCCACATCACAACATCATAAAACGACATAAACCTTTATTAGGTACTCGTATGTTATCTAGTATGTACTCGTAATAACTACAAGTTTTTTAAGCACTGGATACTGGAAGAAACTATAAATTAATGTCACTTTAGTTTCCCAGCTGGCGTCATTTTAGAGGAACTTCAAATAATATATAAACAAATTTATATGCACATACAATTACAACAGCAGATATCATCTCCAATGACATTTTTCTCTTCAATATCAGAGAAAAAGAAATGGCAGATGCTGGGGCTTAAATCGCGATCTTAGCACTTTTGTTTTATTTTATACACAGCGATAGTCCATTGATCAATTGCTTCCACCTACCGATTTGAAAGTTTAGGCGTATTTATATTATCAATACATTGTTTTGCAGATGGCGCTCGATACATGAATTACGGAACGCTTACATAATTTTAGTAAAGATAGACTTTGTAATTAGCAACCGATATTAGAAAGAAATACGAGTAGATACCGCACGTTTATTAGAAACGGCGATAATTTATATTATGTATATATTAGAATACTAAAACTTTACAAACATTATTCTTCACTTAATGAAAAATCATATATTATATTAGCAACAATGCTTTAATTAACAGTCCACATAATATACCAGTATATGCTTAAAATATTTATAGGTCCTGTATTACAATATAAATTATTGGGCACTTACAAAATGGCATTGCTGGTACAAAGAGGTCATAGCAAAGAGAAAGCTTCTCGGGTTACAAAATCATAAAGTTTAAAAACGCAATCTAGAAGCTTTCAACTCCGATTGGTCCGTGATGGAGTATCGAACAGCATCGTTAACTGTATTCTTTATCTCACAGATAGCAAATTTGCTGAAATATTTGGCGGGGTCGTCGCTCTCACGCCCGCACACTTGGCACTAAACCTAAGACTTTACTGCTCCGTACGGATAATAAAGAAAATAATAATGTAATTTTATAAATTTTCTCTACACAATTTTATAGTGTTATTATTGAGCTAAGTTTACGTCGCGTCGAACGGAACATTTTACGATCGTCATGAAGTAGATTTATGACTGATTTCAGTCAGATATTGGTTGAAAATATATAGATTCATTCATTTAGTGAATCTGTACCAAAAATAAATAACTTTTGTAGAAGATCTACATCATACAATGGGGTGACCTCAACCTCGTCAGTTTCAACATTTCCAAAACCCAATCATGTACTTTCTCCACCAAGAAGACTGCTATGGATCCTGTATCTTTCAACGGTTGTTCTCTTCCAAAACAAGCTCCATCAACATGCTTGGATTATCAATCTCGAATAATGTCAAATATTACGAGTCAATTAAGCATAAAGCCGGTTTTGCTTCCAAAAAACTAGGTGTATTATATATAGCTCACGCTTAAAGAAAAGGCGTTTGATTTAAAAAGAACGACGTTTATGCTCTCCTGCAGCGTTCGAAGAACATGTCTCAACAAGATGCACCTTTGTCTTTTAATCGATTATAAAATGGAAGGCTATAGAATGCGATTCGTTACTCCATCATTTCACCCGAAATCAAACCACTGAATTAATATTATGCGCAGCTATTCTTTCTGAAAACGTTATGCAGATTTATTAGAAATCAAATCCTGAACTCTTTTTTTTGCTCTGGTCATGCTTAACCATGTTTTTCCTTGAATTAAAAGATGAAAGCCCTTGTTATTGGTCTTATAATATCTCAATATCTTCTAGTATGAAGATGACACCAATACTCGATATTACATGAAGCCTTCTGTCTGAAGGCAACAGGTGACCGCAGAGTCCCGTACAAGCAGTCTGCATACCTCAGTAGTCGTTAGTGGGTCGCTCCGCCAAGTTGGAGACGAGTGAAAATGATCCTCCTGAATTGAAGAACTGACCCGCAACCAAGGCTACACTGGAACACCGCAAGAGACCGCAAGACTTAGTATTAGGGTTCAGCATAGCGAGGGATACGTAAATCAATCCACGATGCATTTATAATAATAATTATTATTGTTTATTCAGCAACCAGAGCAATACTATAATAATATAATAATTTATTTTAATTTTTATTTTATCCTCACAAAATTAAAACTTTGTTCAATGCAATGTATTTAAAAATATGGCAGATTGGGTATTGCACAACCCACCCAATCCTGCTGGAATAAAAACTTTATTATTATTATTATTATTAATACTTAAAAGTTTACATAAACATATTGAAACCGGATACATAAAAAACTAAATTAAAGTTAAACATAAAATAAAGAAAATAAAAATCAATAAAGCTTAACAAATTTAGTTTTAAACAACTACTGACTCTCAGTGAGTGGAGCACGGAATCACCGCTGGTGAAGGCGCATCCAGTGCCTCTCCGACCGGGAGTCTCACCTATCCGTTCACACAGCAACCATGGCGTTGGAATTTATAGACGGATATATCTGAGAATAACACAATTATAAACAATCAATTTTAAATAAAATATAAACGGGAAGTACATTTCCCAGCTTTAATTTGCAGATGACATAGTACTATTAGCTGAATCACCTGATAATGTTTCAAGGCCTACTTAATGAAGCGTTGAACAAAATCGGTTTGAATATTAACATAGATAAAACTAAAACTATGATAAATAGTCATGCTTAACAAACATTTTAGCCGATCTCCATTGGAGGAACACAAATCGGTTGTAAATTAATAAATCTAGTACAAGTAATCCAACAAGGACCAAACAACTTCTCGAAAAAAATTGACAAGCGTATACAAGTTTGATGGGCAGCATTTCGAAAACTTAAGTACCTTTTTTAAGCAAAAATTTCGCAACTTGGGTGTATAGCTTATGCATCTTCACAGTATTAACTTATGGCGCAAAAACGATGGATATAACAGCAGATTTATACCCATTAAATGAAGGTCACCCAGCGTGCCATGGAGAGATCCATGCTTGGAGTGTCTCCAAAAGGTATAAACTAAAAGAACTCAACTAGCTGATGATAAAACAACCAATGAAAACATAAAAAACCTCCGAAACAAAATTATTTTTGGACAGCAGAATTTTTATCGCGTGGCCTTGACGAATTGGTCTCAAGGGACGGCTCGACATCTGGTAAGCAAAAGCTATAACTAATCCAAATTTGGTTTCGCATCCAACGTTGCTTAACTTCGGTAATCTAACGAGAACCTCGCAGCGTGAAGCAAAAAATTATAAATCCCAATATCTATTAGTGCACACTTTTATGTATATGATGTGCTAAAATGTATGAGCGGCATAACAAATTATACATTAGTCATTTTTTAACATCTTCGGATGCGCAAAAAATAGCCTTCATATTATTATCGTTACTTGCAATTATTAGCCTGGCGCAAAAAATAGAGAAGAATTCGCATTGCCTGAGACCTTGAAATTATTGGGCAACTACTTTTCTTTACGGAACTACACACTCACGTATGAAGCAGTAATGATTACACGTATTATCCTTCAAGACTTCTTACATCTAGGTTCGAGTATTTTTTGTGGAACACATAAAGTAGAATACTGTCAGACGAATATGAAGATCATCGATAATAGCAGTTCAAGTAAGTTCATGGAAGAATCTATTGTCCGACGAAACACAACTAAAAATGGCCTGCTAGTTATTTCATATATTTTTTAAATACGCGTACATTACAGCATTACTTAAGGCATTCTTATAATACCATCGTTACATTACAAGCTACTTTTATGATAATAAAGCCTACCGGTAAAGCTGCTAGTGCATTGAACGACGCAAATTTGCGGTCCCGTACAGCACCACTGGGCGTTTAAAGATTAATAACTAAAAAGTTTCACTAGAGGGTAGATAAAACAACGTTAAATAAGATTTTTTGTTTACATAAAACAAATTAAAAGAAGTGTGGATAAAATTGCGAACGTATATTTGGCTTAAATTCACAATTCACTATGGTTATAAAGATATTTATTTTATATGTTTTTAGTTGGTAAGTCAAGCCCGGGATTGTTTGCATGAAAGGCAGTATTTTACCACTGAGTCATGTACCTCGTACTAGTAATGATGTGTATTATGCTTGGGCTACCTACATCAGCGATAGGTTGTTGTTGTATTAATGTTTCTTATGTGTATCAGACGCATAAAAAAGTTGCAGGTCAAGGCGAATATCTATTACCATCGAGGCACGATTTTATCTCGTTGTGGACTGAAAAATATTAAGTGTTAAATGGACACAGCTGCCAAAATTTAATCGGATGTATTCTACACGTATATTGAAAGTATATCAACGCGGCATAAAAAAAAATTGACGTTATCTATTGCACATAATGTAAAGTAATTAGTGGATGAGATGACATAATCAGATGACGGGCATAAGGTAATGGAGGCTCAATGCCAATAAGGGTTTTAATTTAATAAAGTGTGGTTTATTTAAATGAACACTAATAAATATTAATGAAAATGAACAGGCACTTGCTTCCTAATCTTTGAAACACGGATATATAGTAGAATTAATTCGAATTTTTAATCATTATTTTACCGAAGCAAATACAAGTGATTTTTAGAACTACTTCGTAAGATATTGTGTTTTGAAACGTTTTTCTAGGACCTGTGCCTCCTTTTTGAGGAAATTTAAGTTTTTTTAAGAAATATTCAAAAATTCAATTATATCAACAAATATTGCCGCAAAAATAGAGTGTGCATAGCCTTGAGCGAGAAATTGGGCATGGTGTAAAGTTAGCGGCTTGAATCTCTGCTCCCTCTGTTAATTTTTCTTCAATCGATTGATGAGAGAATTTTCACATAATAAGATAGTGTTTGCTGTGAATTTGTATTAATACCAGATGCTGAATATTTTAAATAATACTCCTAAATATCAAATACAAAAGAATTTAATACATTGTTTTAATATGGATCAAACTGAGCAGTGTTTATTTGATGTCTTAATGACTCACTTGACCCCTAATTCTTTATAATCCAAAATTAATTTTAATTAAAAAATTAATAAATTAAAAACATTTAGTTTTGATTCACATTTATTTTAACTGATTACATGTTTCGGCCTCGCTGGAGACCATCTTCAATAATGACCCTACCCCTCTAATGGCCCTACTTCTTTATTAGTAAATATTCATTTGCTAACATAGACCGCACCTATTAACCTCACTAGTAGACAAAACATAACTAATCTCTAATGAAACGCTTTATCGTTAGTTTGTTTGTGAATATTGGAACTAATGAAGCTTTCATAGATCGTATGTTGATTTTAGGGATCTGATTTTTTATTTCAGTAATATGTGATTCCTGACACTGAAAAAGTCGATTACCTTTACACTAAAGAAATAAGTAGTAAACCATATATTGACTACACCTCTTGGCATGGTATTGGATACATCATAAACAATTTATTCACTCTTGATACCTGCACTGGAATAAATAATTATTAAGTGCATTTCCATAACTCAGAGATCCATACATATTCATACGTAAACTGCATTAGACTCACAAAGATATTCCTCCATGCGTGATGGTTATTCTATACGCTTAAATATTCAAACAACTAGGAATATTTAGATATTTAAATCTATAATAAGAGTATGGTGATTATAATTGACTTATTTCATATTTGTTAAGAATACTCGTACATTTACAGCATTACTTAAGGCATTTGCCAATACCATCATTACATTACAAGCTAATTTTATGATAATAAAGCCTACATGTAAAGCTGATAGTAACTGGTAGCGTAAAAGAAAGGCACACAAATGAGTGAACTAGAATGAACTGAACATATCTAATCAAGAAAGATTTAAAAATAACAGTGTCTGTTGCTCTTCGTCTTGATAGCGTAAAAATCTCGTAAAACATTGAAGATGTCATGCGTAAACATGTAACCAATAAAGGTCTAGTGTTAAGTACCAACCTGGTCCAAAGCTCAAGACTAGATCACTTAAAACAGGCTTCTTGAAGTTATTTTTAAATTATAATATTATATATTATACAACAATTTTTTAAAAATCGAAGAAGGAAAGAATCGTATCATGCAATTTTCATTGTATATTTTTAAGAGACTCGTACCATACTTGTGACATTGATATTACACAATAATCTTATTAAGAAGAACAATTATTCTCGTTTTATTCGCCGGTCACGACTCATGGAATGTCATCAGTAGAACTTCAGAATGTAGAGCTGAGACTTGACGACGATCAAAACATGATCTTGTCTTTAACTGTATTTACATAAAATACTATTAGTCGGAACTATACAAAAAGAATCAAAGGTATTTAAAAATAAACATAAAATAATATTTAAAATAAAAGGTGGAAATAAGAATCACCTTGAAAAACGTTTATTAATGGAATGAAACTGCGTTTTCGTGCACTGTGTACTTCGTCAGTCATTAATTTGTATGCAATCACAAAAGTTTACACGACATGTTACACGTTTAAAAAATTGATAAAATATCATAAACTTTATTATATTAGAAATAGATTGACATCTCCGTCTAACTAAAGGAAACTCCAGATCGCCGGGATCGTCACCGGGATGCGTGTTAGATGGATGAGCAGCAGGTCGCCTAAGCAAAGAACTCACCGAGAAGAATATTTAGATTTATTTTACGTTAAAAGACTGACAAAATTCGGCCCTTTGCCCAAGACAGAACAGGCTTTGCTTACTTTACGGCACCCGGGCAGAGAGTGAGACAGCCGGTGGCAGTGACAGTCACTGCGCCGAAATTAACATAGCGGCCATCTACGGTACTAGCCGCTCCACATGACCTGGAGCGTCTGTCAAAACACAATAAACAAAATAGCGCGAGCACGCCGCAACTTATAACTATTTAAACGTCTTCGGCACCAGCCTTTAAAGGCTATATCAAGTTGGTATCAGGTTCTTAAGGTAAGTGTTAAAAATACAAACAACAAATAGAGGAAGCTTTATTTTTATTATTTTTGTTTATTGATCAAATTATAATATTTGCTTTTCACTACAACGAAAGTCTTGAATATTTTTTTGGCGATTCAAATTAGGAACATCCGCAAATTTCCTTCGTTCCAATTTCGCCGAAGACATTAGGTCACAAACGTGGAGGTATTTATTTAAAAAAAAAGCCAATTTGCGAAGTGCTCAAAAGCGTTTCATCCATCATTTCTTCGACCACCGCTTTAATGATATCGATGGGTTTTTTCTTCCACCGGTGATCGAACCGGTGACCTTCTTTCTCGGACGCGTTCGCCACTGGACCACGACGGACCGCAGGCGACACAGTTCGGTTTCAGAACCAGTGGACAGTCGAACATAGAATCACTTCTCAAATCGATTAAATATAATGCATTGATAATTCCATTTTTTCATTAGAGTAAAAAGTATGTGTAAAAAACATTACAGCAAAAAGTCGTGTATAATATAAGTATTTATATGCCTGTATCCATCCACTGTTGAACGTAAGCCTCCCGCATGAGTCTCCATCCTTTTCGATCTTCCGCCTTCCGCATCCAGGTCACTCCCGATATTCTTCTTATGTCGTCAGTCCATCTTACAGGGGGTCGGCCAATGCTTTGTTTGCCAGCTCTTGGGCGCCATTCCAATTTTTTTCTTCCCTATCGACCGTCGTCTCTTCGACAGATATGTCCTGCCCATTGCCACTTGAGTGTGCCTTTCGTTGGGTAGCATCCACTACTTGAGTTCTTGTACGTATTTCCTCGTTTCGGATACTATCTTTTAGCGACACTCCGAGGATGGATCTCTCCATAGCACGCTGGGTGACCTTTATTTTATGGGTAAGACTTGTTGTTAGATTCCATGTCACTGCGCCACAAGTTAATATGGATGACTTAGGTTTGGCAGCACAAGCAGTAACGTTTGAAGAAGTTGAGGACATCCTAAGCCAGGGACTCAACGAGATGTCCCATTACTACGAAACCAACCATCTCAAACCTAACCCATCAAAGACACAAGTCTGCTGTTTCCACCTTAGAAACAGGGAAGCTAACAGAAAGCTTCGTGTCACGTGGGAAGGTCGAGTACTGGAACATAGCGACCATCCAAAATACCTCGGAGTCACTCTAGATCGCACCCTCACCTTCAGGCGTCATTGCAGCAACACCAAACAGAAAGTTGCAACAAGGAACAACCTCATCCGCAAACTGACCAACACTCACTGGGGAGCCCAACCACCCCTTCTTCGTACCTCAGCTTTAGCACTTTGTTTCTCAGCTGGAGAATATGCGGCACCAGTGTGGGGTCGATCAGCCCACTGTAATCAAGTGGATACTGCCCTTAATGATGCATGCAGATTCGTCACAGGCTGCCTCAAACCAACACCCATTTCTAAACTATACCCCTTGGCTGGTATCGCACCACCGAACATAAGACGCAAAGTCATATGCGCCGAAGAAATGCGTAAGGCAATCAACCAACCGTCCCACTGCTTGTATAATCAGATACCCCCAACACCAAGATTGAAGTCTCGAAGCAGCTTTCTAAAATCCACACAACCTCTCACATCCGGCCCTGAAAATGAGAGACTCCAACTCTGGCAACAAATCGCACCAGAGGATTTCATTACTCCAAAAGAAGGCCTCCCAACTGGCAAGAGCCTTGACTGGCCGACCTGGAAATCCCTAAACAGATTAAGAACCGGAGTTGGTAGAACAAAGGACAACCTCGAGCGGTGGGGAATGCTTCGGCAGGGAGAGACACTATTGTGCGACTGTGGAGACCTGCAGACCGCCTCACACCTACGATGCTGCTCCATGTGCCCAACAAGTTGCACATCTCAGGACCTAATGCTGGGCAACACACGAGCTATCGATGTTGCCAGATATTGGGAAAAAATAATTTGACGTCGCTGACACGAAGAAGAAGAGACAAGTTAATACAGGGAGGATGCATTGGATAAACGCCTTAGTTTTAAGACATTGCGGAATTTTCACTTTAAAAATGTACTTTAGTTTTCCAAATGCTGCCCATCCCGGTTATATAAGCCTGTCGATTTATTTAGGGAAGTCACTTCGTCCTAGTTGTTTTTATATATTTTTATTAGCGATTTATATATTTCATTTTAAATAAATATACATCAATATGATTATTAACTGGTGATTTTTTGTGTAAAAACTATAACATATTAGTACTTTCATTTAAGAACAGTCTGTCACACTTGATTTCGATATGTTGTATGAAACACGTCTAGTCACAACAAATACTGTGAAATAAAAAATATATTTTTATTATTTATTTTATATCTTATTCACGAATTATGCCTTACTACAAAGTGAAAGAATTCACCGCATATCTATCATTTATCTACATTATTATGCTCCCACTAGATAGCAGGAGCATTAGAATGAATGAGAATATAATTGTCTTCTTGGAGAGGCTAATGAAATGTATATTAATTTCGATAATTAAATTACATGTACAATTTAAATGAAAGAACCAAGTTTTTAAAATTACAAATCATACTACTGTAGTTAAAGACTTTGTTTACTTTCTTAAAATAAAGACTTTCTGTCTGATTCACTTACACACTAAAAATTAACTCTCTTAATCGTCAGCAATAATAGCGCCATTAACACAAATTAACTAATGATAAATATATTTATTTGATGGTCACGAAACATTACAAACAAATTAATTATTTTCATCCAAGCGCCAAAAAAAAACACTGCATCAAATCTGCATTTCAAAAAAGAAACCCTCAAATCGTCTGACCATGACCCATAACTTGCGATTACATTACGGTAATTTGACCCGCACGAGAAATGGCGAAAATTCGCAAAAACCTTTGACAGAATTCAACTTGATGGAGGCTTTGATTTGTTTCGTAATAATTTCAACTCATGAAGACGAATTCTACAAAACTACGATGATAATACATCGATTTTGCTTATTTTATTTTTTCGTTTCGAGTTTTGATCTTTTAATACCATTGTTTAATGGTATTAGTTAAAGTTTTACATTCAGCTTATTAAACACGTTGTACTGCTATTAAGAGGCTTACTGTAATTTTCAAAGGTATCCCGTTTGTCACTTAGTTTGACTATTCGACGATTACAAAATACGAAACAGACATTTTTCTATTTTACACAAAATACTCAAAACTATAGTATTACTGTGCAAATGATGATTAACCCATTTGCATCGGTATATGCCGTCATAAGATTCCTTGACCGTTGACATCGTTTGACATGATATATCGTTCTGCTACTTTCTTAGAATAGTTTTTTATGCATCATCTGATAGCTAAAGGATACAAGAACCAATGTGATATATGTAAATAGACCAGATAAGTACATTTATGCTTCAAATACTAGTTTTTTAATTGACATTATAATTTGTATTCAAACCGAGCCGTAATGAAAGGGTTAAAGGCATTATCAGTTTCATTATAATAAGCATTTTTTGCGCGCATGAAGTATCAGTAATATTAATTTTAGATTTGAGTTTCACCGGGATTCGAACTGGAGTCACTACTCACATGATAGTTGATCGCCTTCTTTTCTAATCTTAAATACCGGTCTGTTGGAGGGAGACTGTGATTAATGGAACCTTCACTTTTTGCCAAATTTTAGCGTGAAAAAAACAGCTGACGGATACAGCCATGAACCACGTCAGACGGAACAACTAAAGAACTACGTCAGATCTGATCTGGGCGCAGCAGTATAAGCTACAGACTAAGAATTTTGGATTAAGTATGGTTGAGGAGTTGCTTAAATGGTCTTCACTGATTGAAGGATCCTCCTATTATATCTCATTTTTATCCTATTCAATTCTTACCAAAAACTGTGCTTTTCATTTTTTAATAAAAAATTCAAAAATCTTCAAAATAATTATAAGTTTTTCAGTATTATTTTTCGTCACATTATTAGGATCATGACGACCTTTTTTTGTTAAAAAAAAAATACAACGTTGTTAGTTTATCTATTGTCGTAAGTATTCACGGCCAAATTGGGAATTCATGACTTTTAGGTTGATAAATCATATCACACACCATATATTTTTTTCTTTAACTAATGATATTTGTGATATATTTAATAAATTGATTCTTTTTGGGTGATCCTTGTACACTTAGAGTCAAATTTCATACTGATTTATATGACATTTTACTGTGATCATGAACTTTCCCAAGAGTTCGAATGTAACTAGCCTTGTTAAAAGACCTACATGCATGCTGTTGTAGATCACGATTCTTCTAAATGTTTATTACAATAAAGTTATTTTTATGAATTGGTACACTGAAATGGTAGTGGGCTAGGCACGTCTACCGAAGAGACAATGGTTTGATTAGGAAGAGAGATATGGACTAAAGCTAACAGGTGAACAGCAAGAGGATCAGAAAGCGTTGAGACTCATGAGATGAGCGTACGTTTGTTACCCAAACTTATTGCAATATCACCAAACCAAGGGTGGAATATATGGAGGTCCCTTAAAAGACTTCGGACCGGAGTAAGCAAGACGAGGACACAAATGAATGCCTGGCAGTTTTACAGCGGACCGACTGAATGTAACTGCGGCGTGGAGCAGACCCTGTCACACCTTCTGGAGTGAGCGCTGTGCCCGAATAGCTGCACCCAGGAAGACCTGATGATGGCCGGGAGCAACGCCATCGACGTCGCCCACTTCTGGGAAGACAGGATCTAACCCTGTTGTTTCCGACACGATTATATATATTACAATATAATTTAATTTAATATCTATTATACCTTGACAAAAAATACACTTTGAATAAACGGTCGTTACAATATTTTAATCTCAGGGCAAATTACCCAGTGTTTTAAAACATATTTTTTTATCATAAGCTACGTATATAAGAATGAATATAGGCGACATTTATAATATTTTATGAAAATAATTAAATATTTTATTCAAGCCTCAAACATAATCAGGAATCGAACTTACGACCTATGACTTTGAAGCCAGTGCTTAAAATGTAAGTTAGAATAGCTAACATTTTTAATATTTCATTAACTATCTATATTTAAAATTCTAATGAAATATTCAGTTTCCTGTTAGATCATATAGTGACCACCCATTGAAACCAAAGGCTGAATATAAGTACATTCTTCAAATAGATAAATGTTTCTTTCCTTGTTTGACCATGGATCACATTGAAAACTGTTTATTCACTTAATAGAATATTAGGAGGTCTATAGCCCTTTCTTAACTACCTTAATATGCACCCATCCTCCTTCCCACATCTTTATATGCCTTACTATAAGATGTTTGTGAGCGTGAGTACCTGATAAAGCTATCATTGAAGGCGAAACCGCGGTATTTGAGCAAGTGAATAAACTGTGTTCAGTATGAAGCGAACATGAGAGATCGTGCAGACTAGGCCACCCAATGGCGTCAGCACCGGCAGAGCATCTGGCTGACACGGGACATAAGTTTCCGTTCGAACCCAAAATCGTGGCTCGACCACAAGGAAAATATGCACGCCTAGTAAGGGAAGCTATTGAAATAAAAAGACATCCCATCAATATCAACAGGGATGACGGCTTGATTCTCAAAACAGCATGGCTTCCACCTCTAGCACATACTCTACAACCTGTACAGACAAGGAAGGCTAAGCCCAAAAGCCACAATACCAGTGTTCAGCATGATCTACGATAAATCAATTTGCAATTGCAAGTATTTATCAATTCAATAATTGAAATATGTCTCAATGTGAATGCTAAAGTATATTAATAACAATAGATATATTCAATATTTTCAAGAAGGTTAAAATAATAACTAGACGCACCCTCGTTCAGCTTAAAATGGTGGCTGACGAAGTGTCCGAAGGTGACCTTGATGCCAAGGCGGGCTCAGTAATTACCATATCAAGTAGCGAGCACTTCTCACGAACCATTATTCAAAAGTTTAACCCAGATTTGAACCAGTTGCTGCTGGTAGGGCGTGAGCATTCTTGTCAGAACAACCGTCGGTGGATTATTTATTGGTACGCTTTAAGAGAGTTTTGATCGACAATAAAAATTAGGCTAGAACTCTAAACAACAGAATTTGGGATTAGTGTCAAAAAAACTGGACAAGAAAGTTTAAATGTAAGTATTTTTAAGCGAGCAATAAGTAAACTCTTAACTACAACAAAAGTAACATTTGAGTTATATTGTATTATATATTGATCATAATGGTATTTTATTATTGCTTTTAGTCAGTAAGAAATTGTGATGTTCTATTCTCTATAATGAGGTAATATTTTTTAAATTTCTTATAATACGTGTTTTATTTTTTATTTAAACGTGTTTTGTGAAATGTATGGATACTTAAAAATTAAGTCCACAACACCAGAAACACGTTGAAATACAATTCATATACGGTTTCTGTTTAATATGAAACATATAACTCATAGATTATTATATATAATGCCTATCGATGTATAATTGAAGCGTATATAAACATAGTAATAATGTTATGAAGTAAGTCATGAATTGATTTTCTTTTCCATCATATTTTATTCACATTTATTTATCCAGCTCGTTCTCTTTTTCTTACATTGCGCTGACTTTGGTAAGACTTTCTCAGCATTTACAATTACGAGTATGTTACGACTTTCAATTCAAATCTCTTTAAGACGTAGTTTAAAATACAATTATTATCCAATCCATTATACATTACCTTCATATCTTTTCCTTAATCAATTATTATTTTTTTATGTAAACACATACAGGAGAATACCGACAGATGGTGATAGTAATTTTTTTTTGAAGTCTCATATGTGGAATTCTATGACGCTTACCATGGTGTATATGGCTAAACGCTGCATGTGGAGGGTTGATCCGCCAACGTCATAGACTACAGCCCGAGATTAACGCATCATCCTTTATTACTACAGGAATCTACTATGAATGGGTGGTCTTCACGGGACGACTTTCGTCTACGACCAATTTTAATTGATAGGGTATGCCTGACATTTTACGGGTGATGGATCAAATTCACACCAACCGGGGTATTTTAGAGCTCCGAAATCGATTAAAAATCCATTATTTTTTTTTAATCTCTGTCGGGGATCGAACCCACGACCTTTGGCTTGCAAAGCAAACGCTTTACCATTGAGCTATGACCGCCGGCATTCAGTCTATATATGGGTTAAAATATATTTTTTAAACACTTTATTTTTAAACGATAAGATTATTATCTTAAAATACTTGGTGAAACTGCGGTATAATATTTTTCAATCATTTTAACCAACTATATTTCATGGACATATACCAAATACAAGCCAATATCCAAATGGTTCAAATGTTGATAGATGGATGAGTAATTACATAAACTCTCCGAGGTCCAGACCACGTGTTAGGGAGCGGGACGACGAACGTCTAAGGTCCAGGTAGCGAGAGAACCATCTGCGACTAGCGGTGAGCAAAAAATGAACGAGTCCCCTGATATTTTCTTTTCCCTACTGTGTGAGTGTTAATTATATTCTCTTCCTGGTTCCATTTACATTAACACATATATATACTATAACACCTTATATATTATAACATATATTGCCTGTTTATTGTACATCATTAAATAATCTTAAAATTTCATAAGCTCCACATGACTTACAAATAACATTCCAAAACGCGTAATCATTTTTCCAATCCGATGAATTGTACAAGCATAAATATTGTAATCAACTATGTTGTCTGTATAAATACAATTTTACAATTTATTTATTTGATCACCGGATCCGATAAATTACATACATTATAAGAAAGTTCTCCGAACGCTATAAATAAAGTAGCAAACATTCAAGTATTTCATGATCTAACGTCAGATTTGTAAAGGCTTTTATAAATCGGTAATGAGCAAGCGTTTTTATTGACGAGGAATATAGATATCACGTAGATGAATACTACACGTAGTTTTTTTTTCTTCATGTCAAACTTTCACTATATAAATATCGTATTAAGAAGACGTAACGTGGTTATAATTTTTAATCCATCCATCATAAAAATTGATTACAAAAAACAATTTTAATTACATTTCACTTTGTGTGCTTGGATAGTTTATAAATTATAACTAATTATATATAATTATAAACATTTATCATTAGTTCTCACGCTTTAAGATCTCTCATCAATGATTCAATAGGTCGAGAATCTGCTTCCTGAATGTACGTTATACGATACTCGTATTTCCATTATTTTGGAGCATATGGACATACACATTACAGTCAACATTTACAAGCAATGTTTTTTCCTCTTCATGTCATGTCAACTCATATTCGTATAATTTGTGACTGAGCAACATGGCAGCAATGATCTCGTACAAGCAAGCGAAGAATCTGCAATACTGCTTATCTGGAATATTGCTCGAGAGAGTATCGGTTGTATAGAATCTTCTTTTTTAAACATTTTCTCCCCACTGATGAAATAAATACAAACGTTGATAACTAATAAATAAAGGTATTTTATTATTATTATTATATTAGTATTTGTATAGCGCTCTTTTATGACCGAATGATCATTCCAAAAGCGCTTTTTTGCCTCTCTGAGTAAAAAGGTGGGTCTTGAGTCTGCTTCTGAAAGATGCCTCCGCTTTAAGCTCTCTTATGCTTTCCGGTAGTGAGTTTCAGGCCATTGGTGCAGCGTAGCTGAAAGCCCGATTGCCAAAGACCGTGCTAGGACTACCTCCCGTCAGCTGCAGGGTGCTTCTCTTCCTTTTTGTACAACTATATGATCTTATCATTGCCGACGGTTATAGCTCAATCGTAAAAAAGCGTTTACTTGGCAATCCGAAGGCCGTGGGTTCGATCCCCGACGTAGATTTAAAAAAAAGATAATCGATTTCTGAGCTCTAAAATACCCTCGGTTGGTGGGAATTTGATCCATCACCCGTAAAATGCCAGTCATAGTTTACTAAGAAGACCTCCCATTCATAGTAAATGCCTGTGAATGTCGGGCTGTAGTATATGACGTTGACGGATCAACTCTCCACATGCAGCGCTTAGCCATATGCAGTATGGTAATCGTCATAGAATTCCACAGATGAGACTTCTGAATCACTATTACCATCTGTCGGTATTCTCCTGTTTGTGTGTACATATTATACTTCCGTAATATATATATATACCTAAGCCATGATAAATATAATAAAAATCTTCAATAATAATAAACACTTCAGAATAATACCGTTTTATATCGGCATAAAAAGAGTTTTGTATCTGAAGAAATGCGCGCCTAATGGATTATAAAACGTTTACGACGAATAAGGTGGACGCTGCATACGTTAATAATCATTTTTAGTTGAAAGTTACGACGGAGAAAATGTTTCATTGAGTTTCGGATTAATCGAAAGACTTTCCAATACAACAAATAAAAAAATAAAAAATCCGATTAGAATAATATGATCTTGAACACCTTCTATACTTGCAGACCGTCGTTCTAGAAGACCGTGAAGAATTGTATATATTTTTGAGTATACTCTGCAGAGCTCTAGGTTAAGAAATAGCATAGATAAAGGTGATAATAAAGACAACTGACAGCTCTGTGTAGCAAAAAAAAATGGTAACTATATGCTCTGGAATATGAATTTGGAAAAAGAGTAAGTGAATATGTGTCACCAGTTGTTGTACTGCCTACTAAAGCTTCCAAGTAAAAACTGCCTAGTACAAAGTATGTACTAGGCACAGCTCTAAGAGCAAGATATCACTTAAAAAGTAAAAGAATGGCAGCTAACAGAACCTTGTAGCAAATTTTTAGTCGATCATATGCTCAACAGTTGAAATTTGGTACAAATTATCACTTTAAGGTAAAGTAGTGAAAATTTTTTAAATCATATTTTCACTATCAGCTTTTTGTACGATTTTTATTTTAAAGTCAATGCTGTCGAGCTTTATAATACTAGCTACGTATTCTAAATTATTTGAACAATATTATGTAATTCATAGTTCATCGAGATTACAACATTCCTAAGCTTTGAATAATAAGGCAGCATTTTTTTAATAATGTCATAAAAACGTCGGATAATTTTACCATTCATTAAATGTTTAAGTTTTCTGGTACATACTCCAAATATTCCTAATCTTAGTTAAATACTCGTAAAAATCCACTGCACAACGTATAATACTCGTTCCTTCGTTTTCGAGCTTTTTAGTTTCCACAATAAGGTCATGAAATTTTTTACCATATCCGCTCCATATTTGGAGCATACTAACACCGCAAATTGCCGTTTCACAGTTCTGTAAGCACAGTACTGTAGTACCAGATAATTATTTGAGTATTCAATAATAAGCCTTAAATGAGATCGGATGGTGAGGCCGACGCTCCCGAGGCCTGGTCATTTTTTTGTCTTCAAGGAGTGGTTCAACCCTACCGAGGGTATGCATAAAACTTTGATTAGATCAATTTAAAAAATCCAGCTTGGTCGCGATTTGAACCTACGGCGTCTGAATGACCAACAAACGCATTACCATTAGACTATGTGTCATGAACTTAGAGTGGTTAAAACAAATCAGGTGATTTGGAAGAGATGTGAAAGAGTCTTTGTATGTGAACTTAAAAGTGTTGACCTGTGTGGCTTTGCAAGGGCGCTGGAGGGGGGGGGCACTAACCGGAAGAAGAGAGAGTGACTGATGAAGAACAGGTTCTGCTCCACCAGCTGAGATGTTAGTTGCAACCAGGGTAACCAGATCTACTACTAAGTATTCTTTTGAACAAAAAAAACTTGTGATTCAGTGTAGGATCACCAATGTATCTTCCATTATAAAAATCATTTTTTTCTTCATTTATACATGTATGTAAAAACTCTGCTGTCGTGTTCTAGAACTTTTCGTTTAGTTTTCTCAATTTATTTATACGAAGGACTGATGAAGCTTTCAGCGAAGAACAAAACTATGATTTTTTTATTAATAGTTGGTCAGCTTGATGTGAAAACAATATATGCTATTGTATCAATGTAAGCGATAAAATATGCTTCGGATCCTACAGCTGCTTTCTCTTACAGCGTCCGATACTCTTGTACTACTATGTATCTCGTACAATCGGGAGCAATATATATTATATAATTGGTGGAACTTAGTTACTGCACAGATGCTTTAGACCGAGATAGTATGTGACGTATACTCGTATATGATAAATTTAGAAAACGCTAATTTTTTTATCTAAACACATGCAGGAAAATTTTGACACACAATGATGGATCAATCTCATTGGTGGAATAAACTCGTATTAACATTGCCATTTTAAGGATAGCCAAGTGCTGTTTGTATAGTGTTGATCCGCCAACGTCATTAGACTATAGCCTATTTACATTTTTACAGGTATTCGCTATGACTTTTGTGTATCGCGAATTCAGATCATATATATATATATAGATCATATATATATATACATATATACATATATATATATATATATATATATATATATATATATATATATATATATGTATATATATATAATCGTGTTGGAAGCAACAGGGTCAAATTTTGTCTGTATATATATATATATATATATATATATATATATATATATATGTATATATATATAATCGTGTTGGAAGCAACAGGGTCAAATTTTGTCTGCCTAGAAGTGGCCGACGTTGATGGCGCTACTCCCGGCCATCATCAGGTCTTCCTGGGTGCGGCAACTCGGACACAGCGCACACTCCAGAAGGTGTGACAGGGTCTGCTCCGCTTCGCAGTCACATTCAGTCGGTCCGCTGTACAACTGACAAAACCACTACGGAAACAACAAACGCAAAAATTCAGATTAATAAGCTAGGACTGTCATTTTACGGATGAGAGTCCATTTGCACAACAACCAGTAAAACTCGTATTTAGAAACCTAATTAATTGAATTTCAATGGTTTGTATTATTGAGTTTATTTTGTATCAAACCGACAATCTTTGACTAAGTAAGCTAGTGCTTTACCTCTAAGCCATACTCGCCAGCAAAAAAATCCATACCAGATGGAAAAAGAGAAGATATGATTACACATAAAGGGCAGTCACCCTGTAAAAACCGGTGGCCAATCGTAAGTATATCTATGAGAGCAAGATTAACGTGTTAGTATGCGCAGCTACAGGCACTTGGCATTGATCTATATATTTATAATTATAGATCTCAATTGCCGACGAACAAGCTATCCGGTTTTATTTTATTTCATTTTTACTAACACTTTATATGGCGCTTTTACCTTATACCAGTTGTAAATCATAAGGGGACTGCGTGACTCTATATCTTATTATATTATATGTTAACACCTGTGTAAAACAATGTCACGAATTCGTTCGGCGACTCATCGGTAACGACGTGGGACGCACTGGACGTCTAGTATACTGGACATTTGGCGCACGGGACAACTAGTGCACTGGATGTCTCGCTAACCTAACCTAACCTAACTTAAAAATTTGTACAGTAATCGTAGATTCCAAGGATCCATATGTCTCTTTTACGAAATAACTAAAGTTAAGTAAGTTTACGTTAGTTTAGCGAAACATCCATTGCACCAGTTGTTCTGTACGCCAAATTTTCCGTGTACCAGCCATCTAGTGCACCTCACCTCGTTACCAATGAGTCGCTGAACGAATTATTTGTGACGAAATGTAACTATATTTATTTCACTTCACAAAACAAGCATTCTATTGTTATATTTCATATTAACATTAGAAGCATCACTTTGAGATGCATTTTAAGTAATGTTAAAGTATTCATTTAAAAGTTAAGAATAATATATAAAAATTATTGATTTATATATTGATATCAGCTTGATATAGGTCCTTTAGGCTGATGCCGTAAAGCCTCAATAAACGATCTTTTGTCTCTTATGTTTATTCACTCGCCTGTCATGCACTTCTAATGTTAGTTTTAATTGTATTATGTTGCACCGCGTTTGCATGTGCCATCTTGTTTGTTATGACCAGTTGGTCCATTTCATGTTGGCCACTGACATATTTACTTCGCTTGTCTGCCGCGACGGTTGACGGCGCCAGATGTCAGAGCGGGCAGTCAGTCGGAATGCGCCCGCAACAACAGAGCAAGTGTTTGACAAATAAACGCGTATAGTGAAATGAAAACAAGTTCTTCATTTTGTGAAGCTAATCCTCCATCCTGTCATCCAGTCATCGATATCTAACTTTGAGAGGAGGATATAAATATTCACGTATAATCAAACACGGTACCCACTTCTTTAAGCCTTTATTGCAAGACACTTGTTTTTTTTTCTTTTCATATCTACAACATATGATCAACACAAATTGCCACCACTGAGCTCTGGAAAAACCTCCAGAGCAGAAGCCCGAGTACTCGAAAAGATGGCAGCGTAGTATACAATACAGAAGAACAACAAATTCAATCATTAACCAGTTTTCTTAATATTTAGAAATTTTCAGGAATAATTGACGTTTTTATGGGCTAATAATGAATTAGCAATTAATAATTAAATATACTCGTATTTTCACATCATATTTCAATGAGAAAACAACCAAAAAAATAATGAATAAACAAGTTTTGAGTAAATATGATATTTTCTTAATTTTTTGGTAGCTTTTGATTACTTTAAGTGCCATTAATACCTTACCCTACAATGTTTATCACCTACAAAGTACTCTTACCCTTTTCTCGGAACACCTCCGGAGCAATACAAAAGTGGCTTTAACAGCGCTATAAAACTTTGTATCTAATAAAATGAGAGATCCTTTACTAAGCCAATACTTTAACTACCAAATAAACACGCCAGCCACCTGAAGGAAAAATAAAAACTACATTTTCCGTTACAACCGTTGGACTTTCATACTTGTTGTATACAAAGTAGACGCTCAGCACTTACTGAAATAATATTTCATGAAAAGGCTTTCGAAACTATAGTAACTGAAACAGTGCCGGTTTTAGGGTGTGGCGAAGTGAGTCTGCTGTCTAGGGCGCCGAATGAACTAAGGTCGCTAAGGGTGGCCTTTACTCCTACAGGGGGCATTTTCTGAAGATTTCACCTACCACCAAAAAAACAGGGGGCGCCAGTTTTTTTGCCCAGGGCGTCGCAAGGTCTAAAACCGGCACTGCACTGAAATAATAATAATTCAAGCTGCTCCTGAAAAGCACTAAATAATACTATCAGATACAAAATGAATTTATATATTACAATAGTTTATAAAAGCCCGAATATATAATATTTTTATTGAGGTAAATAGTTAATAAAGATCAAACTTTTTTATATATGTAATCACCTTTGTACTCATTACAAAATAAATACATTCAAATTTCAAATAAACAACAAGAAGAGAAACATTTGAAAGTCAGTTTGAAAAAGCTTCTAATCCCGCTCATTTGTTTTCCGAGAACATCACACTCGGAGCTCTTGTGAATAGAACGACTCTGCATAATTAATGGGCTGATAACCGTTTACGGCGTGCGGACCATCAGTTACTGGAAGTGCTAATTTCCACCTGTCCAAGCGAACCGAATCTGTAGTTGAGACTATTTTTTGCTCCCAAAGCTCCAGTCGGGAACTCACGATCCACCAACGTAGACTGTTAATGTAATGCCACTTTTTTCTATGTTCATTTTTCAAGCTTGTTAACACCGTATCCTTAACCCTCTTCATACAAATGTTTTTTTTTTTTAAATTAATAATATTATCTTTATAATGATAAGTGTAGACTTACACAAGACCATTGGTGCCATGATGCTCTATCATGAGCTAGATGACTAGAAAAATATGTATATTTACAGCTTAATTAAAAATTGTTAAAATTAAATTTAAATTAATCAAATTGAATATATTTTATTACGGGGTTCTTTTACCCTTTTTTGAGCATTGTGTCCGACTAGTCATGCAACGAAAATTACATATTAGTTCTTATCTAGATAATGGTGACCCTATCACACCAACAAACGATTGGCCGATGTAAGAAAATATTAATGAAGACTGCTTTCAAAATAAGAATACCAACAGACGGTGATGGATCATTAGTGGATTATTTGGCGCTTCTTTAAATATGGCTAAGCGCTGCACGTGGAGTATTGATGCTTCAAAATAAACACAATACAACCCAGTGATTCAAGCAGAGTGATGTTAACGGGACAGCTTTTTTCTACCACCAATTTTTATTAGTAGGGTATGACCGGCATTTTTAATGAAGTAAGGGATCAAACTCACATTAACTGGTGTATATGGCTAAGAAATTTATAAGAAAAAAAAACATGGGGCATCGAATGAATGACCTTTGTTATGATAAGCAAATGCTTCACATCCACCGGTAACTTGTTTGTATTTAATAATATATTTCTTTTAAATAATATTACTTTTTTATTTACAAAAATGGAAATCCTGACAGAAGGTCCAGTAGAACATAAACACGATCACAAAATGAATATCATAATACTTTACAGTTTTATATTGTTTAAGATATTTTATATAAAATAACTTTTAAAAAACTTAAAAGTGCTTGAAAATAACTTTGGAACTTTCAGGTTAAGGCTTTAACTAAAGCTAACTTTGCGCTGCTCCGATGCACAACGCCTTCCCGAGCGCACTTTTACCTCTATTTTGCTCTAGCATCACTCCACTTAAGACCTTTTTATAATCGGATACGCCTTTTAAAACTAACTTATAAAAAATCCACCTGCTTAGTCGGGCAAAATACATGTAATGCACTCGAAGAGTGGTAAAACGGTCGACTGCGTTACAAAGCATCAAGGGCTAAACTTTTAATCTAGTTTTTTTTTTTAGAATTTCATGTTTTAAAAAAACACCACATATATCTATCATTGAGTTTTCAAGCCTATGCTTAATTCTGTCGCTTCTGTTGTAAGGTATGTTCTGATAGATCACCGCAATGTATCGATTTTCTCTGATCATTTATGTATGTAAAAATGAAGTGTTTCACCATTTTAATGTCATAAATGTATAGCAATAAAAATACAATAGATTATAGATGAACGTTAGACAATAAACGTTAATACGAGTATTTGCAAAGTCAATTAAAAAAATATAATTATAATTAATTATATATTAAGAGATACTAAGTAGAATATAATTTATATAACTGTCGCGAAGAAAAACAAAGTTTTTTCAAAATTAGTGACAAAAGATAAGGATCAGTTTTACGCGGATTTAAAGAAATCATTGATATTTATCTAACATGTATTTATTTACCACATGTATTCCATATTTGAAGCATATGGACACTTCAAATTGCCATTTTGCAGTTCTGTAAGCTCAGATTGTCTTATGCTTTGGCCCAGAAGACCTGTATCCCGGAGGTACACATGGAAACATAGATGGTTCCCAAGAGCCTCCAGAGCAAGACCTCTGGTAATATAGCTGCAGTTTGTATTAAAACCACGACCGCTTTACTCTTTATCTTTATCAAACATTTTTATTTTCAACGATTTTATTGAATTGACTTTTTTCGTCGCAGGACTGAGAATTCGAGTCAAAGTAAAATTGTGAAATCTTGCGGTGTCGGAGATGTCGTGCGATGGGGAAACTCAAGAAGGTGGTAATGAAGACATTACGTTGAACGAATGTATTTTGAATGATGGGTGAGAATATACAGCAGACAACGAACTATCACTGGGCATCTGATCTTCAAGAAAAGCAGATGGCGGAACAACATCAGTATCGCAGGAACATGCTCAGAAAATATACTTCAAGAAAAGAACCATCCTTACAATAATGGCAAACGACTCAGCATCCAAAAATGAAAATTTTCCTTCTTATTGTGTTTTGTTGTACGCCTCACATTTAAAGCAGCATGGATAAGCTTTTTTAGAATATTTTTTTCTCCCAGCTCAGTTTTTATAGCTTTTTTAAATCATACAAATTCGCTATGGGTATTCGCTCCGTTAGTAAATCGTTATTTACATTTCGTTATCCGTTTTAAATACTCTTTGAAAATTCTTTTCTGATTCAAGTACAGTTTAAGTTATCTTACAATTATTTTATTCTCGATTTGAATTGCGGTTTGCTTGCGCAAGTTTGAGGAATTCGTTGTGGAAAATACGGTAATTGGAGTTACCTTTTAACATAGTAAACGAAGGTAGTTTACTTTTAAAATGTGTACTTTGTGGATAATGACTAGTTGGCATTTTATATTGATAATTTAAAAAAATTTAAACCTTTTTAAACCTTTATTAGGCCAGTAAAAGCATTAAGAGTTCATTATACTATTTAATATTATTAAGATCACTTAATAATATTGTAGGTTTACTATTCAATAAGTTCGGATTATCAAATAACAGCTTCTGGTAAAACAGTATCATTTTAATTTTTAATACAAACCAATCATTTCGTCTCAAGAAGGATACACTATTAACAGTGAAATAAAATTATTACAGGAATAGCTTTTAAATTATACAGTCTTATGTTGACTTACGTTATAATTATTTTAAATAATGTTACGAGTTAAAAAAATGTAAAAACATTTTTAGAAGATATTAGACAGTGACGTCCTTTACGATTAGACTAATTTTGTAATATTGTACAACGAGTATGATTTTAGGAATTGCTCGCGTAACTAAAGCGACTAAAATCAACAAACGACAGATTTTCGACCCTAAGTACTGAATTTTTTTCATCTTAAAATAGAGTTAGATGCTGTTGCAAAATGGTTTAAATGATACAGTACCTTCCCGGATGCGCAAATAACATATTTACGAATTTTTATCTTGATTGTATTAGCAGCAAAGGCATCCACCAGTAACGTACAAGCAGACAAACATATCCATACATACATACATATTTATTTATATAGATTTTATACAAACCACACTCGAGCTTCAAAAACTTACTCTAACTTCCGTCAATTCTACATATAAAAAAGGCTTCTTTATAGCTTTAAATATGAGTAATGATCCTCTAATATGTTAACAACGAGCTTTAGTGTTGTCATCAACACGATGTTACTATTCTCCAACCGTTTTCCTTTCTTTATATCAGTTTGTGAGGTGGCAGTGTTTGATAAACGTTCACATCACCGAGTTATGGACCGTGTAATTTCTATGGGAGGCATTAAGGTGCGCTTACACTCGAGACTTCAACTGCCAACGTTCAGGCGGCGCCTTTTATTGATGAGTTAGATACTCGTAAGCAACAGTAAATAAACTACAAATGTATTTTCTTCAAGCTCCAGGGCTCGCGCCGTCCTGGATGACCATCGGGAACTATACATATAATAAACTGAGCGGAGCTGCTGGATGCAGAGCTAAGATATGATGAGTCGTCAGGCATCATAGTCTTCTACGGTGACTGATAGAACTTTTTGATGGCAATTCGTGAATGCCATATGCTCCAGTGGAGGAAGAGTGGACATAGTAATGAAGCAACAGTATGTCTACGACTTGCTCTTCAGTTATTTGGTCATATCATGCGAGAGAGGATAATACACGTAATATGGAAAGGCTTGTCATAACTAGCAACGTTCAAAGTCTAAGAAGCAGAGGAAGATCGCCTAGCAGATGGACAGACCAAATTATAAGTGTAAAAGGACGACCACTACAAGATTTAATGAAAAAATATCATTTGAAATGACTCGAAAATTTGTCAACTGACAATACTTGGTGAAACTGCATAATTCTATTAATTTTAATTAAAAAATTAAATGTACTTACTTTTATTTCACATTTATTTTGTGTGATAAATGTACATGTTTCGGACGCCATCGGGTCTATCTTAAGCAATGGATTAACTCTAAGCCAACAGTCGATTTTATAAGTAAGTATTGTACGAGTATTTACAAAATCAAACTTTTTGGTACATATGTAGTGTCTTTAAAAAGAAGGAGCAGATTAACAACACAAAGAACTTGTTTTTGAAGCACAATTCGCGTTTATTTTTATTAGAGACTTGATTTCATCGTCTGACCGTTATGGTATTTCACCGGCCAGACGAGAGGTTAACTGTCAACTGTCGGAACACTGTGCCATTCATCGCCGCCAATGATCGCAGCAAAAAAACAAATTAAAGTTGACAGTTGAACCAACATGAAATGGAGCAACTGTCATAACAAATAGAATGGCGTATGCAAACGCCGTGTAATATTATATAATTAAAACTAACATTATTAGATGTGCATGTTAGGCGAGCGCACAAAAATAAAAGAAAAAAGATCGCTTTTCGAGGCTTTACGGCATCAGCCTAAAAGAGCTATATCAAGCAGATATCAGTAGTATCTGATTTCATTCAACGGTTTATAGTATTCTTGCATTGATTCAAAATAAGATTTACTTTATTATAGACAGACCTTTACACAACAGAGGCATAGAAAGAGACGATAATCGCACTGGATGAAATATAGTCGATGCCGTCACCCGCTCCATCTGTCAGCCGGAAGAACAAAATAATGAAAAGAAATAAAGCCTACAGAAGAGCGACATTAACAAACGATCCAATTTTTTTCATTGTGTACGACAAACAAGTCTATATTTACCAGTCAACTCTTTATAAATCGATATTTTACTTTTACTCGCATACACATATTTGACTTTTCAAATACATAATGCGTAGTTATCACTCAACTCATTAACTGTCATGGTGGCAATCTTCATTTGTTTAGGACATAAAGGGCAATTCGCTTATCCGCTTGTTGCATACCACGGGTCGTTGGTTGAATTGTGCTGTGTTTTAAGAATAAATTATCCAGGCGGGCTAGTAATCCAATCTCCCTGAAAATTCGGACAAACAAATCACTCAAAATATGTCTGACAAAATACAGCTACCGTCTCTTCGTGTGCATAGGGTTCTGACCTGGAGGTCTTCATATATGGTGTTCTCATATATGTTCATCATGTTTCCAGGTGAACTTTCGGATGCAAGAGGGTCTCAGAAATAGAACGTTTATGCAAAGAAAAATGTTTAAAAAAGCATCAGGTTAATCATATTATATGCTTCAAAAATATAGTGACGAAACACTTTAATAAATAACATTATATACTACAGCTGCCATTTCTTTGAGGCTCTGGGCTCTCATATATCCGTCTTAAATGTTTTGTGTTTCTGTTCTTCTTCTTGGTGTCAGTGACGTCAAATTATTTTTTCCCAGTATCTGGCAACATCGATAGCTCGTGTGTTGGCCAGCATTAGGTCCTGAGATGTGCAGCTTGTTGGGCACATGGAGCAGCATCTTATGTTTGAGGCGGTCTGCACGTCTCCACAGTCACACAATAGTGTCTCTCCCTGCCGAAGCATTCCCCACAGCTCGAGGTTGTCCTTTGTTCTACCAACTCCGGTTCTTAATCTTTTCAGGGATTTCCAGGTCCGCCAGTCAAGGCTCTTGCCAGTTGGGAGGCCTTCCTTTGGAGTAATGAAATCCTCTGATGCGATTTGTTGCCAGAGCTGGAGTCTCTCATTTGCAGGGCCATTTCATTGATACTACGATGCTCAGTTATGAGCGCAACGACAACGACAATACTCTTATTCTTCTAGCTAAATTTTGTAATTCCAGGAAAATTATTTAATACTGTATTGCAACATTCTCTCTTGCAATAAAGTAAATGTTCTGACAATGTACCGAGAGGAGTTCCGCAGGCGGTAAAACAAAAACATTCCCAAACGTGATGCAAATTAGCTAATTTTATAATTTTCTGTCAACTGCTAGAGCAAGGGTTTCCAAATCTTGGCGCGCAAATTCATTCAAAATCATATATACAATGAGTTTGTGGACTTCGTGTATAAAGAGTTAGATCTTCTAAGTTAAAAAGAAAATCAATTTGCTTTATATATTCATAATAAAGCACTTCCTTCTTGAATCCGATCGTTTGAATTTCAGAATAAATCACACCTGCACTAACCCACGGCTTATAGACTAGTCGCATTCTTACTGTACATCTTTTCCGATTTCTACAGGTATGTTGTCGATAAGAAAGAGATATTTTCAAAATTCTTTTCTATACTCTACTATTATACATTCCAAAGCTCAAGTCAACATTTACACAAACATCTTACATTGTTTCCTATTGCAGCTTTCAGTCGTCCTGGTTAAGCATAAAATAACTTATCGATTAACTGCATTTATTAACTGTTTTAAACAACAGGTGCTTAATAAAGAATATTAAATTTACTCTTTGTGAGCAATGACGAGGTAAGGCACCGAACACGGCAACTTTCCATCCTACAGTCAGTCAAAAGGCGAAAGCGAACCTAGCTGAGACATACATGTGAAACTATAATGCCATTTTCAGCCTCCAGGCTCTCGCCGCCCTAGAAAATCATCGGGAACTACACATAGAATATATACGAAATGTAGATAACTGACATGGGATAAAACTAAGATAATGAAGGTTAATAAAACTGTATGACGACATTTTGTAATGACTCCATATAGGAGTATATTCTCCAGACAAGGAACAGATATAAGATTATGAACAAACAAATTTTATTGCTCTCGTGCAGAACCTTAAATGGTTTAAGTTTTTTTATTATTGTCATCAGCATGTTATAGCCCTTGCTGACTGGTACCGAAAACCTCGACATACAATCTTCGTCTCTCATTACTGTTCGCTTGTCGACATGCATGTGTCGCCATATTGGCATTTTGAATTAGTTATATAAGCCGCCGCTTGTGGCGCTAGGCGACAGCCCATCACGAGCGCGGCAGTTGTGTGCCGACCGTCGGCGAGATCGTATTGTTAAGTCCCGATCGATCAAGGAGAAAGTAACGCCATATTACGATCGATCGGAGAAACCAAGTTTTATCGTAAATATATGTCAATGTGCTTTAGACAAAGTTTTTGTTTTGCTCACCTGCTTCACATCCTGCCACCACGATACGGAATAACAAACTTTTTGAAGATAGGAGGATGTTATTATTATTTTAAAAAGTAAATATAAATATTTCATGTTTTACTGTCTGAATAAATCGAATTGCACACTTTAAAAGTTACCTATAAAAAATTATATGTAGCTCGTGACAGATTTGTGAAGAGATTGAAGATCTCTGGGATAGATATAAGTGTGTAGGCAGAAAATATTATTTCTAGATTCGTGTCTCTGTGGAAGAACCATGTTGGGTAACCTCTTACCCACATAAACGATGTTTATGGAACACCACAAAGAACGATTTTAATTTTAAATCTTCCCACAATTATTGTTGTTAATATTAATATTCATATTTCGATTGTTGCCTCGAAATCGGCGTTTTTGTGCTTTAATTTTTAATGCGTATTTAAAAAAATCATAGGCGTATCTTAATCGTTCATTTGACTAGTTATTTTAATATTATCATTAATATTTTTTAATAAATAATACTATTAACTTATGTATTGAGTGACTTATACATTAACGTCAAATAGTTATTGATGAAATGGACAGTAATAAATCCAGGTAATTAACTAATATGTTTTTATAATATTATTTATTAGTCATACTGCATTTCCACCATAATGGAAAAAAACTGATTCACAAAAAAAATACCGACATTTCAATTAATTAACTTTTTATGAAAATATTTCTTGGAGGCCTTTAAAAATAATACTCACCTTATTTATTTTTTGAAAATTAACTGTTAATTGAAGACTTACCTGAAACAAAGAAAACATATAATTAGTAACATAAAATTTTAAAATTATTTTATTGAAGATTTTCGTCAGGGTGGCCGAAACGTGTAATCATTTAAAATAAATTGTGAATCAAAACTAAATATTATCAATTTATTATTATTTTAATTATAATTAATTTTAAAATTATAATATAATTAGTACATAAGTAACAATCATTTTTACCTTTGTTCTGCTTAATTTTAATGTTGATTAGCTTAAATTAAATTAATTATTTGTTGAGTACATAGCAAATACTCGTAATTTATAAATATTTAGTCTATATATTTTTTAAATAATTTTCATTGGCATCCTTAATTAACATATATACGTAAGGTTAGGTATGCGTGAGCAAATAAATAATATATCATGAGGTAAGGTTAGGTTATGTTAATAGTTCTAGAAACTATACAGTACTGATTATACTATTTCAATAAAGTTAATTATACTCTAGAAAATAAAGCAGCTTTGCGTATTTGCCTAAATAATTGGTATTTATTATAAAAATTAAAATATTCAAGAGTTTTCCCCAAATCAATACCTTGAACCTTACTGTCAGTAGTTCAAAGTATTGTAAAATGTAATGTATAGACTGTTATATACATTTTTTTTTGTTTACAAATTCAAGATCAATGCTAAATTTAAAAAATTAGAAAATACAAGGAATTCGATTTACTTATTAAAAGGTATTAACATTTTATCTCAGCGATCCTCTATGCAGCAATTTAAATACGTAATTACACATATTTTTTACATAAGACTAGACCTATTGACCTATTAACGCTCAAGTTACGCCAATGAACTCAGTCGATAAACAATGACGCGTGCTGTAGCCGTTTTTACGAGACCTGTCTGATATTTTCACTCTATCGGATTTATAATTGTCATGGGCGTGTCCGATTTCATTTTTCGGCACACATACCACCCGGAACAAAGATGAATTGACGACTCGACTCGTCTAAAAGTAATCTTTAAATCTCTAAAACCAAAGAAAAAAAAACATTCCGCCTTGCCTTAAACAATTATTGATGGACCATTGTTCGCAAATTTATGTTTTATTTTCATACAAAAAATAAATATAATATTCAATTATATTTGGCACATTTTTTATTTCGTTTCTAACACAAATTCGCATGATGAACGATGTGTTCCTTATCGGTCACGAAGATCTTTAAATCTGCAATCTACATGACTGAATATTGAAAAAAATATCTTCTTACTACATCACTTTAAAGCTAAGGTTATTTTTATATTTCATAAACACATACAGGAGAAAATTAGACCATCAATAAACAAACGGCGGTGGAGAAATCATATAAGTGAATTGTACAGCACTTGCAATTTAATTAAGTTGATTATTGATTCATCTATGCATCGACCAACTTTAAGGAAACTCGCTGTAAATGGGTGGTGTACTCAGTTTGACACTCTTCTACTACATTTATAATATTATTATCCTGTCGAGGGTTCAGATTCATCCTCTTTTTTTGTCCGTTCTTTATATGGAACATATGGTCATCACTAATTGCCGCCACATAGTTTTGTCACCTGCCACTATCCATTTCTCGTTCTATGAAATATCTGCATCTGGTTCTCGACATATATAAGTTTAATCTAATTTAGAATTTTTAGGAATTTACTGGAGAGACCACGTCACGAACAATGAGGTTCTCAGCATAATCTAAGGAAGATAGGCACCTAGTAGGAACCATCTCAAAGAGGCGAGCCCGATGAATCGGTCACATCATGCACCACGATGGTGTACTTCACGACTTTATGGAAGAGATGGTTGAGGGTAGAAACTGCAGAGGACGCCCTAGACCGGAGTGTTTGCAGCAAGTGTTCTAGGACATGAGTTATAGCTCTTATGCTGAACTAAAGAGGAGAATGGAGATCGAGATGCAAAATTTTGTTGCTGCAAACCAATTCACAGGATTGATACTACTACGAAGAAGAATTCAGTATTAAAATGTATATCAAAGCAAATGTTGGTAACGTTCAGTCGTCAAATTAAGACATCGATGTACAAGTATATAAAAGCCTTCCTAAGAAACTCTCTCGGTCTAAAACTCCGGTAAGGTGGTTCTTGCATATTTGTGTGTTTAGATAGAGAGTGGTGTCTCGCTAAAAGTGGGCTAATCCTTGCGCAATCTTATTAAAGTGCCTGAGCATATTCATCTCCGCCGAACAAACATTTGGCGGAGCAAGTGCCGTGTTTATTATGTACACAGAGACTGCAAGTACTGCATCAGCGCAAAACACACCAAACTGTAATTTCACTTGATAAATTTAATGAATATTTAAAATAGGATATTTGAAGCAACGTACATTCCATTACAAAAGTTATGTTCATTTTCTAAGGAAAATACGTTTACATATAACTGGACTGGACTTTATTCGCCTCACACCCACACCACACTGAAGGACAAGTAAGTCTTCTTGATATATATATATAATCGCGTCGGAAACAACAGGATGAGATCCTGTCTGCCCAGAAGTGCGCGACGTCGATGACATTACTGCCGGCCACCATCAGGTCTTCCTGGGTGCAGCTACTTGGACACTGCGCACACTCCAGAAGGTGTGACATAAACAAAGTACTCCGAAAAGTGGCAGGTACAAAGTGAGAAGGCTAACCAAACCTGACCCGCACAAGTGCTCTAGCGCTCTGTTTCTCTGCTGGCGAGTATGCCGCGCCAGTATGGGCGAGGTCTGCCCATACCAAGAAAGTGGATTTTTTTCTGAATGAAACGTGCCGGGTGGTTACGGGGTGCATAAAACCAATATCAAAGCTATATCAACTCTCGGGCATCGCCCAACCAAACATACGGCGAGAAGTCACCACTGTACAATAAAAGAGTGCTACGTAAGAAAAATACATACAAATAGGTTATCTAACCCTATGTGAAAATATTATCTGGTAATAATAATTATTTTTAAATACATATACATTACATACTGAATGCGGAAGGCAGAGGATCGTCTACGTTCGGGAGGTCTATGTTCAACAGTGGACGGACACAGGTTGATGAAAATGATATAACAAACCTTAAGGAATAATTTGATTACTTATAATCATACATTTTGGATGAAGTAAAATCTATTACGAAAAGTTAACATAATTTTTTTACACAGAAAATTGCTAAATGTTCATGAAAAATCTGAAATAAATCGTTGAGGAGACATCACACTTAATGCAAATTTGCAGGCTGGTTTGTTCTATCTAGAGCGCCGTCTCTCGGTATACCATTACCCGGACTACAGCCGTGCAGGTTTCTCGTTTGCATACGAATGAAACGAAAATAAACCTTCAAATAATGCGACAATGTCTTCCTAGAGAGCTTCTGGAGAAAGAGCAGCTCCCAAAGCAGCAGCCGGGAGTATCAGACTTATCAGAGAGTGTCTACTTCATCTAAGAACCCGCCACTAAGTATTCCACGCGGTTAAAACTTTCTAATCTCTACTGGGCAGGTACTGCACTGCACTATTAACTAAATCTCTTAGGTAGGTATGGACAAAATAGTTCATTTATATCATAAATAAAGATACTATATATTTTTTTAATGCATTTGGAAACGTTTTCGCATCTACAGTAAATACATTAAATTTGTCTTTTTCTTTCATACATACAAAAGAATACCGACAGATGGTGGCGAAGAAATGTCATTTTTTAATTCTACGTCGCTTACCATCTTACATGTGGCTTAACGCTGCTTGAGTTATGTTTATCTACAACAGTCATAGACTACCGCGCAGTATTCACACATAATCCATTTTCAGCGGGAATTTATTTTGAATGGTTGTTGGTTTCGGGACGATTTTACGATCGATTTTATATAAAAGGCTATGACTTAATATTCACAGTCGAAAGATCAAATTCACACCAACCGTTCACACACCATCGCCTTCGGGGATCGAACTCACGACATTCTGTTTAGTAAGCACACGCTTTACCTATCAGCTTTACCCGCCGGCAATCAAATAATTAAAATATTATATATATCCCATCAAAATTTCCGATTCCATTCTTGTTCGCAATTCTCATCATTCGCGTATTCAAATTGCCTATGAACTGCATCAATTTGCACCAAGAGGTATCTCTTTAATGGAAACTGCAACTCACCATCACAAAGAGAGACATAGAAGAAATGAGAGATAAAAGAAATGAGAGACATTGATTCGTCGATCTGATCCTCTTAAGTGAGTGAAACTCTGGTAATTGGACTCAATCAAGTTTAAAACTCTTTTGCTTTCTTGCGCACGAATCCCAGCTGAATTGATCACGATTTGGAACAATGTCTACATGAATGTGTGTCTTCCAATCTTCCAACCACCAGATGTGGGGCAAACGAGCATTCACGAGTACACTTAAAACCTCCTTTTCCGTGACCTTTGCCAATAACATTTTTATTTTTATCATAATTGAGACTTGCTGTTTTAATATGTCCCATACAAACACTTGCTATAAAATTTGTGGCTTACAAAATTCTTTCCTAAGCGCTACATGTAACCTCTGCAATGCTCTTTTATATCAGGTCCTGTGTTTCTTCCTTCATGCAATCTGGATCTTTTCACGAAATAGATCAATACGCACTTACAATCTCCCAACCAGTATACAAACACAAAGCATATTTTCCGTAGGCAGCGTCCAACCGTTCTGACTAAACGTTATAGAGCCCACTTGCTTTTACCAGTTGTGCTCTTCTGCATGTTTTTGTATATTAAAAAAATAAAATCCAAAGAAAAAAGTATTTAAAACATATTTTCAATGGTATTGTTAAATACCCATGTGTATTCACTTCATGGCTTGCATTAGAAACATTAAAGTACGCCTTATATAAATGAGGTTATATAAATAAATAAAAAATACTTGGTTAAAAACTACAGTTTTATAAACGAAGAAAAATTAGCGGATAGAGAAAATCATACAATTATCTGAAACCTATGGTAAAAAATAATTTATTATGAAAAAAAGTAACATAAAATATTGTTCATATAAGAAAATATTTATAAACAAAAAATTTTGTGTTTAAACTAATGTTAATTTGACCTTCATTTCTATTTTCGTTCCCAATATAAGTCAGTACAAAAATAACTCCGCGGTTGCCAGGCCCTTCACTAGTATAACGCAGCTCTTCATTAAAAAATTTTATTTCGTTGTGCTATATAATCGGCTGATTTTCAGTATAAAAAGGCTGGTTAACGCCATCGACGTCGCCCACTTCTGGGCAGACAGGATCTGACCCTTTGTCCCTGATATCATATATATTTTGTTTTTATAATTGGTTGATTTTTTAAAAAAAGGCTTAAGCCTACCACAATTCAGAGAAAAGGTATTAGTCCCTGATATCAGAGGATTTTGATTTTATTGTATTATTTATAATTAATATTTTCTATAAAGGCCATGTGATCAAGCCGATATTGTAAGACTCACATAAAAAATAATACAACAATGTTCATTATGGTCTCAAAAAAATGTGAAAGGTGAAAAAGAGGGGATTACGATAAATCCTTAATATTAAGAGCCCTTTCCCACGGCAACGTCCGTTTTTTGCGGGTTCGGTTTCTTGCAGAATCACGTTTAGTAGTATACGTGCTACTGTGGTAACATTCACATGAGCATTCGGTTTGCAGGATACCGCAAAAATTTGATCCGTTCGAAATGTGCTGTACGGTTTTGCCACTACAAACTGGACGACTGGATCCATTAAAAAACAGTATCCAGTTAAGTTACGTACATAGTTTAATGGAAGTGTTCCCACTAGCATCCTGCATACGGTTTTTGTACGAAAGTACCAGTATAATATCAAACGAATATTCACGTTCATTCCGTTTGAATTTTCTCCTCCGATTGCCAATGCTATCCCGTAAAAAAGGATGCAAACTTCTGCGTGTGAGCACAGGTATGATTTTTGCGGTATCCAGTAAAAAACCGATCCTGCAAAACTGGACGTCCGTGAGTGGTTACGAGTACATACTAATAGGCGCATTGAGCTGTGGAACTAGAGATTTGTAGATAAGAATCATAAAAGACATAACAAAATTAAAGATTTCCAAGCTCCGGTAATGAAGCAAAAGCCATAGAAGAAAATTCCGTGACTACGCTCTCAGCTCTTCAGATCGGTCATAAAAAGTTTTGCGCCAATAAAAAATACCAATAAAATACTGGATCAACTTGCTTTGAATGAAACTATCTCTGATCTATTAAACTTTAATGACTGGACGTAAAATTACTTATTTTTTATACCGAATCAATGTTTTTGTGTGTGTTTTTATAGTGTGCAAATAATGATTGCTTATTAGGTACAATCTCATAAAGGATATGAGAAATATTTGTTTGTTTACTTATTGGCATATGTTGGCTTGTATTTGTGTTGCCATGTACATGAAATATATTGTATTGCCAATCAAAATATATGTGATTTCTTATATTTTGTATCTATACTTAAAATAAGCTAGTGATTTTGTTATACGTCATTTTATTCTTCTTCGTAGTATCAATCCGGTGGATTGGTTTGCAGCAACAAAATCTTGCATCTCGATCTCTACTCCTTTTGATCCTCTGCTACCCTCTTTAGCTCAGCATAAGAGCTACAACTCATGTCCTCGAACACTTGCTGCAAATACTAGGGCGCCCTCTGCAGTTTCTACCCCCAAGCATCCTTTTCACATTGTCGTGAAGAAGACCATCGTGGCGTATGATGTGACCGATCCATCAGGTTTGCCTCTCTGAAATGGTTTATACTAGGTGCCTATCTTCCATGATTATGCTGGAAACCTCATTGTTTGTAACGTGGTCTCTCCAGTAAATTCCGAAACGAAAATTGTTGAGTCAAAAAATATTAATTTAAAGCTCCGCAAGCAACATGCCAAAACATTTGTTCGGAGCATCTTGATGTACGGCTATGAGACATGGTGCTCATCTGAAAGTGATAAAAATAGACTACATATAGGGCTTTGAGATGGTATCACAGTAGAATTTTCGGAATTTCCTGGAATTTGATTATAAGTCATTTTATTGAATACAGTAAATTTAGGGGCTAAAGTAAAACGTGGTAATTTTCATGAACAATTGTAATTCTTACAAAATCAGAATTTTATTAAGACACTTGGATAGCTCCATCTGATTTTTGAACTTAACTATTTAATAAAATTTATTCGTACCTTTAAAATACGTTCATAAAATATGATTTAGGAAGCTCTATTAAGTTCTAAATATTGAAAGTTTTCCATATATATTTCAAAAAAAGAAGCTAAGGTTGTATTGCAGGTCTTTTTAGAAAGAAACGTTAGGAATAATCAATAAACATCTACAGATAAGAAACGTATTGAAAGAAGTATGAAAAAAAATCAGTTGGTAAGTCACGTATAGCATTTTTCTGTAATACACTTTACTAGTAAATGCCACACTTCAAATGAATTTTCATTCTACCGAAACGAATGAGTAAAGTATGTTAAAAATACTTTCGATCACCAGAATTATGCAACGTTTTTTTTGCAATTCGTTTTATTAACATGTTCGTTATGGATTAATCGCTCGGACATGTTCACTTACTGTTACAACATCTTACGTCTAATTACATACAAAGTAACATGATCGGTGGTCCCTCGTCAACCACGGGCTTGCCAATCGCGGTTTTCATAATATATTAGAGAGTGATCCGATGTAACTTTAAAAACACCATGTTATATATTTTTTCATTAATATTGTAATCAATTTTACGTAATTTTATTGATTTTTGTATGTCCGTCTATGGGATGACTGCGCATATGAGAGGCAATACAGAAAATATTTTAAGTTATCTATTAACCCTTGAATATCAGCTTTGGATTATAGGAGCGCCTAAGGGCGTCCCTATAACGGGCGACATTATCGATAAATAAACGCGTAATATGTGAAACAGAAACAAGTTGTTTATATTGTGAACCTGATCCTGCATCCTTCATCCAGTAAATCGATGTCCTAAATGGAAGAGGAGGATATCACCTTTCATTACGGCTCGGTGGAATACAAATTATACTGTCAATTATAAAACTAGTATTTGAAGCATAAATATACTTATCTGGTCTATTTTCAGATATCACATTGTTTCTTGTATCATTTAGCTATCAAATGATGCATAAAAAACTATTCAAAGAAAGTAGCAAAACGATATATCACGGCTTCTGATGTCAACGGTAGGGGAATCTTACATGGCATATATCGGCTACGATGCGAACAGGTTAATAATATCCTACCTTATCTCTAGCCAACCTCTTTCTTTAATAGTAAAATGCTTACATAGACTCCACCCATAATCGCCACTACTCCACATCACTTAACTATCATCTAGTAAAACATTTTCTTTATCAGTAAATATTCATTTACACGTCAGTACGTTTGTGCACATTGGAAATAATAAAACTTTCATTTATGGCGAAACTGCAGTCTTCCATCGATTGAATCAGTGCTCAGTGTGATCCGTGTTAAAACTAAAAATAAAATTCTTGTCTATTCGATTTTTAAGTTAATATTAATTTTATAGTTTTTTAACAACGTGTAAATAAAATAAGTTTTTTAGGTAAAAGATGGTGAAAAATATAGTAATAAACTTCTTTAATTAACACATTGCAGCTAATTTTGACTTTGACTACACTTCTTACTTTTATAATAATGCTTGATATACATATATAGCTAGTGATAATGAAAAAATATGATGGAAATTAACTGGTTTCCTGGATACAAATAGACAATATTATAAAAATAAAAATAAATACATTATCTATTTAATATTGTGGCTTTTGGGTTTAACCGTGTGTGGCAAATTTCTTTTGATCAATATTTCGACAGCCATTTCAGGGGTCTTTTTCAGGATTGATGATTTAGTTGTGAGTTGGTGTCAGATTATCTTTTATTTATTTTTTAACTAAATCATCAATCCTGAAGAAGACCCCTGCAATGGCGGTCGAAATATTGGTCAAAAGAAATTCGCTAGACACGGCTAAGCCCAAAAGCCACAATATCAAATCTGGCCGTGAAAACCTAAGAAGTTATTTATCTCTGTTTCATTTGTGTAACTACATTTTACGTTATTTCAGCCATAAATATGAGAAACGATTTTATAATGCAAGAACTATAAAAATTCTACATTGTTTGCAGTCACTATTCACTTGGTAATGGTGTTTAAAAGGCTTTATTCATATGCATTGAGCCATAAGTTTAGAATATTCTAACTTTACTAATACCAACCCTAGCAATTGATTAAGGCTTGTTATAAAAAAGCCAACATAACAAATCAATGTTATACGTATTTTTTCAAATGATATTTAATGTCGTTACGAAAAAACAATACCCGAGGCGGCACTTTACCGAATAAGCAGTTTCACAAATTCGCTCTAACATATATAATAGATAAGGACAAGTTCCCAACACAAGTAAGTTGTATTGGACATGCCCATTGATGACTTGACATGAAAGGCATTATTTCCGTGTATTTCTCCGGGCGCCTTATATCCTTATTGGTGATTTATTCACTTAGCCCAGTTGCGAGTTATTTACGAGGTATCGGCCTTTTGTACGTATTCAATATAAGCATTAGATCACTTTGTGTGTTCATACATACGACGCTTTGACCTGCCAAATACAGAGCCGTAACTTATTGCCGTTTACACAAATCATATATCACATCTAAATCAATGAGATTTAGCTTTTTTTTTTAGTTAAAACGACTTTTTTGACAGATTTTCGTCCCCAATGCTAGTTGCTTTTCATTTCAATACCTAAGTGATGACTTCCGATAGCATTGCTTTGAGAGTACTCTCTCTGACTAACTTTTACTTAGTTATTCAAGACAAATCTTATTTATTGCGCTCCTAAGTTTGAGCATAAGATCACAAAAAACTTATAAATAGTTTACGCATCATTTCTTAATAACTTTACATTCTATGAACAATTATACAGGTGAAAACCCTGGGGCCAAAATAAAGGCAACTGTAATTTTTGCTCTTCTGCACCATCCAGGAGGACATGTCCCCACTGGACACACTTTATCTCTCAAGAAAATGGAGAATGGAAGACTTTTTTAGGTCACCTTGTATCTGCGTATTGGAAGCACATTTTTTTCAGAGCACTTCCTCGTTATTACAAGTTACGGGCTTTGGTAAGCAACACCAAACGTGAGTGTAAAAGTTCAGACGTTAAAATTTGGTCATTTTTACTTATTCGCTGAAGGTTACCGCATATACAAATAAGGCAAGGTAGTAAGACTTCGTAACGATAAACCAAGAAAGGTCCAGACCTCTCTTATTAGAGATTACACTATTTTATTACAGATAAAACAAACCTTCATACTTCCAATACTGCAAGCAGACACCTGTTCTCATTACCCATTATAAATTTTTACAACTGCATTGGCTTTTTAGTAAGAAGTCAGAACACGCTGCAGTTTAAAATAATGTGTATTAAATAAGTGCTATATTACACAACAGAGATTTATTCTAATACAGCTTATTTGTGAATAATATCACAGGACATTCTTAGACTTCAACCCGCGTATTTTACAATAAGAAATAGTCACAGGACAACAAAAACTAGAGTCACTTTTTGTTCAACACCTCTTGTCCTCGAAGAGCTTAGCCATTATTTTTTTACGGCTATCATCTGCTCCGATTCATGTCGAACGCAGCTTATATAGGTTCTGTTACGCCACTGGAATAAACTCCATTTTCTTATTTATTACCACTGAAATCACGCCGCTTTGAAAATTACAACGTAAATCATTCATTTTTTGTGTTTATTTATTGATTGCCGATATCAATTAAAATCTTGAGGCGGTTTCCCATTTATTTTACTCTTGCGATTGAAACGTTCTAACCTATGGCGGCTAAATATTATTTTTTATATCCATTAAACCGTGTATCCGCTCAATGCTGCTTGACATACATTATGTCGAAACCATGTGAAAATTACACAAAACTTGATTTCTCAATGACAACACATAAAAACTGAACGTGTATCTTACTTAATTCACCAATAACATTCAACTTGATTTAATAGTACTGAAAAACATTCAACTGTGAAAACCGATTGAATATTTTGAAATGTTATCTCTGCTTCTGAATCTTATAACTTGCAACTTTGGGTCCCGTTCTTTACACATCCTCCCTCTTCTTTCATCCTCTGATTTTTCTAAAATTGAGTCATGTTTTTGCTACGGTCCTGTTGCTGCGACACTAATGTTAGTGTCATAATAGCTGGCTATAATTAAATAAATTCAATAGTACTTGCGAACGCAGAGCGCACGTTGTGCTCAGTTATTTGATGCCATTGCACTAAATCCCTATTGGCCGTTCTCGCGTTTGGTAGCCTTTTTGTACTGATTCTCACACTTTCCACCATGCATTAGCAAAATTACATTTAAACTGAAATAGTGTTATCAATTTTATTATATAATTTTAGCTACTTTTATGTTATAACACATACAATCCATGTGATACAAATGAAGATAACGAAAGGGTCAAAAAAGCTTGTAGGTGTATTATTATTTACAAAAAATATTATATTTAAATAATTTATATTAACCTAGAAAAGGTTCATTTCCTTTAAAAATTATTTTAATCATTTTACACTGGGAAATATAAATGTGTAACTTTTTTCATAACTATAAAATTTACAAATTATTTATGAATACTTATAACATAAATAGGTCATAATATAATAACATAATAACTTGTCGACAACATTATCTAAGTACCTAAAACTATCGCGTGTCACACCTGTTAAGTACCTACCCAAGTTTGTTGACTCCCCAAAGTTAAGTTGTCACCCTGAGCGCGTTTCCCGCCGAGCACTCCGCCATCTTGACAGTATTAATCCCCCATCAGCGCCCTCCGGCGGCGGCGCTCGGAAGCCGCGAACTTTGCGCCAAATTGCTAATCAAGCCGAGTCGCCATTTGATTACGCCATTTTACATCCTTGATTGGAGTTTGATGGCCCTATTAATATTTATTGACCCCCTTAATTTAAATAAATGACCCTTTTTAGGGTTATTCGCGTTTGCGGATTACGCCGCAGGAATCCGCTCTTCAGTCAATCCAAAGCTACCAAACATTTTAACAGAGTTTTCACTTTTTTCAACTCGAGGAATGATTATTAATTAAAACGTTCAAGATCACACCGACAGAGGGTGTTTCATAAATGCTTGTGTATTTCATACCGCTTGTCATTTATTTACTTTATTAAACTGATGCTCGGCATTCAAACGTAGTTTGCAAAATACGAGTACTTATCAGATATACTTCTTCATAATTTAATAATCCCTGACTGCGATCCTAATATTTTTCATGACTTTTTCAACATTAGCACTTCTATGTAGTGGCCACAATTGTTCAGAGGGGAAACCTACTAGACTTTTCAGTTGCTAAATGTACTTTAACTGGACGTACGAATAAGCGTACCTTGAAGGATGATTCATTATTCTCCTGTGTGATGCGAGTATGAGGCGAGGAAAGATCAGTTCGGGTAATATTGCATTTATGACATGACTTTTACCTATCATCTAGTTTAAGTAATAAAGTATGGCTAGCATTAAAAGAGTAAGGAATCAGCGCACACTTACCAAACACATTTATTTACATTAATAGAAAACTTAGAAATATTAATCGACCTTGTCTAAGTTCTATAAATGAATTTGAATTCATAGTTTCGAAATAAATTGTGATATTTCCTACATCATTTTCATAATGTATTGGTCGTATATTTAAAAAATAATTTTGACACCGATTTTAAATATAAGAGGCGGTGATCAATCTCACGCCAACGTTAGAATTGCAAAAAAAAAGTATTTTCAAAATTAAATTAGAATTCGAAACCTACTATTTCAAAAACAATGACGGCACCAATAAAACACAATAAATAAACATACTTAAATGTAATTTATCTAAAACTGCAAAAGTAAAATAATGCGTACTATGTAGCTTAAACAAGTAGCCCAAGCCCAACGACCAGGTTTGTACAATTTTAACAAAGTATTGCGAAAACTAAATATTAATATTAACCCTTTCGCATTGGTTGTCGATATATGCCGTCTATCATTCCCCAACCGTTGACATCGGCAGCCGCGATATTTCTTTTTGCTACTTTGAATACTCATTGTGACATCTTCGGTAGGAACTTGAAACTGCAGTCATTACCTTTATCAACCTACATGTATTCCTTTACAGGAATCTGTAAGGCATGTAAATAAATATCGTTAGGTTTCGTCACAGGAGCGATTTTTCTGTAAACCACATGTGTCAATGCCACCACATGTATGGAGTTACATAATGAACGTTTGTTAAATACAATCGTTTTTTATGGATCATCTGATAGCTTAAGGATAGAAGAACAATGTTTTAAATGAAAATAGGTCAGATAAGTACATTTATGGTTCAAATACTAGTTTTAAGCAAAAAAAAATGGTTTGAAGAATTCACGCCGTATTGACAGTATACTTTGTATTCCACCGAGCCGTAACGAAATGGTTAAAAGTATATTGAAAGTAGATTTATGACTAAGTACTCGTAGCTTAAACGTTAAGAAAGAATTTCAACATAATATATGCGTTTTTTTTCAATTTTGATGTTTATTAAAATATTACACTTAGTTTCTGCGACGTCTTTAGTACAGCCTGGTGGTCAATATGGACTTGAGGCAGACTTACACACTGACACACCATCAGTATACACGAAGCACATCACATTACAGATTATGATTTAGCGAAAGCGATAGAAGAGAGGATTTATTCAACATAAAATTTACTGTGAAAAAATTTCTGCCGCGCAGCGTAGCTTTGAAGCATACAATAACATTGATATCAGCTTGATGTAGCTCTTTTAGGCTGATGCCGTAAAGCCTCGAAAAACGATGTCTTATTTTCATTCGCTCGCCTGACATGCACATATAATGTTAGTTTTAATTGTATAATGTTAAACGGTGTAGACGCCAAAATATTAGTTATGGCAGTTGTCCCATATCTTGTTGGTACCACTGTCATCTTGAATTATATTTTTCTGAGCGACGATTGGTAGCGCCGAGATGTCAGTGCGCCAGCAGTTGTCAGTTGAAGTTTGACTCGCGACCGTTATAGCGCGCGCGCCTAAGGGCGTTCGCTTTAACGGGCGACAACGAAACAAAAACCATTTCTTTATATTGTGAACCTGATCTTACATCCTTCATCCAGTTAATCGATATCTAAATAATAAACTAGGATATCAATATAAGCAGCAATTCGTTTGCGATTAATTGCACCTGTCATAGCAAAGCATTCGCAACAATTCTTCTCGTAACTTCCTTCAGCTGACCATCGTTGCGTGGGACTTTGGCACAATATCAAGTGCGTTGGTGCCCCAGTGGTGATCGCCCCCGCCATGTTCACTAGGTCAAGTTCTGATCACTGCATCGCATCCCGGAAATGGCAAAACCTCTACCATGTCCAACACAATACCTGTTCTTGAACACAATAAGCCCATATATTATAATCTTGCCAATTTTTATGCCGCGGTGTTCCAAATATGGACAGCCATATTGAATGTTTTATTACTTTTTTTCATAATATAATTTGTGATGATTTTAAATGGGACACTTTTTTGCCCTCAGTGATATCATAGTGTCAGAAAAACGTTTAAAAGTGGAGCATTGACCAATTACTATGGCCTACTTATGACCAAACTTATTTTTAATCGTTTTTTCATTGCCAAGGATATGTAATTTCTTCTTATACTTTGACGAATATTTAAAAAGATAATTTACTATAGCCTCTAAAAAAATATTTGGAATCAAGATTCAATATAAATAATCAATATTATTACTATATACTACTCTTATTTTAAAAGTTGTTCATGGAAGGGTATGCAGAAAGTACATCATATCAAAAACTGATTTTTTTATGCAATCGTATGAGGCTGGACGCTGCATGCGGGAAACGTGTGTTGTGTTCGTGTTTGTAGGTGGGTATCTTGAAGAGATCCATATTGTAGGAAGGAGGAAACACAGACGCTGGAAGAGCATTCCAAAGCTCACCGGTGGCATTAAGGAAGGAAATTTAGAAACTGCCAGTTCTTGGTCGACACACATTAAAAGTGTATAGATGTACGGCAAGTGTAAGATAAGTTTGTTGGTTGTGGGTGTGTGCAAGAGGAATTAGTTCTTTAAGTTCCGAACAGCAGCGACCGTGGTAATAACGGTAAAAATACTAAGTGAACCAATCTTATGTCTGTGTTCCATTGATTGCAGGTTAGACGTAAGAGTGTCATTGTTTATCAAACGAATTGCTCTTCTTTGAACTAAGTCAATTAAGCTTTGAAGGTTATCCCTATGATGCTCAACCAGAAAAGCTAAAAGTATGATGTTTGTGTAAGCATTTAAAATATTGCGTACCTTTTCAAATTGTAGGAAAAAAGTTCTGAAAGGAATATTTAAAAAACTTACCAATCACGCTTAGGAAGGAATTTTTAAAAAAAAAATGTTCAACAAACGTTTACTTGGATATTCAGCAACTGTGTAAATTGGAGATTAGATGTGAAAGCGCTATTAATTATAAGAAACTGATCTTTTTGAACAGAGTACATTAATTCTAGAAGACGTAATTTCTCTCTTTAGTTTTTAACTGTCATTTTTTCTATGAGACTATCACTATATAAATATATGAATAGATAAGCTCACAATTAAACAGATTAAATGTAATGCTGGAAGACTTTTTATGATTAACTTTTAAGTCTGAAGTTTGTCGTCTATATAAATAAAAAATAGATATTTTTCGTATAGCGTAAATACTCAATTCAAAGACAAAAATACACTAAATTTTCATCCCAAAATTTATCACTATATTGTTAATTCTTAACATTCCAATTAACCACTAAGCCAACCAAACTGATAATTTAAAAAAAGGCTTGCAAAAAATATTCTCATATATTCAGAGCGACTCATAAATTCGCGACATCCTTAATTGGACCTTTTCTTCCTCTAATTGCCGCGTCGCTGTGCGGGACTAAATTTTTTGAATTTGCCTTTTTTTCATAACTAAATATTTAATTTTTAAAGCGGGGCAGTTGAGATAACATGGCTTCCGTCAAAGGCGCAAAATTTCACTTTTTTCCCAACGAGTAAAAAAATATTATATCATAATTTTTATCATGGGTTAAACATTACAAATTAGTAAAGTCCAACCTTTCTCTAAAAAAGGAAGCTGAAATGCGGAGGACAAAAACTGCTTAAAATTAAGTCTTCTTAAATGTTTTGATGTTGTCTAAAATTAAATCAAATTGTTGGGGCTGCGATTATTTACTTACTGGAAACCTTTGGGATGTGATTATTGATTGCATATTATTATTACAAATTTATTGTAGATACTACATCCTTAATGACGAGGCTATCTGTAGTATCAAAGGAGGGAACCACCTTATAATGCCATCTCAGAAAGCCCAATGAATTGGTTGTATTATATGCCGTTACGATATCATTCACCATATAATAGAAAAGATGGTTAAGGCAAATTGCAAAGGGCACCTTAAGCAAAAATAGTTGTATTTTAAATGTTCGAAGGTATAAATTGTGCCTCATATGCTGAATTGAAGACGAAAGAGGAGATAAAGATGCAAAATTTTGTTGCACAATCAACCTTCGGAATTCGTATGGAAAAGATCTGCTGAAAGAAAAGTTGTATCACAAAAAAAAAATCAGCTCAATTTACTAATTCTGGTGAATTCTTTAACAAAAAAGTTTTTTGGTCAACAGTCTGCCAGAACAATGAGATATAGCAGACATAATATAATGAGCATGACAAAAAGGTGACTTTGGCTTACATTATCCTATGGTATCCGTTTTGTAACCTCGTTTGAGGTTCAAAGAGTATCGCTACACTCTAAGGATGAATTTCAAGGTTATCTCTGCATGTAATTTTTTTATAGCTCTGTAAAGAAACAATTCATAAAAGAGATTACACAAAAGAAAGATAAATCACCATTAGTACTGTATTTGCTAACTTAATTAAAACAGTGAATTATTATTACGTCGAATTTATTAGCTTTTTTGATCTCGTAAGAAAATATGTCAATCAAAATCTTATTTTGTATTCACACGGCCGGTATTTACATATAATTACAAAATTTGATAATACATTGTACATCATTCGATACCACTGATATGCATAAAAAATTCTCAACGCGTGCCAGCTGGCAACACACAAGTTTTCGGCTTCTAATATGGAAAAAAACGTGTTTTTTAATACGTATTCGTAGTATTCCTATAATGACAACCAGCGCTGGTATGAAACCTTGACATTGCCAATTTACATAATATTTTAGCCGAGTCACAAACCCGACACATCACGATTAATTTATTCTACGACGAAAACTTGTAGTTAATTTATTCAATATTGTTCACATGTGGGTGAAAATTTCGTTGACCATTAAAAAATGTTAATCAATCCTAGATTTTATTTAATTATCGTTTTGCTAACTTTATATTAAAGCTCAAAATTATTTTTGTATCAAATGGATTCAATACAAAATAGAGAAATAATAACACGAAAAAAAAAAAAAACTTTATACGTAAAACTCGATACTTAATATGTTTCCGATAAATTTGCTCTGTTTAACCGGTTCATCCGCAGACGACTCTGGCGCTGATCCTTTACTTTACATTTCACTCTTTAATCTTAATTAACCGTTCTGTATTTATGTTTAGTTTTAAGTTTATCCTGACAATGGTGACATATCACCAAAACCGATAGTAGAATAAATAAATTAAAATTCAATGGTTTATTACAAAATGTACGTTTAATCGTTTCATTCTTTAAATATGATAACGACGGAATTACTGCATTCTACGAATATGCAACATAGAGCTGTATTTCTGCTGTAACTTTCCCGTTAAAACTTTTTGAATACAACTGCAAGGACAATTGGTACACTGGATGTCTCGCTAACCTGAAATAACCTAACCTAAGTTATTCGTTAACGAGACATGGATCTCTGGACTCTGCGATCACTGGACAAATCCTTAAATTAGGTTAGGTTATGTTATCAAGACATCCAGTGCACCAGTTGTCCCGTACACCAAATGTCCCGTGCACCAGACATCCAGTGCGCTTCACGTCGTAACCGGTGAGTCGCTGAGCGAATTGTCTATGAACGATAGGTCGTGACACCATTTTAAATAGCACAGAACTTCAGATGGTTTTATAGGTATTACAGTAGACACTCCTATTTATCCATTTATCTCACTGAAACTTTTACGCTACACATTATTATTTTGAATTATTGAAGAAGAAAAATACATATTTCATTTTTAAAACTATCAATAGATGTAGCTTGTATTTTTCACTACAATCTGAATTTCATCCCTTATACAATCTTTAACTCTTACAAAAGTTTTATGTATTTGCGTTTGGAGCAGAATTATTAGAGATGTGACGCGAGATATGGATTCCATTAACATGTTTGATTCATTTAAAAAAAACGCTCATCTGTATATAAAAATAAATAAAACATTTAATTCGACGAATAAATCAGCCGAGACAGCGCTTACCTAAATATTTTGATAACAATCCGTTACTTTATGTATTTCTTTTTATTTTTAAAAACCTGATAAAGCACTATCGGTATTGAAATATCGACGCGTCTAACAAAACAAATTATCGTTAAGGAATGTGTATAGCCGTGTCAGCTATCCAATGAAATCCTATTATTTATTACAAGAACCATTAAATAGTAAATCCTTTTCTTCACGTTATAAAAATATATACATCTTAACGTTAGAATAAACAAAACAGAAATCCATTTTCTGAAGATCGTCACAATACGATAAAGATTATTTTTATTGAATGGAAAATTTTGAATTCGGATATCCGCAACATTACGAGCATTCCATTCAGATTAGTATTTACTGTGGATAAAATTAAATTCTTCCATTTATTTTACCCATTCGCAGTCGGTCTCATTAATTAGATAACAAATCGTCATTGCTGTAGTCTAATAATATCAGTAGTTCAAAATCCTGTCTGCTCATAGTTGCATCTTCTACAACATTTCCGCTCCCCTAGCTGGAGCATGTGGTCGTCACAACCTATCACCACAAAGCTCTGTCAGCTGCCATAGTCCTCGATTCATCCTATGTCAGCTCTGCTTTCCGCAGATCCGCACATTTTATGTATAGTTTCCGATGTCTTTCTAGGACGGTGCAATCCCGGGGACTTGAAGAAAAATCAACTAAATTTAATGAGGGATCAAATTCACACTAACCGGGGTATTTTAGAGCTCAGAAATCGATTAAAAATATTTTTTAATCTCCGTCGTGGATCGAACCGGCGACCTTTGGCTTGCAAAGCAAAAGCTTTGACCATTGAGCTATTCCCGCCGGCGAATCTGGCGGTAATCTGCAATATGTGCTGATAAAATCAAAAAAGCAAACTGACATTATAATATAAAAGGTAATGTCAAATGTTAAGTGCAATATAATCGATATAAATTCAAATTTTGAATGCGAAAATTAAAAATGCAATGGCACTTAATCGATCACAATCAATCCATAGCGATATTGATTATTTTTTGTATCAAAATGAGAGATCTGACGTTTAAATCTACAGGAAACGTTCAAAGCATGACGTACATCCTCCACGCACGGACGAACAGAATAGAGAAAAATGGCCATTGCACAACCTGGCTAATTTAATTCCGCCATTACGGCGTTTTCCCACGTTAATCGCCGCAATATTTTGTCTAATTAAAAACACATAATCGCATTTGTGAACATTCTTGGACGCCATAAAGCAAAAACTTTCACGTGTTATTGCATTACGGCAACACGTTATTCGAAAATAATTCGAAAATTTCGATTGTTTATGAATTTCGGTATTTTTCAAATTCGATTTCACTTCAATTGTTTTTTGCGTAGCCTAGCAACCGTACTTATATAAAATATGTTTATAATACATGCAATATTACATAATAATAATTTTATAATATTTATGTATCGAAAAGCCTGAATCATTTTGCCATGAGAATCGGCCCAACCCAACTGAAGTTGAAATGTGTCCTCCCAAAATCAAAAGGATTTGAGGGGACTCATTTCAATTTACGAGATTATTTGTGCCACGATGCTCACTAGACGGTCATGATTGAAACGACTATTAATGGTAATGTGAGGTTATTGACTCAACGCTCCATATAACTAGTTGGATAATATTGTGGGTTTATTCCCAATGCATTAAATTTAAATATATAAATCCAGTGACACTTTAAATGAACAATAGACCATGATATTACGACCGTGTCATAATAGTCGTAATGGTCATTATAATGTTATGATGATTATTGCCGCTGCAGAAGATTTTATGACCCTCGAGGATTTTCTCGGCGCCATAACGGGACGGCCGTCGAACAAATATTCAAATTATGCATTCGAAATTCCATTTTTAAATATTTGAAATTGTCCGACGGTTAAATTTAAAATATGAAATTGTAACGTTTCGAATTTGTTTGAAACTTTACGAGACACGTTCACATTCATTTTATTAAACAAGATTTTTACATTCAGGATTTTTCAAGTTGAATTTATGTTATTTAATTACTTATTTCTAGTTTTAGAAAACATTTATATTTGTCCTTTGAATTATGTTTTACATTCCTTAAATCTTTTGTATTAACAATTACATACTTATGAAAAACAAGAAACATCCTTGTATTAATGCAATAAAACTAACACAACATTGTATGTTTATTTAAAAAATTACAACAAAGTATATAAAATACAACATAACATAATATATTTACAATATTACCTCGTTTTGCGAATACGTTTCCTATCACATCAATGGAATATATTCCATTACTCTACACCTGTATTTTATTTTTTAATAATCGTGTCAATAAAAAGTAGACTCCTGTCTTACCGGATTGATCAAATCTTTTATCGAGATTGCGTTTTTATCCGTTTTTTAGTTATTTACATCAACAATTTCCGATTTTTCTATCCATTTTTTTATGCCTTCCTTGAAGAGTACTTAAAATATTTTCATTCGCACGTTTTTTATAGTTTTCTCTTTGTAAATTTTCCCTTTTTCATGAGAATTTTGCTGTTGTTTTTCACTTAATTTTTCAAGTGTGTTGTGGCATTTTTTAATACTTTCTATCTAAGTTTACTAAGTTTTTTGCGACACGGAAAAAAAATCAGCTTTCTAAAGGCACTGTTGAAGTGTTTTCTCAGCAAGTCCATGAATATTTAATGGTCTCCGAGAGTTTCTAAGTTTTCTTGGTCGAAACCCACTTTTGCTGGAAATGTCATAGCGCTGTGTAAATTTCGTTCATCCTTACATCGTTATAATCGTGTTCAAAGTTTGTAATTTATACTTTCAGTATTCACTTTGAGAACCACTTTTCAAATGTTTATTCTACGAAAGCGATACTTTGTATTTATATGGAGCATGATCATCACCATCATCATCATTACATATCTTCTTTCTAACTGGAGCAAATGATCATCACAAATTGTTCCCATAAAATTATGTCAGCCACCAAACTAATTTCATGTCAACTCTGTTTTCCCAAACTCCACCGAGTGCATTCTTAAAAGAGCTTATTAACCCTTTCATTACGGCTCGATGGAATACAAATTATACTGTCAATTACATAACTAGTATTTGAAGCATAAATGTACTTATCTGGTCTATTTTCATATATCACATTGATTTTTGTATCCTTTAGCTCAGATGATGCATAAAAAACTATTCTAAGAAAGTAGCAAAACGATATGTCACGGCTATCGATGTCAACGGTAGGGGAATCTTACACGGCATATATGGGGTACCGATGCGAACAGGTTAAACCAGTAAATCAAATGTTTATTTATTCTGAAGTGCCTGAACCGATCGCTGCCTATTATCCTGTATGTTTTTTAAACTGACGATGCGTGAATACCGGAGTATAGTTTAATAATAATTACATATCGACACTCCATATACGCGGCTTAGACATAACTAAAATTGCAAACGTTATTTAATAGACAGGGAGATTTTTTAATCACGTCTATCTGTATTCTCCTACTATGTGTTAACGAAAAAAAAAATCTTCAGAAGTGAGTTAAATATCTGATTTCTGACAGCTGACAAAATTGTGGCACAGAAATTTGTGACGACCGTATGCTACAGCTATGGGACAGAATTGTGAAAAAATCGCATTGATATGTCATTTTGTAAAAGACATCCACAACAAAGAGTAACCCTTAAACATGGGGGGTACGTTTCAATATTTACATCATAATTAATTCTTTTTATGGAATTATGGTTAATATATGAACTAAATTCTTTAAAGAAAATGATGATATAATGAATTTTTAGAGAACTGTTGTATTCTTATATATAAAAAAGCGTGAAAAATGCCTGAAATAATAAATTCATTTAATTTCTAATGAATTAGAAATGCTTTTTAAATTAAAGATATGAAGTAATCGTTGTGGGAATGCACAATAAGTCTTCAATGGGTCATCTATTATTTGACAAAAAAAAATGTTCTAGTTTTTCAAATTGTACCGTACAAGAGAGTACACCGGAGCAAATCGAATACTTCTCAAATAATACAATTATTAAATACCTAATATTGGGAGTAAAAAATGTGATTACCGTTTTTAGTGTTTTGAGCATTGGTTACGGATCCCTGAACAAGTTCTTTGGAAAATACAGTGATATAAACGGTTCTCAACGGTACATGGCTAATATAATAACGCATTTCGATTAAATAATATAACATTTACGCATTATTTTCAATTCTTAGAACAAAGACGAAAAATTGTAACACAATGTGACAACAATGTGTCATCTATACAGCGCCTGTATTATCCATTGATATCAGCATTATATAACCCTTACAGGCTGGTGCCGAAAGCCTCGATATACAATCTTTCGTCTTATATTTTTGGTCGCTTGTAGGACATGTATGTGTCGCCATATTGCTTGTTTGATAGGTATGATTCTGTGGTTCGCCACTGGATGAATTACGGCGCTGGGTGTCACCGATTAAGAGCGCTCGGTCGCCAGCCGGCAGTCCGTGTCTGCTCGAGGCGTTAACAACACGTCATTCTTCTAATAGACCGAAAGTTGTCAACCTTTAAATTAAATATATGCGCTTCTGAAAAAGTCTGTTTGTTGTTCATCTGCTCCTCATTCCGCCACCACGCGCTCCAATAACTATCCTGGCGACGTGAAGTCGTTCTTCTTTAGTAAAGGGGATGTTACCATATTATTTTAAGCATTTTAAAATTGTTGCATCTTTAAAAAGTCAATACAATCATGATTCAAGTTTTTGGAACAGGTGCTTGTGCAGAATATTGGCGGTACTGCGGTTTGACTTGGGAATAGATACAGCAGCCTTCCATCTAACAATCGGTTAAGAGGCGAAGGTGAGCATGCTAGAAAATTTTATTCGGATGCCTCAGGAAAGCATGAACCCCTCGCCTCTCGTCTTGGAAGGGTGGCAATTTATAGAAGAACAAAACTCCAGAAAGCAGATAGCTGACATGGGACTAAGCGAAGACCATAGTGGAAGACATATGGTGACAGTTTATGACGATCATATGCTTAAACTATGAAGCGGATATGGAATGATGATGCTATACTGCGATAAGGAAAACTTAAGCCAAAGTGACTTTCTGAGAAAGACTAAAAGTTAATTTAACTCTTTTATTATAACCACAATCAAAGTTCGGAATGCTTTTTAAGGATTTAAAAATATATATACTTAGATATTATATGAGCCATTAGCCGTCTACCTCAATTAGCGCCTCTTAGGAGCAGTGATCAAAACATTGTTTCTCTATCATCCGTGTTTCATGTGTATTATCTTAATCTTATTATACAATCTATTGTGATTTTAACATTGATATAAATAACATTGTTGATATATTTCACCTAAGGGAGGCCCAATTCAGGCATGAACTCTACGAGTTTCATTGGAGAAATGATTTGTTGGCGTCGTCTGTTTGATGAGCATTGGGACCTTCTGTTGCTTGTGTTTATTGATTTGTTTTTAGTACTTAATCACAAGTACCTATATTTGTATATTAATCTTGATTGTACGAGTACTTCAGAAACGATTTGAATTTTTTTAATTTGTAATGTTCTGTAGTAAAAAAAATGAATTGGAAAAAAAAAATTGAATTGAAAAAACATGAAACATTGAAACATACCTGATTAATACTACTATTAATACATACATCAACGTCTACAAACACACGACCACTACATATCTTTCAGCAAGCATAGTCTAATCGACCTGGTTGAGTCATAAATTTTGTAAAAGATCTAAAGCTTCTACTGATGTTCTCTAGTTTGAGTTGATATGCAATTAAGTAAGTTTTTATGTTTACTCAGAGTTTTAGAAGTCAGAGTAGAATTAAGAACTACGCGAAAGATCTTTCACCTATCCGGCCGGTTACTACTGAAGTTTTTCAAAATCAAAAATTGATATGATGGAATCTATATATAACTTACCCGTTTGACAAAATGAACCAGAAAAAGGCATCAGACGAGTAATTAGAGTAAAAAATAAAGAAATCGTTCTTCAATGCATTGACCAATACAAATAACAGTCTCAAAAAAAGATTAGCAGACCATTGAGCAGCCGCGCAATTATTTCGTAGGTTTTTGTTTGACCAAAAGTAAATAACCGTCCGGGGAAAAAACTCGACGTTTAGAAAGCCAGTCGGACTTTCTACCAGCGGACCGTTCTTGATAATCGATCAATTCTATAACCAATCATACAGAAGACAGATATTTGTATATATTATTCATTTATTTATTTATATAACAGTATTTTGAGTTATTTATATTGTGTATAATGCAATGCATTGTATATTAGTTAATACGATTTGAAAAGATTCTTATGTGAATGAAGAATAATTCAGGTTTTAGAACCGTGTGAATTTATTTCAAACTCCACGGTTTTGGAAGCTATAGATTTATTTCATTCTTATAACATCACACATTACATCCTCGCCAATACAGAGAAAATATTTTTTAAAGAGTTAGATCTGCATCCTAATTGTTTCATAAGGTCATAACAAATTAACGACATAAATTATGTCAATTAGGAGATTATGTTTAACCCAAGCTGTCTATGGCTTACCCAATATGTCTCTGAAAAAAAATCGTTAAAGTCAGTCTAAATAAATTCAAATTAAAACTTGTTTTCCTTTTTTTAACATGGATCACACTGAGCACTGTTTCACTTGATGGAGACTCCAGTTTCGCGATCTATGAAACGTTTATCACTTCCAACGTGCACAAGCGTACTATGCTTTCAAAGATCGCGAAGCTGCAACCTTCCATCAAGTGAAACAGTACTCAGTGTGATCCATGTTAAAACAACGCGTATAATTCTTATTTATTTAATATTAAAATGGCTCTCAATGTGAATGTTAAGAATATATATAACATTAAATAAAACTGTGGATTACTTGCGACCTTTACAACGATAATACTATAATAATAATATAATAACGTCACCTTAGGACAATATCAAGAAGGTAAAATTGTTCATCAGTAACACAGGTAAAATGACTGGTTGTAAAAGTCCGAGTCGGACTTACAAAAAGTTTTTTCTCATCCATTTAATCTATAGTTCGGTTCGAGACCCGAGTGGTACTTACTAAAATAAATAGGCTGTCGGAAAGTAATAATATTAAACTTGTTAATAAATGTTGACTGATTGAATAATAAAAAATAATAATATACACACTCTGAACATATACTATAGAGACACCTATCGTTATATGATGGCAACAATGGTATAAATACAACTTATTCCGGGCAACAGTTCGGGCAGAGGATGGTCGAGTGGTCTAGGGTAATGAACTTGAGCAATGGTTGGTTCCAAGGCTCGCTGGTTCGAATCCCGCTTCTGCCGATATTTTTTCTAAACAAACTGATGCGTATAAAGAATTTGATGTGTAGTATGCGTATATTTAATTACTTACTTAATAATACTATATTTTTACTGCCTTAAATATTTTTTTTCAATTTTGCAAGATTTTTTGGATGATATCCTTAAAAGGTGACATATTTATTTATACGACAAAAGAAAAACACCAAAACATATAAACAAGAAAATAAACATAAATTCCACATAAAAAAACTGATATTATTTTCTCTTCGTGTACTGAATTATGGATTCCCATCGAGAATTTTCGATCCGAAAAATCTCCAGAATATTAATATATCGAAGAAAATGTATGATGTATCCACATTAGGTGCGATAGTATCTTTGTTTTTGTGTTAAGGGGCAGATACCGGCTCGGAGGAGTCGCTGCCTCCTCGCTGGGTTTGACAAATGACGCGTGCGGATCGCGGCAAGGGGGCGATAAAAAATAAAATCGAAAAAACCATTTTCGGGCCATAAAGCGGCCACGCTTCGGCGGTCGGACCTCGCATTCTCAACCCCTGGAGCCAGCACCCAAAAAAAAAACTACTGTAAATGATCATCATATGTAATTGCTTTCGTAGTCGTTTCGAATTTAATGCTACGTTTACGTGAGCCGAGTGAGAGAGAGACACTCTTTATAAACGGAATAATTAATAAGCGTGACCTTTATAAGTAGCGAGTTATGAAACAGCACCTTTTTTACTTCCAGGTAGAAACTAATTCATCTGTTTACCTCATGTGAACAACATCAAATAATTTTCGTTAAATTACATATATCCTCTCCTGCAGCATTTATAAGACAAGCTTTCTTCGTCATACGGGAGCGTCGCGTACCATCGACAATTTGTGTCAAAAGCTAGATTCTCTGCCTTATATATTTGCTATGAACTTTGAAGTTCCACAAACAAATTATAATCCACATGGATATTTTTATATAAGCTAAATTAATTAAAATAATTGTATTCGCAGACGTATTTAAGTCCACTCTACCAATATATTTGTTAAAATAAAATAATTATTGGTGTGACACGATGATTGATAGGCAAAAAAGATGTTACAATAGCACCCAGGAACCCCCGAAAAGGGTATCAACCAACCTTTAAAGTAGACTAGAGTTACTTGAACTGAGCAGCTCATAAATATATTAAGAACAGGATAGAAGAGAATTGTGATTTATTGTTACCTATTCATGCAGGAGACCTATGTTCAGCAGTGGAAAGACACAGGGTTGATGATGACATACTTTAGTTCTTATAAGCACGATTATATATTTATTTGGCGTACCTTATAATTCATTTTACGTGCGCCTCTTTTAGCAATCTTTTTAAAAAAAACGTTAACGCATTGATAAAATGGGTGTTAGATAAATAAAAGTCTGTAACAAAACAGTTTGAGGTTTGTGTGTTTACCAGGGTGGTACTCGTGTGACGCGCGAAGAAAAAATACTTAGAAAAAACCGGGGGCCTCAAATCGAGCGAATAAAGTGGCGTAAAAAAATGATAAATATACCGCCCGAACAGAGACAGAAATCCCAGAAATAAAATTAAAGCAACTGCGCGAAAGCAGTCCCGAGGGAGAGCTTGGGACTTTGGGTTTCGGACACAGCCACAACTTTTTATGGCACCAGAATTTGGGTGTCATCCCTGCATTTTGGGATTTTCAAATGGCTATGAATTCTACAATTCATATTAGGATTTACTCTTATATAGTATGTCAAGAAAATAACCTCTGTGGAGTAACTGGGTATCCGAAATTGTGAAAGAATGATGAAAAAAGGAAATAACTATTAAAATGAATGCTTCCTGCACCCACTCACATCTGACTTAATTAAATATTCTTAAATATGAATAATAAATATGTAAAAATCAAAACTAAACTCCACGGGTAAGTTTATTCAGTTTGAATTGTTTTTTCGTCAACTATTTTGTTTTTATAATTTCAAATAATTCGATCGATAGTTCTTTATTTGTCTTGGTTGTTTTGTCTCGAGCAGTCCCCACCCGGAGATCCGATTGGGGGACTATTTTATCTCCGAAAATTTTTACTTGAGATGCAATCATTTTTTCAAATAAGAAAAACCTTCAGCCAACAAGATATGCCACCTGGAATGTTCGAACATTACTGCAGAACGGCGCCCTAGACGGGAGTATTTGCAGCAAGTATTTGAGGACATGAACTGTAGCGCTTATGCTGAGCTGAAAAGGGTTGCGGAGGACCGAGAGGAATGGGATCGAGATGCAAGATTCTGTTGCTGCAAGCCAATCCACCGGATTGATACTACGAAGAAGAAGTTCTTTATGAACATCCATAATATCAAATAATGAATGAAAGAATATTCAATTTAACTTTGAAAGAGAAATAAATGTGTTAAACTTGTTCACTTTTCATCGATATTACTTGAAAATGGCTTCTTGAAGAAGCATAAGCATATCACATGAAAATAAAATTGTGGAATAATTCTTGATATTTTTTGATGTGTGATTTCCGTATTACATTAGAACATTTTCACGATACGCATTATCAATATACTCTTCTCTGCAATCTCTTTAACAGTTACACAAATACATTTTTGCATTTATCACCGAAACATTAAATTACATTAACTCTACTTACAAGTTACGACCTCCATTGATACTTTCTTTCAAGAGAAAAATCACGATGTTTATTGAATTAATTTTCTAATTTTATATGCATAACATTGAATTTTCACCGAAATTTTCAGTAAAATATAACGCTTTAGAATGTTTAATTTTGACGTACTAACCTGTTTACCTAGCTTTCGCCTACAAGTTTACTCAACATTTACCTACCACACAATGTTTGTCTAACATTTAACCTAACCTAATATGACCTGACCTAATCCAATCTATCTACACTCATCTACCCCACACAATATTATGTAATGAACTAATATCTTAACTAAATGTTAAAAAGACAACGTATTCAGATTATATCATTCCGTATCTACTCTCTTTATTGGAGCGTATAGTCGTCACAAACTGCCGCTACCAAGTACTGTCAGCCAATATATTCTACGCTCTAACCCATGACGGCTCTGCATCTAAAGCTCCGCTGAATATATTATGTAACATCAAAAAAATATGCCACCATTTTAACACCTGTGTATTCAATATACGGCAGTGAATCTTCGCAGCACACAGACAGCCAATGCGGCTGCAAAAATTAAATCAAATGCTTGCGTTGAATAATGGGGGTGCGATGGTTTGACTTCTTCAAAAATGTCAAGGTGAGGTACTGACAAGGTAACCGCATAACCTGGTAATTCCATATTATCAATTAAGAAATGAAGATGCTTCTGGCTGGGATATGTCTTGACCAACTGTATGATAAAAGGCTGCGGCAACATCACGCTGACATAGCGCGCCAATGCAGCGCTGCCAACGGACCGTAGTCACGCTCCAAGCCTCGAGACGCAACGTCTTGCACAAAACGCTCACAAACTACGACTATACATCGCTTCCATAAGCAATTAGTTGGAAAAAGTAATAGTACACTTTTATTTTTACTGGATAAAAAAGTTTTTCCATACAAAGCCTATTTTAATAATTTAGTTTATATGCTGCGAAAACTTTAACATTTTACTAATTTTAAATTAAGTTTATTATATTCTTTTTAATTAAGTGTTGTTAAATAACATCTGCGTAACAGTTGGCGCTTCCTCGATCAAATAAAACAGCATTTATTCTTGAAATTATCTGCTCTCACAGCCAAGAGACAATGGGACAAAAACAGAATGTCTGCCTGCGGTATCTTTCACTCAATCAGCAGTGGGCTTAGCGAGACGAACGCTGCTCATCTGACATAACTCTCGAGGGTTATATAATCCACACGAAAATTTTGATAACTGTAATAAGGAAACGAGCGTCTAGAAAATGGGATCTCAACCCAAGGCGCGCGTGCGCTCCTTTACCAACGAAAAATATTTCAGAGGTCCCAGTTTCTTTCCGAATAGTCATCATCATAACCACTTCCACTCCTCTTTACTGAAGCATTCTTGGAATTTCCTGGAGAGACCACGTCACGAACAATGAGGTTCTCAGGATAATCAAGGAATATAGGCACCTCATAAGATCCATCTCAGAGAGGCGAGCCCGATGGATCGGTCACATCATGCGCCACGATGGTCTTCTTCACGATAATGTGGAGGGGATGGTTGACGGTAGCAAGTATTCGAGGACATGAATTGTAGCGCTTATGCTGAGCTAAAAAGGGTTGCGGAGGACCGTGAGGAATGGAGACCGAGATGCAAGATTCTGTTGCTGCAAACCAATCCACCGGATTGATACTACAAAGAACTGGAGCATATGGTCGTCATTAACTGCTGCCACAAATCTCTATCGGCCATCATTGTCCTCGCCTCATAACATGTCAGCTCCGCCGAGTACATTATATATATAGAGTTCCAGACGGGATTTCACGATGACACAAGCATCAAGGCTTGAAAAAAAATGTTGCTGTAGCTTATGCCCTCTTACGGTAGCCGCCTCGTCCACTCTCTCACCTAGTGATTCCAGAAAAAATTCAACCATCGTACATACAGCATTCTACGAAAACACTTCCTTTCCAAGTCCATTTTATTTCTGCATTAGTTTTTGGTGTAATTTTAAGATTCACAGACATTAAAAAGAATGGGATGATACAGGCGCTGAATTGACAGCACTTTGTTTGAATCGAGTCAGCTGCGGGTCCCAGATATTGCGCATGGAATTTAAAGACCCTCCAACGTTCCTAAGGCGGGAACCAATGTATTTTTGCAGATGCTTCTTTTTTATGTTCGATAACGATGTAAAATAATTGTAAAATACGAGTATGATATTTAATTCATTTAGCTCAGCTTTAGCACTGTGTTTCTCAGCCGGAGAATATGCGGCACCAGTATGGGGTCGATCAACACATTGTAATCAAGTGGATACTGCTCCTGAATGATGCATGCAGAGTCGTCACAATCTGGCTCAAACAACCGCCCATTTCAAAACTATACCCCATGGCTGGTATCGCACCACCAAACATAAAACGCAAAGTCATATGCGCCGAAGGAATGCGTAAGGTAATCAACTAACTGTCCCACTGCTTGTATAATCAGATACCCCCCAACACCCAGACTGAAGTCGCGAAGAAGCTTTCTGAGATCCACACAACCTCTCACATCCGGCCCTGAAAATGAGAGACTCCAGCTCTGCCAACAAGTCGCATCAGAAGATTTCATTACTCCAAAGGAAGGCCTCCCAACTGGCAAGAACCTTGACTGACGGACCTGAAAATCCCTGAACAGATTAAGAACCGGAGTTGGTAGAACAAAGGACAACCTCGAGCAGTGGGGAATGCTTCGGCAGGGAAAATCACTATTGTGCGACTGTGGTGACCTGCAGACCGCCTCACATCTAAGATCCTGCTCCATGTGCCCAACAAGCTGCACATCCCAGGACCTAATTCTAAGCAACACACGGGCTATCGATGTTGACGTCGGTGACACGAAGAAGAAGAATTCATTTACTTGCGTCTAGATATAAAAAACACTCGAAATACTGTTGAGTGGATCATACAAAGAAAGTTCCTCATAATAGAAAATATAAGAATCAAAGAAAATTTTCGTAAGAACACTTAAAATATAATAATATACAAAGTCCTATTTCAATAATTTAATAAAAATAGATTTTGATTATTCCAAGTATCAACTCATCAATTGAGATCCAGAACAAAAAAGGTTAAGATTTCCTTTCCTGGAATTATTTCAGGAAATATTTTGTTCATTTTCGCAGCCTTGAACGGTACCTAAATTATAAATGAAATATTTTTGCGCCAGTTTCTTCTTGCGCGATGATGAACGATAATGTTTTTTTCTCCGCTTTAATTTAATAACACAAGAAGTTTTTATTTGCTTGTATTGAATTGCTAAAGAGCTGCCAATAAATATATTGTAATTAAGGTATTCCTATTTTTCGAAATATATAAAATACAAACATTGAAGTGGATGTAGCAGAAAAAATACTATATTTGGGCTGTCAGCCTTTCCAAATTTAGAGAATACCATACAAATACACAAAAAAAATAGTCAATTACTACACTGATTTTAAGGTACTCAACTGACAATACTAAAACTGCATAATTATAATTTTAAACTAATTTAAATTAAAATATTTTAAATATTTAGTTTTGATTCACATTCATTTTAAGCGATTACATGTTTCGGCCTCCCTGGAGATCGAATTATTGAATTTATTGAAGATGTTCTCCAGGGAGGCCGAATCATGTAATCGCTTAAAAAAAGCGAATCAAAACTAAATATTATTAATTTAATAATTAAATATATACATACAATTATGTATACATCAAATTTTTATACGCATCAATTCGTTCAGAAAAATATCGGCAGACGCGGGATTCGAACCGAGCCTTGGAACCAACCTTTGCTCTGTTCATTTTTACACCGCCCAGTCCACTCGACTATTTCTCCGCATGAACAGACGCGCAGGAAAAAAAATATTTAAAAAAAATTATGTATAATTGTATGTTTATATTTAATTACTAATAATATTGAATTATAGTCAATGATCTATAAAAGAAGATTAGAGTATTGAAAAAATATTCTTATAAAAATTTAAATCCATGTATTATTAATTTGGTATTTTTTTAATTTAAATTAATTTAAAATTATAACAGCATTAATTGTTTACGTAAAATTCCATTGATATCATGATGTGTTGTCTGCTCTCCATGGTTATGAGATCCCGGGTGTTGAGAAATTATAAATATTATTTTAACTAGTTTGTAACATAAAAACATTGTAAATACTACAAGTATATTTTATTACGTTTACCGTGATTTATCCGTTTCATATATGGAACATATGGTCAACATGGTCATATATGGAACACAAATTGCCGCGACTTCTGAGTTCTGTCAGCTGCTACTGTCCATTCCTCGTTCTAGGGCATGTCTGCACCAGAACGTTCACTTTATTTCCCTTTTTTAAAATTAAATTACAATAAATGCTAGTTAAAGTATTTTTTTCTATTGTCATTCATCTTCAAAAACATGAGCTTAATAATTGAAATATAAAAAATGATCAAAATGCATAAAAATTTTATAGACAAAAACATAACTAGATTTTTTTACTACGGTATTTATTGGATACTTTTTTTTCCAATGTTGAGTAAACCCAAATAAAGCAGTGACCCTCAAACATTGAAGTTTTCCTTCTCTTCAGTAGGCGATGATCAAAATATATCAAAAGCATTAACTTTCTAACATATATTTATTAATATATAATAAGAGAAAATAAAAAGCAATAAATAAATTTAAAATGATAACTTTAGAAATTTTAAGTATTTCTGTATATATTTGGGAGACTTCTAAAATATCCTTCTCAAGACTATGTCTAAAAAAATGGTTTAAAAGTGTAAAAGAAATAAAACCTTTAATGCTGTTTCAATTATTATTAAATTTTAGATTAACAATAATAGGGTGGTGAGTTTAGCTCAATGGTCACAGCATTTGCTTTGCAAGACAATGGTCTCGGGTTCGATCCCCGGCGGAGATTTAAAAATATATTTTTAATCTAAGATACCCCAGGTTGGTGTGAATTTGATACCTCACCCGTAAAATGCCAGTCAAAGCCTATTTATCAAAATTGGTGGTAGACAAAAGTCGTCCCGTGAAGACTACCCATTCCTAGCAAATGCCTGTAACTATAAGGATAATGCGCGAATCTCGGGCTGTAGTCTATGACGTTGGCGGATCAACACTCCACATGCAGCGCTTAGCCATATGCAGCACGGTAAGCGTCATAGAATTCCACAGATGAGGCTTCAGATTTACTATCACCATCTGTCATTTCAAAATATATTTTAACTGTACTATTGCAAAAATTCGTACTCGTGTAAAAATCAAAAGGAGTTAACTGTAAAAAAAATACACAAAAAAGGGTTCGAATTTAAATCATTATATTATACATTCTAAATCAATATATTGATAACTATTGGTCAGAATAAAAAAAACTTATTTAATGCAGGTGTAACAAGGTTAGATAGTTCAGGTAAGGTTAAGTTAAATTGAATTAATACATAATAAACAATGCGAAATTATGATTATTTAATTTAATATTCTAAGTAAAATAATATTTATTCCAGCTAAAAAAATTAAAAACTAAAATACAAGTTATGACTTTTAGGTTATTTAAACATCTGATCATCAATACTATCGACAAAAATAATAAAATTGAGAAACATTTTTATATGGCATCCCCAATACATTTATAGTACCCTGTATCATAAACAGTGCCCTTCCGTTCTTGTCCTGTTGTTGTTTTTTTTCAATTGGTTTAACTGGAGGCTGTCTGAGATGCCGACAGTTACTGTCGACATGTTTTCACTTTTATTGCGCGATACGAGTCGACATAAAGCTCGACTGTCGCACACTCTCCGACCGTTCTGGGATTTCTCTGTTTTTTTTTTGTTTTGTTTCTTCTATCTCTCGTTTAACGCGAAAACGTAAACCTTTAACCATACGCATACACAATGATAAAATTTAATAAAAAGAAGTAAAATTAGCTAAGTTATTTAGATTTTAGAATTCACTTTGAGATGCATTATATTTTGGTTTTATTTTTATTTTATTTTATTAACGGCCTAGGCCAATACATACGGTTTTAAAATATAAAATACAACAAATGAAATGGTAAAACAGAACAATATAATAGCTAAGACAATATATTTAGACAAAACATGAGTAAAAAAAACAGATCTAGTACATTAGTAGAGGGATCTGCGAAATGCTGGAAGGTCCACCCCGAAAAAGTCCAAGTCACTAAAGGAGTTAACCAGTCTACACATTCTTAACATAGGAGAATAGAATCCGTAGTTGGTTTTGGATGTCCTCACATGTAGCAGGTCACTGCCTCTAGTGAATTATTTTAATATTAAATCAATGAATATTTCTTACCTAAATTGCTTTTAGATTTTTAAGAATATATTTCAGTATTAAACAAAAATATATTTCAAAGTAAAAATATTGTTGGGGAAAAGTAATGCTTGTGAATAAATAAAAATTATATTATATCTTATTAACCATTTCATTACGGCTCGGTGGAATACAAATTAAACTGTCAGTTATGAAACTAGTATTTGAAGCATAAATGTACTTATCTGGTTTATTTTTATGTGTCACATTGGTTCTTGTATCCTTTAGCTAGCAGATGATGCATAAAAAACTGTTCTAAGAAAGTAGCAAAACGATATATCACGGATATATATGTCAACGGTCGGCGAATTTTATTACGGCATAAGCCGACAACCGATGCGAAAGGGTTAATATTAAATCGATGAATACTCGTACCTTAATTGTTTGTAGAGTTTTAAAAATATATTTCAATATTAAACAAAAAGTTATTTCCATTCAGTTTATAGTTTGGAAGTGACGCCGAGAGTACACAAAATAAATATATTGTTGGTAAAAAGTAGTGCTTGTGAATAACTAAAAATGAATAAAATCTTAATAAAAATATATATATATATTTATGTGTAATTTGTATCAAGCGCCATCTGCGATAATACGTATTAACACTATCCAGTCCGCGCGTAACGCGATTAAGCTTACGCTGGAGGCCGACTGTTTTTTAAAGGATTCCTAAATCTATCGTCATGTGTTCAAATAAAATTAAATATGACCCTCAGTGTCAAGGCTTGAAATCTTTGAATTATGGTCGAAAGTAAAAACAACACATATGTTGTGTGATCGGCCACTAACGTTTGAAAAAACATCACAAGCAGTGTATAGTCGGCCACTATGCGTTTACGGAACGATCGCACACATGTTGTGTGACCGGCCTTTAACTTTCGGCCTGGTGATTAAGCATATTTTGTAATCGGACTGGATAGTTTTAATACTACAAATACATGTTAATTCAAAAGTCGGCGGTTCGAATCCTAGTATCAATTTGTTAAAAAAAACGTACCTTATTAAAACATGTTTAATCACTTGCTGGAGGACTGTAGTTTCGCCTTCAATGAAGGCTTTATTAGTTCCTAACGTTTATAAACATTTCTTTATCCTATCATTAAACTGCATAGAGTTTAACTGTGGTGGGGTAACAACGTAGTATATACAAATATTCTACGTAATTAGGTATTTATTATGAAGCATAATATTGCTGTATGCATTATAAAATTAGTACGTTATTTCTTATCACCTGTGATGATTCAATTAGAAACAGTTTTTTTAATAACTTATTCATCTTGATCTCAGAGGAAAAATGACCGTGTGGAATTCTTAAAAATGAAGCAAAAAAATACACGAATGGCTTTGAATCGCAAGGAACAAAAAAGTATGACACTTTTAACCTTAGTTAAGTTCGACAAAAAATACGTAAATAGCTAAGATATGTGTCACTAGATATGACAGATATTGAATAATATACCTGTATATACTTTATATTGAAAATTTATATCAAATAACACTTTCAGGATGACTATCTGTCGGTGCTTACATAAAAAATAAAAAACGTGTACTATTCGGAAAGTGTAAGATGAGTATGTCGGTTGTAAGTGGGTGCAAGCTTAATTAATTCTTCAAGTTCAGAAAAGTGACGACCGTGATAAGAACCATACTAAATAAACCAATCTTACGTATATGCTCCGAAGGATAGGAGTTTAGAAGTAAATGTGTCATTATTTTATGAAATGCAATGAAATTAATATGTACGATAAGTGTGTACAAAAATATATACATGCTAGCTTCTCCAATTTCTAATTTATCATATTTTTATAGCTTCTCCGTGAATTGATTCCGGAACTCTAATTCACAAGTAATGATAAATAACATGGACGGAATCTGTATACAAAATATATTAAAGCTGAATAGTAACATTTGTATGTAGCGCTGTTCTTAGTGTTGTTTCTTAGTGCCCCAGTCACAATGCCAGTAGGTTCTCACTCACGTTTTCGATATTGCATTACGTAATCATCATAGCCTTCTTAGATCTAAGCAATGAGTAGGCGTCCACCTTTTGTTTATATTCATTATAATCTTTTGCGTTCTTCGTCTCATAATCATTTATCCAGCATATTACTCGTATTTCGCAGGTTTATTTGACAGATCCTAACGTCTAAATTCCGGATACTTGCGCAGACTTGTGACTGCTGAATAGAGTTGGGAATTCAAAATGAGTTCAAAATGTATCAGTATGATCTTAAAAATAATGTATTGATAATTCCATAACATTTATGTTTCACTTTCTAACTTTTAGCAGCTAATTTTAGATATCTTTCTAACAGATTTTCTCACAGACAGCCTCTTATATTTATCTTCGTCACTTACCACGTATTATATCAACGTTTAATACTTTTTATTTCAAAACAAATATATATATAATACTCATCTTATAAAAATCCTGTCATAGCATATTAATAAAAAAAATGGTGACATGTGAAATTTGTTCCATGAATATCTCCTATTTACTATGAAACATTGACGATGCTTGAATACGCTGTCGTAGTTTAAAGTCATTCAAAGATTAACACTCCACATACAGGATTAAGCTTTCCTCACAATTGCAAGCATTATGCAATCCATAAAGTGAGATTTCTCCATCATTACTAAATATAAACCCACCTATTACTTTCATTGAAAATGCACAATGCGTGAATGTTCTTAATGGCAATGGATCAACACTTCACGTAGAACGCTTAGCCTTCTTCACTATGGCAAAAAATATATAGAAAATTATCATCTACTAGTATTATTTTATACGCGCTATTCGGAACAATACTCGTAGTATACAATTGATAATATTATCATATTTAATAAAATAATTTTTATATTCTGTATTGTAGCATGGAAACGCTAGCTATAAATACTGACATCAGCATGATATAGCCCATGCTGACTGGTACCGAAAACCTGGATATACAATCTTTCGTCTGTTATTTTCGTTCGCTCATCGGACACCAATGTGTTGTCATTTTTTAAGGACTAGTTATATAGATCGCTACATGCGGCGCTGGGTGTCACCGACCACGGCGCTCGGTGCCCAGTCAGTTCTGTACCGACCGCGAGAAGGTCGTATTATGGTCAACCCAGCAGGTTATTCCGCTAGGGCCGGAAGTTTGTAAAGTTAATCGTGAAAATATATGTGCTTCTGGAAATGTAACATTTTTATTTTGGAACATTACTACGAGTATTATTTTGACCTCCAAGTGTCTGTTGCATTCTTACATATCGTAAAATGACATTTGAATTATACTAGTTATTTGCACCGATCAGAAATGTCATTGTTTCTCATAGTTGAATGTTGATGCATTTTTATTAATTAAAGATATTTTATGCAAATAATATATAATTAATATTTATACCCGTACATAAACTGGTATTTTAAGTCAGCCATCAAATTAAATAATTCATATCACGATTAATTAATGATGATTTTAAGAAGGTAACAAGATTGAAGTCGCACTGTTACGTTCACAAAACTAATCATCATTGTCTTAACTAAATATTGCGGCAACAATGAGTTCGTTCGAGTTTAGGATACAACTCTAGTCTTTTTCATTTGCGCATTCTCGGAAAAAGAGAGAAGAACTGGTTTTCTAATAAGACTCGTAGACTGCCGGAAATAATAATATTAGCCTGTGAATAAATGCATTCTGATTGAATAATAAAAAATAAAAATATACATATTTTGAATATATACTATAGCGACATCTATCATACGATGATAACTTATATAGATATTCAGAGACGAGTCTTCTCAGGTGGAAGAAATTGGCCGGTGGCCGAGCGGTATAATTACCTGGGCAAAAATGGTTGGTTCCAAAGGTCCGCGGTTCGCATCCCGCTCCCGCCGATATTTTTTCTGAATGAATTGACTCGTTTAAGGATTTTTATGTATAGTATATGTATATTTAATTGCTTAAGACTCGTTCGTTAGCACTTACCATGCAACAATTATCCAATTTCCTTATAAATCCTGATTCACAAAACATCTAAATATGCCTCGAACATTACAGCTACCATTTTTTTAAGTCTTCAGGCTCTCGCTCTGGAAGTCGTCGAAATCCAGCCCGGATACTACAGCAACTTCTCTTCAAATACTGGACATGTGCTATGGAGTTTGTCGGGAACCATATATGTTCCCAAGTGGACCTTCAAATACAGATATGTCCTAGAACAAGTAATTGACAGTGGAATCTGATAGAACTTAATAGCAGCAATTTGCAGTGTCCATATGTTCCAGATGTGGAACGGATATGTACAAAAACATTTTTATACGTTTTAAGGCTTTAAATATCAACAATATCCGTGTTTTTTATAATTGTGTTTGAAATATAGTATTACTAGCATAAGCAAAGGTAATAAATAAGTAAAGTTAAAAACGTAATGATCATTACCGTTCCGCAAAATTTTCGCAGAATCTCGTAATAAGATATTCACCGTGAAGTTGCATCACAGCTGCAGCAAGAAATATTTATGCAACCACTCACGTATATAATAACAAAACATAAGAATACTTACTTGGTCGGTGATTGTATCCAATGAAGTGTCTTCGGGAGACGCTAAACGATTCCAAGTCCACTTAAGATCAACACAAAAAACTTGCTAAATACACTTTGAAATACTATAGAAACATTTATTAAACACTTGATATATCATGCAGAATAAACACTTCAATAAACTCTTACAGATAAGTATATCTATTGATTAATAAGATTTATAATAATTGAATTGAACACTGATTAGATGTAAGAATATTTTAAATATATAATATGAAAAACAATTGACTTTTTGAGAATATGTAGTTGAAGAGTATTAATGTTTAATTAACAGTCACACGATTAACAATGAAAAAACACTATTTAAAGTATTGCAAAAGTACAAAAAATAAAACAGTCAGTCACAGATGACAACTTGCAAAAAAAAACAGTTAAGTCGTTAACTAAGAAAAAGTAGAGTCACTGACGATCGTTTCGAAAAAAATCACTTCACATTAAAGCACGCACTCGTTGCAATTTTTTTCAGTATTTTTCAGCAGCTTTGTTTTGAGTTTATGATATTTTCAAGTAATTTTTCGTGAGGACGAAAATCGTTGGCAATTCGTTCCGGCGCGGAAAATTTGCGTTTTCGTAGCGTTTCGTTGAGGGGATCGACCGTACGTCCGTGCGGCGGGGAAGCCTATCAGCGACTGGTTGGGTTCAGTGCTGGAGGCGCTCGCTATACAACCTAGTGACTTTCTAAAGAACGAGCAACGGCAGCTGATTTGGCTGAGTGTTTGAGTCTTTTTTTATGTATCGGTCTATAGTTCTTCACTGTGTTCACGTATATGCTGTAAAGTGAAGCCTTAATGTGCAGCTTAGAATGCTGCGTATTGGAGACTTATTTAATGCGAGATTGGCGATGTTTACAATACAATGGTGATTATATAATTTAAAGCCAAACGTAACCTTATTTTTTTACTAGAAATAAAAAGGTTTTTAACTTTAACCTCTGCTTGGTCTTCATATTCATATATAGCAATGTATACTAATGAAAACATAGCATGTTCCTGAGTATTCAATTAAATAGTTGATATTTATAGGAAATTTTATTATTTCATCAGATTCGAAAATTATAACATGGTTTTTATTGTTGTATTTCCAAGTCTAACTATTTTCGTATCCCTACACTAGTTCTGAGTGTCAGGTCATTGACACTAAATGTGTCAATACATTTACAACGCCTCACTTATATGTAAATACTTCAATAATTAATTAAAATGTAAAATATTTTGTAATGTTATTAAAGGAAATAAATAATTTAATTGAATTCACTTGTCTACCCTAAATAACTAATACCTCATACTTTCGGTGATTTTAACTTTAATATAATGGCGGATTCTAGATTAATTCTTGTCCCATGTCAGCTAAATCAAGTACATTCTACATAGATTTCCCAGGTCACCTTCGCTTCTTGAACGAATGTCGTATTGAAGGCTGTTTTATCCATTCCCTCATCTCGTTATTCCTCTCAAAGCAGCCGTTAAGACGAATGGGAACGATACACGCGCTGCATATTCGGAAATGCATACAACCACTACATAATTATTCTTTCCAAACGCAGCATCTATCCAAGCTGAATGAACGTCATAGAGTCCAATTTATCATATAATTTAAAAATTATAAATATTCTCGACTATCTTCATTGAAATTCAAAAAATATGCTTTTCGAGTAAAATTACTCGAGCATGTAAACCGTGTAATTATTTACACTTATTTATGTCCGAAATGACTGCCTCAACATATTTCAAAAAACTCAAACTATTATTACATTGCTTGGACATGACTGTGTATGTCGTAAGACTCATAAGCATAAGAGCTGTTGTTCGTCTTAACATAATATTCGAGATCTTAAACAAACAGCTGAATGTCGACATTCTTCGAACACAAAACAAATTTATTCAAATCTCATCCCATGGCCGAAACAGAGAAAATAGCGATGAGATTATCGCGACAGTGTGCTCGATTGTTAAATGGACACACCATGATTATTTTTATGTAAACGCATGAAGGAGAGCACTGTCAAAAAATGAAAAAAATATGTATTTCAAAAATAACTTTGTGTTTCGGTCATTAAATTTATATTCAAGATCAAGAGTTTCCCCAGCTACATACCCCAAGTATTAAGCACTATAGAAAAACAATAGAAATATAAAATCGCGTCGGAAACAACAGGGTCAGTTCCTGTCTGCCCAGAAGTGTGCGAAGTCGATGGCGTTACTTCTGGCCATCATCAGGTCTCCTGGGTGCAGCTATTCGGGCACAGCGCACACTCCAGAAGGTGTGACAGGGCCTGCTCCACGCCGCAGTCACATTCAGTCGGTCCGCTTTAAAACTGCCAGGCTTTCATTTGTGTCCTCGCCTTGCATACTCCGGTCCCAAGTCTGTTAAGGGACCTCCATGGAGAAAAACAATGAAATGCTATCACAGCATTTTTTATGCATCTGTGTTTCATCCAACTAGAAATTAAAATACCTCTATGAAGCTTATTATTTTTAAAATTTCTGTCTTCTTATCTACCGAGAGGCATAGTCTAGTGATAAAAGCGTTTGTTTATCAATCAGACTCTTTCTCTTCAAATCATGATCAAGATTGAATAAAAAAAAAATCAGATTCAAGTTCTGTACATACCACCAGTAGGGTTGACACATCCCTTTAAGACAAAATAAAAATAGTTCTCGTGAGCATCGGGCTAATCATTCGATCTCTTTAAAAATGATAATATATTAATACTACAGCTATCATTTTTTCAAGCCTCAGGCTATCATTCTGAATGTCGAACCATCTGCATCCAATTAATTAAATTAAATGCGATGATAGAACGAGAAACGCGCTTACAGTGTGCTATTGTCGTTGGGATTAGGTTACTCGTTGTTAAGGGGCGTGGTTACTAAGGGAACCCTCTTAATATAGGGGAGTGAAAGGAATCAGATATTTAATATCCTCATTCTATACACTTACAGTACTGGCAGCGTATGTCGAATTCTTGATGACCCTCTAGCAAGAGTAGGCTGGATGCGGAAGACGGAGGAGTTTCGATTCAAATGGAGACTCATGAAACAGACTCTGAATAACATATATAAATTGTATACCATAGCTGCCTTATCTTCGAGTCCACAGGATTCAATAATAAAAACATTCATAGACTGATTATGTATAATAGCCAGAACTTTGGGTGTAAAAATATCTTGGGATGAAGCAAGCATCACAGAAGCTGACAAAACCGTAAGTCGGCCATTTGTGGTTACAATATGAACCAGCTATAAATCTGATATAAAAAGGGTAATCTTTTGATATATAACAGTGACAATATTATTGTCACACATTTATTGTGAAAATATGTCAGCTTTAAGAACCATCTCAGAGAGGCGATCCTGATGATCGGTCACATCACGGGCCACGATGGTCTTCTTCACGACATTGTGGAAGGGATGGTTGATGGTAGAAACTGCAGAGGGCGCCCTATACGGGAGTATTTGCAGCAAGTATGAGAGGACATGAGTTGTAGCTCTTATGCTGAGCTAAAGAGGGTTGCAGAGGATCGAGAAGAGTGGATATCGAGATGCAAGATTTTGTTGCTGCAAACCAATCCGCCGGATTGAAACTACGAAGAAAACGTCAGTTTAAACATATATATATTTAAACTGCAACCACAATAAATTTAAGAAATGAAAAATCAAAAAATTCCTGTATACCAGGTTGGTAATTTCTTAACCTGTCAGATGTTAATAACATAAAACGGGAAGAATTTTGGTTATCATTCTTAATTTTATTTCCGGTTTTCATTTACTCTTATTATTATCACCTTAGCGTATGCATTTCGTAAAAATACGCGGAAATCCATTGTACTCCTAAAAATATACCGTTCAGTATTTATGTACGTTGAAGTACGTTGAGTACATTGAAATACCAATTTAATTTAGCACATAATATGAAATCGATTTAATTAACAATAGAACGCTGCGTTTCTGCAATAATAAAAGCTAATAAACATCAAAGAATGGCTCAATTTATTTGCAACTGTGCGATCTAAAAACTGGGTTGGAGAGAGTTTGTGATATCAACACGAGGAATATGATCTCGATTATCGGTTATTAAATCGACTAACCGCAAAATAATCTAACAATCAATGCTCTAATTAATTATTAATTAAGAAATGAAATTAAAATTATGTTTTTAACTATACAATTGATGATATTTACACTTTTAATCAAATAAATTTATACAATCTCTATTTTAACGTGGAAACACTAGCTTTAAATATTAAATATAAATAACTGGACATACATTTCAAGAATTTATTATAGTAGAAGACTCTTAACTAGCTAATAGTCAACAACTATAACAAAGTAATATTATTTTTTAAAAATCTGTAACGCCTTTCAAAGAGTCTTATTTGAGCAATAGAAGCGTCTAAAGTAAAAAAAAAATATTCTTTGATTATCACTATAAAATAAAAAGTGTTTATCCTACTAGATATAAATATTTTTATCTAACCTAACCTAACCTAACATAACATATGAAAACTATCCTCATTATACCTGTTCGTAATTTAAATTAATTGTTAATTTTTTATTCTTACGTAAGTGAAAGGAATTGCAGATATTTCTGTCCTAGTGCGGTTGCATTCACACTGCTGTACTGCGCAGAAGCCTATTTTGATAATTGTTGGACTAAACCTGTTTGAAAAAGGGCGTAATCACAGCATTCTTGAAGTATGCAGGCTGTATGCAGATGTTTTTAATGAAAGGTTAGCTGATTGCACTTTATTGTATGTATGTTTTTGACTTAGTGGTAAATACTCTCGCTTGTAAATTAAAAGTATTTTTTACATTAAATTATTTGCTTGGATTGCTCTGAAGAAGACCTAGCCCCTGGACATGACCAGGGGTGGAATATACGGAGGTTTAACAGACTTCGGACCGGAGTATGCAAGACGAGGACACAAATGAATGCCTAGCAGTTTTACAGCGGATCAACTAAATGTGACTGCGGCGTGGAGCAGACCCTGTCACACCTTCTGGAGTGTGTGCTGTGTCCTAGTAGCTGCTCCCAGGAAGACCTGGTGATGGCCGGGAGTAATGCCATCAACGTCGCCCACTTCTGGGCAGGCAGGATCTGACCTTGTTGTTTCCGACACGATTATATTTATAATTATTTGTGGTGGATTCATAGAATATATTTCTATACTTTAACATTAAAAGATCATTGCAGGTCGAAACCAATGCTTAACAATAAATACATACATACAAATACACACCAAAAATCTTCGTATATGTGCATAACATTAATTGTTTGTATCCTAATAAATCATATTTAAAAAGCGCTATTTAAATATTTATTAAATAATACGTATAGATAATATTAATACATGAATTTCTTGACTCCGGGCCTACGTTGAGTATAAAATGAACATTGAAAGCAAAGGTTCGTGATGCGAATTCCAGCGTCCACCGTTTATTTTTCTGTCATCACTTAAAAAAAACTGAAAAAAACTTAACATTTTAAATTCGTGAATTTTCCATTAAAATTAATTTAAAATTATAAATAAACATTAGATGGTTCACAATGCTAACTCATGTGAAATATATCAAAATTGAAAATCAATCGGTTGAAAAAAATGACCGCCCATCCAAAAGCCCCGTCCTTGGTAGGTTATTCTCTTGAATGCTATTTACTTAGATTAAAACCTGTTTAGTAAAAAGGGTCTCATTGCAAATAGTTTAAATTAATTAAAGGTCAACCAGGTGCATTCATAACAGTGTAATGCACTTTGCTGACTTACACGTTGAGTCAGCAATAAATTTAAAAAATGAATAATTCATAATTATATAATTGTAAATATATATATGGAATGCCAGAGATGCAATTATTTATTAAAGCATTCATTCAACAACGACAATTATTTGATTAACCTTTAAGCGCCCAGTGGTTTCCTTACGGGACCGCAGATTTGCGTCGTTCGATGCTTTACAGTCCCATACAGGAGTGCTTATGGTTCATTACACAATTGGATTACATTAATTTGTAATAATATAATAAAAGTAAGTTCATGGAAGAATCTATTGTGCGACGAAACATTACAAACATTGGCTTGCTAGGGAATTGAACGACGCAAAGTTGCGGTGCCGTATGGGACCACTGGGCGTTTATAGGTTTATTAACGAATAAATTTTAAATCATCGTGTCAACAAAAAAATGGAATCATAATGTACTTTAAGCATTTTCGTTTGCGATCGCACATTTTTTGCATTGTATATATTGATATTGTACAATTGTTTTTTTTTATAGAGGTAATTGCTCTCACCGCGGAAGCAGGAAAGAGAGTAACGGGCCTAAGACCGGTTTCAAGTGATCACGGACGGAACGATTGCGGGGACATTGACGTTTTCGCTGTCATTATTATGCACCATATTCGACCACCTAATAACACCTGTTTTTTTTAATGCGGCAATTTTTACAGTCGTGTGCGGTTTCAGTTCAAGTACACTACCTTTCTAACTACTGATTACTTTCTAATAATAATTGTAAATTATTTTTAATTAAAAAATTAACAATTTTAAAAATATTTAGTTTTGATTCACATTAATTTGAAGCGATTACATGTTTCAGCCGCCCTGGATACTATCTTCAATAAATTTATTGACGATATCCAGAGAAGCCTTTGCAGAAAAAGGAGAAATTTGCAGATTTTCAAAAGAAAAATCATTTGAATTACTAAATTATTTTTATTAAAATGCTTCCAGTTTTAATTTGATTTACATAGATCGAAAGAAGAAGACAAATCCAAGATTTTTCTTACATCTTTCAAAATAAAAAAAATATGTATTTATTTTTAAATTAATGAAAAAGAAGTTCACGTTCAATTTGAATCATACATCTTGTGAATCGTAATTAAAGTCAAATTCAATATAACTTTATTAAATTTCATACATTCATAATTTCTATTACAATTTCGTCTCAAGGTCACTTTTAATTTCGACACAAAATATATTTGTTTGAGTTAATTTGGAAAATTAAACAGTTTATATAAGAGTCTTCCTTCATTACCCACTCAATTACAGTACGTCAGCGAGCACGTCTCGGAGAGGACGTTCTCAGAATAAAACCGTCTACAAGTTATGTACAAAAAACCACTTAGCGCGTTATGTCGGTGTATTGTAGCTGATGAAAGTTGAATTGAGAGCTGAAAAAAAATATGGTTGAATTATTTTAACTTTGATAGGGGTTCGTTAGAAAAAAACTAATGGACTCACGAGATGTCAGCGTGTAGACTAAATTTAGAAAGCTGGTAATAATATACGTTTAGAAAAGCTTGAAAGTAATGAGACGTAATAATAATTTGATTTTTTATTTACATACGAGTGTTTAAATAACATAATATAGTATGCATAACAAATTATGTGCAATAAGTGTGATAGATCACAAAAAATCACAAAAAAAAATACACAAAAATATTTTCAAAACATTGATTTTTACTGATAGGTGAATTGGTACACTTTACGGTGGCTGTTTGGAAATTTAGTTCGGATGCCGCAGAAGAACATTAAATACAGCTGCCTTTTCTTTCTGCCCCGGGGCTTTCACCGTTTCGGAAGGTCGTCGGGCACTATACATAGAATTTACTCAGTGAAACTGTGGAAGGCAGGGTGACATGAATGAGTACCATGGCGGCTGACAGCTTTGTGACGGCAGCTCGTGACGACCATAGGCTCCAGTTAAGGGAACGGAATTATAGAATTATTTCAATTTAATCTGCGTTCAGACTGTGATCATATAAATTGACATCCTCCTCTCTAAGTTCGTTATTGAATTGCGTGGTGGCGGTATGAGGAGCAGAAGAACAACACACAGACTTTTCAAGAAGCACATATATTTTCATGATAAACTTAACAAAATACCAACCCTAGCAGAATAACATGCTGGGCCGGCCATAATACGACCTCGTCGCGGTCGGTACTCAACTGACGGCACCGGGCGCCGTGGTCGGTGACACCCAGCGCTACAAGTGGAGATCTATATAATTAGTCCTCCTAACGGTATTACAAAATGACAACACATGCGTGTTCGATGAGCGAACGAAAATAAGAGACGAAAGATTGTATATATTTTTTTAATGTATAAAATATAGCGCGCATGTTGACCCGTGCACAGACGAAGTCATACAGACGGATCGTTCGTGAAGCCGCGCATGTGCCCGGAAAACAAATTTGTCTCGTATGCGCAGGGGTTAGCGCAGATGCATGACACGGGTGCGTGATTATATCTTCGGTTATTCCACAAATAATTTATTTCCATCGCTACAAATGAATAACTACATTATTTTAATTTTATTTAATACTTAACAATAGTATGAAAGTATACAAAAATTGTGAGATCAGTATCTATTATATTTTGTATGGATATTCTCTTATTATTAGAGTCGAGTTGTAATAAATACATTTAGTATTATCATATATAAGGGTTAAAGTTGTTCCGTAAGTCCCCAAATCGCGATGAATCATCTTAAAAAATATATTATATAAATAACGTGACACAGTTGCATCGACATCGCATATGCTGACATCATCATGATATAACCCTTGCTGACTGGTACCGAAAACCTCGATATACAATCTTTCGTCTCTTATTTCTGTTCGCTTGTCGAACTTGATGTGTCGCCATATTGGCCTTTTGGACAACTGCGGTCACGGGTGAGACGTTAGTTATATAGACCGCCGCTTGTGGCGCTGTGCGACATCCCATCACAAGCGCGGTAGTCGTGTGCCGACCGTCGGCGAGATCGCACTGTTAAAGTCCCGATCGATGTCCATGTTACGATCGATCGGGGAAACCAAGTCTTTATCGTGAATGTATATGTGCTTCTGAAAAAATCTGTGTGTTATTAATCTGCTCCTCATCCTGCCCCACACGACTAAAACTAACAACCTCTTTTTAAAGAGAGGAGGATGTTAATACATATAGTATTATCAAAAGGGTTAAAGTCGTTCCGTAAGTCCCAAAATCACGATAAATTATCATAAAAATAATTTTATATAAATACCGGGTTGCAGTTGTATCGACATTACATATTATACAACGCTTTTCCATCCTCAAAATGGCAAGTGTCATAAAATCCACTGATACGATTTCATCTTATTTTTCTAGCGTTATTCTTCTATATGAACTGTTTACGTGAACAAAAAAAACTTAAACTAAATCAACGAGTTGTTGAGTCAAATTTAATATGCCGGAGGTATCTTTTAATACGCAAATCGTCAGCATAATTAGAACATTAGATTGCGCTTCCGCCGGCTATGAGAGGCATTTTTTGCCCTGTTTCCTGTACGTATCATACTGAGAGAAAGTCATCACTCATTAGAATACCGCCGCATACTTTAAGTTCATTTTTAAAGTACCCAAACAACTTACCTGACGTGTTTATCACCTACAATCTAATTTACCTATTGCTGAGCGCCTTAAGGTATGTTGTCCCACTTTTGAAAGTCACACGCCTATAGATTTTGGTTGTACATAATTAATGAACGAAAACTTCTGAATTATGAACTTATTCTTCATAAAACTAAATGTTACCACACGACACATATTTACTCTTTAGAGAACAAATCATTTTATATCTTCATCGTTGGTGCCTTTCCTGATCTATCAATAACACAGTTATTCTATAACTCTTATAAATCACTCATTTAACTCTTTCCACTCCAATGTCGAGTGTCACTCGGCATGTGATGTTTCCTCCAGCTCCAATGTCGAGTATCACTCGACATTGAAAAATGCATAGGGTGGAAAGGGTTATTTGTTGATTTGTATATTGAAAATGTAATGGTGTACAACAAAATAGTAAAGATAAACGTAATAATTTCAATCAATTTCAATACGGTTTGATTTTCACAATTAGAATGGTTAGGCACGCGTTCCATGATAATTTTTTTCCACTACTTAGGGGGTAAATTACAGAGTATATCCTCGATGAGAGTCTGGGTTAACTACTAATATATATTTTTTAAGACATCGAATGATTAGCCTGATCTTGAGGCTTAAAATATTGAAATATCAATAATTCGCTTAATTTACCTAAGTTGTGCAGTTACACAAAAAGTAGAAAGTCAGAATTATATTGAACTCTGGAGTTTTTGTTCAAGTTCTTTATTTGTAATAACGTTAAGGTTATCAACTGTCAATACTTGGTTTAACTGCATAATTCTAATTTTATATGAATTTAAATGAAAAAAATAACCAATCAGAAATATTTAGTATTGATTTCACATTTATATTTAAGTGACAACATGTTTCAGATTCCCTGGAGTCCATCTTCATTTAATCACTTAAAAATAAATGAACAATCAAAACTAAATATTTTTAATTCTCTATTGGATCAAAGAACTATATGTCTGTTCTCTCGCAATTAATTATATTACTCAAGGAGCTTAAGAATTGTAAAACAATAAAATGTTTATTGCTGTGTAAATTTTATTGTTATTATTGTATGGTATAAAGTATAGAGACTACCTGCCAAGCAGAATTTAACAAGAAATATTCAAATTAAACACGATCTTTTTTATTGCAGTAAAATAAGATGTCCTCTTTAGCCTAGCCATTTCCCATCATCTGGGGTCGGCTCTCCTTGTTTACAGTTGCAGTCCAGGTCGCCTGTGGTCTTCCAGGTCTTCTTCTCATCGTGGGTATGTTGAGGGTTCTCTTCACCATGTGGTCCTCATCTCTCCGTGTCACATGCCCATACCATCTTAGGCGGATTTCCCTTATCTTTTCAGGTATGGGGGCCACCCGAAATGAACCCCGAATATGCTCATTTCGAACTCTGTCCACTCTAGTCACACCACATGTAAAATAAGATGTATTTTTTTTAAATAAAAACACCAAATGTGTTGAAATTAATATGTAACGTATTGAGCTGACTTAAAACTTAATGATTCAGGCCTCGAAAGCATCAGGTTAATTATCCAATCTTCAGACACCTAAATATGGCTCTGATACATCTTACAGAGCTTTTTAATGATACTATGCGGTTGGGCATATGCTCGAATATAGAACAAAATAGGCAAAAAATACATTATTGAAAATACTTTGAGATTGATTATGTTTAATCGCCTATAGGAAGTGTCTCCCTGGGGTTTTTCATGAGGAAGTGAGGAATTAGTCGTTGTGATGAGGTGCAATAAAACACTCGTGACGTACTGGGTGACCGCAGATCTGGGCTTGTGGTCTCCGAGAAGCAAAAACCCAAAGTCTTGTTCTAGAGTTTTAACAGTCGATGCTATCTTTATTTACATCAAGAGTCGTGTAACTGGAGATTGCTTCACATTATTCCATTATTATAATTTGAATGTTTGTTTTCATTTCTATTATTTATTGTACAGAAAACACTCCGCATTCTTCTTTTTTTATTTTTTGCATGTATACTACATGCACAATAATCTATTTATTACTGAATTACTATTATATATATATATAATCGTGTCGGAAGCAACAGGGTCAGATTCTGGCTGCCCAGAAGTGGGCGACGTCGATGGCGTTACTCTCGGCCATCATCGGATCTTCCTGGGTGCAGATATTCGGACACAGCTCACACTCCAGAAGGTGTGACAGGGTCTCTGCTCCACGCCGCAGTCACATTCAGTCGATCCGCTGTAAAACTGCCAAGGCCTTTAATTTGTGTCCTCGGCTTGCACACTATTACTATTATCATTATCTTATGGTAATCACAAACTGCTGCTAATCATTCCTGTCAACTGCCATTGTTTCAAAACATATTTGCACTTGAAAATCCATCAGGGAATACACATAGTTCCCGACGATTTGTATATTGGGAACGTGGATTATACCCACCTCACACCGCAAAAATTAAGTATCCTTGATTATGCGTTCATCCAGATTATGGTCAGTTAATAACTGATTGTTGGTTGCGGAGGACCGAGAGGAATGGAGATCGAGATGCAAGATTCTGTTGCTGCAAACCAATCCACCGGATTGATACTACGAAGAAGAAAAACTGATAAGTCAAGTCGCAGTTTCTTATGAAAAATTACGGCTACTGCACAGAAGCGCTAAAAAGAAAAGAACCCGTGAAAGGGATTTAAATCGTACTCACGGGTTAAAAGAAAAAGGAGATGAAGATAGATTCTCTCACCGACAATACGAGCGAAAATGGTAAATGCGTGAAAAAAAGATAGTGGCCACAAAGTCTGTATGCCCGATAGGGCCGAGGTACTTTGCTCAATATGCATCGAATAGGACCCCTCTTTTTAAAAATAGGATAGTCCCAGAGAATGTGCTCTGAGGTCTGGAAGGGGGCGCTACATGGGCAACCAGGACTTGAAACCTATGAGCTTGAAGATGTAGAAACTATAGTATTCAAAGCAAATTGGGTGTTTGTCAATCGTTATATTTAAGGAGATTCGATTATTAGCCCGACGCAAAAGGCTGGTAGAAGTGGCTCAACCCATACAAAATAATATTTTTAAAAAATGTATAGTTAAATATGTAATACATATATTGATTTTTAAAAATCATTATTTTGAATTATTAAAATTATAAATAAAAGCTTTAATATTATTTCAAATAAATTCGGTAACTGTTTCGTCAATAATGTAAATACTTTATTTACTTAACGCTATTTGAGAGTTAAAAATACCTAAGAGTAAATAGTCGTTTCAAATCTATCGGCCTTAATACTAGTCATGAGCCTGGCAACACTATTTCAACACACCTCAAATACTCGAGTACTCACTGCCTGTAATAATTTCTCCCAACAGCCTATCAAGTATCGTTGAGATGGAAGTTTAGATGCATACTAACCCTATACGAGGATTTTAATATTACCTCAGAGATTAATTTTAGTGTTAACATAGAGGCTTCCAATTATTTATACTTGTCAAGGGTACTGAATAACAAATGTACCAGAGATCCGCATATTTGTAAAGTACTCATTAACTTAATAAAATAATCGCTGTACGACGAATATCGTCCCGTGGGTCCCACTGTCTTTTACCATATCTGCTCAGTTGCTGTATTTGGCAGCCGCCATACAATTCAGTTAGCTGCTCTATACCATGCTTTTCAAATACATTTCTGCATCGTAAACACCACAACATTAGCAGCAGAACATTAATAGATCAATGCTAGGAGTTACCCTAAAAGATGCAAAAGAGTTTGTATACCTTGGAAGTACGATCACCTGAGATGGCAGAACGAAAAGATAAGTCAACAGTTGCATGCATCAAGCAAGGCTAGCGATCAATAAAAAAACAAAAATTCTTGAGTCAAAAAATATTATTTAAATCTCAGCAAGCAACTTGCCAAAACATTTTTTTGGAGCATCTTGATGTACGGCTGTGAGACATGGTGATTATCTGAAAGTGATAAAAAAAGACTAGAGGCCTTTGAGATGTGGTCACACAGAAGATCTCTCGGAATTTCCTGGAGAGACCACGTTACGAACAATGAGGTTCTCAGATAATCAAGGATAGGCACCTAGTAAGAACCATCTCAGAGAGGCAAGCCCGATGGATCGGTCACATCATGCGCCACGATGGTCTTCTTCATGACATTGTGGCCACAAAGTCTGTATGCCCGATAGGGCCGAGGTACTTTGCTCAATATGCATCGAATAGGACCCCTCTTTTTAAGGATGGTTGAGGGTGAAACTCTAGAGGGCGCCCTAGACTGGAGTATTTGCAGCAAGTACTCGAGGACATAAGTTGTAGCTCTTATGCTGAGCTGAAGAGGGTTGTGGAGGACCGAGAGGAATGGAGATCAAGATGCAAGATACTGTTGCTGCAAACCAAACCACCGGATTGATACTACGAAGAAGAAACAGCACATGAATAGATAAATGATTCCCGACAGCTTCCAAGGCAAGAGCTCTAAGGACTTAAATGGCAGTAATATCTGAAACATATTTAAACGTTTTTGTTTATCAATATTTTTATGGACCATGTGATTAGCTAGACACTCTAGAAGATTAAATCAATAATCCTAAGGGACTAATTCACAGCTAATTTAAAAATAGACAAGAATACCAGACTGTAGTCTAGTGGTATACAGTGCTTAGTTATCCTAAAAAAGGCAAGCATTATAAATTTATTAATTTTTTTACAGAAATCAAATTTATTCATCATAGTACACAGTAGTACAGGCGTCGGGAATAGTTTAGTGGTTCAAGCGTTTGCATACCAAACCGAAAGTCATGGACTCGATCCCCGACGGAGATCAAAAAAAATATATAATCGATTTCTAAGCTCTACAAAAACCCGATTGTTGTGCTTTTGATCCCTCGCCTGTATTACTCAAAATAAGTGGTAGACGAAAGTCGTCCTGTAAACACCACCGCAAATTCCTGTAAGCTTTGGATGCGTGAATGTCGAGCTATAGTCTATAACGTTGGATGATCAACATTCCACATGCAGCGCTTAGCCATATGTAGCGTGGCAAGCGTCATAGAATCCACAGATGATAATACACCTGCACCATAACCAGCATCTGTCAATATTCTCCTGTAGGTGTATAATAAAACAACGCAAAATTATAAAATATTGTCCGTTATAGAAAATGACAACACAAAACAAGAACAACATAGCAAATTCTTAGTGTATGTCTTCTTCGTAGTATCAATCCGGTGGATTGGTTTGCAGCAACAGAATCTTGCATCTCGATCTGTGTATGTACACAGTACTAAAGATGTAAAGATTTAAAATAATATTAAAACCTGGAAAATACTATCCAAGAGCACGAAAACGCATTTCTTGTGCATGAAAAGTACTCAACTCTATCATCAGATTGAGTATAATACAAATCTCAGCTGGCGTCGGGTTAAAATAATTTAAATAAACATTTCGAGTTGACAGCGACCAAGAACAAAATTAAGCGGTGTGGTAATAATGCTCGATGTTACCTACCTATCTCATTACGAAACTTACTCACTTATCTATGGTCCGCTGAGGACGCGATCCGTTTTTTTTTTTAACTCTGTGGCTGATAAAGATAAACTTTTCAAACCAGTTATATCAAGGGGTGTAGGCTTAGTAGTGAACTGCTCGACTGTGATTTTTAAGTAACTCGGATTTGGTGTTTCTTTATATAATATATAGTATTCGAATATTTTTATAACGCACGTAATTTTATATTCAAATTCGTTACATTGCTGTGCAATTTAAATAATTATTAAGCAAATTATTCAACAAAAACAAAAGTATTGGTAGTAATGAAATATACACATACTATACATCAAAGAAGAACTCAAGTAGTGGATGCTACCCAACGAATAGGCACACTCAAGTGGCAATGGACAGGACATATCTGTCGAAGAGACGACGGTCGATGGGGAAAAAAAGTACTGGAATGGCGCCCAAGAACTGGCAAACGAAGCATTGGCCGACCCCCTACAAGATGAACTGACGATATAAGAAGAATAGCGGGAGTGACCTGGATGCGGAAGGCGGAGGATCGAAGAGGATGGAGACTCATGCGGGAGGCCTACGTTCAACAGTGGACGGACACAGGCTGATGATGATGATGATGATGATAATACATCGAATTCTTTATACGAATCAATTCATTCAGAAAAATATCGGCAGAAGCGGGATGCGAACCGCGAGCCTTGGAAACACCTTTGCTTAGGTCTTTATATACCTGAAAAAGTATTGGTCATTATGAATTTGGAGTGTCTGTGACATAAAGATTGAATATCTTTAATCATTGTTAACTATTTAATTTATCTAAACATCTTTGTTCAGTAACTAATTCAATGTTCTGGCAGTTAGTTAAATCAATTGGCAGTAAATTAAATCAATCGGCAGTAGACTAAATAAATTGGCAGAATTCACTGTGTCAGCATGAATGTGGTCAGTTATAAAATTAAAATCGCAGTAATATATTCAATATTGGTAAAAAATAATGTGAAATAAATGAATAGATAAGACATAAAATGGAAACCTAACCTAACTTAACCAAACCTATTACCATTCATTAATTATTTCCTGCAAATTTATTATTTTTCTAGTGCCGTTTGATATTTGTCTCCTGCCAGATGATTATTTTTTACTATTTAGGTATTTATTAATGATGTTTGCTCAATAATTACTATCCATTAATCAAATTTAATGATCCAAAAAAAATGGTTGCCTTAAGAGATTGAAATATTTCATCAATTGGTGCGAGAGTTGAACATCTATGTCACAGAAACAGGCAAAAAAGTAGTATTATTAACAGAACGCAGTCTTAAAGAAAGCAAAAAAGAAAAAAAAATGTAAGCCCATACATGAGAATACCGACATCTGGTGATAATAATTCTGAAGTCTCATCTGTGGAATTCTATGACGCTTACCACGCTGCATATGGCTAAGCGCTCCTCGTGGAGTGTCGGCCCCCCAACGTCATAGACTACATCATCCTTATTATTACTGGACTTCACTGTGAATGGTGCTCTTCGCGGAACGACATTCGTCTACCACCAATTTTGATTGATCGGCTATGACTGGCATTTTACGGGTGAGGGATCAAATTCACACCAACCAGGGGTATTTTAGAGCTCAAAAATTTATTTTTTGTGAATTGTTTGACTTGGTAAACCTACACGTCTGTCGGTATGCTTTTAGTTTAAAAAATCACCGGAAACGAGATGAGAAGTTCAATCAGATGAGCTGTCGTTCAATTCATTCTGAATGGGACATTTTTTATCATTCTTGGATAAATCCGGTTCCAAAACAAGTATTTTAAAATACCGTCATTTATTTTTTCAGTCTAATGAAGTATACTATTACAACATTTCATGTTCGGTAATAATGGTTTGAGAGATTTTTCTATATGTAAACATACATTGGAGAATATTTTAACAAAAATGATATAAAAAAGTTATATTTTTTGGCACTTCGTCCAATAATCTGATCTTCTTAAAAATGCTGAGTAACAAATGCCATGATATAACAGATACTAAGGCGTTTGCTTTGAAAACCAAAGGTCGTGGGTTCGATCCCCGACGGAGATTAAAAAAAAGTATTTTTAATCAATTCTTGAGCTCTAAAATACCCCCGGTTGGTGTGAATTTGATCCATCACCCGTAAAATGTCAGTAATAGCCTATCAATTAAAATTGGTGGTAGACAAAAGTCTGAAGACCACCCATTCAAAGTAAATTCTTGTAATACTAATAAGGACGATACGTGAATCTCGGGCTGTAGTCTATGAGGTTGGTGTATCAACACTCGACATGCAGCGCTTAGTCATATGCACCATGGTATGCGTCATAGAAAAAAAATTGGAAAACTAAAGTACATTTTTAAAACGAAAATTCCGCAATGCCTTAAAAAGATGGCGTTTAACCAATGCGTCCTCCCTGTATTAACTTATGGCGCAGAGACGTGGAATCTGACAGCAAGTCTTACCCATAAAATAAAAGTCACCCAGCGTGCTATGGAGAGATCCATGCTTGAAGTGTCGCTAAAAGATAGAATCCGAAACGAGGAAATACGTAGAAGAACTCAAGTAGTGGATGCTACCCAACGAATAGGCACACTCAAGTGGCAATGGGCAGGACATATCTGTCGAAGAGACGACGGTCGATGGGGAAGAAAAGTACTGGAATGGCGCCCAAGAACTGGCAAACGAAGCATTGGCCGACCCCCTACAAGATGGACTGACGACATAAGGAGAATAGCAGAAGTGACCTGGATGCGGAAGGCGGAGGATTGAAGAGAGTGGAGAATCATGCGGGAGGCCTACGTTCAACAGTTGACAGACACAGGCTGATGATGACGATGCGTCATAGAATTCCACAGATGAGACTTCAGAATAACTATCACCATCTGTCAGTATTCAAGACAAGTTCCACTTGTTAACCCGTTCACATAGACACACCTGATGTCCGGAACAATTGAATTCAATTCTAGGCTCACTTGTAAACCTTTTGCTTCAAAGCCAATTTCTCGGAATCACAGCAAATTTTTGCCGTCAAAGTAAACTAAACATTTGAGCGGATATGTTATACTGATGAAGACATATTTATCTTTGTGAACAAAATGAATATAGCTTGTAAAACAAGAACGTCGTTTTTTTTTAATTAATTAGCTGACACTATTTATACAATAATACAACCTTCCATGAGCATTTAACAACCTTAATAGTTGTTTAACTTTATGCTGGTATTCAATGGTTAATAAATCATTTATTAACAATTTTTATGTTAATTCTCAATTTATCATAATTTTATCATCTTCTCCGTATTATTTTACAAAATATATGCTCTCTGTTGAAGAAAATGATCATCATAAACGCGGCCAAAATGAGACGAACGATTGTGTATCGAGGCTTTTTGGCACCAGCCTGCAAGGGCTATATGGAGTTGATATCAAAAAATATACAATGTTGTTCTTTTTCTTTCTTTTTGGTTTTGACATTTTTTTATTTTTTGATTAGCAGACATTCATTTCTACAGTAATCTATATATATAAAAATCAATGTCTGTCTGTCTGTCTGTCTGTCTGTCTGTCTGTCTGTCTATCTGTCTGTCTATCTGTGTGTCTTTGATGCATTCCGTTACCATTAACCCGATTGCGATAATACTTTGTGGAATTATTGCTGATACTAAAAAGAAAAAGATAGGATACTCAAAATTTGATTTAATTACAAAAATTAATTGAATATTTACGTAAAACATGTTTTCATACAAGACTTTTGTAATACAGAACGGCCAATTTAGAACATTGTGTTTCCTTAGCAACGCCGTAAACAAAAATTCATTGACCTGAAGTTATTTTAAGTAGGTAATTTTAGTAGGTATTTTAAGTAGGTATAAACGTAAGGTACTGAATATTTTGAAACAAAATTCGATTTTCGAATAAACTATTTCAATATTTGAATTTTTGACGACTTTTTTGTTTATCGAATTAAAATAAATATAACGTATTAATTGTGTGTGATAAACAGTAGAAAGAGTTAATTTTGGAATTCTAATTGCTGGTCGGCTTCGGATAGTATTATATCATAATTTAATAATTAATTTTAAGTAAAAAATTAATAAATTAAAAATATTTAGTTTTGATTCACAATTTATTTTAATGTTTACATGTTTCGGCCTTCCTGAAGACCATCTTCAATAATGAAAAAATAAAAACAGGCCGTGGCTTATATAGGTATGGACAAGATCCTATATTAGTACACACATATTTACAGGTTGTATATGTTTGTGGGTACAACAATTGAAAAAGGTTATTTTAAAAATTAATTGGTATATGATTAGTCTTAATTTATTGAGATATTTTTTTTATTATTTTTTATGTAAACACATACAGGAGAATACCGACAGATGGTGATAGTAATTTTTTGTCTCATCTGTGGAATTCTATGACGCTTACCATGGTGCATATGGCTAAACGCTGCGTGTGGAGTGTTGATCCGCCAACGTCATAGACTACAGCCCGAGATTCACGCATCATCCTTTATTATTACAGGATTCTACTATGAATGGGTGGTCTTCACGGGATGACTTTTGTCTACCACCAATTTTAATTGATAGGCTTTGACTAACATTTTACGGGTGATGGATCAAATTCACACCAACCGGGGTATTTTAGAGCTCAGAAATCGATTAAAAATCCTTTTTTTTTTTTAATCTCCATCGGGGATCGAACCCACGACCTTTGACTTGCAAATCAAACGCTTTACCATTGAGCTATGACAGCCAGCATTATACAATAATATTTTTTTTGCTTTCAATTTAAAAAGATATTATGAAATACTATGTATTATATTTTTTAATTATAATTAATTCTTAAATTATAATTATTTCACCAAGTATTGTCAGTTGATAACCTTAATGTTAGTATTATATCAATCAATTTATTTTTATTTTTCAAAAGTGAATTTCAAAACGTAACATTCACTGTGAAATCAATTATGCCACCCAAACGAAAAGCAATAGGTCAAGAGTACAACTCAAGCACGAATGAAAAGGGCATCTCGAGCTTCAGAAACAGTCGAGCAAAGGAGAGCAAGATTGGAAACAGATCGAGTACACGCTGCTCAAACCCGTTCATCTGGACAGATGACCAACGGGAAGCGAGATTAGAAACAGTTAGAGTACACATTGCTCAAGCCCGTTCACATGAAACAGATGAGCAACGGGAAGCAAGATTGGAAGCAGATCGAGTACGCGTAGATCATACCAGACGTACTCTGCATGCTGATTTAAATCATAGTGCTTTCCATTACGATCCTAATTATGATTTCTATAGATACAGTCTGCACCCAAGTATTGTTATTGGAAAAATTGATAAATTATGCGTGTATTGTAGTGCCTTTAAATTTAAAAATGAAACACTAGGAATGTGCTGCACGAGTGGAAAATTGAAATTTCCAGAATTAGATTCACCCCCCGAACCTTTATTAACGTTGGTATCGGGTGATACAAGTGAATCAAAACATTTCTAGACAAACATACGAAAGTACAATTCTTATCACTACCACTGCCGAACGCAAATCATTCCTCATCGTACAAATGGTCATGTTTAGCAAGTCTCAGAATCGCATCGATCTTACGATGGATTGCAATATCCGATTTTATTTTGGCAAGGAGAAGACGGATACCATTTCAACATCGCGTTGAGAAATCCACAAACAGATGAGGAAACGACTAAGAAAGTCAGTGCCATGAATTACTATTCATATCGATTGCTGATTCGTGAAAACGCTGAAAATCATATCCTAAAAGGTCGAAATTTGTTCTATCAATACATGTTCGCGAAAATAGAAACTGAACGACTCCTCTACATTTAATTAAATCAAACCAAGTTGCGTTCCGCAGAGTATATTCATTTACGCGATGCAGTTGTAAATGATGGCTGAAAAACAAGAAAACATTGTGTATCCAAAAGCACTCCAATAGATAAAAACACATACGGGCGCCACTGTCAAATTTAGGTAAGAACAACATAACCTAAGTTTATTTTTTCTAATTGGCTCTGGTCACGCTTCAAGTCCGACTTATCCAATCGGAAGGCGAGAGGCTACCGACGAGGCGTTTCCATAAAAACTCGCGGTTTCTTTTTTTTTTAGTGGCATTGCAACGCATGCCGGGTACACGCTAGTGTATAATAAATTAAGCTTATTTTACGATATAATGCCAGCCTTTCGGTCTTTTATTTTTACGTCATATTACTAATCACATAATTTGACATAATAATATATTTAATAATTCATTATTATCATTAAAAGACTTCTGTCTTTGAAGTTTTATTGTTATTACTAAAATTAGTTAGGTATACCATAAACTAAAGCCAGTTTTTCCCGAGTCTGCGTTATCTCAGCATAGAAGATAATGGCCGTTTAAAAAATACCGTTTCCATATTTAACGATTCCCTACAAAATGTCGCGCGGGTGACAACATTCGAGAGACGATAATATTATAATTAAAATCTCTAGTTGTCCGACTGGTTTGCTTGTGAAGAAATGGACGCGCATGGGAATGGTCTCGGACTTTTATGCCGATGATAATATTACGAAAAATTGGAGAATTATTCAAATTTTATGTAGGAATCCACCGGGGCGGGAACGCCGTGAATGTCATGGCAAGGTCATGACCGATCCACAAGTTCACGTGACGAGATGGTCAAGAGTTGACTAAACAAGGCCATCGTTCCATTTCTTTACAGATAATAGAATTTTATTATTGATTAAAAATGGCTTGATACGAGTATAACAGTAAGTAGATGACCACTAAATTTATGATTCTTCTTCGTGTCAGCGACGTCAAATTATTTTTTGGTGGCACGCTTGGTTGATTGCCTTACGCATTTCTTCGGCATATATGACTTTTCGTCTTATGTTTAGTGGTGCGATACCAGCCAAGGGGTATAGTTTAGAAATGGGTGTTGGTTTGAGGCAGCCTGTGACGACTCTGCATGCATCATTCAGGGCAGTTTCCACTTGATTACAGTGGGCTGATCGACTCCATACTGGTGCCGCATATTCTCCGGCTGAGAAACAAAGTGTTATAGCTGAGGTACGAAGAAGGGGTGGTTGGGCTACCCAATGAGTGTTGGTCAGCAATTAATGATTAATGATTTCAGATATCATATCGTAAAGTTAACTGAGAAGGGTGATATGCAGAAGGAGATCGTTTCACGCAATATCAGGGACTTGCTGCTATCTTTCCATATATTCCATATTATATTTGAAACATACGTTCCCCAAATTGCTGCCATTTAGTTCTTTCATTTGGCACTGTCCATGGCTCGTCCCAAGACATATCTGCACCTGAAGATCCATCTGGGAACACCGGCGAGTATAGCTCAATGGTCAAAGCGTTTGCTTTCATTGTAAATTCATACGTCATAGTAAATTCCTGTAATAATAAAGGATGATGCGTAAATCTCGGGCTGTAGTCTATAACATTGGCGGATCAACACTCCACGCATGATAAGCGTCATAGAATTCTACAGATGAGACTTCACAATTACTATCACCATCTGTCGGTATTCTCCTATATGAGTTTACATAAAAAAAATGATGTCCAGCGAATTTCATGGCAGAAATCTGAGAACTTGAAGAGATGGCACTGTAAATATTCAATATTTGAGACGTATTTTTGGGTGATTTGGGAATTTTATTTCTCTAAGGATATCGGATGATTAGACTCATGCGGGAGGCCTACGTTCAACAGTGGACGGACACAGGCTGATGATGATGATGATGATGATCGGATGATTAGCCCATCGCTCCCGAGACCTGGATCTTTGTCGTAAGAATCGGCTCAACTATACCAGCAATACGCAGTTAACAACAGGTGGGAATCCATCCAAGTTTTGTCTGCGCCCAATGTTGCTTAACTTCAGTGATCTAACGAGAACTGCGTAAACATTAAAACATGAAAAATGTTCTATTGCCGCTGGACATCGAAGCTATAAGCGATCTAAGCAAATTTCTGCATATACAACGTTTTTATTATACCCATTCTTCTATACGACTGCGAATCTTAACACCTCATAAATATATCAATAATTTAATGAATTTGGAAACAGATGCTTGCGAAGAATACTGGGGGTACGATGGTTTGACTTTATGAGGAATAACAATGTGAGGAAGTTGACAAGGTGGACTTTCATGTAACAGTACGTTAAAACACGAGGGTGAACCTGGTTGGGACATGTGGTTCGGATGCTGCAGAAGAACAAAAACTAGAAAGACCGTTGGAAACTATAAATAGAATGTATTTGGCGGAGCTCTAGTAGGCAGAGCTGACATGGGATGAGACGAAAACTATTGCGGCTGAGCTCTGTGGCGGCAGATTATAATGACCATATGCTTTGATTAGGGGTAAGTATTACATTGATTACTATCTAACCATTCATTGATATAAGCATACTAAGTATTCTGAATTCATGGATTTTGGTATGACCCGTAAGCGAAGATTCAACACTTTTTCTAATCTATATTATATTAGTAATCCAATTCAATGTTAGATAAAATATATGAGTACACATAATTCAGGTTTTCTAGAGAAACGAGATGGAAAAAAAAATAGCTATGAAAACAGTGTCGTAAGAATCATTACTAGTATATTTGATTCTAATAATGTAATGTATGAGTAAATATTGGCCTTAAAATTCAAAATAATTTATGTGCATTCAAAAAGTGAGCAGTGCACGATGTTTTTTCAATTAAAATAATTGTGCAACAATTCATGTTCTTTACACGTTTTTCTTTCACATATCCGTTTATTCAAATTAATTATAATTTGCGCATGTACTGTTTTTTTAATGTCAATTAAACATCATTAATAAATCGCATAAATGGGACCAAAATGTTGTTTCATTGAAGCCTCAAGGCTTGAAAGATGCCAATAAAATCAATTTAATTACTTAGCTAATTTAAAAATAACATGTGAACATGTTTTTTGCTTCTAGCAACACTTACTTGTACACATGACAAGGCGCCAACTGTGACCTTAGCCACAAAAAAAACTTTTACGGCTACTAAATTCTGTTTTAGGTAGGTATTAAGTATTTGCAAATAGGTATTTCGAAATGAAATTCTGTGCTCTGCTATATTTTTTAATGGTTAAATAATGTCGATCTGCTAGAATAATTACATGCAATTTATGATTTTTTATGAAGCATACTTTGTATCGTAAAAATATTGAAATTGTGCAATTTTTAATAGGAATAAATGATGCATGGATAATTTACCAATTTATTACTAGAGCTAATACCATAGATTTCGTGATACTGTTTGTAATATTAGCATAATAGATGTATAAATATGAGGATTATAATATTTGAATGTAGCCGTTACAATAGAAAAAAAGCTAATACAAATTTACTTACAAATAGGTTGAATACGTGTATTATATTGTAGTATATTACAAACTAGTTATTACGATAAACAATTTTCCCTTCGAATCTAAAATCCAGATAAGTGAATCGTGCATTTCATATGCTGTGGTCTGAAAACGAAAAACATCGAATCAGAAACACTTAATGATGCTGGACATATGCATTGGAAGTGTTTAAATCTAGTAGGTAAACATAGGTCAATAGGGTTTTCGCATGATCTGATATTCAATTTCTTTTAGCTTATTGTTCTACTTTCTTCCTTTAGCGATGTTACTTATACAAATACCTATACGTATATCATTATAGCATATAAAAGATAAAAAGAACATATACTGTTCCCGATGATCTCCAAGGGGATTGTCAACACACGTCAGTATCCGAGACTAGCCTTCTTAAATTTCATAGGTAGTCTTTGGCATTTTTTTCAGTATCGGTGTTTGTCATTCATCTTCGCAGTATCAATCATGAGGATAGGTTTGAAACAACAAAATCTTGCATCCTGTTCACCACTCGGTCCTAACCTCTGACTAAGCCTCATAGAGAACAATGGTCTCGACTGTTTGTGCTCTCCTGCATGAGATTTAAAAAAACTAGTATTATAAAAAAAGTCCTATTACAAACATTCACTTTAACCAGAATTCAAATATAGTTGAAATCTGTTTTATAGGCTCTAGGACAAAATTTATTTATATTTATTGTCTGTACGACTGTAAATTTCTAAAGGGTCCGCCAAATAACTTTTTTTTTTTAAAACAGGGCGCAAAACATCGAGTGTAGCTTCGGCTGTGTGGCATGTAGCGCCGTCCTGTTGAAACCTAATGTTGCCAATATCCTCCTCTTCAATTTTTGTGAACAAAAATTCGTTCAATTGTTGAGAACGACGGTGAATTAATGTTGATGGCGCTTCACGCGCACTTTCTGCCACAGCAGATATATTCTCGGGTGTACGCACCGTTTTTGGCTTTTCACGCTTTGGTTTATCGATGAGGATGCCAGTTTCTTTCACTTTTTTCACAAGATAATGAACATACGGAGCTGACGGTGATTCTCTTCTTCCAAAATCCGTACGCAATTTTCGCACACATTCTGCAACATTACCATGATTTTCAAAGTAACGTCGCAATATTTCCCAGCGTTGTTAATGCGTATACAAAACCATATTCGTTCAGAAAAAGCATAAAACTAATTATCTGTTAAATCAGACATGAGCTAAGTGTTACCATTCACGAAATAATCACTAGTTGAAAAAAAACGTTAGATGGCGGACCCTATATTTATATTATCATTTAACTACGTACTTTTAACATAGGATTAAACATTAATTAGAATTTTACCATCAACACTAACTACACTACTTTTATGGTAGTTAATGTCAATATTTCCTCATATAGCATGCTATTGAATACTCATTATTTGGATCATTGAGTTGAAATTCCTAATTCGATTCGCCAATCGTTAAATTAATTTGTTATTTGCGGTGCATTGTGAGTGCATAGACATTAGACAGACATATCGGAAAGAAAAAATCCAGACTCTGGAGCCGGTATGGGCGGCCGCAGCGCCTCGAGCAAAGCAAGTGAAAGGTTCTACTAGCTGATACGGAGACCATAATAAAAATTAACTAGTAACATACAAGTACGATTCATTGTTTGATTTACTAGTAAAATTGATTTTCCTAATATGTCATGAAGTCTTAATATAAGATAACCTCATAATGTAAGCAAGAACGCTACCCAAAACCTAGTATTCCTGCTTCTCCAGCGACTTTCAACCTACGTTTTTGTGTTGACCTACACCACACAATACAGAGAGAGATACTAAATAGTTAATAAAGTATTATTTATAAACACACTGATACACAAAATTATCTTTCTCTCATCGACAGCATTACAAGCTCGACGTTATTTTTTCATAATATTTTGATGTTAAGTTCAAATAGTTATTTTTTTAATTTAACGCTAGTGATACATGAACCATAAACCCGAGCTTGAAACCAAAAAGTGAAAAATCTTAAGTCCTGTAAATAGTATATTTTATGCATTGATATCTTTTTTATTTTGTAACGATTCTTTTATTTCACGATTACGAAATGGTTATGAGGTATTTCATTATAAAAAATATATATGACTAAATAAAATATTCCTTTTATTCGATGAAAAAAATATAGTTAGATAGTAGTTCATTTGTCGCACAATATGAATTCACTAAAACATTAAGTTCACTTATAAATATTGAAACGTATTCATTTATTATACATTATAATATAATATATAAGCTTTTACTAGTTCCCAATGCTATGTGTTAATTTAGAACACACAGAGCATACCCGTAATTTGTACGCAACTGATAAAATTTCACTTTTGATCTGATCCCGTTCCAATTTAGCATTCCTGTTTTTAAATAAATAATATATGAACGTCAGCAAACATTGTAGTGGTCACCCTACGGATCGCCAACCTCAGTGGCCGATAGCGATTCGATTTTCAAATCACCATTTTTTACTTGCGACAGTTGGCGCGAATGGAGAACGAAAGTTGCCAGTAAGGGAAAATTGCTGCTTTGTAGTTGGCAATAATGTTGCTCTTATATCTACATCATGTGGGTCACGCAGTCAGCGAACAGGTATTTTCAATATTAATCTTAATGCAATGTCCACGCCTCTAATCTGCGAATGATTCGTGATCAGAGTATCAATGGGGTTTACATTAATCATTGTGAAATTTTATCAATAATTATAATATACAGGTGCAGCATTTCAAAAAATTGATTAAAATGTGACAGTATATGATTTCTACTAGTTTAATGAATTATTTCACATTTTTTGCGTCATAATTTCCATATCCGCTCCCCTAACTGGAACATATTCACCATTAAGCTCTGTCAGTCGCCAAAACGACTATACCTATCTGGGACAAGTAATACAACTGGGAGGAAGTAACTTCTCAAAAGAAATCGACAGGCGAATAGAACTGGGATGGGCTGCATTTGGCAAACTAAAGTAGATTTTTAAAGCGAAAATTCCGCAATGTCTAAAAACTAAGACGTTTAACCAATACATCCTCCCTGTATTAACTTATGGCGCGAGACGTGGAATCTGACAGCAAGTCTTACGACGAGAGACCAGGGCTAAACTAAAATACTGGCTAAGCTTATGTTTTTCTGTAGCTACGGTAAATACGGCCAGAATATTTCAAAAAATGTTTCTAGCATGTATTGTACGAGTACATAGTGTGCATTCATCCATGACATATGAGGACATATTCAATTGTATAAGGAGGTCGGATGAATAACCTAAGAAATGTAATAGATGATATTTATTTAACGAAATCGTGTATAAATATCCATTAATGTAGCCAGTTTGGTATACCTACCATTAAACATCGCCTTAATGTCTTCCTCATTTCTCTAAAGTGTGCCGTAAAATGGCGATTAAGGTATCGATAGTAAATTTCGCCAGAACTGTCGATAAAATATAATCCATGTTCCGAGAGCATAAAGCAAACCAACTTGCCACACACAACAAAACAAACACGTATCTAAATGAGAGTATTGCACAATAAAGAAAAATGAAAGGATTCTAGCGTCGGTTTAATCACCAAACCTCCAAAAAAATATATATATTCTGTCAATAATACCACCATTGACACTGTGTACATGCCGGCGAGTATATAGCTCAGTGGTTAAAGCGTTTGCTTGGTAAGCCGGAAATCGTTGGTTCGATCCCCGATGAAGGTTAAAATTCAAATTTGTAATCGATTTCTGAGCTCTAAAACACCCCCGGTTGGTGTGAATGCTTTTCTTATTACAACTGATGTTTCTTTAGAACCACATATGTTCACAGTTGGACTCCGAATGTAGATATCTCTGGTAAAAAACATGGACAATGGTATTTGACAGAAAATCAATGGTGATTATTCGTGGTGACCATATGCTCCAGATATTTACCGCACATAGGAAGAAAATAACGTGCCTAGTGAAACCTGAGCATACGATAGTCAAACTACCGTCTCTTGACTGTTTAGGTAGGATAGTGTGATGACAACCTTCAAAGAAGGTTGCTGGAGTGAAGATGGCGTATCTTCACGCCAAGGGTCTTCACCCAGATACATCGGCTGATGACTAGCAGAGCTTCTTGACAGCGACCCCTGCATTCAATCCCTCTTGGATGACCATCAGAAGGATTGTCAGCAGACGAACGCTATCAACATCTTTCAATGTCGGGGTCATCGCGACTTCGCTGGAGTCTCTCATGAAGCCTGAAGTGTGGCCTGAAAGGACCATCGTTCAACCCTAGATACGTGTAAGACGAAAGAATCGCAGTGAACAGTGGTTGAAACCATCTTGAGTGAAGATATAGACATATTTAGTGTAATAATGCTTCAGTGCTGGTGTTGACGGATACGAAATGTTGGACGTTTGATTTTGTGACAATAATGCCGTGTTATTTGTGCGTCAACCATGATATATATATGACATGGTTTTTGTTGTCACAAACCCTAACTATTTGCGCTGCGTATCCCGACACTTGTTCTGAGTGTGAGGTCATTGACACTAAATATGTCAATACATTTACATCATCACATTTACGTTAGTACTTCAATAACGAATTAAAATTTTATATTTTATAATGTCGTTGAAGGAAAAGACATAAAAAATTGAAAAAATAAATGAAAATTGACAAAACGCCTGAACTGTCATTTCACCTGAACATGAATACTTCCCATAAAACGCTTAGGCATTCAAAAATTGGCACACCCTCTGCATTATAACAAACAAAAACTTCATAATTGTTTGAATTCGATCCCAGAATCGCTCGCGTCACAATCGTGTGTTATACCTCCGAACTACATCCTTCGAAATCACTGAAGGGAAGTGATTATCATTTGAATTTAATTTATTCCATCACGAAAAATTAAATGGCGGACTATTCATTAAAATGGCGGCAACCTTTGTTTCGACAAAAAAGCAATTACGATTGCATTATAAGCTGTTGTCGTCGGTACAGATAATTTGGAATGTTAATTTGCTAGTGAAATGGAATAATTATCGGGTACAAAACATTATTAACGATTAATTTTTTAATTTTTTTTTTACGATTAATTTTTTAATACACAATATGACTCAATAATTATCTATGGATAGATCGCGGATATCCGTAAAATGACATTATAAAAATGAATTTTTTGGTTCTCAAAAAACAATATTCTTGCTCTATTGATTATCATCATCATCATCATCATCCCATAACCGCTACCTTTGACGGCGGGTATAGCTCAATGATCAAAGCGTTTGCTTTGCTAGCCAAAGGTCGTGGGTTCGATCCTCGACGGAGATTGAAAAAAATTTTTTTTGTCGATTTGTGAGCTCTATATTACCTCCGGCTAGAGTGAATTTGATCCTTCACCCGTAAAATGCCATTTAATTAAAAATGGTGGTAGGCGAAAGTCTTCCCGTGAAGACCACCCATTCATAGTATATTCCCGTAATAAAAAGTATGATGCGTGAATCTCGGGCTGTAGTCTATGACGTTGGCGTATCAACACTCCATATGCATGGTGAGCGTCATAGAATTCCTTAGATGAGACATCAGAATTACTATCACAATCTGTCAGTATTCTCCTGTATGTATTGATGTAAAAAAAAATTAAAACCTAGCTACAACATATTGTAGAAATAAACTGTCGTCATAAATTTCTATCCGCCACCATAGTCCTCGCCTCATCCCATGTCAGCTCTGCCTACCGTACCTCAGCCGAGTATTTCCTATGTTTTTTATGTAAACACATACAGGAGATATCAACAGATGGTAGTAATGATGCAGTTGTCTCTTCTGTGGATTGTATAATTATTACAAGAATTTACTATGAATGGTCGATGTTTACGCGACGACTTTCGTCTACCACTGATTTTGAGAAATATACTATGACTGGCATTTTACGAGTGAGGGATCAAATTCGCACCAACCGTGGATATTTTAAGAGCTTAGATTTTTTTATCTTCGTCAGGAAATGAGAGCCCACGACCTTTGGCTTGCAAAGCAAATGCTTTGACCATTGAGCTATGACCGCCGGCAAAATTATTAATTATATATATAAAGATTAATAATTTAATGAAATAACTTTTTATGTTTAATCACGTCGGGATAAGGTATATTATTATTATATAAATATTTGCTTGGAATGTCTGTCTATGATTTCCAGATTGAAGGATTATTAGAAGATATCCGTTCCGTGGAATTTCTCGAGTATTGATTGTTCAGCGTATCTACTGATTATGATAATTATAAAGTAGAACTCACAGGCTGATAATAATTTGTAGTTAGAAGAATATTCAACCAGGGCCGGACGCTTAAGAATTATTAATAATATTTTTAATTTTATAAAAAGTCAAGCAATTAATACATCTGTCTTGTCTTCAAGCCCCGAGCCTCTGCCGTTCTTGAATGCCATCGGAAACTATGCATATAATGTACTCGGTGGAGACAAACTCCAGTTTGAGGAGTGAACACGGTAATGATCTTGATGAATATTGATTTAAAAGTCATTCTGGGAACATATATAGTTCACGACAACCTCCAATGCTGTAGCACAGGGAATTGAAGAGACGTCAGGTGTAGTATCTGAATTTATTTTAAGTAATTTGTTTTTCTGAATTTTTAAGGAGAGCATGACGGTCAACGAGGTATTAGACATACGAGGCGTCTCAACCGAACCAACGACATACGGTAATCAACACGTAATAACCCATCGAAGTTTTGTTCCGCATCCAGTGTTGCTTAACTATTGTTATCTAACAAGATAAGCACTTACCATGTGTTATTTTAGTTGCTTTGTCCTTAGGGCTTGGTACAACCCTACCGCGCACATAAATAAATTCAAATTTGATTAAATCAATTTCAAAAAATAAAGTCATAGCTTTGTCGTGATATGAACCGATGGCGTCTGAATAACAAACAATGCTTTACCGGTGAACTATGCTGCACGGCACCAAAATATAAGGGAGCGGCAAAAAAATCTGACAGTTTTTAAATCAAAACAACATTAAAAACCATCAGATCTTTTTCCGCTTCCTGCATATAAATTTTATATTTGTTTTTTTTTTAATTTGTCTTCTTAAATTCCTTATATTTTTAATGTTTGTAATGATACATGAAATTTGTAAGTGAGCATGATAATTCTGAATGCTTCCCTGATGTATTGACGGTGCATTGGCCCTTGACGCATTCCAGCTCCCTAGTCATAATGGGTCCATATTACCGGGATCCAGCTCTATCTCAAGCTCCGATCTGAAGTACATCAGATGTACTGGCACTAGTGAGGAAGTACCCAGGAAGCCAGTAGCGCAACAGCAAAACAAGCAAAGATGAAGCTCCCAACAACCCAAAAGCCCGAAATACGCGAGCAGGCAAATTCATACACCAAAAATCAATTATCCCAATTTTTCCCTTCATCTTTAAGTGTTTTCAATTTATTACAATTAAGATATTGTCAGTAAATCGAGCAATTTATCTTAATTGCGATTTTTGCAACCCGTTTACAAAATTACACAACCTTTTTACAAACCCATTATTTCTTTCCTTATCTCTTTTATATCTGGTTCATCACAATTGACGCCACTCAATTCTGTCAGCTGTATCCAGGTCTTGTCCTGAAACATTTCTGCTCTCAGACTTCCACCTGGGATTATATATGGTTCCCAACGACCGCCAGGTGAAAGCTCAGTAAGTTGAACCTATAGTATTCGAGAAATATTTAGGTTTTATGTTTATCAGTATTTTTAAGGAAATAGCATGACTAGCCAGACGCTTCCGAGGCTTGGACAATCCAACCAATGACACATCTAAAGTAACATGCTATTATCCATCCATATTTTGGTTTAAGTCGAAGTTCTTGAATATAATCAAACATCTTTAAGAACAATATTGTGGCTTTTGGGTTTAGCCATGTGTGGCGAATTTTTTCTATCCAATATTTCGACCGCTATTGCTGGGGTCTTCTTCAGGGTTGATGACTTTGTCTTGGATCACTTGGATTCCTTTTATTAACGGTAAGCCACCTGAATTTTTCGACAAAGGTATAAAAAATTTGCCCATTTTGTGGAAAAAAATAATTGAAAATGATGGCAATTATTTAATAGAATAATAATGTATAGTTCATATTTAAATCAATTTATTGTTTTAATGAAAAAAATGGTAATTTCTTTCTGAACAACCTTATATAGCTGTATTCAGTATCAATTTAAATACAAACTAAGCTAGTTTTGCCATCTCTATATTTCGATTTTGATTTTTAATGATGCACAGATAAATTCAAATAAAAACAAAATATAGCTTAGAATTATTCCAAATTATTTAACGACTTCAATCACAAATAATTTGTGAATTTTATTTGATATTATAAAGTTCCACCAAAAGTTATCGATCGAAAAAGTAGTACAAAATGCATAGATGAAATAACTTCTTAGGTTTTCACGGCCAGATTTGATATTGTGGCTTTTGAGTTTTGCCGTGTGTGGCAAATTACTCCTTTCCAATATTTCGACCGCCATTGCAGGGGTCTGCAGGGTTAGTGTTGTAGAGTAGAGTTGGTGTCTGCGGGTAGTTTAGCCGTCAATCACGAGCATCATATCGGAGAATCGTGTACGGTGGGTATGTTTTAAGAAGCGTACCTCCACGAACGTCGTGTCGGACTGTGGCTGTCCTTGATTGTCTGTACTTTTAGTTTTTGAGTATGTGCTAGAGGTGGAAGCCATGTTGTTTTGAGAATCAAACCGTCATCCCTGTTGATGTTGATGGGATGTCTTTTGATTTCAATGGCTTACCTTACTAGCTTCATCACTAACCCTGAAGAAGACCTCTGCAATGGCGGTCGAAATATTGGAAAGGAGTTATATAGACGAAGTTCGTGATATTTTTGATACGTCGCTGCCTTCTGACCCGCGAGACCGGTTCCAATCTATTCGATAGTCTGATAGTCCTCTCTGAGCACACACAATTATTCCGGCTAAAGCATACACGTCATAACGAAAAGCCCACAATGAAAGACAAATTATACATACAACTGATATTAGTTTGCTAAGCCCTCGGTAGTCCTTGTTGAAGCATCCATATTTACATATTATAACTGAATATATATCAAAATGAATGCATTACGTATAAACTTATCCTTATGCGTGCATACTCAAGGAAATATATCAAGATCCTTGATATTTATCAAAACAATAAATATATTCAGGTCAGCGAGCATTGTTTAGTGGTTAAAGCGTGTGCTTGCCAAACCGAAGGTCGTTGGTTCGATCCCCGACAGAGATTAAAAATAAAAAGATTTTTAATCCTTATCTAAGCTATAAATACCCCTTGGTGTTAATTTGATCACTCACCCGTAAAATGACACTCATAGCATATTAATCAAAATTGATGGTAGACAATAGTCATCCCGTGAAGACCACCCATTTACAGTGAATTCCTATAATAATAAGGATGATGCGTGAATGTCGGTCTGAAGATTACGACGTTGGCGGATCGGACGCTTAATGATGATGCCGAAAAGCCTCGGTATGCGATCTTTTGTTTCTTATTTTTGTTCGCTCATCTGACAAGCAAATAAAAAATGTTAGACTTAGTTTAAGATTTAAGTTTTTTAAGATGCGCCAGTTGTTTATTTTGTCAAGTCGCTACCTATCAAATGAGACTGATAGTTTCATAGATGTCCACTATGAGTGTTCGGGTGCAGTGACTCTCACTGCCACCGCCAGAGTCGCTGCCCGGATGTCGTGGAATAAACAAAATATTCTGCCCCGAATTTTGTCAGTCTTATTTTACGTAAAATAAACGTCAATGTGCTCTCGGCGAGTTCTTTGCTTTGGCGACCTGCTTCTCATCCTTCCACGACGCGTCTTGATGACGGTCCCGACAGTCAGAAGTCGCTTTGATTTCTCATCATCATCATCATCACCATGTCCACTCCCCTAACTGTAACGTTTGGTTGTCACAAACTGAAGCCACAAAGCTCTGTCATTGGCATAGTCTTCCTCTCATCCCATGTCAGCTCCGCCTTCCGCAGCTCCTCCAAGTACATTATATATATAGTTTCTGACGAGGAGAGCTGACCATTTTAAAAATAAATCAATATTAACTTGGTAGTAAATTGAAGGAAATGAAATTCTTCAGTAACTTTAAAATAGTTAAAAACTTCTGTTTTTGATACCATTATAGTAATATATTTTGTAAATCATAGAAGGTACCTGATTGCTGTCCGTCGGCGACATTTTTTCTTCATTTTCACCGTTCCCTTTATACTAAAATATTAAATATCTCTTATCTAAAAATACAGGTATGTGCGTATTGCGTACAGATTCCTATAAATATTTACTCTAATTGCATTGTTAATTCATCGCCAAGGACACTTCTAACGTTCCACATAAATTGGCATTGTCCAGCAGATATTTGCATAAAAAAACGATTCCCCTTCAATGGTCCATTCTCCAGCACGCGTCTAGTCTATAAAGATCTCAATTCCTCGACCACTTCGACTCGCAAGCCGACCGTAGATAAATAATTACACGCACTACGACATTCAACCTCGCTCATTTTTTATACTTCCAGCGGACAAAGAATGCTCCGCTAGTTTCACGTATGGTGAAGGTCCATTTCATCACCCGCGAGCACAGAAAAGTAAAAATTGATTTAGGGCTACCAAAACGAGGATTGTAGAAAAAAAATGGTTACAAGATTAGATCATGCGAAGAGACAGAAATAAAACATAATACACTATTCCATGCCGGCCTCGTTAACCGCTCGCTTTATTCCGACGACATCCTTGATGTTGTAATTCTTGATATCCTTGGAGTATTTGTAACATCAAGGGAACGTCAGCTACCAAACTAAGCAGCAGTTCAAGAAGGTCCTCCCAATAAATGGCAGAGACTCCCAGGCTCATGAATGATGCACTCCATCAAAGAAAGGAAACATTGACTGGATATATAAAGAAAAAACTGTATGATCGATCATTGATGTTGAGATGGTATCCGCAATTTTTTGGCAAAAAAGTCATTCTGATACCATGCTTCCTTGCCCCTTTGCTTCGTCGCATATGCATCGCAAACCTCCGCCGAGTACATTAGATGTATAGTACATTTGTATACTTCCCAACGATTTTCTACGACTACGAGATACCGTGGACGTAAAACAAAAGTTGGTGAAGCTTATGCTCTCCTACGGCATTCAAAGAAAATAATGAGACCTTGAAAGGTTAAATCAAATACATTTATGAATTGTTCTCTCTCACAGTAATCTAACTCTTCAGATAAAACATATGACTCCCACGAACGCGATACAAATAATACAGATAAATAAATTGTTTTCAGCGAGTTTTTGGAACACATTTCAATCCTCTTATATTTATAAATAATTTAATATGTTTACTAATAATTAACAATTGATATGTGCATACAAATTCACAGCAAACTATATCTTATATGTCGTACGTATCAATTGGTAACCAACTAAGGTTAAATGATTCAACAAATTAATCGAGTCCACACTAAAGGTGTTATTTTTACAACTACCCATAACCATACTCTGAAATTCTGGATATCAGATTACTCAGACATTTCAAATGAGCCCAAATTCGAGAGAATTTAATTATTTTATTATATGTTCTATCATCGATATCCATCACCAGCATCAAGAGCAAACCTACTGTTATATTACAACATTGTAAGTGATATTGTGGCTTTTGGGCTTAGCCGTGTGTGGCGAACTTCCTTCAACAAATATTTCGACCGCCGTTGCAGGGGTCTTCTTCAGGATTGATGATTTATTTACTTTTGAGTTGGTTTATTCAGATTATCTTTTTTACGAGCGTCATTGATTTATATCTCCATGGCAACTACATACTCAAGTTTCATTCCGGAGAATCGTGGGTATGTTGTAAGAATACGGTCGGTATGCTTTAAGAATACGGTAGGTATATTCTAAAGATTGTACCTCCATGAACGTCATGTCGGACTGTATTTGTGGTAAACCTAAAAGTCACTATATCAAATCTGGCCGTGAAAACCTATGAAGTTACATTGTAAGTGTAAATCAAAATGGCATCTCAATAAAACATCGATATTTTGGTCAAATTTTGCTAATATCAAAAATATTTTTAATGCCAAGTCATTAATGTCGTCCTTTCCCCCGCAGCCACACACTTTCAGACAGAGAGGCAATGTCAAATAAATGTGTTTAAAAATAACGTTTCTGAAAATTTAGCCTACCTTAGGATTCTTATATATTTACCTGGAAAAATCTGTTAATTTGGTAGCCCTGATTTGATCACCGTTTTGCGTGTACGACATACGCAGCGTTAATGATAATTGGCCGCTCATGTCTTAATAGCTAATACGCTCTCGAGAGCCATTACCTGAAGTCCGAGAATTTTCTAAATTAAGATGGCAACGTTCGCATATTTATTACAACCATTAACACTTCTATTCAAGACGTAAAAATTAGTCAGGTAAATAGTAAAAGTACCAAGCAGTATGTAAGACTATAAACAAGTGAACTAAAATTTAAAAAAAACATTGAACTGCTACTACTGCTAACGTGTTATGATGAATATTCACATATTTTTTGCTTTGCATATGTAGGAGACCACCAAAAGTGGGTCATGATAATGTTTTGGAATCCATGATGATCAAAAAGGGTGGCTTGTAGCTATAAGAGAATAGAAATCAATATTAAACAGATATACATTTTCGCGCATTTCCAGATAATAAAGCAAGTCTCTTATTGTCAATAAATTCCTGGCATAGATCAACACCCTTGATGGTCCTCCAGTCTCGTTAAAGTATCAACTTGGCATTGTGCGTCATTTTTATGTTTCTCCGATAGAACTGAAAGGAAAGCTTTGGAAGAATATATAAAACATTCAAAAGCATGTTACAACGTTCCCGAGAGACAATTTCGTCGAGAACCCTTAGGATGCTTTCCCAAGTAGAGTTTTATTAACTGTTTAATTATATTGACATCAGCACGATGTAGCCCTTGCTAACTGGTACCGAAAACCTCGATTTACAATCTTTCGTCACGTATTTTTGATCGCTTGTCATACATTTATGTCCATTATAATGTCATTTTGGACAGGTCCGCTCACGGGTGTGTTAGATATAGACATTGCCACTGGAGCGCTGAGCGAGATCCGCAGCGCCGGGGAGCTCATCACGCGAGTCGGTCCCCACCCTTTAGCGAGACAAGGTCGCGCTACGGCCAGCGGTATGTTTCCGCTTAGTTGGAAGCTTGTAATGTTTTAAAAGTAGTTGTATGTAAATATAATCAATGTGCTTCTAAAAGAAAGTTTTTTTTTTGCTGACCTGCTCCTCATCCTGCCCTCACGCGACGGAGTAACACCCCTTTTGAGAGAGGAGGATTTTACTATTTAAAATTTAATATTGGGAAAAAGAAAATTATGCAGTTTAGTCTCACCAAAAATTATTCGGAGGAATTTTTGGCTTACAAAGCATATTAAACAATTCGTAGAGCTCTAATGCTCCGCAGAGCACCAGTTAAATACCACTGCAATACAGTAACAACGTGTGGAAACGATAATTGTGGGGCTACAATAGTTATTAGACAAGGTGACATAATTGCTTAGAACGTTCTTATAGCACCGTGAGAATTGCAATGTTGTTGATCAAACAGTTTTATTTATTTCACACCTATATTTAACCTAATTTACTTCATAATAAAATACCTAACAATGAAATTTATCAAGTAAAAATATACTAAATATATAGCAGCCTTTGGTTTATTTTTTTCTTTTTCTTTGAAACTACAAATTTGGCGAAAATCGTCATTGTAGACAACCTCTTTATAGGAGAATACCAGCAGACAATAATTGAACAATTTTAATAAGGAATTTTATGAAGTGTACCATTTTAATATTGGCAAAGCACTGATTGTAAAATGTCAATCAACTTATATTGGAAGACCTTGCATTCACGCATCATCCATTAGATTACATAGACTTGCTTTGGCTGGTTTTCACGTGACCACTTTCGTCCACATACAATATAATTTTGATAAATATACAGTGAGGCCCCGCTTAACGCTGTCTCGTTTAGCGCTGTTTAGGTTTAGCGCTCTTTTATTTCAACCCGGGGTTATTCCCCGAAATTTTGCATAAATTATGGAAACAATAGTGGAATTAGCGAAACAAACCGGTTTAGATGAGGTAAATGTGGAAGACGTCGAAGAAATAGTTCATGAAACAGCCGCTAATCTTTCTAATGATGAGCTCAAGGAATTGACTGGGCAAGAAGAAAACAAAAAAATATTGATAATAGTGATTTCGAAGAAGAGCAAAAAGAACTTTCGATGGCGTTTGTAAAAAAGAGTTTGACCACTATAACTGAAATTATGGACCAATTTGTTGAAAATGATCCAAATTTTGACAGGAGTTCAAAAAAAAGACGGGGTGTTATAGATGCTTTATCCACTGATCAAGAACTTCTTACAGAACGCAAAAGGAAAACGCAAACTACATTAGAAGCCTTCTTGACAAAAATGCAAACAATTGGAAACACAGAATAGACTGAATGATCTAACTGACTTAGAATTTTATTTGTTTTTATAAGTAAATTCGTTTATAGTGTTTTTATTTTTGTAAGAAATAAATATTTGGTTTTATTTTTATTAAAAGAAACATAACTTTTAAATTTAATACCTAACCCTATTATTTACATGTTAACACATTCGCATCGGGAACGGTATTAATACCCGTTACGTCGATTGACGGTTAATTACGGGAAGGGTATTTTTACCTTTTACGCACTCTGATCTTTAAAGTCGGGTAGGGTATTTATACTTTTTTTTCTACAAGTATTTGACTTTTTCTTACTTATAAGATTCGACATTATCAATTTTACAAAAGTGAACGCATACTTAAGACACAAGGTCACTACAATTTCGTTTTAATTTTTAGAATAAATAATGTTTGTTTATTTTGTAAAATCAACATATATTTTAAATTTTAATGAATAATCGCTAGTATTTTATGTATATTTTTTGTGATAATACTCTTTATAAGGGTTATTATTACCATTAATATCATGTTCTAAATCTCCAAAAATATTTTTAACCCTAAAAAACGTACCCTTAAAAGTTTTAATGTGTATTTTCAAGTTATGGACATAATTTAAAATTATTGTTAGAAGTTCTACAACTTTTCGATAATTTTGCTGGTGTTACTATAATAAGTGAGTATCATATTGAAAAAAATATGTAGTTATGTTGGATATTTTAAAAGTTATGGCAGTTTATGTAGAAACATATTTTATACGCGCGACATCGATTTATCGCCCGTATTAGAGTATCAGCTGAGTGCGAATGTCACCCGATGCGAATTTGCGATAGCTTCGTTTAGCGCTGTTTCGCTTTACGCTATACTTTGATGGAACGTATCCCCCGTATAACAGTGTAAATCTCACACTACCCGGGAGTATTTAAAAATATTTATTACTAATTATAGAGCTTGTAAAATTAAAAAAATATATATTCGTATTATTCATATTGTAAGCGTCCGTGTTATTCTAAGCCGCATTCTTTGCATAAATGTCTTATATGTCTTAATGAAAGATAAACATTTAAATCGTGATCGCTGTTAATGTAGACAACTATTCATTTACGTAAAAAAGGCATTTCGACATCCGAACACTTGTTGTGAAGACTGGGATCTCAGCATCAGGTATGCATGGCGCGCGGCTAACGTCAGAGCTGATTGACTGACACTCTTGCTTATTCCGCAGCATACAACCTCACTGAGACCCTCAAAATCTGGCTCGAGAGCCTCAAGAACCATATATGTTCCCAGGTGAATAAGGCTTGGACAGTATCATCTGGCGCAACTGAGTGGCGGCACATTATAGTGACCATATATTCCAGATAAGGAACGGGTATCGGTAGGAGAGTTACATCATCATCATCATCAGCCTGTATCCGTCCACTGTTGAACGTAAGCCTCCCGCATGAGCCTCCATCCTCTTCGATCCTCCGCCTTCCGCATTCAGGTCACTCCTGCTATTCTTCTTACGTCGTCAGTCATTCTTGCAGGGGGTCGGCCAATGCTTCATTTGCCAGTTCTTGGGCGCCATTCCAATACTTTTCTTCCCCATCGACCGTCATCTCTTCGACAGATATGTCCTGCCCATTGCCACTTGAGTGTGCCTAATTGTTGGGTAGCATCCACTACTTGAGTTCTTCTGCCAATTTCCTCGTTTCGGATTCAATCTTTTAGCGACACTCCGAGTATGGATCTCTCATAGCACGCTGGGTGACCTTTATTTTATGGGCAAGACTTGCTGTCAGATTCCACGTCTCAGTGCCATAAGTTAATACAGGGAGGATGCATTGGTTAAACGCCTAGTTTTTAGACATTGCGGAATTTTCGCTTTAAAAATGTACTTTAGTTTTCCAAATGCTGCCCATCCCAGTTGTATACGCCTGTCGATACGCTTGTCGGAAAGTTTCACTTTCTTTTTATATAGAAGGAGAGGGCATCCTGGCGATACCAGTCATTTGAGGGACGGTAGAATACTGCCTGGAGAGGATATAAGATAATCACCAGTCAAACTAAGTAACTGATAGGCGCTATCAGGGTCACAACAGAAGTAGAATGTGCGTGAATGTCGGGCCAACGTTTCCGTAACGCATAATCTTAAACGTGCGCTATATGTGACTCTAAGCAAGGAAAACAAACTCCAATATGTGTGCTTATCTTACAATGTCGTTATAAATAATATATCCTTAAATAAATTATCACTTGTAGGGGTCATAGTCAAAAATATATTTGTAGTCTTAGGCTTGGTTACAAATTGTTTCGCCGGTACCTAACCCGGTAACTGAGGCCGCCTCAAGGTCCCTCCGGTCACGACTAGTCCCGATACCACACTATAGGTCGTGTTCTTGTGCATGGACATGCCCAGATACCATACTATAATTATTACTACCACACTTCTATGCATCATAAAACTACTGAGAATTCGTGTATGTACTAAAAATATACCAAACATGTGTATATCACTGTATTTTTTTTTTATTAAATTGTCATGCAATCACTCTTGAATTCGACTCCCAGTGAAGCTCAAAAAATATCACTAACTTAAAATCTCTTTAGATCTACGACTATAGCAAATTGTCAGAATGGTTATAATTCTTTCACCAAATTTAATCAATATTGGACATGAAACGTACTTGATGGTGACCTATTAAGCACACCGCGTGTTGATGGTTAAGTTGAGTCGCCTTTTTAAGGCTATATTTCACAGGTCACGGGAGCGTCTGGAGCTCTGGATAATCAATTTTCTCTTTAGGATAATGATGATAGCAAAAATGTCTAAATATGCTTGGATTGTAGAGCTTCAATTTTTGATAAAGCATGGATATTGGCAACTACCGAAATGTGTAACGAAGGGAACGTTCATATGCTCCAGTAATGGATTAAATACACTTGAAAAAAGTTAAATAATAAGCTCTTTTGAAGCTTTTTATATATATATTTTTGTAAAAGATTTTACTATGAAGATGATGTATAGATATAATATCACAATCTAAATAAATACATTATCATGCTCGAAAAATTCATAAAAATTTTCTCCGACGTCTCTATTTTTATATTTACGGTAACTATTCATTCAATTCAACCAATTCCAAACATTACCCAACTCTTTTTCTTCTAGAGATGCTTTCTTTCCATTCGTTAGAGTCCCGGAGGAAAATTGCTGCTCTCAAACATTCATTTCTTCTTCTTGGCGGTACAATTCACAACCCTGATGACTGTTTTAACTTTGTGTTCCAGATAAGTACACCCGTGCTCGTACCGATCCATTGTTTTTATCCCAGTTGATGCTCGTGGAGCTTCAAGCACTCAATTTAGTACAACGGCAATGGCGCTCCTAAATGGCCTACCAGCACACCTCGATCCTTTTCTTACATCCTTTTCCTCTTTTGTCGATGGTATTGTTCTCCTAGATCTCTATGTTCTTTGACATGCGTAATCTTCTTCTTCTTTTATGTTATTTTTATCATTTATTATCTTTTTGTATGTATTGTATATGTATGCTCTGTTTCTTATAATCTTGTACCTTGAAACTTCGGTTCTGTGTAATAAATTAATAAATAATATCAGTTGTAGTATAATATTTGTATAAGTGTTGGCTAATAAACACTTACACATACTTTTATCCATCCAAAAAAAATACACATAATAATCAACGTTTACTACGGGGAGAGAATCTGATTCGAGAGAGAGAATACAAAAATTCGTCTCCCGGATACAAGAAGTTGTCAAGCATGAAGGCGACTACATCAAAAATGGCTAAATTATCAAGGTTTCTAACCATGTAATATACACTGGCAAGAAATCTCATTACTATGAAAAAAACGCTTACCTTTCTTTTTATATTCCCTATGAATTACAACTCTTACAGTTTTCTCTAGTGTGTTTCAATAAAAAAAATCACGCATGTTATCTTCTCAAATTGAATACATACTCATTTTTTGAAGATTGTACTAACAAGTTAAAATACCTCAATAATAATTTATAATGACCCAATCTGATGGTCTCGGCTAGCTCAAGGTAAATTGTAATGTAGTGTTTGTTGTATGAAAAACGTGAGAAAATAATTTACTAACAAATCATCTTTTAAAGTATTTTAAATTGTTTTTAATGCAAGATTCATTAGTCTGTAAAAATGAATCATTTTGATTCTAAATAAGTAATAACAACCTCTTTACTTAAGAAAGATGACCCCACGTCGCTGGGATCAGCGACACAAAGACCTTTTCAAAAACACATATTTATAATTAAAAAGTTGACAAACTTTCGGTCTGCTCGAGAAATGACGTGTTGTTAACGCCTCGAGCAGACACAGACTGACGGCTGTCGACCGAGCGCTCTTAGTCGGTGACACCCAGCGCCGTAATTAATCCAGTGGCGATCCACAGAATTACACCTGTTAAACAAGCAATATGGTGACACATATAAGTCCGACAAGCGAACAAAAATATAAGAAGAAAGGTCGTATATAGAGGCTTTCGGCACCAGCCTGTAAGGCCTATATCGAGCTGATGTCACTAATTACGAGTGTATACTGTTTTTCTGTATTAGCCATTTCAAATAACGATCACAAAAATATCAATGAAAAGATCTTTAAGCAATATTGTACGCAGACCAAAACTTGGATGGTTTCCCCCCTGTCGCTTACCTCGTGTTGTTCGAAGGATTAAGCCGCCCCTAAGACCAAAAAGTACAATTAATCAACAGCTAAATTGACTGAACTAGTAATTATTTACATGTTATTTCAATTTTCAGTATCCTTAATATACTGCTTCATTTTGAAACCAATAAGTTTTTAAGATATAGATACGTGTATATTATAGTATAAAAATTTACTTATTCCGTTCATTCTCATTCGACATTCCTCTTCTTACATAAATACTTTGTAAAACTTTCAACTGTCACGTTTAGTAAAAAATGTAATTTGAATTACTCGATCTATCGTTAAATAGCCCTTGAAAAGAATTTAATATTTTTTATCAATTGGAAACTATCATTACAATCCAGTACAACAAAATATATTTCGAATTGTATAGTAAATCATTATTATCTGATTATATTTATCAGATATTCAGGGTTACTCATTAAATTAATTAATAGGTGTAAGTCCGAGCTGTTCAGTTCGAGAGACATAGCCAAGTGGTTAAAGCGCACGACTATCACGCAATTTGCCCCTGGTTCAATTCTCTGGGCAGCTTAAATATAGGGTCCGCCAAATAATTTATTTTTTTTGAAAATGGGGCGCTAAGCATCGAGTGTAGCTTCGGCTGTGTGGCACGTAGCGCCGTCTTGTTGAAAACAAATGTTTCCAATATCCTCTTTTTCAATTTTTGTGAAAAAAAATGGCTCGATAACGATCGCCATTGACTGTAACGGCCACTCCTTGCTCATTTTCGAAGAAAAATGGCCTGATTTTCAAAGTAATGTCGCAATATTTCTCAGCGTTGTTCAAGCGTATACACAACCATATTCGTTTAGCGGAAGGATAAAACTAATTATCTGTCAAATCAGACATGAGCTAAGTGTTACCATTCACGAAATAAGCACTAGTTGAAAAAAAATGTTAGATGGCGGACCCGTTACTATTACTAATGGATATTTCTAAATTATCTAAAAACATATATTTTTGCAGTTCATTACACAGTCACGCAGCGTCGAAAAAGAAGAAGATATATGATTGCCAATGATACTGATGCATCACTTGAAAGAATGCATGTCATAGCCTATTAAACTCACTGACGAATGGTTTAATATTAAAAAGCTGTTAAGGTGCTGCTGTTTGAGTAGTTTAGAGTTTAAATCCAGGTAGAGCCTAAAGTTATAGTAAAAAATATTTTATGTCTAATGTGTCTATAAATATCTCCTGAAGAAAGAAACTAAAAAACATTTTTATTCAGATTTGGGAGATTGGTTTTGTGGCGGCACTTTGTGGCAAAAAAATGCTACAGCTAGGGAGAAATTATGATGAAACATCTCCTCACTCTTCTGATTTATACAATAACAATCCGTCACACATAAAAATGCTTGACATAGCTTATTAATGCATCTATTTAGGAGGAGTCGAGGAAGGCCATCTCAGGAAGTCGAGCCAAGTGGATCAACCAAGTTAAGCGTCATGCTTATAAATAATAGAATGGATAGTTAAACGGACAAAACACAGAGGTGTCCTAGACGAGAGTATTTGCAACAAGAGTAAAAAGAACATGAATTGTGCCTTATTTGCCTTCATTGAAAATAACTGCAGAGGATAAAACGAAGTACAAAGTGATTTTTCTTACTCTCCTTTGTTATATACTAATTATATAAAATAATACAATTGTTAAAACCGTACCGTATAAAATCAAATTCAGTGTAGTGCAAAATTGAGAAATCTTGATATCCGGCGGTATTCTACTGTATGTGCTTAAAGAAAACTATAACCTGATTCATTTCAGATGTTGCCTTCAAATACCTCTGAACTGGAATAAATTTATTCAGGAATCTTAAAAATTATCTATGTTAATTATTTTATTGATAACAAAGTATATCCATAGATTAACAAAGTACCTGTGTTGTTTTATATCAGTGTTTCTATAATCAAATTTATTTCAATATTTTTTCGTGTACTTAAAATTTTAAAAATTGTATAATTAATTTTAAGATAAATAATTAAGAATTCAATATTTATTAAATGTATCATTGTATACTAACATTCTTAGAAATATTATTACTAGCAAATTTAACATAAATTTTCACTTAAGTACCAACCGTAAACTATGTTTTTTATGATTTAGTTCTGGAAAACTCGTCGTGAGCTTAGCGTATTATAGTGATAGATGGACGCGGTATGTGAATAGGAACAATTTATATTCATGTTAGAGTTGAGGTGAACGGAAGTGATCATTTATCTGTTTCTTGAAGATATCAAAATTCAATGAAAGAGAAAATACGAATATATCTAATAGATTATTTTAAGCTTATCGATGACAGTATTTTTTATACATAAACACAGTAGAGTAAAGCTGTAATTTATGCTCTCCTGCTGATTTTTCATGAAGCCTGGAAAGCCGTTGGGAACTATAAATAAAATGTAGCTGTGTGATGCTAAGCTGACATCGGATGAGGCGAGAATTATAGCAGCTGACAGATCTTCATGATGGCAGTTCCTGACGACCATATGTGCCAGATAGGTGAGCTGACATATTGATGACGATTATAATGATCATATAAAATAAATTATTTTAAATTACATATTACTTAAGCATATATTATTAAGCATACAACTACAACAGAGGACAGAAGAGAAGCAGACAATATATTAGATTTTTTGCATACTATTATACCTATTGAAAGCTCTATTATTTGTTCTTAAAAAATATAAGCTCGATATTGCATAAATGTTTTAAAATTCGTGTGAATATTGCATCTAAATTCAAACGACATTATCTCAGAATATAGTAACATCCTCCTCTCTCTCAAAAAGGGGTGTTATTCCGTGGCGTGATGGCAGGATGAAGAGCAGGTCAGCAAACAAACACTTTTTTTTAGAAGCACATTGATTTTATTTATATAAACTTTACAAGCTTCCGGCCAAACGGAAAGATACCGCTGGCCGTAACGCGGCCTTGTCTCGCTAAAGGATGGGGAGCGACTGCGTGTAGGCTCGCCGGCGCTGCGCATCTCGCTCAGTAGCCATGTCTATAACTAACACACCCGTGAGCAGACCTGTCCAAAATGACAATATGGTAGACACATATGACAAGCGATCAGAAATACGAGACGACAGATTGGATATCGAGGTTTTCGGTAACAGTCACCAAAGACTACATCATGCTGATGTCAATAGAATTTTGAGTTAATGTAGTTATTCGTTTGAACTTAACGATATTATATTGCCAGTGTGGTAACACTGTTTGTAAAGCACTGCCATATGGAAATGTCCCACATTTGACTTATCTCACACTTTTGATCAACAATTGAATGGACCGGCTCTCGATAATTTCAAGTGCGCTCCGAAAACGGTCAATTAAAATATAATGGCCATAAAACATCAAAAGGAACCGAAGCTCGCGTTATTTCTCTTTCATATTTAAATTACAATTAAGTAGGTACTGGGCAGGTACTTGCTGCTGGTTAGGTGGTTGCGAAAATCAATTAAAATTCACCATTTTTTATGCAGTCGAAACAATATACGATTAAATACTTCACATGCAACGTAACAGTATACTTGGAGCAATGATTTATTTATTTTTATACATTTTCATTGCCATATTATGATTTTATAATAATATGTAAGTCATTGTCATAATGTAACACAGTTTCATTTTTTCTATTATTTAAAAATGTAATATATTTTGTAGCAGCATATACATTAGTGACCACACATGAATTTATATAAAAAATATTCTACAAGTAATTGTTAAAAATTAACGCTCTACTATCCAGCTACAATAGCACATCGTAAGCGCCATTCTCATTAGATCACCGGAGTTAAGCAAAATTGAGTGCAGATCAAAACTTGGATGGTTCACCGATTGTTGCTCTTCTTCGTAGTATCAATCCGGTGGATTGGTTTGCAGCAAAGGAATCTTGCATCCCGATCTCCATTCCTCTCAGTCCTCTTCAGCTCAGCATATAAGCTACAATTTATGTCCTCGAACACTTGCTGCAAATACTCTCGTCTAGGGCGCCCTCTACAGTTACTACCCTCAACCATCCCCTCCACAATGTCGTGAAGAAGACCATCGTGACCGATCCATCGGGCTTGCCTCTCTGAGATGGTTCTTATAAGGTGCCTATCTTCCTTTATTATCCTTGTTTTTGTTTTGATCGTTGCTAACCGCGTGATACTAACAGCACCTTAATACCAAATGGTACAGTTCTCTGGAGCGTCAGACTTACAATCCAATCACCTTCAAAAATCCTATTAACAAAACACCTAAAAATATGCCTCGTATACTACTATACTATAGCTTTCGTATATTCAAGACCTTGACTTCTGCCCTGGGGGTCGTTGAGAACTATATATTTTCCCAGGTGGACCGTCTGATTCAGAGATGTCTTCGGACAAGTCACAATGCTAACTGACAGAATTGAGTGATGGCAATTTGTGATGACCAGATATGCAACTTAAATGAGAAGAAAAAAATAGTTTTTGAGTGATCATAAAAAAATGTTTTTGTAAATTAATTGTGATAAAATATACATATATGGAATAGTATACAAGTATGATTATATGATTTATTTTGTTGCTGAGTCGAATAGATGCATTTATGGAAGTAGCTGAAAAGTTTAGTGTAACAATAAACCTGGGAAACAAGCATTCTCGGGTCATCTTTATTATCAGCCGCAATGGGGAGGCAGAGTTATTATAAAGTCTGGGATACTTCATAATAGAGAGGGAGGCCGTATTACCACCCTCAGGACTTATGACCCTACAACCCAATCTAGAGATTAGCCAAACTCAACCTTTCTCAAAAATTAAGTTCCTCTTCTCTTTTTTTTCAATTTTAAAATTTATATTGAAAAAAAAACCTTGTGCAAAAGATAATTTCAAAGTAGATTGTAATAGAATATATTTTTAAGGGGGCAACCACTTAGGAGGCTGTTTTCTAACCTTTTTGTTATTTTTTGATGGAAAAGATTGATGAAAACAGATTGGATCTTGGAGGTCTTTTTATTTATTTATGTGACTTTATATTCTTCTTTGTAGTATCAATCCGGTGGATTGGTTTGCAGCAACAGAATCTTGCATCTCGATCTCCATTCCTCTCGGTCCTCCGCAACCCTTTTCAGCTCAGCATAAGCGCTACAGTTCATGTCCTCGAATACTTGCTGCAAATACTCTCGTCTAGGGCGCCCTCTACAGTTTCTACCCACAACCATCCCCTCCACAATATCGTGAAGGAGACCATCGTGGCGCATGATGTGACCAATCCATCGGGCTCGCCTCTCTGAGATGGTTTTTATTAGTTGCCTATCTTCCTTGATTATTCTGAGAACCTCATTGTTCGTGACGTGGTCTCTCCAGGAAATTCCGAGAATTCTTCTGTACGACCACATCTCAAAGGCCTCTAGTCTGAGGCGCTTAAAGTCTAGTTTATCTGACGTGCTGCTCATCTTTCTTCCTGCCCTACTTCTTGGGCAAGTCCTTTATCGGGTTCCTGATCTCTGATCTGTCCACACTGCAAGTGCCCTTATTAACATGTAGCAGCGGCTTCACGATGCACTTTGGCAGCAGCGCGGCCGTGGGAAATAAACTTGGGAGGAGCTGAACCAACTCCCGGGCTCATGAATTATTCACAGTCGGAGAAACTGGCGGGGAAGAAATATTATTGTATTAATATCAGGCACCGCAGAACACATACCTAAAACCAAAACTCCAACTGTACGTGCTAGTAGTATTTTTGAACGCAATATTAAAATAACTCAACACAAATATTTTTGTATCATGGCAATGACTTTCAACATTTAACGTCAGCCTGAACCTTCATAATCCTGATTAACGCCATCCTGTCTTCATGCTTCTTGATAATCTGGTCTACTCATGCTGATTCCTCTTGATTTTCTTCTGATGTCTTCTACAACTGTCAGACAGCCATTTTTCACTTCATCGATTATCAACTGATACAATAATTACAAACAAATAAGATCTATTTTATAAAAATACTCGTAGTTCTCTGCTTTGGAACAACTTGCATGTAGGTCATAAAATATTTGTTTTGCCTCTTCTGTGTTCATAGCCAAATAATTCCATAAACGTACGGAGTTTTTAGTTTCATTTCGATTTTTATATTTATATTCATGGTAAGATATTTTTTTAAATTGCTTTAATACAAATTTTAGAAGGTTTTCACTGCTTAATCCATGACTGCACATGGATTAACTCTGATTCCATAAATTTATTGAGCATTGTATGTCATAAGAGAACATAGCAGTTAAAATTTTCATAATTTTATCCTAGAAAAGTGGCAAGTAAAATACACCGATTGTCTAATTTTCATAGTTTTATGTAAATTTAATGTTATTTAATTATTATTTTGTCTACGATTGTTATTTAACAGTCTTACTTTGTAATTTAAAATTGACATTAAAAAATTAATCATTAAACATTGCAAAGTGTCTATTTTTTCCTTTTAATCATGCCAACATTTTAAACGTTTAACATTCCACGCGTTCGTCATATCTTATTGCAGGTACACTTATAAAAGAATCAATTGCAACATCGCATATTATTCTATACGTTTGTAGTTTTTTTATTACATTATATTATATATTGCACTCTGGTACGTATTGTCATAGCAAAGCTCAACGAAACGAGCCAATAAAAGAAATACTGCGCAATGAATAGAGACCGCATTCCTGGATCTTACCAAGCGAAGGTCGAGTAGAGTGGAGGCCTCTAGCGACCTTTGGCTGTAGAAGATTAGAAAGGAAGAACGATACCAGCATCAGCAGTTGGTTTCGAGCAGACTATGGAAGGAGCAGTTGATGACGCATAAGGTCATTGAGATCAGCAGACAATCTGTGAACTGAGAAACAATGCAAAAACATTGACTTTTCATGGCTAGTAAATATGCATAAAATAGAGGTTATGTTGCGTACACAATTATTGAATGATTTTTTGTTTGATAAAGAATTTTTCTTCATAGTTTTGCGATTGTCTATGACCAATGGGCATATACTGTTTCCGCTACCGATTTGATAAATATCATTAACATCATCATCATTAGGAGCCTGAAGGCCAGAAAAAAAAGTGTGTTATTCTAATAATATTTTCCAACCATGTCCAACTACATCTCTTGACTACTGTAAGGTGTAACGAAGCCGTGTCCACTGCCTTACCTAGTCATCCTCCACAAAGTCAAACTGTCGGTCCTTCAATAATCTTCACAAACACCTGTTCTCAAAACCCATTATATGGATTAATTAACAATTATTAAGGTGCCAATATACAACTGGGATGGGCAGCATTTGGAGAACTAAAATACATTTTTAAAGCGAAAATTCCGCAATGTCTAAAAACTAAGGCTTTTAACCAATGCATGCTCCCTGTATTAACTTGGCGCAGAGACGTGGAATCTGACAGCAAGTCTCACCCATAAAAATAAAAGTCACCCAGCGTGCTATGGAGAGATCCATGCTCAAATTGTCGCTAAAAGATAGAATCCGAAACGAGGAAATACGCAGAAGAACTCAAGTAGTGGATGCTACCCAACAAATAGGCACACTGAAGTGGAAATGGGCAGGACATATCTGTCGAAGAGACGACGGTCGATGGGGAAGAAAAGTATCGAAATGGCGCCCAAGAACTGGCAAACGAAGCATTGGCTGACCCCCTGCAAGATGGACTGACGACATAAGAAGAATAGCGGGAGTGACGTGGATGCGAAAGGCGGAGGATCGAAGAAGGTGGAGACTCATGCGGGAGGCTTACGTTCAACAGTGGACAGATACAGGCTGACAGCAGACAGCTTTTGAGCTGCAGTAGAACATACACATTGTCTAACTTTATATAATACTCATTGTAACACGATAAATAGCAAATTCAACTTATTTAACTAAATATCTGTTCATTATACAACTCAATCATCCACTTGGATTTACGTAGTGCTCACAGAATGACTTTCGTTTATAATTTTTAAATTAATTTTAATTAAAAAATTAACAAATCAAAAATATTTAGTTTTGATTCACAACTTATATTTAATGATTACATGTTTCGACCTCCCTGGCGACCATCTTTAATAATTCAGGTCTCTAAGGAGGTCGAAACATATTATCATGAAAAATAAATTTTTGAATCAAAAGTAAATATTTTGAATTAGTTAATTTTTAATTTAAATTAATTTTAAATTATATTTATGCAGTTTCACCGAGTATTTTCGGACGATAACCTTAATGTTATTTCGTTTATAAGCTAATATGAGTATAATTTTTTCAGTTTTTGCAACAAATGCAAATTAGTTTAAAAAATGTATTAAGAAAAAATAAACATAAATATTTTTTCTACGATATAGGTTTATAAATTATGTCGTTAGTTAAAGGGTCAAAAGAACTAAAAAACGTTAACTTATACACAAATTTACAACTAGATTCTGAAAATTACTTAAAATCGCATAAAGAGGGAGGGGGTATTCTATTTTATATTTTTATTTATTTAAATTTTTAATATGATTCATCGACAGTGTGATTATGCTCGTCAATTACTTTTATTCAAATTATCATTTTGCGATCATTATTGCTTTGTTGATAAAAAGTCATTAATCAGTTCAACGGATAAATTATTATTCATAATGCAATATGTTTTTCAATACATATTACTTCACAATTACTGTTCAATTAATTTTGTTACGCCATTTCAATCCTGATCAGTTTTTGATTGATATTTTTAAATACGTCAATAAATCATCCATCTATGTAATAAATATATAAGCTTTAGTGTACGAGTATCTTTGTACAGGGAACGGGAAAAAAAGCTGTCGGTTTTCTTCGTTGTTTTGATTTAAAAGCGTCAGCTTTTTTTGCCGTTCCCTGTTCTTATGCTTTGATTTGCGTTATATGTTAATTTCGGTGATCAAACGAGAACTGCACTTACAATGTGCTATTGTTATTGGTCAATCCAAATATTTATAACGCTTTATAATCTTCAAATGAAAGCTCTCTTTTTATGTGATCTATGTGCTAACATAAAAATGTACCAAACTTAGTGGTGCTTGAATAGTATGACATCTCCCGTCTAATAAAACCGACTCCCAATCGTCATCGGAACGCGTGGTGAATAGATGAAAAACAGGTCACAAAGCAAAGAACTCGTCAAGAAACTCATTGAAATTTATTTTAAATAAAAGAACTGATGAAATTCTGTCGTCTGCCCGGGATGGAACAATGCCGTATCCCTCACAGGTCCCGGACAGACTCTGACTGAGGACGCCGACAGTAGTGACAGTCACTGCGCCTAATTTAACCTAGCGCATGTCTATGTAATTAATTGCGCCCACGTGACAGGTAGCGACCTGTCAAAACAAATGGCTACTCTAAACACCGCGTATTATGTTACTTAAATCTAAAACATAGACTACCATTTATATATATGTGTGTGTCAGACGAGCAAACAAAAATAAGAGACAGAAGATCGAGGCTTTTCGGCACCATATTTTATTCATGATCTTTCAACCGTGCATCCACTGAGGTAGCAGGTGTATATATATCAGAAACCAATTAGCAAGCAGACGTCTCAGAGCACCCTGTTTACACAAAAGAGGGATCTCCCAGCGCCACTTTTATCTGGTTCTTCCCCTTTGCATCCAGCATCCATTTTCCACATAAATAACCTTCTTTATTCACCCTCTATCCCCATCCTGACAATTGGCTGAGCTTCACCGCCTCACCTGATGTCGTGTGTGATGAAAATGCATATTTGAACGCTACATTGTTTTTTATGCGAGCGCATCAAACAAAATGCAAAAAAGATAAAGGGAAAAACCTTAGTGTGAAATATATGAAACGGATACATATCCACATGCACCTAACCCTACATTTAGAAATATATTTATGCCTATATAATTTCACATCATTATCATCATGTGTGTTTTCCTAACTGGAACATATGGTAGTCATCGTCTCATCCCATGTCAGCTCTGCTTCCCACAGCTGCACCGAGTAAGTTCCATGTATAGTTCCTGGGCTTGAGCCGCCTCTTGCGACACATTAATCCAGGCCTCGGAATTTTTGGGCTAATTGCCCCATTTTCTTAAGGAAACCGATTGACAAATCGCCCAAGAATATACCTCGGATACTACCCTTTCTTCAAGTACTCAGACTTCTACTCTGGAAGCTATCGGGATATGTTCCCTAGTGGACCTTCAGGTGCAGATATGTCCTAAAAGGAGAAATGGACAGTGGCAGCTGACAGAACTAAGTGGTAGCAATTTGTGGTGACCATATGTTCCATATATGAAAAGGATATGAAAAGAAGAATAGTTCCTAACGGCTTTTCAGTGCGACGAGAGTCAGGGAGCTTGAAGAAAGGCAGCTGTAGCTTATGCTGTCCTGCGGCATTTGAAGTACATGTGCGCAACTAGGCACTACTTGGTATTTTGTAGGACTGTTGTATGGAAGACTACATTGTCCGTTCCCTAGCCTTCGTCAAAAGTCATTATATGAGTATTCTACGCATGAAACATTTTTCAAAACCCATAATACGGCTGCATAAATTTATGATGAGATGGCAAGATTCGCAGCCGTAAAGAATCGGCTTTACGGCACAAGAAAATAATTGAAAAAATAATAAAATTCCATCTAATGTGTATAAAATATTAATAAATCACTTAATAAGATACCAAAGAAAAAACCAATCGATAAATCAATACACAATAGCAACGAAAGCGAATAGTCACTTTCGTTTCAAATATTTTCAAATACACCTAAATAAATTGGTGAAATTATTCGGTCGATTAAAAGCTATTTTTCCACCGAGTTGGCCGCAAAAGGAACGGAAGCATTTCGAGCACTAAGTGAAAAAATGTAATTGAATAAACACCGAATGGGTTTGGAACAAGCGAACAGAAATAATTCAGTATTATTATTGCGCGGGAGATGCCTCGCAGTTCAGCCAACTTAACAATCTCAAGCCGAGAATTTTTTCAAACGCGTTATTCTATTATTTTTTTCCAAACGAAAATGATTAATTATTTATTATCTGGTAGGTATAATATTTGAACAAATTACATTATGTTTTGTTAGAATGTGATAAAATGTGTGTTCAATTCGTTTTAGATTATTTTTTTGACACATACTCAATAATTAATTTAAATTTGTTATATCGTTTGTGTAATACTTAAATCCACTCTTAATTTATACATACATATAATTAGTATGAGAAAAAGCCACAAGATAGCTTTGCTTTATAATTAACCACATTTTGTTTTAAGAAGCATTAAAACCCAGATAAGCGATCACGAATACCTGAATAAGAAATAATTCAAAAAATAGAAACAATTTTATTGACATCAGCATTATATAGCCCTTGCTGACTGGTACCAAAAACCTCGATGTACAATCTTTCGTCTCTTATTTCTGTTCGCTTGTCGTACATGTATGTGTCGCCATATTGGCGTTTTGGACAAATCCGGTCACGGGTGTGACGTAAGTTATATAGATCGCCACTTGGGCGCTGGGCGACAGCCCATCACGAGGGCGCTCAGTCGTGTGCCGATTTCGGCTAGATCGCATTGTATTGTGACCCGGCCTGAATGCTGTGGTCCGGGCCATATGTTTGTAAAGTTATCGAAGTATATATTATATCAATGTGCTTTAGAAAAAGTCTTTGTGTTGTTAATCTGCTCCTCATCCTGCCATCACGCGACTGAATAACTACCTTTTAAAGAGAAAAGGATGTTAGTATGAATAGCATAAAATAAACGGTGACCATCTAAATTAAATGATTTAATGGAAAAAGTGATTTTAATTTAATTACTTTTTTAATAACACTCAAATTGTCAATATAAATAACATTGCTATTATTTATATAGATACAAAGATACATTGAAAAATATATGTTTAAAACAAATGAGCAAGAAATTTGAAATATGCACTTTTACTAAATAAGTCAAAGTAAAATAAGTGTTTTATAAATGACATGAGGGACAACTTGGTACTACTGTTTTTGCCTCTTTGGAAAAACCTTTCTAATCCTTCCTTCGTTCTCACAAGCCCTTACTATTGAACTATAATACCATCATCTGAATAACACGGGAAGTTAACGGTACTGAAATTTAATAATAGTAATGTAATAAAGGTAACAGAAAATAAGTGTAAATCATTTATTTTCTGTTACCTCGCTCACTCTAACCTTGCATACAATTTGCAGGAAATCCCGAAACTGATATTTTATATATTACTTTTATGTGTAAAAAAACAATCAAAAATACAAAAGTACCACTGTACGACAAAGTTTAAACTATCAGGTATGAAATATTTTTAAGCGGTTTGCATGCGACGAGAAAATTCGTTTAATTTTGGCATATTCCGCTGAATAATTTTCCGATCAAATGCATTTTATTGTGCGGAGAAACTTTCCCGGTGCCTGCGGTTTTTCTCCGAGTGAAAGAATATTATTTATCACCTGTTGACTTTGCGCAAAGGAAAATGCCAATTTTCCACCGTCTCGGGATTAGGATTTTCGATCGGCTGCCTGAAAAAGCGACAAAGTATGCGAGCGCGCTCTGAAATATGCGGGAATTAATCGCTACATTATTTAGAATTATTTTTAAACGAAATTTCACAAGAAATATTTGAAGCAAAACGAATTTATTTAAATAACTAGAACAGTGTTCTACGACCTTAAATAATAAGCAGACTGAATATAAATGGGAAGAATATTTCGCGGACCTGCGCTTTCTATTACAAAGAAATCGTTGTTAATAAAATATAAATTTATATTATAAATCATAAAAAAATGGTTACCTACATGTTTTAAAAAATAAAAACAAAAATAATTTAAGCCTCATAATTATAAACCAATAAAAAACGTTTTATTTTTAACAGTGGAATGATTATACGACCAAATATTAAGTCATTATACTTTTTTTTTTAAATAAAAATTAATTATTCTTTTTATATAATTCTTCGTTTTTGTATTATTAAACGACATGTTTTGGGTCGTCGGGTAGCCATTGTCGAGTCAATTAGGCAAGAATGAATACGCACAATTCCTTGCCTAATTGACTCGACAATGGCTACCTGACGACCCAAAACATGTCGTTTAATAATAAAAATTGGCCTGTATTTCTTAGTTCAGTAACTAATTCAAGGTTTTGACAGTAAGTTAAATCAATTTTCATTAAATAAAATCAATAGGCAGTATCCACTGTGTCAGTGTGACTGTGGTCAGTTATAAAATTAAAATTTCAGTAAAATATTAGTAAAAATTTATGTAAAATAAATTAATAATTAACACATATAATGGATACCTAACCTCGCCTCTTATTAATTACCATTCATTAATTATTTCCTGTCAATTTATTATTTTTCTACTGCCGATTGATATTTTTCTACTGCTAAACGATTATTCTTACTTACCTTTTTAGGTGACTGTTAGCTGAACGTTTGATAAATAATTACCACCCATTAATTGAATTTGATACTAAAAAAAAAAAAATTGCCATGAAAATTGTGGAACAATTTCAAAACAATATTTTATTTTTATTTTGACATTATATAAGTATAGAATTATGAACTTTTTTACTTATCTTTCGTTCAAATAAAAAAAACATCATCGATTTAAAATTCATTATAAATTGATAGCTTTCATTCAATTGATGATTATGCATTAATACACTATATTTTCGTATTATATTTACTTTTCCAACCAAACAAATTCCATACAGATCCCGTAAAAACCGAAACTTTTGATTGATTGCCTCTTTCATTTCGTACGTTGAACTTTTTGCATTTTTCTTTTTCCCGCCACAGACCATAGAGAATAGAATGGAACACCTTTCGGGCGCTCCATAGAAAACTTCTCTGCCTATTCACACAATTCTATCATCCCCCAACGTCTCTCACTCTCTCGTTTCTCTTCATTCAAAAGAATTCTATAATGGGCAGATTAATGAACGGACCGTGAAATTTTTGACAGATGCGTTTTTGCATTTTTAAGCCCACAATTAGGACGTTTTTTTTTCTTTGCTTGCCAACACTAGAGTGGTATCAAGGTGTTTTGCGATAAGAATGCCTCAATTGATAGAGTATGGAATTCAGTAAAAAAACAGATTTAAAAAATATATAGTAACTATCCAGCGACAATAGCACATCGTAAGCGCGGTTTTCGTCATATCAATGAATTTAAGCAACATTGGACCGGACAAAACTTGGATATATCTACGCCTGTAGAGACATGTCATTTAAGATGACGTTTACTGTAAGTTTTTATGTGTGTATCAATTGTTGAATTATAGTTAGGTATATGTATTGATACCAAACATCACGTGTGTGACGTTAGCATCAAACCTATCCAACAGGAACGAAAAGCGCAGTGAAAATACTCCACGGAATATTAAGATTTGAATTTGGAACAAAATTTGAATTCCTTTGTTTTTCGAATATCTTTGCTTTTTTTTTCAATCGTATTCAATTGTTGTCCAACTTTTACGAAGTGTGTCGCCAACAACAATTCTGAACAAAATTGATTATTTTAGACCGCTCATCTCGTACTTTGATGATAATTTGTCTATTCTATTTGATTTCAAATAAATAAGAGTAACACGTAGTGCCGTGACTTCTCTTAATTACCCTTTGGTATCAGTATGCATATAACAATCTGCAATTCTTGTAGAATACTCGATATAAGGTGTGAGATATATCCGCTACACTCCGCCGGAAAATCCTCTTAAGAATTTCCATGTGCCTCAAAAATCTCAACGTCGCAAATTTATGGCGGGACTTGAAATTTCTAGTCGCGTAGTCTATGTCATATTCGGTATAATAATGGTGGCGATCTCTCTCGAATATGCCTTTTTCCGCGGAAAATATGCTGTAACATCCACACACTAGAAGCCATATTGTTGGGTATATTCCTCATGTCCTACATATTTTTTATATAAACACGTACAGAAAAACACCGCCACAAGGTAAAAGATAAATAGTTACGCACAACTTAACAAATAATCGACTGTACAAATTTAGTTTTTTTTTACCATCAGTAATATCAAATATATTATGTCTAGTATCTAGTAACAGTAATGCCTTTTTTGTTAGTCGATCTAAGGAGAATAGATACTTTTATTTACTGACTAAAAAGCATTCTTCCTGAAGATATTTGAGATCAATATTGCATAAAGAAATTTATTAATCAATAAAATGTTGTCTAATTTAGAGCTAAGATATAAATGTATCGGCAAAATGTCATAGAATCCAAAAATCTTCTATAAATATTTCTCTACATGGTTGACATATGTCGTTTCATGAAGAAAAGTTTTTCCAGCTCCTTCTTTAACCCCACAGACAGGCTATAGAATACCCTCTTAGCATCTTTGTTTCTTTCCACAAACAATCTGAAACGCGCGCACAACTACTACACATCCTTCCCACATGCAGCGTCCATCCGATTTGATTGAAATTCATGGAGTTTGTGAATGACCTTCTGTCTCCAGTATCTATAAAAGATTGAATCCGAAACGAAGATATCCGAACAAGAACTCAAGTAGTGTAAAACTCAAAGAATAAGCACACTCAAGTGGAAATGCGCGGGACATATCTGGCAAAAAACGACGGTCGATGAGGAAGAAAAGTGTTGGAATGTCGCCCAAGAAATGGCAAACGGAGTGATGGCCGACTTCCTGCAAGATGGACTGACTACTTCATAAGAATTGCGGGAGTAGCCTGAATGCGGAAGACAGTGGTGGAGACTCATGCGGGAAGCCTACGGTGAACAGCGGATGAATACAGGCTGATGATGATGATGAAGACCTCCTAAGAGTGCCCTTTTGTTTGTATTTAAATAAAATTAGCATATGGGGGTATTCAAATATCAATAAAATCAGGCATCATATCTGTGTCAACTAGAGTGATATTCACACCAAGTCGGATTTTTTTTTTAATTGATTTACAATTTTTTTTATCATTTATCATCACCGGAAACAATCCATCGTCTCTCCTCGTGACAGTCGTGCACTTTGCCACTGTGCCTCACGTCCTAGCACACGCTGTAGTATACATGGGATTCGATCATGGCGCCGGATCACGATCTCTTGTCAAATTGCTCGGGCACGTGACCGACTGCACCGGCCCTGGGTTGGGGTGAGTTTATAAATAATGTAAAAAAGATAGATCGCCTCCCTAGTCCCTCCCTGTGAGTGCCTGAAAAGAGTAGAAAAGAGTAGACTACAAGAAGAGAAACAACAGCTCTTAAATTATTTTTCTGATAACTTGGTTGCTGTAAATTGAAAGATGGAATGGACCAACTAGAATATTTACCTAATACATTTTATGATTCTATCAGAGGGAAAACCAGAGTATCCATATTTTCAAGATCAGTGTTGTACACACATATTTTATTATTATATATTTCTCATTACTTGATTCCATATATATTTCAAAGCAACTCTTAACACGTTGTTTGTTAATAAAACCGTGTAATAAATTATAAATAGTGACATCAGCATGTTGTAGTCCTTGCTGACCGTTACTGAAAACCTCGATATACAATCTTTCGTCTCTTATTTCTGGTCGTTTGTCGTGCATTTAGGTGCGCCGTGTTGTTATTTTGGACGGTTCCGCTAACGGGTGTGTTAGTTATAAAAACCACCGCTCGTGGCGCGAGCGAAAGCCGAGACCGCGCGCGGAGATCGCCAGTCGGTCCCCACCCTTTAGCGAGACAAGGTCGCGCTACGGCCAGCGGTATGTTTCCGCTTGGTCGGAAGCTTGTAATTTAACGTAAAGTATAATCAATGTGCTTCTAAAAGAAAGTCTTTATCTACTGACCTGCTCTTCATCCTGCACTCACGCGACGTAATAACGCCCCTTTTTGAGAGAGGAGGATGTTAATATTTATTTTATTTTATATTATTAATAAAATATAATATTTGTAAGAATGCAAGTAAGAAATAAATTATTTAATAAAATCACTTCATAGTGTATCATCCTATGTATAAAACAAAAAAAAAAAGAAATACACACATTTCTAAATTAATTTAAATAATAAATGACTTAATTATACTGCTAGATATCTGTAAAAGTGAAAAACTTTCGTTTACTTTCAAATTCTAGTAATAAACTATAACAGTTATTTGAGGAATCAATCTACAGTCTTAACTAAAGGTATTGCTATAGCGAAAAAGAAAATTATTCGAAACACCCTTACATTGCAGGAATCGTTTAATATTTGAAAATGGGAGAATCTAGTGAAGGGGAAGCCATGGTTCACGTAGTTGCGACAATTACCACAAATATCAAATGCTACAATTTCAATACTCTACAAATCATAAAAGACTCACTAGATCTCGTACGGGTTGCGAAGGTGTATGAAAACAAGCAGCAAAGCAAACGCGAGCCTCTCCTTGCGAATCTTGCCCAAAATCACTGCTTTTATCATTTATTGAAGTCCAATCAGCAATCTAAATGCGAGGATATCTACACCAAGTGGTGCAATGACGATCAGCGCGTATTATGAATAAAACGCTTTCAGAGTAGATAATTATACAGAGTGGCGCAAAATTATTCATCCAACGATAATCATCCATACGACTGACTGTCAACAGGCATTAACTGATGTTTGCACTTGTGTAAGTCTTTCACTATAATTCACTGCAAGGTCCGTCTGGTGATGCCTAATTACGTCACCCGTCATCTGCTTGATGTTTTTTCGTTCTCAGCGACATTGGCAGCCACAGCCGCGATTTTCTCGGCCGAATGACGAGTCCGGGAGGCGGCCACGTTCTGTAAGGTCTCCTGTAGTTCCAGTCCGTTCAAATCAATTAGACAAGCGCCGGAATGTTTGGCCAGTTGGCGTGACACGATTAGGAAATCGATTTCGAAATTATTATAGCACCATCGATTATTGATCAAAATAATAACACAATTATTACATGCTTTTTATTTATTTTGTTGCTCTTTGTTATTTATGTTTGTTAGAATAAACGCCAATACGCACGTCTCGAAATCACATTATGGCGCGAATGCAGTGCTGCCAACATATTATTATTCCGAGAGGGGAGGGTTGTTCAAGATTTGTCGGTCCCTAACGGGCTATAAATTTTACTATGAAGACAGCCTAGAGCTCTAGACGAGCTGCGAATCTGCAGCGAATCGAATGCATTATAAATAATTTAAGCGTATAGGAGAAACGGCGCGTTTTTACGGTAACAATGAAATAAAAGAAGAATATTTAAATAGATCACTAAATTATTTTAAGTGTTTTATTATTTTAGTTAAAGGAGTAACTAAACGCAAGATCCATATTCTGGGTGTTTGTTTTATATGGTATCCGAAATGAGAATATACGACGAACTCGATGCTACTGAAAGAATTGGCACACTCAAGTGTCAATGGAGAGTAAAAATTGACGAAGAAGAAGGTGTTGTAACATGCCCAAGAATCGGAAAAAATATATATATATAAGTACGTATATATGAAAATATTACTTAAAAAGTTCGGATCTTCATTTTAACAAAACCTCATCACACTCGCATAATACACCATAGCAAACACGCTGGCGTGACTGCCTAGCAACATAGCATGACTCAAACTTCATCGTCGTGTTGCGTGTTGTAACTTCATAATATTTACTAATATGTATTGAGAATTATGCAAAAAAATATTTGATCGGGATATGAAGGAACCATATACTATAGATCGAGGAAAATAACTGGGGAACAATTTATGCGGGATTTTTTAACATTGTTTCATATGGGTGTTTGCTGAGACCAATAAAAATTAAAAAATAATGCGGAAAAACGATAAAGGCGAGAACGAAATAATGGGGTTCCACTGTATCTTCTTCAAACCCACTGCATTGGAGAACAATCAAATATGATGAAATATGTTTTACATACTTTTTCAGGCTTTGAGAAGAGATTTCTTGGGATAAGGTGATGTAAGCTCCAACTAGGCAGCAGTTAATAATAAGTAAAGGTAAAAAAGAGTAGCATATTTTTTTAGAATATATTTTTATTTTATTATAATATTCAGTTTAGTGTTTATTGATACATTTTATAAGTAAATAAAAGCAATAGTAAAAATAATTAAACCAATTTTTTATAACTAAAAAGGCATAAAATAATTCATATCATGTTTCAAAGTGATTCAGTAAAAAATAATATCAGATAAAATAGAGAAAAATTTAAGAAAAAAAGACAAAATTGTAGAAAAATAAAACATAATAAAAAACTATGTCTTCTTTTTCTTCCTTGCTGGCCACCACAAACTTGTGTAAAAATATAGTTTGTAAATAAAATAATTAAGCAAGGTTGCAATAAATTTATTATTATAAAAAAAAAATTTAAAGACTTTGGTTTTTTCTTGTTCTCCCTAATATATAAAAATGTATTGTAATTTTTCAAAGGAAATTTCCTTCAGATAAACGAAAAAATATTCTACCATATGATCTTACAATTTATGATTTAAAAATTAAATTATCAAAAAAAAACGAAAGTGTCTTTCAAATTATGAGAAGTTCGTTTATTTATATTTAAACTATTTGAAGAATATTTAAAGGTTAGATTAATAGTGTACAAAAACTGTCTTTTTAGTTAGTAAGGGCGACCCCACGTAAATTATAAGAACTTGGTAATGTAATTTCATAGTTTTTAACAAGTCGATTTCGAATTGTGGCTACCCAAAAGCCATACTTTCAAGTGGGTAATGATTCGTTTTGTCTTGTCTCTTTTCATCATTATACAAAGTGTTGATATGGTCATGACAACACTATATTTGTGTTAGATTAAACTTGAGACATATACGGATAATTATGCCAGTATAACTGTAAATTATTCCATTTTACGCTCCTGTGGGCATCCCTTTTGATCTTTATTTATGTATATATTTTGTAAAAAATGTCTTTTATTCATTCAAACCAAAAAATATTCTCCCTAGGATTTCATTAAAAAAGATATGTATTAAACAGACAATACTTTCAAAAATTGGAATAAGTCTTATCATATTATTTTATGTCATCTGCCATTCAAATATGACTCAATCCTACCAAGATTGGACTGTGACAAGGTATCCATTAAAAATCAATGAAAGTGTTGGTTTTTCGGAATTTACTATGAAATATGGGTATATTGCGTTGACTATTATGTCTATGTCTATCAATAGACAATGAAAGATGCGCTTAGATTGATTTTTCTTCGTGATTAAATAAGAAAATTCAAATTCATAAATTTCAATGTACACGATTACTACTAATTTGTAATAAATAGATTATGACCTGCATATATATGTACATTATAAATATTATGCAAGGATTTAACTTATTTTGAATTATTTATTATGCAGATAACGAATCACTCGTTCTATAAGAGCAAACCAAAAATAATAATTTTTATGGATATAGTTTTTTTTTCAGAAAATCTATGCTTTTTTATATAAGTTTAGGACAAATATTCAATTATGTAACATGTTAACTATCACATGAAAGTATACTTCATTTTAATTAGAGATAAAACAAATTCCCTTTATTTATAAAAGTGTTATTTTTTTAATTACTTTGTCTAAATTAGATCGGCAGTCTATTCATTCAAACGGAGCAATGAACTACTTTCTGCAGTATGAAAATGAGGAAAATTATCCATGCTTTTTTCCCATTGGGGAAAATTGTTTACTTACAGATCATTATTAAAGCATAATTTATCTAAAAACGACAGTCGTAACTAAATATGCAAATATGGCAGCTACTGATGTATTTTCTGGTTTTTACATTTTTATTTAAAATAATGTGAATTTGTCATATTTCCCATGAGAATTTTTCAATCCAGAGATTAGATTACTACAATTCAAAATATACAAAATATTGTTTAATAATAAATGTTTCAAAAACTGAAATTAAATTCACTCCCGTTTAATGTAATCTACTTAAAATTAAACAATTTATGATTAGATATAATATACAAGTCTTAATATACACCATATTTAATTCCATTTCTACAATGGCAACACATGATACCATAGATATTTAACTCATTCAAAAAAGACCAGTTATTCGATTTTTTTAAAAGCTTTATATTATTATCATTAAATTTAAAAGCCATTCACTCTGCCCCTATAAAATGTTAAAAAACTAGACAATACACTCGCATATAATTTTATATTTATTATAGGGATGGCTAATCATGTTAAATGTATAATATTATATCTTTTCTGATACATTTTTACAAAACGTCCCAATACATTTTAACTATAATTTCACTCTATCACAAATTTCCCCCACATTGTATATATACATAATAATTTTATATATTGACATAATTTTGATTACATAGTAAAACATCTCTCGATAACAATAATTTAATGGACCTAACTTTGCAGAATTCCCCTACCAATAAATATATATTTTATGTGGTTAATTTAAAAAAATTGGTTACTATCTATTACAAAATATTTAACCTTTCCTTCCCTGTGATGTGTATCTTCTACACATTTCTTCTAATAACCATCAATATCTCTATAAATATAATAAATACAAGGTTAAGATTGTAGGTATTCCTCCATAATATATTTACGCATTGATTTAAAAAATACATGGCTAAGCCCAAAAGCCAAAATATGAATTTTTAGATTATCCACCAAAAAATTTTTTTTGTTAAAATTATCTAGAATTCTTACTTAAGTGCATTTTGATAAATGTTTATTGTTTTTCAATGGCCTTTGTTTTGCTCATATTATTTTGTTGTTTTCATCAATAAATTCCCTTTTTACATTAATGATTTCCAAAACACATATACCCATCACACAATTCATATCCACCTTTTCACTCACTCTTTGCTTTATATAGAGCCAATACTCACTTTATTAAATGACTTGAAAATGGCCATTCGACGTGGTTGAAACATATCGTCTACAAATATATTGTGGGATAAATTCTAAAAATTATTTTATTTATATCTGATATAATATTTTATTGCAATAATACAAATTTGTGTGGAATATTTAAAAAAATCAATGCTTTCATTGGAAAGCGAAAACAATTACAGATTTTAAGGTTTTTTGAATAAAATATTTTGAAATTATTCATGCCAAATGTTTGACTTTTGTGCTTATTACATATTGATATCTAAATTACATGAAAATATAACACTTTTGTGCGTTTGCATCATTATTTATATTCAATATGGACTAGGACGAATTCTGCAAAATTGCATTTTTTAAAATGACATCAATAGGCCTTTCATTCCTCAATCAATGGCATTGAAACTGACCAAACAAGCATATTTTATAAATGTAAACACATACAATATTTATAACCAGATAAAAAAAAACTTGCCAATTTTTTTATTTGTATTATGTGATATGCGCTTAAAATGTAGAGCATATGGACACCACAAAAAACCCCTACAATCTAGATCCGGTTGCTATTTAGCAATAACAAATAAGAAATTAAGAAATACATTTATTGTGTAGAAAAATAAAAAAAAACATTTGTATTTATTTCAGGTTTGCCATGAATATTTTTTGTTGAACAGCCGTTGTAGATCAGAACTCAGGAGAGTCGGGCTAATCATCCAATATCCTTTTTATAACTTTGTTTGCTTAATTTGTTCTGGAAGGCCATCAGGAACTATGCATAATATGTATTCGCCGGTACTGCCGAGTGCAAAGATGATATATGGTGAAAATTTGTGGCGACAAAATGCTCCAACTATGGCGCATATATTTAAATATATATATATATACGTTACCTAAAACAAAATGCAGATTTTTTTCAACTTTTGATTTCCTTTAATAAATTACTTCACGGATAATGTATATTTTCTAGATTTGATTCTTTTGGTTTATTAAACCGAGAGTCATTCATATCATAAAACTAATCAAATGATCAATGATCCTATCTACTTGATACGTAAATGACAAACTCTAGTATTAATGGAATCATATCTCTCCTTATCGTTTTATGAGACGCATAAAAAAATCACAAACTTCAGAAGGAAGAAAATATTTTTTGAAATTGGATTATAAACTAATAAAAAGGTGGGAGTAAAGACCTATCGCTTGGCAAAGGTGCCTAGTGGTAGTTTATGGTGATCAAATGCTATAAATTGTAAACGTATATGACATAAAGAAATTACAGGGAACATTGTTTGCCACAAGGTATACACATTAGAGATAATAGAAGTTCCATTTTATACCAGAAAATCAATAATATTTCAACTTTAAGCGCCCAGTGGTCCCATACGGGACCGCGAAGTTGGGTCATTCAATGCCCCAGCAGGCCAATGTTTGTAATGCTCCGTCGCGCATTAGATTCTTCCATGAATTTACTTTAGTACTATTATTACAAATTAATGTAATCTGATTGTGAAATAAACCATAAGCACTCCTGTATGGGACCGTAGAGCATTGAACGACGCAAATTTGCGGTACCGTAAGAAAACCACTGGGCGTTTAAAGGTTAAGAGTGTACCATAAGAAAAAGGCCTTCAAGGCGTCGAAGACATAAAAAACGTTGCTTGATTTTCTGCCCATAAATACCCACTACTGTGAGCTTATGTAGTTATGTATTAGTAAAAGACGCTTAGTCTTGGCTTGGTAGTTGTTTTTAATAGTTTTTCCACTCGTCGCTACTGCCATATATGACCTTCATTTTGTGAATAATATTTATTTGCTAAGGATTCTACGCCTATAAAAATTTATTGTCAGTTATTAAAAGCGTACTGAGTGCCCATCGGTTTCAAAAGAAATTAATCCATCATAAACCACCACCAAACCAAGACTAAACGTCGTAGACAGCTAAGAATAGTGGCATTTGTAGGCGACGAATCAAACTACACACAAGTGTTGCCGTATTTTACATTAAATCATCCTTCGTGCCTTCAGTGTCTTTTCTAATGCACCACTTACACTTAAATGTTTTAACATTGTTTATTTTTGACTGGACGCGTTTCACTTTCTGTAATAACGAAAATTATATGTAAATCAGAGAATATTCTATATTTAATCAATCACTACTATGATCATGCAGTGTCACCAATAATTTTAGGTTAACAACCTTAACGTTATACACATGTCAAGTGGCTACTGTCGGTTTTCCTCAGGTGTTCCGACTGTGACTATGTCATGGTGCCGTATCTGTTGTTGTCTCCCGTGCCCCAGGTGTTGGGGGAACCCTCGTCCTGCGACTCTCCGAGGTTCAGCGAGTTGTTGAAACTCTCGCGTAGACGCTCCCAGAACGTTTTGTACTCTAGGTCGGCATACTGCTGCCCAAAGTTAAAGTCGGCAACCTCCACAGTGTACCTGAAATTATTGAATAATAATTATATTCTTTATGATTAACATTTCCTTTGATTATCACTTGTTGGATTTGATCCATTCAAAGATAGAAAATGGCACCACCCTAATTGCTACACTCCAATCGAATCAACACAAACGTTCAGTCAGTTCACTTAACATTTTTTATCGATACTGTCATGGTTCATCAACGATATTTCTGTGGAACCGTTTCCAAGCATCCCTTCAAAGATATGTCGACTTGGGACCAACAAATTTTCTAACACCTGCAGGGGATTTATGAATAGTTTAATAAAATCTTTAGTAAATAATATCATCCAGCAGGCACCCCCTAGTTAAAACAAACAATTACCAAAATTCATGTGGTAGGGCAAAAAAAAGTAAAAGATTATTTATATTTTATTTCACTTTTTTTTATTTTAGGGCAACATGTTTCAGCTACGTCGGTCAGACATTGTCAAGTTTCGACATGTTTCGGCTTCCTGACGTAGACGAAACATGTATCCTAAAATATTTTAATATTATGGAATTCTATGAAGAATTATCGATGAAAACAACTAAAAATTATAGTAGGTTCTGTCATGGGACCATAATCTGAATATTTTTTAGGAGGTTTCATTAAACAAAATTGCTATTTCACCACAATAATTGACAAAAACAATGAATGAATTATAAAAGTGAGTTTTCATTAAACAAAATTGCTAATTCACAATAATAATTGACAAAAACACATGATAAGAAGTTTTAAACTTTGACCTCTCACTATATTAAGCATTTATAAGTGCTTGATAATTTCATTACCGTAAATTACATGTCAACAAACATTCCAACTATGTTTCTTATTAACATAATCTCTTTATTTATCGTTTAGGTAAGCATTACATCAAGTGGCACAAACCTTGATCTACTTTGGATGTAATAGGCAACGCCAAACACAATCAAAATGGTCGCCATCAGGCTGAACGCCACCGGAACAACTATGACCGACAACTGCGCCCTCTTGGTCACTGAAAATGTAAACAAATATTTATTAATTAATTTTTTAATTTTTATTAGAATATTATTTTATTATTTCAATATTCTAATCTACTTTTATAGATCATTGACTATATTACAATATTATTATTACTTAAATATACATATACTAAACATAAAATTCTTTTTCAACGTCAATCCAAGCACAAAAATAACGGCAGAAGCGGGATGCGAACCGCGGACCTTGGAAACCAACTATGCCCAGGTATTCATACCGCTCGGCGAATCGCGCCATTGCTATGCCCAGACTGACTTGCGATGAAACTAGTATTTATATCATTGTTAACATCGTACGACAGATGTCGCCATAGTATATATTCAAAGTATGTATATTTTTATTATTATTCTATCAGTCTTCATTTATTCACAAGCTTAATATTATTACTTTCCGGCAGTCTATTTATTTTAGTAAGTACCACTCGGTCTCGAACCAAACTATAGACTGAATGGATGTGAAACGACTACTTATAGTTCCGACTCGGACTTTATAACCAATCATTTACCTGTGTTACTGATGGATAATTTTTACCTTCTTGATATTGTCTCAAGGAGACATTATTAATTAATTTTTTAATTTTTATTAGAATATTATTTTATTATTTCAATATTCTAATCTACTTTTATAGATCATTGACTATATTAATAAAATAATATTCTAATAAAAATTAAAAATTAATTAATGTCTCCATTCAGTCTATAGTTTCCATCAGTAACCGTAAATGATTGGTTATAAAATAAATAGACTGCCGGAAAGTCTATAATATTAAATAAGCTTGTGAATAAATGAAGACTGATAGAATAATAATAAAAATATACATACTTTGAATATATACTATGGCAACATCTGTCGTACGATGTTAACAATGATATAAATACTAGTTTCATCGCAAGTCAGTCTGGGCATAGCAATGGCGCGATTCGCCGAGCGGTATGAATACCTGGGCATAGTTGGTTTCCAAGGTCCGCGGTTCGCATCCCGCTTCTGCCGTTATTTTTGTGCTTGGATTGACGCGTTGAAAAAAGAATTTTATGTTTAGTATATGTATATTTAAGTAATAAAAATATTTATTAATTTTATGACAAGCATCGCCTTCCAACTTGGCCAGTAGAGCAACCACTCTTCTAACCATTCTGAATGACAAACGTTTTTACCAGTGGACTATGCCGCCCGGCATATCCGAAGCAATATCACACCAAATATGTCAATATCCTCTTCTTTAGTCATCGTTGCACTGTTTGTAAAGACAATGTTTGTAGTAGTACACCATTAATTACCTTTGTAGATCTGTATCAAAACGGGTGTGACAATTTTGCCGACATTGTTCTGGATGAGAATGACAACGGTGTGCGACATCTGGTCGCCGAAGAAGTGTACGACAGGAAAGTCGCACGTGTCAACGATGGTCGGCGCGTCGCACGTCTCGTTGCCAGTCACATTGTATTGGCCAGCAACGAAACGCAGGCAGTAATGGTAGGGAGGAGTGCCGGTGCAGGTCACGCGCATGTTCAAAGCGGCGCCATCTTGCAGCCAGTTGTTGCCGCTCACGGAAAGGTTGGCAATCGGTGCTGAAATAGATAATTATTATATTAATCATTAAAGAAATATATATCCTGCGCATTCTAGGACAAGCACTTGCTCAGATAATCTTGACTAAGATAAGATGCGAACCCTCAGGGAAAACTAGGTAGGATTTTTCCTTATAAATCATGTGTGGACCAAATCCACAATACTAGATGCCTTCTACAATACAGTCAAGAGGCGAATAGTTCACTTGCGTGCTACGAAAATGTCTACGTATGGGGTGCCTGCCAATATCATATCCATTATTAAATCCCTACGTCAGAATACCAAGTGCTGCGAGCATATACTATTGAACATATTCAATAGATAAGACATAAGAGAAATGAGCATAAATTATATTTACCTTGAATGATAATCTTTCTATGAAAATATCCGTAAGTCATGTTAGAGTCGAACGGCAAGTTCGACTGGTTAAGGCAGACGAACGGCAGATTGGGCGGCAACGTCAGTCCTGGCAACCCGACAGGAATAGTCTTCTTCTGCACTGAAACAACGCCGGTCTCGTTTGCAGCAAAACGACTATCCAAAGTTGAATTGGAGACTTCGCGCTTGACGATAGTAGCTTTAGTTGTCGTAGTCGGCTTTGTAGTCGTCAGCGTAGTTGTCGGCGTAGTTTTCGGCGTAGTCGTCGGTGTAGTTGTAGGAGTAGTTGTAGGGGTAGTCGTCGGTTTCGGCGTCGTAGTAGTAGTTGTAGTTGTTGTTGTCGTTGTAGTGGTGGTTGTCGTGGTCGGTGGAGGTATTGGCTCGTAGCTAGCGACCACGAGTGCTTCGATGTTGTGCTCCGAGTTCTCTTCCGGATAATTAGTTGTGAACGTGAAGTTTGACGACTCGCCATAGTAGACGCAGTCCACGAACCAGTACGTCAGGACCGATGTGGCGTTATGCGAGAGGTACGCATAGTCTTGCGCTGCGAGCTGGATGCCGTGCGTTACAGGTGATGTGTTGGCGACGTACTCTGTGGAGAGAACGCTATGATTCTGCGTCAGCGTGAGATCTCCGTTCAGGAACGCTGAAAAATTAAAATCATATTTATCAGAAAGCTTAAACAAATAATTTTATATTGTGATTAACCTTACAACTTAAACATTAAAAATGTGGATGTAACATTTAAAAATACGATATGTTACTTTTTATAATAATAATATATTTGGTGCATTATATTTATAAATATAATTTTATAATATATATATAAATACATATAATTATGTATATAAAAATATATATATATTACCAATTATATTTATTAAATGCACCAATTTTTTAATTAAAAAAAACGACATTCTTTTCCGGTACACGTAATACATAAATAAATATTGACCATTCTCTTCATCGGTAATCTCGGAAACAAGTTCAGATCTAAATAAATATATATATGTAAATATAGGCCAAATAAAATTATATTAGATACTTTCCCAATAAATACAACCAATTGTGAAATAAAGTAAACAAACAAAATAATATCATAAGAGCTATGATTTCATGTATTTGTGTATTTTTATCAATGTAAAATGCTGACTAAAATTATTGTGTTAATATTTATGACTAACTAACTGCAAATATATACATTATAGACACCTATAGTATGACTCATAAGGCAGATAATAATATACTATAATAATCAATGGAAAAACCCCACATTATTTTCTGTCTCTATTTAATGGTTTCTGCTTAAAACTGGGTGCCATCACAAAATATATTTTCTTATACTTATTTATTTATAAAATTGTACCAGGTGTACCCTGCAAACAAACTACATGTTCCCTCAATGAAGTCGACCATACTAGAATAATAAGTCAATAAGCTTTGAGGTTGTCTAATAAAGCATTTAAAATAACCCTCTCAGGTGTAAAGGACAACTTAGCTTAAATCTGAGAGACTTGAATCACCTGATAAGCTTCAAGATATGCTTTACGACTTCAATAAAGCGTCCAACAAAATTGGTCTAAGAATGGACATGGATAAAACAAAAGCCATAATAAATAGTCATATTTCCCAGACTTTTAAGCCGATTTCCATTGGAGGAACACAAATAGAGGATGCAAATGAATATCGTCAGGGACAAGTAATCCAACCAGGCCGAAATAACTTCTCAAAAGAAATCGACAGGCGTATACAATTGGGATGGGCAGCATTTGGAAAACATATGCACATTTTTAAAGCGAATATTTCGCAATGTCTTAAAACTAAGACATTTAACCAATGCGTCTTCCTAGTATTAACTTATGGCGCAGAAACGTGGAATCTAACAGAAAATCTTACCCAAATGTCACCCAACATGTCAACAAAAAAGAGTTTCACTAGAGGGTAGATAGATGAGTTGGGTGGAGTTTAAGAGTGGGGATTATGGATGATGTCTATGTAAGTAAATGAATATTTACTAATAAAGAAAGATTTTCGATAAAGATTAGGTATAGTGTTTAGGAGTGGGAATAATGGGTGTGGTCTATGTAAGTAAATCGAAGTTGCTATAATTAAAAATTATAGAAATAAATAATTATACATTCATATATATTTAAGTATAGTAAAGACTTACTGGTGACAGTAAACTGAGTCCGCAATGAAGTGAGTTCCCACCAGTTGATGAAGACCCACTTTTTGACATCCACTTGCATGTTGTATGGTCCCGGGCTGTACCGAGCCGAGGGAAAACTGATGGTGAAGTTGGACTCGGGAACATCAGAGTCAAACTGTAATAAAATATACAATTAAAAGTGGAATGTATCAACTTTGTCAATATCTGCGACCTGAAGTATGGTGATGACTGTTATTAAAGAGCACACCACTGCAGATCTGGTACAGGTCACTGAGAATGATGGCCTGTAGAAGGAGCCCTCTTACAGCCTTAGGAATGTTGGAGTGTCTTTTGATTCTATGTGAAATATCTGGGACTCAACAAATCAATCAAAAGAAAGTTCCTCCTATATAGCTCCTGTATCGTCTCCATTCTTATTTACGGTTGTGAATCTAGTCATCTCACCCAGACCCAATGCAACCATCTAATGGGTTTTGGCAACAGATGCCTGCATAAAATACTGGGGGTAAGATAGTTCGACTATCTTAGGAATTATGAAGTGAAAGAAATAGCTGACAAGACAGCATTCCATACTATGGAGGTCAAGCGGTGAAGGTGTACCTGGTTGAGACATCTACTAACGATACCGTAGGAAAACATGAACGAAAGCTGTCTTTTCTTTGAGCCCCCAAGTTCCCACCATCCTGAGAGATCATCGGTAGCTATACATATAATGAAATCGGCAGGCTCGGGGTTTCATAATAGTCGTAAAATAAACATTGATTGGTATGAATTAAAGTTTTCAAATTAATTAATTTTCATATACATTAATTAAATAGTTTATTTTGTACCTGCATTCTAAGAAATATTAAATAAAATGTTACTTTTGAACTTCAATTGACACTCAAAATCTTACAGAAAGATATTTCATTTTAAACAATTATTGCTGGAAAACTAGTCCTTAGCTTACCGTACTAAAATGAATTAAATAATGAATGATCCCTTATTTGAATGAAATGGATGCATGAAGTAAAAATCAGTCTCTGGACCACATGTTTCAACATTTTAATAGAAAGGTGTTTATCGAAATGCTACGCTCTATAACATTGAACAAAAACAGGATTATAAAGGTTTCCAGTCTTAATTTATGCACACAAATGATATGGCTTATCTCTCTGCTACTAGATACATATGAAATATGTGGGCATCGACCACTGTCGCACACAAACTAGTTTCAACAAAGAAAATAGAAAATTATATACAAATACATATGCAATAATGCAAAAAATAGATATGTCTGTTTATCAGCCATAAGAACTCCTCTAAACGGTAAATATTAGTACCTTGATGTTTACACACGTATTGTTCCAGGACGGCGCGAACAAGGGGGCTGAAATAAAAGGCAGCTGCAGTTAATACTCTCCTGCGGCATCTGTAGTACATGTCTCAGCAAGATTCACCTTCGCCTCTTGACCAACTGTAGTATGTAAAGCTGCCTTGTCCGCTCTCTCACCTCGTCATTCCTCACAACATCAACCCACAATCATATCATCATATTCCCAGTATTCTACGCAGACATCTGTTTTAGTAACGCATTAAACGTCTGCGTCGGCTTTTGGTGAGATGCCAAGATTAACAGCCGTAAAGAAGAATGGGGACTGTACAAGCGCTGTATAAATGGCACTTTTGTTTTGATCGAGTATAGGTGCAAGTCCCTTTGAATCATCTGTATTATTTTTAAAATGAAAATGTTCAACAAATGATTGGATTTTTCAGCAGTATTCTTAAGTTGGAACTTTTGAATTGAAGGGCCCAACGCCGGCGAGCAAAGCGTTTAATTACCAACCAGAAGGTCATGGGTCCGATCCCTGACGGAGATGAAAAAAAATGGTGTGAATTTTATCCTTTACCCATAAAATGTCAGTCATAGACCAATAAAAATTAGACCAATCAAAAAAAAGATTTTTAATCGATTTTTAGCTCTAAAATACCCCGGTTAGTGTGAATTTGATCCCTCATCCGTAAAATTCAGTCATAGCCTATTAATCAAAAATGAAAGTCTTCCCGTGAAGACAACCCATTTATAGTTAATTCCTGTAATAAATAGATGATGAGTGATGTCGATGAGTGAATGTCGGGCTGTAGTCTATGACGTTATCGGATAAACACTCCACATGCAACGCTTTGCCATATGTAACATAGTAAGCGACATAGAATCCATAGATGATACTTCAGCATTACTATCACCTTCTGTCGGTATTCTCTCGTAAAAAAAAAATGGTCACCTTCTTCTCCGTTGTCTTGACTCAATTTTTCAATTTCAATTTTCAATTGACAGTTGACCGAGTGCTCTTGCCATCTGGTGGGGAATGCTAAAACTAATGTGTAGCTCTCTTTAATAAATTCTTACAGTGTTGGTGTGTGCGGGTATGCCATCATCAGACCACTTGAACCTGAAAGAGCCCGAGGGTCTCTCGTTGTCTGTAGTGAAGAGTTCCGCCCGGAACGTGATATCCGCCCCCAGAACTACAGGTCCATCGTTTGTGAGGGTCAACTTGTAATCGGTGCATTGCACTGAAAACAAAAATAACACAATAATTAGAAAGTTTCTTCATTTCATCAAACATCGTGTAATATCATTCAGCAGTTTATATGGTGATATCTCTTCAACAAATTACATACTCACTCATCCACATGTTATCAAGGTGTATATAACTTATAAAAATTACTCCGTCTAATAAAATGCGACTCCAGATCCCCGGGATCATCATCAGGATGTGCGTTGGATTATATATATAAATACAAGAAGACTGACAAACTTCAGTCTTCTGGCCGGGACACAAACAATGATGTGTATCTGACAGTGCCTGGGCAGAAAGTAACTACAGACGGAGCATAACAGACTCAGCGCCCGAAAACCAAATATCGGCCATCTGGCAAACTATCTCACATGACAGGTAGTGGCTATAAAAATCAAATAATAAAATGACGCCTGTAGACTTATGGCTACTTAAATCAAAAACTTAGACTAACATTTTTATAGATGTGTGTCAGACAAGCGAACAAAAATAAGAGACAAAAGATCGTATATCGAGGCTTTTTGACAGCAGCCTGAAAGGACTATATCGAGCTGGTAACAAAAAATATAAAAATACAACAAATGTAGAGTGCCATAGTCATAATGCCTGATTTCATTAAAAAAACAGGTTAGGTTCAATTTAATCAGCAAGGCAACTTCATACTAAATACTTGGACTTCTGCTCTGGAGGTTGTCGGGAATCATATATGTTCCTTGTAGTCCATGGAACCATATGAAACGGATATGAGAAGAAGTTTTCACGTAGATATCTCTTAAACCAATTCTTCTTTCACTCTACTACATATTATCAGGAAATATTTAACTTATAAAAAATACAACAAAACTAGCATTTAATCACTAAAAACAGATTCGGTTCAATTAAATCAGCAGAGTGACTGGTTTCGCCAAAGTATATATCTTAGATTGAAAAAAAAAGTTAAATATTACCGTCAATAAAGGCAGGGAAAGTGTGCAAAATTGCATTATTACGCTTAAAATTGTAAATCTAACAATGAGAAATGATATTCAGGACCACTCACTACCTATCACACATATTGTAGTTATGATTCTACAAATCATCTATTGATTATGAAAACTTTTATAAGCTTGATACACTAAAGTGAAGTGTTACCCTACTCTTTAATTCTAAGCCGACTTCAATTTCATACCTATTAAATGTGTACTTTGTGGTCCGATTCACTTATTATCACCGTTTGACGTCTGAAATCTTCAATGACAAGTTTATTTAATATAAAAACATAACTATTACCAATTAATCTATCTTAGGTATCTACTCCTGAGCAGGTCTTAATCGCTTCTTGTAAGCGATTCACTAGTTTACGACTTGATCACTGCATTAATATGTATCTATAGCTGCGATTGCGGTTTGAAACGGATTGACAGGTGCGAACGTTCACAACGTAATCGCGTATTAACAATCTCGAGGCTTATTGTAATCAAAAAATCCTGGATCTGCTCACCCATATGCGACGCTACGAGGAAGCACAGGAGCAGCGTGAGCTGGCGGCAGCCGGACATGGTGCTTACGGCGCGCGAGGCGGAGGATGTCACATTTACTAGAGTTTTATGTTGGATTGTCGATCCGATAAGGTGGCTGTCAAAAGATTGTTTTGTTCCCTTCTCAGCGAGACGTCTGCACTAAGGTGAAGTTGTCCCGGGTCGTGGTGATTTGAGTGCTGCCAACTACAGCATTAATTAAGGAATCAAATACCTACCAACTTTTTTATTCGTTTAATTCATTTATTTGACAACAAAATACAACAAAAATATTTTTTTAACTCTCACAAATACACTACAAATTAAGATGTTTTTCAACATGTAAGGCTTGAATTTATCTTCTGTTTAGACAAATCTGTTAAATTTACCTTTTTATTATATTATTATTAATTCAAACCATCATATAAAAATCACATTGTAGTCAATGAATAAATGCAAGATACACATAAAAAATAAGGATCAACTAAAAATTCATTAGACATATCAATAATTTAATGCAAATACAATTCAAAAATAACTTACATATCCATAAATTGAAATTAAACAAAACGTTCATTTCCATCCAAAGTTTTGCTTTCATTAACTCGGAAAATAAATAATACATACATCATTGAACCGTTCAAAAAGTATTCAACTAATGAAATTTGTCATACACGTCAAAACATATATCTGTGTTCTCTTTTTTATTTTAAAAATTATATTGATGTTGGCAATAATTTTCCAATTGTTTTCAAGTTAACTTAATGGCGATCAACTCGCGAACAAATTAAATGAATCATCATGGTCGATTATCGCCCTTGAAAACATGAGCGTGAACTTTGTCAACGTTGATAAACAATGCGTTTATTTACAACTAGAAAGTATTATAATTCATTTCATTAATGTGTTTTCAAATTACATTGTTAGGTTTGTTATTATTTGATAATTTATAGATAAATCCTGTACATTTTTTTTTATATTTTAATAAATGCTCTCATCTATTTCAAATACAACGTTGAATATCTTTGTTAGTCATTTACTTTCTTTGAAAATATATACATATAAAATCATCACCATCTTGGTGTTGCTATCTTCATGATTTTTTCTTCTTAATAGGGAGTATATATGCCAATTTGCTAATTTTATTATTTGTCTTTATATGTACTTGATTCATGAATATTTATAAACTCGAATGATTTTATTTAATGAGACCTGTTTAGTATAAGCTTCAATATTGATTTTATATTTTAACAATATAATCTGGTAATGTTTGTCCACTCTTAATCATATAACTAACGCCACCGAGAACAATCCGTGTTTAAACATTTATTAAATTTAGATGAGAAAAAAAAGCCGGGTATTCAAAATACCGCGGCTTAATCCCTTCCCAACGATCCGAACGATAATTTAAATTAAATAAAGAAATATATTTAATTTTGATTGCATTAAATGTAATGAAACCTTACTGATCACTGATTTTCCAGAATAATCTCAAATTTTTGTCAGTTAGTACAATGAACTCTCAAAATTGTCAGAAAATGTGTGAAAAACTTAACTTTTAAATTTAAATACTAAATATTTCAAACAACAAAGCTTTGATAGACTGACACAAATACTAATATAATAGCATTAAGTGGCAAATATTTTTAATTTCACGAGTACATATATAGCATGCTACATTTTAGTGAAGTACATGTTACCAAAAAATAATATTTGTTTATTTTCCCAAAAAAATATTTCATAATGACAACCTGATGCATATTTACAACCATGCGACTAGCAACATTGTCATCGCATCCATCAAAAAAAAAAACTGTTTACCGACTCCAGGACTCGTCACAGTCCTCGGTCGCCTTCAAGCAAATAATACACTCAATAAATAAATAAACAACGGGTCGCACATAACCTCACCAATGATTTCCCAGAACCACCAGTTTTAAAAGACTGCCGGACTCCTTCGGTTGCAGACTGAAACTGATCCCAAAGAATGAACCACCAAGGAGACTTCAATGCCTTCCGGCTTGAGCGGACGCGCTGAAAAAACCTAACCTAACCTCTCCAAACATTTCCCCGAAACGCCAGATTAAAACAACCGTTAAATTTAATCAGTTGCATACTGACAATTATTTCAAAGACTGATCAATGAAGGAAACTTCTTGGTGTAAAATAATAATAAAGTGTAGTTGAACTAAAGTTTAAGTTCTTGTAATTAAGACTGCCAGTGGACCTTGCGGTTACAAAAAAAATCGTGCCTTTACTCAATTTAGTACTATGTGAGGAAATGTATCTTGCTTTTACATCTCTTTTAAATATGTGAAAGTGACAATACAGAGCAAGTGAACCTTGTGGTTACATGAATTGAAATTGTGCCTTTTATTTAATAAGCTTGTTAACTTACCTGTGTAGTGGATGCAATCGTTGACATTGTTTATGCTTGATGTTCACCGCATTTTTGGTTAATTTCTACATTTTTGGTGTGATGCCGTATCGTACATTTTTGTGTGTAAACATTTGAAGATGGCTACTCTTCTTGACAGCCCATTTATCAGGCAACGCCTCCACAGACTGAGACAGCGAGAGATTGACTTTGATGAAGATCAGAGGTTTGGCCGGTGCGACTGCACAAGCTATGCCTACTTTGTACTCTCGATGCTGCTATTTTCGGTCGGAACGGTGATTACAGTTCTCGCTCTCGGTGATGCAGATGGATACATCTTCAGGTAATTATTTATCATATTATGATGTATTTGTTTGTTGTGATGGTAACATAATCTTTGTGATTTTATTAGTGATTAACTTATGCTCTATTTTGTCTGCTTTACTGAATTGTTACCCATTTTTAGCAACCTGGGGCACATGTGGCTTGTCGGGCCGATCTTCATCTGTTCCGGGATGATGGTGGCTGTTAAGAGCATGTTGTATTTGAGGAGGAAGAGTGTCATACAAATGCTGCTTCGACAGAGAGCCTACTTTACAGTGAGTTCACCGTTTCATTATCTTTTTTAGTAAAATATATACTCTTCAGGTTTATCCATTGTGCCAACGATCACTGCAAACATACCTTGGCATGATTGGACCATTATATGCAATAACAGACAGAACACCACTTATGAAACAGTTTTAAGGAGAGCACTTTTAGTGTCTCTAATTAATATTTTTCAAACTGTTTTGTTAGTATAAATAAGTATTTTTATTTATTTCTGGAAAGAAGTATTAATCTGCAACCTCATACTCAGTCTCTTAATGTAAATCAAATGATTGTTTTTAAATGCATATTAAAATACATGATTTATTTTGTTAGTTGTGTTATATCATTAAGAAATATATACATAATATGTAATTTTTTAGATACCCCTTTAAATTATCCACTGGTTCCATTGTGGTCCAATTGTGTGTATTTCACTTTTTAAAAATACTATGCTGAGATAAAATGTATTCGATTGGGTGATTTTATCAATCAATAGAAGAAAATATGAATGGTAGTAAACAGAAGCAGAGTTGTGCCAACTTTCTCAGCACCTATCTCCCATTTAGGGTTGTCAAAGTTATTTATTTTCACAAAAATTCTTATTGTGGTCTATTGTGGTCCAATTGAGTGTATTTCACTTTTTAAAAATACTAAGCTGAGATAAAATTTATTAAATTGGGCGATTTTATCAATAATAGAAGAAAATATGAATGGTAGTAAACAGAAGCAGAGTTGTGCCAACTTTCTCGGCGCCTATCTTCCATCTAGGGTTGTCAAAGTTATTTATTTTCACAAAAATTCTACTCTATTTCTTGGTATATTTAAGAATAAGTTACTATCATTTTTTTAGTTAACCATCGATGTATCATCACTGATTGATAGATTAAATTTTATAACAATGTCAATGAGGATTTTTTTAACTGTTTAAAAATGTAATTATAAAATGCAATAATAAAACTTCATATCATTGTCACAATGAATGCAAATAATATTTAGAATCAAACTTGATCTTAAAAAATTAAATTTAAATAATATAACTAAACATAGTGTATTTATTTAAATTATTACCCAAATAATTTTGCAACTAATACAACAACAAAACGTTTATCAAAATGGTTATATTATTTTTCTATCACCTTTAGCCTTGTTTTATCAGGGGTTTTCAGGGTCAGCATCTCTTTCTATGACTAGTCTTTTATTCTATGCATTAACACTATCCAGTCCGCACGGTACGCGATAAACTTACGCTGGAGGCTGACTGTTTTTTAAAAAAATTGCTTCCAAAAAAAACGCATATATTTATTTGTTTATATATATCCATCCCCCATCATCGTCACTGTCTTCGATCTCCTCGGCGTCATCAGGAATATCGGACAAAGCATCAGCGTATATCGTCAACTAATTCTAACCAAAAATATATTGCATTGGAAGATAAAAAAAAAATATAAAAAACAGTTTATATTTTGGGAAATACTTATTTTGCTAACAAACAAATAAAATTTAAATGAATACAATCGAAATATTGATTGAGAAAAACGATAAACATTTCCCCAATTCAAAAATAATAATAATAACAAGCCAAATAAAGTCATTATTTTTTTTTTTACAAAAAATACTCTTTTAAATTTTTTATTGTCATTTGTTCAAATAAAATTAAATATGACCCTCACTGAAAAGGTTTGAGATCTTTGAATTATGGTTGAACGTAAAAACAACACATATGTTATGTGATAGGCCACTAACGTTTGAAAAAACATAAAACAAGCTGTGTATAGTCGGCCACTAAACGTTGGTGGAACGATCATACACAAGTTGTGTGACCCGCCTTTAACGTCCGGTCTGGCGATTACATACATTGTGTAGCATACTTTTCAATAAACTTTCAATGCTATTAAGAACAAAACTTTTGAAAAAAAAATCTGATGTAACGTACATGTCCAGGAGAACTCTAATTTACTCATGGGGTACCTCAACTTTGTCAAATTTAACATCTTCATAACCAAGCATATATATCTCTTCTCTGCAATGAATACCTTCATAGGTTTATACGGTTACATTCAAAGATTGCACACTCTGCAATGTAAGTTTTGTTGACATCCTTGTGTTGCTGATCTCAGAGAAAAAGTAGTACTTTCAATCAATAAAAAAGTATAGCTCAAATAACTTCGTAGGTTTTTACGGCCAGATTTCGAATTGTAGCTTTTGGATTGAGCCGTGTGTGTCCAGAAAACCAAGTGTAGCTTATTTTACAACTTGGCTGCAAACAATAAACATCATCTGCCGGCGGTCATAGCTCAATGGTCAAAGTGTTTGCTTTGCAAGCCAAAGGTCGTGGGTTCGATCCCCAATGGATATTAAAAAAAAAAAAAAAAAAATTTTAATCGATCTATGAGCTCCAAAATACCGGTTGGTGTGAATTTGATCCATCACCCGTAAAATGCAAGCATAGCCTATTAATTAAAATTGGTGGTAGACGAAAGTCGTCCCGTGAAGACCACCCATTCACAGTAAATTCCTGTAATAATAAAGGATGATGCGTGAATCTCAGGCTGTAGTCTGACGTTGGCGGATCAACACTCTACATGCAGCGTTTAGTCATATACACCATGGCAAGCATCATAGAATTCCACAGATGAGACTTCAGAATTACTATCACCATCTGTCGGTATTCTCCCGAATGTGCTTACATAAAAAAAAATGTTATTTGTTCTTTTTATATCATTCAGCAAGTTCAATAAAAAATTTATTCATCTTATTCATTACCTTGGTTGTAATATTTTATTTCGTTTTTAAGAAAGTGAATGATTAAATGCCTGGTAACCCTGTCTCTATTTTTAAAATAGTCTCATCTGTATTACAGAATGATTTTTTTCTTCATGTTTTGAAGTGTGACCTTAGATTTAAAATAACTATTGTATTTTCATTACACTTTCAAAAAAAGGTATTTAATTTCATTTTAATTAGTACCTATTTAAAAAACATAGATATTGATAATGCTATGATCTAGAATCGAAGCCTATAAAATTTTATATACTTAACTATCTTTTTATCTAATTAAATTTTAAATGTATTTAAACTATTTTGTAAAATAAAAAAACTATTTTGAATAAAAAATCATTATTATTTTCAGTAATCGTCAACCATTAGTATGGAAAAAACTCAAACTGTACAGCAGTATTATATGTAGTGTCTCAAAACTTGTTAAAAATATGCTCAAGTCTTGTATTTGGAATAAATTTTACAGAATTTGAATTTTAGCAACTGCCGCAACAGCCATACTCACACAGGTTAATTTGAAAACAAACATCTGAAGGATTTTTCTTTTTATCAGAGTGAGGCATTTCAAAAGTCAGAAATCATCTGACATAAAGTAAAATAAAGGACAACATATGTATGCAGTAAATAAAAAAACAAAATTTAACTATCTAATTATATTTTTATGTTCTTGGTTTTATCGCCTTTTTACGGAATCATTGAACTTCTATAAATGGCTCACAGCCTTTCAAGTGTGCCAACTTTGTTCACTTTGTTGCTTTACTGATGTTCTTTCACTTTGTAAATCTTCATAATTAACAGGTTTTGAATGTCATCTTACGAACACCAACCATTCTCATATTCATCATCATCAACCTGTGTCCATCCACTGTTGAACGTAGGCCTCCATCCTTTTCGATCCTCTGCCTTCCGCATCCAGGCCTCTCCCTCTATTATTCTGATGTCGTCAGTCCATCTTGCAGGGGGTCGACCAACGCTACGTTTGCCGGTTCTTGGGCGCCATTCCAATACTTTTCTTCCCCATCTATCGTCGTCAGTTCGATAGATATAGGGCATATCTATCGAACTGACGACGATAGATGTGGCCCATTACCACTTGAGTGTGCCTATTCATTGGGTAGCCTCCACTAATAGAGTTTTTCTTCGGATATCCTAGTTTTGGATTATATCTTTTAGCGACACTCCGAGCGTGGATCTCTCTATGGCACTTCGGATAACCTTTATTTTATGATTAAGACTTGTTGTTGGATTCCACGTCTTTGAGCCATTAGTTAATACGTTGGTTAAACGCCTTAGTTTTAAGACATGGTGGAATTTTGCCTTTAAAAATGTACTTAAGTTTTCCAAATGATGCCCATTCCAGTTGCATACGTCTGTCGGCACATATTACCAGTAATTTAATTATCATGTATTTACATTCGCAGGACCTGGCAGCACTTCAGGCAGAGCATACCTTCGAGGTCCCTCGCACAGAGTCTTCTGCTACGTTGCCCCCGGCTTATGACATCCTCGTATCGGGCGACCCGCCAGGCATTGCCAACCCGACAGCAGCAACCGAAGCACCCCCGCCAACGTACGAGGAAGCAATGTTCCTAATCGGAGACGAAAAGAGTCCAGCAAAGTCTCCCGAAGGCGCCAAAGACATGACAGATGCCGTCACTCGTCACAATGAGTCAAAACCATGATGCACTTGTAAACAAGTGAAACAAGGGTTTTATTTGTGAACAATTGTCTAATGATGATGCGCACAATCTGGTAGTCAATAGAGGCGGTTCGTCCAGATTTCCTGAGCATATTCTACAGATTGAAAGTGAAAACAATTTTAGTGATTTGATGTGATGCTATGAAAAGTTAATACATTTTTTTTTCTTTAAGAATAATCAAAAGTTTGTTTGTAACAACAATCTGTGGTGACTTTTTTTCTTTTTTTCATAATATTGGAAATAATGAGTGCTATACTTCGTCAAGGAGTGACAGCTGGGGGGGTGTTACAACTTTTTACAAAATTATTATTAAATTTGTGCTGGTTTGTTGGAAAATATTCCCATTCTGATTATATGTTGTCAGTTCTTTTCATAATAGACTTTTATAGATAATCAGATAATTCTTCCGCCACATCAGATTCCTACATCTACTAACAACAATATAAGGAAGATAACCGACAATAAGCTCACACAAAGTTTATTTCAAATGAACGAATGCAATATTTATGTGAATTTGTAGAAGTTGGAATAAAGTGAGCATTCATTCCTTTGGTATAAACCTGCCTTTGAAAGACTAAGAAATATATTTTCTGTTTTATAAATTTGAAATGTACACAATCGTGTCATAATATAATCTTTACCATATGGATTGACTGCAGGTGTGACTATATTTTTTTAGGCAGTCACTAAAAAAAATGTGAGCTAAATATTATCACAAAATTATTCATCTCTCCTTTTTTTTTTTTTTTTTTTTAATTTGAATATTATGGGAAATATTATGACCGCTTCTATTTACCATCATATTTTAAAGATTTATCGTTTCATTGTCTTCTTCCAGTGTTGTTAAAAAATGTCTTCCCGGTATTTATTATAAAATATTTGTAAAATACACTCATAAATAATGTTCTCCGAACGAAAACTTCTTGACCCATTGTTTTCAGAAATGAACACATGTTTTATTTATGCGGTTAACAAAAAACCTTAGAAAAAAATTAATCATGAAATTCTTTCAGTTCTGTTTTATTTGCAGTTATTTTTCAATTGTAAAGAGAGTGATGCATTTTCTTCGTATCTCACGTGCGATCTTATTTTCTAAAATAAACACGACGACCATTTATACATAACATTGAGCAATTCGGGACAACAATAAACTGTTAGGTAATTTTTTCACTGCCCTCGAAGCAGACTTGCGTCATTATTAATCTAGCTTTATATTTTTTGTCTTGTAACACAACCATTATCTAAGAAGATAAAAATACTTCAACTCTGTAAGCCTTTATGTATATATCTGGTGGTAAATAGCAAACATTTACATTGTTTACTTTTTAAGTTACACTCTGAGCACAACTAGGCTCTTTAAATATCGGTGCAAAAATACAATTTTGCGATTAGTATTATTAGCATATATTTCTTAAGACATCACAGACTTTTTTTTAAATATTAGTAACAACTGTTACACATGCAACGTCTACCAAACCCGGCTGAACGTCGTTGATTCCAGGGTATCTTAGTTTCCATGGCCTCTTGACAATCATCATATTATGGTGACCAAATGCCTCGAATAAGAATGGTTTCTGAATGAAAATATTATTTCATAGCTTTTTTAGTTCAGGCACTATTTTTTTTTTCAATTATTTAGTAGAACATTTCTTGACTTGATTGTGGCAAATATTTAGCAGCTATAAGTGTCATCGACTGAAGTTTGTGGTATCCATAGGCTAAAAATCAAGGGAGTTATAAAGAGAAAGAAATAAGTATTTAATTGAAATTAAAATTAAATTAAAATTAAATAATTAAGTTCTGAATCAACATTTTTTTTTTCTATTGAAATTATAATCTTCTTTTTTTACATTGTACGCTATTTCTTATCATGAAGCGTTCTCGGAATCATTATTAGCATTTAAAAATAAATTAAATTAATCTCGGTGACATAATTGTGTGGTTTGTTTATAGTTGTAGGAAAAGTGGATAAAAATCTGTGATTTTCAATGGAGAAATGACCTTTTGGTATAATACAATAAGGAAAAGCAATTATTAAACGATTCTGTAGAAATAAATTATCAATTAAATATAAAATAAAACATTTACATATAAATAAATAGTTGTAATTCACCCAAATCAAAGTTCAAGAATTTCATTATATTTTTAAATTATAATTCTTGATGATATTTAATAACTCAATGGTAGTAAACCAATCTATAAATAACTTCTTAGGTTTTCACGGCCAGATATGTTATTGTGGCTTTTGGGTTTAGCCGTGTGTGGCAATTTTTTTCGATCCAATATTTCCACCGATATTGCAGGGGTCTTCTTCAGGGTTGACTACTTTGTCAAAGTCATCAATCCTCTACCCTGATCCAAACAATTCGACACACACGGCTAAACCCAAAAGTCACAATAAGAAATATATATTGTGTATTTATCCCACTTTTTTGACCTTTTAAACAGGTTGTTATGAAGTGATTTCGACTGATATTGCAGCGGGTCTTCTTCAGGGTTGACGACTTTGACAAAGTTTAAACTCTGATCGAAACAATTCGCCACACACAGCTAAATCCAAAAGCCACAATAACAAATATATATTTTGTATTTATCCCACTATTTTGACCTTTTAAATAGGTTGTTATGAAGTTAAAATGACTTGATGGAGAGGTTAAAGGAGTAATACTAAATATTAATTTTGTTATTACCTGTCAATTAATTGTTGAAGAATTATCAAATTCGTTTTCAAATTGTCTAACACAACATAAACCTTGTTGGAATATTATCTCTGTTTTTAAAGCTGTGGAACTTTAACTGCAGGAGAGCATACACTAAAGCTGTCTTACTTTAAACGTCTCGGAAATCAGTCATCCTGAAGGATAGAAAGCTGCACATAATGTAATATCAGGTTCTAGACGATGCCATTCTGATTTAGCATAAAAAAGTAGCCGTTACGAGTTACCGATGATCAGTTTAGTAATGAATTAGTAGTAATATAATAGTAATGAAAAAATTACAGGGAACATTGTTTGCCACAAGGTATACACATTAGAGATAATAGAAGTTCCATTTTATGCAAGAAAATCAATAGTATTTAAACTTTAAACGCCCAGGGGTCCCATACGGGGCCACATATTTGCGTCGTTCAATGCCCTAGCAGGCTAATGTTTGTAATGTTTTGTCGCACAATAGATCTTCCATGAACTTACTTTAATACTATTATTACAAATTAATGTAATCCGATTGTGAAATGAACCATAAGCACTCCTGTATGGGACCGTAGGACATTGAATGACGCAAATCTGCGGTCCCGTAAGGAAACCACTGGGCGTTTAAAGCTTAAATGCTCCAACTAGAGAGATAATATTACAAATGATCAATATTTGATTTTTCTTATCAAAAAGAAAACTATAAAAAGTAAAATTGCAATACATAAAATGTTCTTTGAACGCTCAATGCATTGTTTTTTAATTATATTTTCCTCTCAGTGCGTATAATCGATTTTAATTTAAAGTACAGTTTATCTTCATTGTTTTGTACAAGTGCCAGCTAATCTCAAAGTGCTATACTAGTACTCTCTTAAGTGTTAAAAAGTGCTTTAAAGTCATATTGTTATCAAGATATGCATTACAAAGGATTGTGCCTATTACGAGATTGATTCTTACACTCCTAAGAATAATAATAAAAAAAACATTTTTTAAATTAAAATAATTGTTGTGATAATGTAGCAAACATTTGAGCACAAAAATACTAATTGATATGATATTAATAATGTTGCAAATTAAAAATATACTAGTATTGTTAGTTCTGTTAACTAATTGTCGATGGAATCGATGTAACGTCGAGATTCGTCGGCGGTTCGTGGGGAGCTTAGGTATCGAGGGCTGTAGCGTGTCCTGACCTGCCGGGTCCTGGGGACTGACTGGTGTTAGCCCTCGTGCTTTGTGGCGTGTCCGTATAGTGTTGCCACATGATATTAAGTATGTTTGTACGCTACTATTTCAGAACAACATAGAAAATTAATTATGATAATTATTAAAACAGTGTTGTATGTTTAATAGTCACAAAATACTTTTTTTTAATGTAAAGATTAAGAAATGTTAAAAAATATATGTTCAATGGCACTTTAGTGTGAGTTGTGCCGTTAAATTTCTACTTTGTACTTTGCACCGGCAGGTATAGCTCAATGGTCGAAGCGTTTGCTTGGCAAGCCAAAGGTCGTGGGCTTGATCCCCGATGGAGATTAAAAATATATATTTTTAATCGATATCTGAGCTCTAAAATATTGTCTAAAATGGATTGGTGTGAATTTGATCACCTGTAAAATGGCAGTCATAGCCTATTAATTAAATTGGTGGTAGATGAAAGTCGTCCCGTAAAGACCACCCATTCATAGTAAAGTCCTGTAATAATAAGGATGATGCGTGAATGTCAGGCTATTGTCTATGACGTTGGTGGATCAATACTCCACATGCAGGGCTTAACCATATGTAACATGGTAAGTGTCATAGATCCACAGATGAGACTTCAACATCACTATCACCATCTGTCGGTTTTCTCCTGTATGTGCTTACAAAAAAAGAATCATTTATGTTGAGATGGATTAAAGTTAATTCTCAACACTTTTTGTAAAATGTAACATTAAAAAAAATTCAACCCCAAGCTGATCTAAAGCTAACCTAACCTAAACTTGCTTAAATTAGAAATGCAAAAGGTAGAGTTCACAGTAAAGTGTCACCCAACATTGTTACATTGAATCTAAATTTTTCAGTCAATATTATTGCTTTACAAAGCTGTGTTTTTTTTGTGCCAAATTTTTTATAAACTCTAGTATTTGTAAAAAGCGTATATATAGAGGATATTCAATAGTGTGTTGCCACATTTTGAGTATCCATTTTGAATTAGGTATAATGTTACAGCAGTTTTAAAGGGTTCTGCTACATAATTATGTAAAATCTGCACTCGGGGGTACTCTAATTGCTATATAAAAACCTATATAAAAAATAATTTCATTTCTGTAGATGTCAAGAGAGTCAAATACAAACTCCTGAAAATCAAGGAATGCCTTAAAAATTGAACCTACTTATATACTATATCATAAGTCCCTAAATAATTTGCAAAAGTCGGAAGTAAAAAGACTTATACGGTTTTTTTCTATTGACTGCTTTTATGTATGTGAACAAGATTTACTCTAAATTTGAAAAATAGTATTCTAAAATAGAATGAATATATGAGTGTTAATTTACAGTAATAACCGGCATAATTTTTTGTGGTACTTATGTTAACCCTTTGGTTACTAAGCGTCGAATATTCAACAGTCGATTCTCGTGCGAAAAAGACGAAGCATCGAATATTCAACGCTCATCTTTTTTTTTAAGGCTTATATATCAGCCACCTATGGTTTTTTTTTTGGTATTCCATAAAAAAGGTTTGGGCCTTAGATATTTTAATAATATTAGTTTTTTAAGATATCATACGTATTCATATTCCAAGCTTTTAAAATGTATTATATAAATATACTCCTCCACAACTTTGTTTTATTTGATTTTTTTTAACTTTTTGAGTTTTTTGGGTTTGTTTTTCTTTATTTATATAGTATGTATATGTATTGATGATTTATTATTTACATCATATATGATCTCAAAATCAAAATTTGAGTTTAGATATTTTATTTTTTGATGTTCATATTTTTTTATTGGCAAATATAATTATTATTACTAAAAATATTTGCTTAATCTGAAGTATGAACTGTTTGGAATGAACATTATTTTTATTTTTACAATCTAGCGTAAAAAAGATAAAAATCATGTTAAATTTTTAAAGTACTAAAAATGCTCTAAAATAGCTTAGTCTTTTTCGCAAGCTCGCTAAGAAAATTCTTCGTAACCAAAGGGTTAACCACTTTCCCAGCAAATTATTTTTGCGAAAATGATCCGAAAAAGTTTTTTTTCTTTTAAATTGAATTGTATTATTATAAAAAATATTTTAAATAATATTTTTTTAGTTTTTCTTTATTTAAATTAAAAATCGAATTTTTAATTGTTTTTTTTTTTTTATAAAAATTAATATCAAATATTATCAAAACAGATTTACAAACTGTAATTTTTTTGCTGCTGTCTCAGAAATCAGGATATTATATGATTCACGTATTTGCGTTAACGCCGAAAATCGAATGGCAACATCAAATTGTTTATACGTATGTGCGGTTGGATGCGTCAATGAGAAAAATGTAATGCTTTTGTTGGACGCTTATTCATGTTGAAGCCGGGGAGCTGGTTAATAGTTGTTTTTAGAGCCTCTGGGTTATAAATATATGTAAGGATTTGTACTTTAGTATTTAGAGCCTATATTTGGCAAGTGTGATATATTATTACATACAGTAAGTAAAGCTTTTTCGGTAATAAATAATTTGAAAATATGGAACAATGTGACATTTTTGAACATGTAGTCTTGAAATGTTAAGCAATATATATTTATTTTAATTTAAAGGTTTGCTATATTACAATAAAATATTGATGTTTTATTATAAGATTATTAAACTTCGTTAATACTTCAGTTTTCAGAAGAAAAAATGTAGTTGGAACTGCATTTATAACGAACAGCAATCTTATTTAGACTTACGACAGTGTACTACTGAGGACTGCATAATTTTGTATATTTGTTATAAGACATTGTAAAATCAATCTATTCAGTTTCTATTCAAGATGATAAATCAGATTGCAAAAATTTAAAAAGTTAAAAGAAGGTGTAATAATAAATTGTTATTTATATAAAACTAGCGTGTACCGGGCATGCGTTGCAATGCCACTTAAAAAAAATAAACTGCGAGTTTTTATGGAAGCGCCTCGTCGGGAGCCTCTCGTCTTCCGATTGGATACGTTAGACTTGAGGCGTGACCGGAGCCAATTAGAAACAATCAACTTAGGTTATGTTGTTCTTACCTAAATTTGACAGTGGCGCCCGTATGTGTTTTTATTTATTGGAGTGCTTTTGGATACACAATGTTTTTTTTGTTTTTCAGCCATCATTTACAGCTGCATCGCGTAAATGAATATACCCTTCTTGTATCACCCGATACCAACGTTAATAAAGGTTCGAGTGGTGAATGTAATTCTGGCAATTTCAATTTTCCACTCGTGCAACACATTCCTAGTGTTTCATTTTTAAATTTAAAGGCACTACAATACACGCATAATTTATCAATTTTTCCAATAACAATACTTGGGTGCAGACTGTATTCATAATTAGGATCGTAATGGAAAGCACTATGATTTAAATCAGCATGCAGAGTACGTCTAGTATGATCTACGCGCACTCGATCTGTTTCCAATCTTGCTTCCCGTTGCTCATCTGTTTCAGATAAACCGGTGTGAGCAGTGTGTACTCTAACTGTTTCCAATCCTGCTTCCCGTTGCTCATCTGTTTCAGATGAACGGGTTTGAGCAGTGTGTACTCTAACTGTTTCCAATCCTGCTTCCCGTTGCTCATCTGTTTCAGATGAACGGGTTTGAGCAGTGTGTACTCTAACTGTTTCCAATCCTGCTTCCCGTTGCTCATCTGTTTCAGATGAACGGGTTTGAGCAGTGTGTACTCTAACTGTTTCCAATCTTGCTTCCCGTTGCTCATCTGTCCAGATGAACGGGTTTGAGTAGCGTGTACTCGATCTGTTTCCAATCTTGCTCTCCTTTGCTCGACTGTTTCTGAAACTCGAGATGCCCTTTTCATTCGTGCTTGAGTTGTACTCTTGACCTATTGCTTTTCGTTTGGGTGGCATAATTGATATCACAGTGAATGTTACGTTTTGAAATACACTTTTGAAAAATAAAAATAAATTGATTGATATAATACTAACATTAAGGTTATCAACTGACAATACTTGGTGAACTAATTATAGTTTTAGAATTAATTTTAATTTAAAAAATATAATACCTAGTATTTCATAATATCTTTTTAAATTGAAAACAAAAAAATTATTATTGTATAATGTCTTAATACATTAAAACTAATCACATACCAATTAATTTAAAAAAATTTAAAACCTGTAAATATGTGTACTAATATAGGATATTGTCCATACCTGTGTCCACACACAATTATTACGTTATATTTATTTTAATTCGATAAACAAAAAAGTCAAAAATTCAAATATTGAAATAGTTTATTCGAAAATCGAATTTTGTTTCTAAATATTCAGTACCTTACGTTAGTACCTACTTATAATAACTTCAGGTGAGTGAATTGTTGTTTACGGCGTTGCCAAGAAACACAATGTTCTAAATTGGCCGTTCTGTATTACAATAGTCTTGTATGAAAACATGTTTTACGTAAATATTCAATTAATTTTTGTAATTAAATCAAATTTTGAGTATCCTATCTTTTTCCTTTTAGTATCAGCAATAATTCGACAAAGTATTATCGCAATCGGGTTAATGGTGTCGGAATGCATCAAATACACACAGACAGACAGACAGACAGACATTGATTTTTATATATATAGATTAGTTTAAAATTAAATTCTCAAAAGGAATAATTCTCTTCAAAAGGTGCATAATAAATTATAAGAATGATATTGTTAAGCGAAATTGTTTAAAAATTTAAGCCATTTTACATAATCGAAATTATTATAAAATAACTCGCACTAGTTAGTTTATTATTTTGTATTTCTGTTAATTCGACAATTAAGTGATGATTGTGATTCTTAAATATTGTAATTATTATTAGGATGGAATTCTCTCTTGTTAAAAGACAGAATTGAAGTTTATGGCTTTTGTAGTGTTGCCAGGTGATATTTTTTATACTTTTTTTTCCAATGATTTGGGACTAATGCTGAAAAAGTAAAATTTATTACTTACTTAAATTTTTCTACTTCAGTATGTAAGTTCAGGCACTGGGCGTTTATTTTCAACCTATTACCTTAGGTTAAACAGAAAACAAATTATCATGTAGTAATTAGTTTTACAATTAAAGTCATAGATATATATAAAAAAAACAATAAAGAACGACTTCAAAATATGAAAGAAACAGAACTCTGCATATAAAATGGAGCCTGGTTCTAGTCTTTATAGCATTAGGTACTTGCGGACATTTGAATACCGGAAAAAAAATGGGTTTATTTTCCATGAACCTAAATGTTTCGGTGTAATATTTATAACTGAAGATATATTTTTTTTATTTTGAATTGAAGATTTTTTTATAAAACATGTGAGTTTACATTCCAAAAGCCAATAGACAAGAAGTGAGTGATTTTAAATGAATACATGTTAGAATTTGATGTGTTTTGTTATTATTTATAACCCAAGTGTTGATGATGCAAGCTCCGGCCACTTACAAAGTTGCTAAATGTTTGCCGAAGATGAGTTGTTGAAGGTCACATTGTACTACTTCGCTTCGTTTCAGACTAACATTGGCTAACTTTGTCTAGTATTTACTGCTATCTAGGTGCCAAAATCAGCAAAAGAGCTACACTAGTTATATATGTATACAATGTACTCTGCTATTTTTAAACTATAATAGGATTTAGATGTTAAAATTTAGACTTTACTTATTACAATGTAATGTTATATATATATATGTATGGGCAAAGAAAGATATTCTTAATTTATTTACTATCAATGATGGGACTCTTGTATGTATGTTTAATTCATAGATGACATTGGGTAGTGATAAAAGTATTCTGTACTTACGATCAATATTGATGCCTGAATAATGTGACAGAACTGAATAAATAAATTATATTATTACAAAATATTTTTGTTTTATTTTAACTGTTTAGTCAATCATAAATTGGAAAATTAATGTATATTTTTAAAGCAAAAATTCCGCAATGTCTTAAAACTAAGGCTGGATGCGGAGGGCGGAGGATCGGAGAGGATGGAGACTTATGTGGGAGGCTTACGTTCAACAGTGGACGGATGCAGGCTGATGATGATGATGATCAATCTTAAACTGAAATGGAGTTTTTTTGCTTGCTTATTTGTTTGTTGGTCATGCCAGTAGGTATGATAGGAAAGTATGATAGGAAGTAAATATTTTTATTAGCATTCTAATTTTAAACACAATGTGGCAGATGATTTGTCAAATTTATGTATTTTTTTAAAGTTAATTTAATAAAAAAAAAAAACAAATCAAATGAAGACTCTAGCGCCATCAAAGAGAGAAGTCTGATCAAACTCGGGTAGCATTATTAGTATTGTTATAAAAAGAAGATTTGTTATACCTACTAATAATTGATACGCACATACTTATTTACATCAAACATTATCTTATAAGACATTTTTCATATCAATATATATGTATGTATCAATTGTTAAATATTGTAATAAATCTTCAATTATCTATAAATATTTGAGAATTGAAATATATTCTAAAAATCCACCAAAACAATTTTATACCTTCTAATTTTAAAGAGTAAGCATTCTAAATTTTAAAATCGATTAACAAAATAAGTATTTTTGCTTGTCAGTACTATCCTTGACGCCTGGCGAGACATGAATCATCAATTAAGTATACCAACGTCGTCAAGAAACGTTATATAAAGACATATTATAAAGGTTGAAACGTGATGAAAATTTAGCCGCTGGAAGTTGTCAAAGCAGAGTGGCTAATCGTCAAACAGATTTATTATTTTTGTAGTGTATTGACCTTCAAAATAATTTTCAACCGATATAAAATTTCTGATTATGTTATTTTTTTCAGCAATTGTAGTCAGCTTATTACATGGTTACATCCGATAATTCACTGCGCCTAAGACTCTTTTTTTTGTAGAATTTTCAATCGTACATTGTAAAATATATTCACAAATAAAATATTAAGATTCAAAAAAAATTATGCGGATTTTTGATAGGCCGTAATAAAAGTATTTTTCTCATATGGTAATATATTATTTTATTTCCAGTTTGGCCAATGTGAGTCGATCGAACACTTTCAAACGTCAAACAAGTCTGAGATGTCAAAATAACAATAATGGCAGTCTTCAGCATTTTCCAGATAATATCTCTCCTGGCGTTCTGTCTCTACTTAGTCGGGCTGCTCAACAACCTGCTGAGCGACCAGGAAAATGCCTGCGAGATGACATACATGTACGAGTATCCGCAATTCGTGGTGAGTTAAAATTAACCTCAAAAATGAATCATGGATTAAAAATAATGCGGCTTATGAAATGCTGATTACATTGCCAAATTATACTTATAAAAGAAGTATTAATAATATATTTTTTAACGCATTTTTTTTTAATTCATCATTAATTACCCTGTCAATTTTTTGCCGCCTATCAAGAAGAAAATAATATTACTTTTTGAATAAAACCATAATCTTTAATTAATTGCGGCACAAAGATACTTTGCAAACGGTAACACTTTTATTTTAGAATAACAAGCTTCATAAAATCAATACTATGTTTACAATTAAAAATGCAATTTTTCACACTTTAATAACGATTTCGACAGTGTAACATACATAATTATGCTGATGAGTCAAATTTCGCTTACAATGTGTTTTTATAGTCCATAATAAATTGTTTAAGTTGGGTTAGGTTAGGTTAGGTTCAATGAAACCAGCACGGAAACTTATTTTCCCAAATTATTTGTTTAAGTTATAACATTTTTTTTTCTAAAGTTGTAATTTTTTTAAATTGGCATAAAAGTATGAAAAACACCCTTATTATTGTTACTTTGGTAAATCTTACAATGAGCAGTGATTCTGTATATCCATCAGTTATAAGTTAATATGGATGGTATAAAGCATAGATGGGCAACCGCCCGGCCGCGGGCCGGATCCGGCCCGCGGAGCTATTTTGTCCGGCCCTGATTCATCTCGGCGAAGTAATTGAGAAATACATTAGTTAAAATAATGCAGATGACACGGGCGCTTGCAGTGATTCGGGGAAGCTCGTATACGCACCGAAGGATTACGAGCGGGGCCCACCCCCTCCGCGCTACATAATATAATAATATATATTATTATCGCAATGCATCCGATGTTTGTGTTTCGGCAAAGTTCGTAGGCACGAAATATCCCGAGTGCAGCACACTAATTCCGTCCCCCTCCGCGCCGCATTCCCCTTATTTAGTGTTCACGCGACTTCTGGTCTGGTTTGTTCTGTTTACTGGTGCGTTCTGGCGTAGAAGACAGTTTTGTTTGTCAGTTCTGAATATTGTTTTTAAATTTGTGACAATGTCAGGGGTTATGTCGAAAAAAGAAAAGTTGATGCAGAGTGTCGAAAATTTCAAGACAAGTGGACGGAGGATTATTTCTTTATCCTGAATAAAGGAATGCCCGTATGTTTGCTGTGTAAGGAGTCCGTATCCGTCAACAAAGAATTCAACTTAAAGAGACATTTTACTTCAAGGCATGCGGATCACCAACAAATAAATGAACAAATTCGAAAAGATATGATACAGAAGTTGAAGAAGAACTTGGATACCCAGCAACAAATGTTCAAAAAGCAAATAACGCAGCACGATAGCGTTGTTAAGGCCAGCTTTGTTGTAAGCGAAAAAATTGCAAAGCATTCTAAGTCATTTGGTGAAGGAGAATTTATTAAAGAGTGTCTGCTCGACGTTTCAAGTATAATCTGTCCTGAAAAGAAAAAAGACTTTGAGAGAATATCTTTGTCGAGACGTACTGTTGTCCGACGTATAGAAATGATGGCTGATGGTATCAAAAAAAGTTTGAAAGAGGTGATTACTGGATTCGAAGCATTTTCAATTGCTTTTGGATGAGAGCACAGATGCCTCTGATACAGCACAATTAGCAATATTTATCAGAGGAGTTGACGTGGACTTCAAAATCACAGAAGAATTATTAGCTCTTCAGCCGTTAAAAGGAACGACTACCGGTGAAGATATATTTGAAGCAGTCAACATAGTCTTCGAAAGCTTTGGGATTAAATGGATTGCACTATCTGGCATATGTACTGATGGTGCCCCTGCAATGGTTGGCTTACGGAAAGGATTTTTTGGAGTTGTTAATGAAAGAGCAATAGAATTACAGATCCAGCCGGAAAATTTAACAAATTTTCATTGTATTATCCACCAGCAAAATTTGTGCGCAAAATCGATGAAATTCAAGAATGTTATGGATGTAGTAGTAGCAAGCATTAATTTTATTAAGTCACGTGCACTTAATCACCGCCAGTTTAAGGTGTTTTTGGAAGACCTATTTTCAGACTATGAAGATGTGTCTTATTACTGTGAAGTAAGGTGGTTGCGTAAAGGAAACATGTTGAAACGATTCTATGATTTGAGACAAGACATTGCAGATTTTATGGACATAAAAGGAAACATAATCAACCAAATAAAAGATAATCAATGGGTGTGTGATTTAGCATTCCTTGTAGATGTCACAGGATACCTAAATGATCTTAATTTAAATTTTAAAACTACAAAAACAGGGACAATTGGTTCATGAACTGCATAGCCATGTCAAAGTTTTTTGTAATAAGCTTAGATTTTTGAAAAATCAGATAAGAGGTAAAAATTGTTACCATTTTCCTAATCTATCAAGGCATACAAACATCACATATAATTCTTATGGAGATGAACTGAAGGCACTAATAGAGCAATTTGATACGAGGTTTGCCGACTTCCAAAACAAAGACTCAACATTCGCTATATTTGCTCGTCCGATGGATGCTGATGTAAATAATGTGCCAGCAAATTTACAGATGGAACTTATTGAGCTTCAGGCGGATTTAGCGCTAAAATCACAATTTGACAAAGTTTCTTTGACGGATTTTTATAAATTATATTTGGTGGAAGAAAATTATACAAACTTACGTAGATTTGCAAGAAACATCATTTGTCTTTTTGGCAGCACGTATACATGCGAACAATTTTTTTCGAGGATGAAGTACACCAAATCGAAAATTCGAACGAGGATAACAGATGAAAATCTCGAAAATTCGATGAGATTATCATTAAGCAATATCAACGCCAATATTGATAGTCTCGTAATTCAAGTACAAAGTCAATCGTCACATTAAATTTTATAAGCAATTAATGTCGTTCATTATATAAATAAATAAAATATGCAAGAAGTAGCAATGTGTTTTATTTAATTTAATATTACCTTAATATAGTTAATAATTTGGTCCGGCCCTTGACACGGAGACAGAATGATAATGTGGCCCCAGACCTAGGAAAGGTTGCCCATGCCTGGTATAAAGCATGTGTTGATTTTATAAAACTTAATACACTAAGGTGAATTGCTACCTTGTTAGCCATCATACCTAATGAAATCTTTTGCTGCAAAGAATAAATATAAATTGTGTAACATACCAACATAAAGCAACATACGTTTTCTTTTTCATATTCACCATTATTCCTCCCCAATCAGTTCTGTAAACTGCCAATATAGCCTATTCTCAGGTCATCTCTGCATTCGGATCTCTACCAGGTACAAACTATGCATGGTTCCTAATGGCTTTCAGGACAAAGACTCAGGAGCTTGAAGAGAAGGCATTGTCCCATCGATACTTAGTCATTTTATTGATCAGCTTTTTTAAGGAGATCGAATGATAAGCCTGAAGTTACCGAGTTCCGGATTATTTGCTCCTTAGCTACTTACAATAAAGAGAAAATGATATTTCTAAATATCTGGTAGTGCAACATTACAATGAATGACTTCTATGAAACAGTACTCGGTGCATATTATTAGTGGTATCTATCATTTTTTTATTAAATCATATTGTGATCGCTATAATTTTTCATTTTTCAGAGAATTAAAGTGCCCGAGAACGATCTTTTTCCCCAATACGGGCTCTATGCATACAGCGAGGGAAGGTTTACTGAACGAGCGAGAAAAATGAGGTTAGTTTTCAATATTCTTCTTTTCCATTTATGCCAACGCTTATGTCACAAGCCTGCCCATCAAGATTCAAACTGCACAGAACCACTCCACATGTCATTTGCTTCAAATAGAAAAACACAAAAAGGCAAATATTGTAATTGCCAAGTTTCACATTCAGATGAGAACAACACAGTAAGCTTATTTTATTTTTAGGTTTGACGGCGTGCCTGTCCTGTTTTTGCCTGGCAATGTTGGTAGTTACAAGCAGGTGCGCTCTCTAGCCTCTGTGGCTCTGCGAAAATCCATCCCATCGTCACGACACATGTTCCACTTTGACTACTTCACAGGTTTGTTACTCTTAATTCATTCTGCTTAATCTGTTAGTATTCTCAGACATAAGCACACAGACCGTGCATACATAAACATAAAGCATACCTTATGATGTATGTTTTCTTATATTTTAATGCTGTAGAAAAACTGCTTGATCATCCTGGACAATCCCCTAAAAATTTTGGTCGTAAAAGGAATGAAAAAAAAACCGAGTAAAAAAAGTGAGCTTGAATATTCTCACCCAGGCGTGTGTAAAAATGAGAATAGATATTTTCTTAGAGCATATTTTTTCCTCTTGTATACATTTGCACATGCACAGGTGTATTAATCCAGCAACGCATGTATTTATTTCTCGCCTATTGGTGTGTAAAATCTTTAATAGGTTAATGCAACATCGTCTTTGTTTTTTCAGTGGACTTCAATGATGAGAGGTCTGGTCTGTTTGGCGGTGTGTTGGACAGACAAGCAGAGTTCTCATCAGCGTGTCTGCAGGCCATCCTGGGACTGTATCAGATGCCCCCTCCCAGGAATGGAAGACCAAGTCCACCAAAGCCTACCACCGTTATTGTAGTCGGCCATTCCATGGTAATCAGTCATAGTAATACCTTGTTAGCGCAGTTCTCTTAGTCTTTTCTACCGTTATTACCACGGTCGCTGCTCGTCGGAACTTAAAGAACTAATTCCTCCTGCACCCACCCACAACCGACAAACTCGTCTTACACTTGCCGAACATCCATACACGGTTAATATATGTCAACTAAGAACTGGCAGTTTCCAAAGCTCCTTCCTTAATGCCACCGGTAAGGTATGGAATGCTCTTCCAGCGTCTGTGTTTCCTCCTTTCTACAATCTGGATCTCTTCAAGAAACAGATAAATATACACTTGAAATCTCCCCAACCCACACACAAACTCGAACACAACACACGTTTCCCGCATGCAGCGTCCAGCCTCCCTGGCTGAGCGTCATAGAGTGCACTGCTCTTGACCGGCTGTGCTCTCCTGCATGCGTTTACATAAAAAAAAAGTTGAATTAGAGTTGAATCAGAAATATCTTTGGTGATTTGGCTAAAATACAGTTTTATTTTAAACAGGGATAAATAGAAAGCAGCGTTCGTGATAATAATGATAAAACAGGATTAACCACTTCATACTCGCGCTCATACTGGTGCGGGAAAATTGTCCACGTCGTTACACTCGCGCCTGCACCAGTAAGAGCGTTCACTTTCCGTTTTTGCCGCTCTCGCATATGTTCGACGTTTACGGATATACAATAAAATTAAAAGTAGATTATTAAAATGCAATCAAAAAAATCGATTTGTTTTTTCCATTTTTGCGAAAAAAACCCAAGCATGAACCTTTAAGTGTGGCATGCCGATATATGGGCATATCACTTTATGTTTCTTGAGTGCGATGTGCCGATATAACTCGTATTATATGGGTTATAAAAAACTTGCGCATTACACGGTATGAATTTAACTTATCATTATATATTTAAAATGTTATTATAAAAATATAAATGGTCTTTCTGTAATTTATTTCTGGATTATTGACACCTTATGCAGATTATTACAAAATAAATCACAGCCTTATAAGGGTCAATCATTTGATTGAACACATGTGTTATGTAGATAAAAGTTTATATCCTTAATTCATCAATTAAATTATCTTCTTTAAAATAAACATACATTCATTAAAGAATAATCTAGATTTCTAATTCACAAGTAGCTGTTGTATTCTGAAAATTGTATAAATGTGGATCATGTACAGAGTTAACAGTTATTTAAATGCATCACACACATCATAGGCAAGTTTACTGTCTGTGTAACTTTCATTTGTAATAAATTTTAGACATAAATATACATACTATATATATTCTTTTTATAGGGTGGTATCGTTGCAAAAGCTTTGATGACAAACTCCCAGAGCCGCAACTCTGTCAATCTCATCCTGACACTGGCGACACCACACGAGGGACCGGTAATAAATGTGGACCGATACTTCGACGCATTCTACTCGCGAATCGAACAGCACTGGGGACTCAGGGCAACCAACACGAGCAACCTGGCGCCGGTGGCCAGAATATGGGGCAGCAAGGTGCTGATCAGCATTGGAGGCGGCGCCAGAGACGTGCTCGTACCGTCGGCACTCACTTCTTCAGCCCACAGCGACATCAAAGCACTCGTGAGATAAACTTTATGATCTTTGATTTCAATAAATTTATTTTATCAGAATTTGATTTTCCTATTTTAATAGTTTTTTTTAAGACAACACTAACAAACTGCTCAACCACATCGTCTCCGATTTTGATATATTCCACGCAAGGGAGGCCCAGTTCGTGCATAAATTCAACGAATTCGCTTGGAAGAATAATTTGTTGGTTGTTAACCTTCTGTTGCTTGTGTTAATTGCTTTGTTTTTCTTAGTACTTAATCACAAGTACCTATTTTTTCTATTGAATCATTAATTCTACTTACTACTACTTATATCGAATTTCATTATCGCATTAAATATGTAATTTGTTATATTATTGGAAGAACAAATATTATGTGTGTATTATTGATCCGGCTATCTATCTTTCTTTGTGTATAGACAACTGCCATACCCGGAGTGTGGCTTTCCACTGATCACCTCTGCATCGTCTGGTGCAAGCAACTGGTCCTGGTTCTCAACAGGCTGCTGTTCTCCATCGTGGATCCTTCCACCAAACAATTGACTGGCGACACAGCCCACATCATTAACATGGGCAAACATTACCTGAAGGTACTGTTCTACATCATATAATATATGTTACAATGGTACCTCGACATACGAGTTTAATTCATTCCGCAACCTTGCAAATCTCAAAGCAAATTTCCCCATTGAAATTAATTGAACAAAAATATGCTTTGACAGCGGTAGTACACTGAAAACTGATTCTCTGACCGTGGCCGGGGATTCACACGAGAAACCTTGACGCGCGGTTCGTGTGCATCCGGCCGACCCGCTAAGCCGATTGCTCGTATCTCAAATTTTGCTCGTATTTCAAAGCAAAAAAGGAGTGTTATTTTTCCTTATGTTCCTTCTGTAGTCAATAATATTTGCTCGTGTTTTCAGCCTGGGCACATCAATAATAGCACTCATTACAATTCTCCAGCCGAATTCATTCCGGAAGCAAACTGGCACGAAGACATCAGAAGACAATATTCCATCAAGCACGAGAGGGGAGTGGTCAAGTTAGTATCTGATTCATTGTATTCGAATAGAGTTGTGTGCGACAAATTATTTTATTTAAAATTTCGAACAAAGTTGTTGGAGGATCGTCATCAGAGTATATGTTAATTAAATGATGATATTATCCATATTTTTACCTGTAATATTATGCGATGAACAGTATGACTATTTTTAGGATACCGCCAATTTCAGAAGTCATGTGAGAGACATGAAGCACTTTCTATTCTATTTTTAATGTATGGATGCATTTTTCTCAATAGAGACTTATCAATTTTGGCATGAAGTTAAAAAGTCAAATTTTAAATTTTATCTTTTTCGTTTACTTTAATACTTGGTTAAGTCTCATAAAGTCCATGGAGAACTAAATCAATCTACTGGCGCTCTCCTGTATGTAAACATAAAAAAACCCTTTGAGAATAACCTTCCAGCTTGAATCATATATGAAATATTTTTTCTTCATTTTCAGAACATGGTATTACATGGTGAGATTGGTGGACCTGCCAGAACATGAACTGGTCACCTTCGAAGTGGTAGACCTGGTTGACAAAGACTGGGTCTTTGGGTGCCAAGCAAAATACGTTCACGGTCAACATAGAGTATGGTGAGTAAAAACCCCTAGCCGAATCATGTTCACCACAAATTTCCCTCATATAGTTTTGTCATCTGCTACTATCAAACATATTTTAGGAAAATAGCTAATAAAAATCTAAGCCCTATATTTGATTATATATATTTTTAAATATATATTTCAGTATGACAGGCAGGCACCTGTCGCAGTTCAGCAGATGGGAGGCGTCTCGCTCTGGCCGCCGCCGCTTGGCCACCTTAGACTTGAAGGCCCTAAGAGCCTCGTACCCTCACTGGACTCACATCCTTTTGCGAGTGTCCCCTACTAACAAACCGGTAATATATGGTCACCACACCACTTCTATATTTCCATTCAATCTTGAAAAAATGAAAGTCTGCGACATTGTGTCAAAACTTCTGTACATTGCGTTTCTATCTAACTTTATCTATAGGTGTGAACGAGAAATAACATCTGTGGTTTGAGTTATATGATAAGTCATGATGGTATTCTCTACCACTACTAGGTTGGTTAGTTGATTTAACATTAAATTTATTATTAACATTTTAAATAATAAACATAATGGAAAACTAATATATAGTAATACACTATCTGTAACTAAGCTAGTAACACAAACTCCTGTTGTGAAGTATCTTTTTCCCATATTGTTGTTGCACTGTGTTTAAATGCAGTTTTAGAAATTGATCCCTTACATAACAATTTGAATGACATTTCATGACCTGGCGAACTTTGTACCGCATCAGAATGAATAAATGCTGTGTTTTTATTAAGTTCAAATGAATATTAAAAACAATTTGAACAGAGATGGCGTTGTGTGCAAATTTATAATTCATACAATGCCATCTACTGGAACCAGCATAAATCTAAAAACCCGTTCTATACTAAATGTATGAAAAAATTAATTCTTTCATATTTCTTTCTTGTGATTTTTTTTCCAATGTTTTAATAATTATTGTTCTATTTGAGATCAAGACAAATCCAACAAATCAAAGAATATAAAAATCGGTCCAGTCTTTCTTGAGTTATAAATAGTGTAACTAACATTCTTTTATATGCATAGATATACAATAATGTGTTTTTTTAGGTTCAAATAAATGTAGATATACACGGTAGGCCTCTGCGAACAGTGCAGGCCAACCTTCCCTCATTGTTCAACATGATGCGCCGCACGATACTTGCCGAGACTCACCCTGGGGCCTTGCGCTACAATGTGACCTTACCTGGGCTGGAGATGCTCTACCAGGCTTACTTGCTGTACGTGGAACCTTTGGGAAGCTGCCGAGAGACCGTAACTAGTCACCACGCCACCGCCGAGGTCAACGTACCCTGGGCCGAAGGGCACGAGGTCCACGATCACTTCACGTGAGTAACATTTTTATTTATGTTGGTACCAGTGTATTGTTTAGGTGCTAGGCTTCATAAACAACTCTGAACACATTGTTTAAAAACGCATTTTCTGTTTCCGATTGTATTGTAAACACCTGGCAAAGTGTTAATCAATGAATCGTTACGCTTTATAGCTCTATAGCTGTAGCTGTTGTTCAGTTAATCTTTACTCTCCAAGCGAGAGTCAACCCAAAGCTGACCGCAATTAACATTATTTTCTAAATTTCATCATCAGCCTGTGTCCGTCCACTGTTGAACGTAGGCCTCCCGCATGAGTCTCCATCCTCTTCGATCCTCCGCCTTCCGCATCCAGGTCACTCCCGCTATTCTTCTTATATCATCAGTCCATCTTGTAGGGGGTCGGCCAATTCTTCGTTTGCCAGTTCTTGGGCGCCATTCCAATACTTTTTTTTTCCAGCGACCGTCGTCTCTAAGACAGATATGTCCTGCCCATTGCCACTTGAGTGTGCCTGAATTTACTAGTTTCTAATTTAAACTTCTTTAATTAAGCTTTTTATTCATCATCCTCGTACTTATAACTCAGTAAACTCAATTTCGTATCAATGTATGAATTGTTTTATGGTTTTATTCATTGAAAATTCTGAGGACCGGAGTCGAGGATTGCTACAACAGGGAGAGTCACTGCTTTGCACCTCCCGAGACCTCAAATTGAACAACAAATGGTCCATGTTACCAGATACTGATCTGAGTCTATTTAATATAACTGACAGGAAGAAGAAGAATATTCATATTAAAATTGATTGGTTCAATTAATATTTATTTACTACCGGAGCACACAACAGGCTGCACATATTTGCTACAATTTTTTGCTTTTACATATTTTTGAAATATCCATCTACCTAATTATTGTAGATATTTAATATATTTTGTTTTCTCTTATAGAGAAACTGAAACGTCTCCTATGCGGATTCGCCTGTTGAAGGGAAACCCTAACACGGTAAAGAACAGCAGCCAACATGTCAGCATAGCGCTTACTCTTGATCCCCAGTGCACCTACAGCATCAGGTAATAGTAAATCAATTATTTCATCTGTAGCAGGGTCTCGCTGTGAGAAGTATACACCTTACCTGTAGAGAACTGCCATAAAGCAAAATAAATTACAACCCATAGAATGGTGACCCTTCAACATATATACTACAGCAACCATATCATTTAAATCATTTTCATGATGGTTGAAAATCATATAAGGATATTTTTTTTGCGTGGATTGATGAAGATCATGTTTTTATTGAAAAAAGTTTTTTATTTTTAGTAAATATGTTGTATGATAATATACAAAAAAGTATATATATGAACATAAAAAACTCACTCCCCCCCACGTACAGAAAAGTTCAATAAAAATCCCTCGTGCTCGGACTAAAAGGAATATAGGAAAATGCAAAGATGTGTTTCTACAGAAAACACCATTATTATGTTGTTATATCGAGGTAGCAAAGAATCAACCCTGACATGATTGGATGATTTATTTTTCTTTCACAGCATCGCCTCTTCCCCTTACGACATGCTCGGCCAGTTCTCCCGCCATTACACGGCGTCACTGCCGCCATACTTGGCAGCCATATTGCTGCTCGTCTTGCGCCACTGGGCTGCCGGCATGGAGACCAACAGTAAGGAAGGCGCCTCCTTCCATGCTGCGCTCTGCGGAGAACATCTGAAACCTTACAACATCCTGCTGTCGGCACGTCTGGGCATTGTCTTTTTCGTGTGAGTTTATTAACTAACATAATTTACAGCTTAATAACCCAAGATGGGCATATTTCTAATTACAATCTACATAAAACGATTTCTAGGAATGTAAAAATGACATTAGTATTGTTGTTCTGCTTTTTATACACATGTACAAATCCACATCAAATATCAAATATAATGACATTTATCTCAACAATTTCGGAGAAAAATAAATGGCAGACGCTGGAACTCGAACCACGAACCATGCATTCAGTTCTGTTCTATGCACAGCGCAATCAACCACGACCCATTCTTGTGCTTACATTTGATGTAGATTTGTATGAGTGTATCAATTTGTTAAAACGTTCCATGCCACGTAGGTCACCTGTGACCTATGCTGTTGTTGAAAAGGGTGCCCTGTAGGTTACCGGTGACCCACGTTTTTTTTTCTTTGAGCAAACAGTCCCAATATGTCAGTGGTTACATTTCAATAGAATTTTAACATTGAATGTGACCTATATGGCGCCTCTGAGTCGAATGCATTAAAAACATTACGTTGGCGTTAAACGTGTTAAATATTTGTATATCTCAATTATCTATGAAGGATTGAGTATTGAAATATATTCTAAAAATAAAAAATAATCCGCATGTATAATAAAATATGTGAATCCATGATTCAATGATCAAAGATTGTTCAAAATCTTGATCACAGAATCATAATTTTAAAATACGTAAATCTACTATGGTTGTTTGTTTCAGTACCATTCCGCTCGTGAACAAGATCGGGGCATCTCTGATGATCGGCCCCACGGCTTCTCAGACCTTCATGTTGCTGCCGCTGCTGCTGTACCTGGCGGCGCTGGGCCTCGCTCACGTCCTGGGCGTCGTGTGTTGGGGGCTTCTGATATTCTCCGGACAGATCGCACACAAAGTTCTGCTAAGGTAAGCAACACTTTTTGAAATGGTTTTTGCTAGTACAGTGAGGCCCCGCTTAACGCTGTCTAGTTTAGCGCTGTTTCGGTTTAGCGCTCTTTTATTTCAACTCGGGGTTATTCCCCGAAATTGTGCATAAATAATAGAAAAAATAGTGGAATTAGCAAAACAAATCGGTTTAGATGACGTAAATGTGGAAGACGTCGAAGAAATAGTTCAAGAAACAGCAGCTAGTCTTTCTAACGATGAGCTCATGGAATTAACTGAGCAAGAAGAAAAAATATATATTGATATTAGTGATTTCGAAGAATAGCAAAAAGAACTTTCGATGGCGTTTGTAAAAAAGAGTTTGACCACTGTAACTGAAATTATGGACCAATTTGTTGAAAATGATCCAAATTTTGACAGGAGTTCAAAAGCAAGACGGGGTGTTATAGATGCTTTATCCACTTATCAACAACTTCTAACAGAACGCAAAAAGAAAACGTAAACTACATTAGTGCCTTCCTGACAAAAAGGCAAAAAATTGGAAACACAGAATAGACTGAATGATCTAACTGACTTAGAATTTTATTTGTTTTTATAAGTATGTTCGTTTATATTGTTTTTATTTTTTGGAAGAAATAAATGTTTGTTTTTATTTTTATTAAAAAAAACATAACTATTACATTTAATACCTAACTCCATTATTTACATGTTAAGATAGCCTCATTTAGCGCTGTTTCGCATTACGCTCTACTTTGATGGAACGTATCCTCCGCGTTAAGCGAGGCCCTACTGTATATTATTTAACAGACAGAGAAATAAAACTTCTTTAAAATGGTTAAGTAATTATGAAGAAATGAGATCTAGAGGGATAGAGACTTGTGCGTGAGACCTACGTTTAGTAGTAAAAAGAGGATCACAAAATATTGCAATGTACAAATAACTTTATTATATTTCTAGAAGACATTTTAAATTTATTTTTAGTAAGACTTTTCTTACTATGCAGTGTTTTTCATATTATTCATTTAAACTGCCAGGACATAATATTTATTTTAAATTACAATCTTGCACAATGTGGCTACTTTAGATAAATTACATTTTTATTATTAAATCAATTTTAAACATTATTATTAGGGTATCATTAATATATCAAGTTAAAGATTGTTGAGGACGTTTGAATTTCACACTTAACCACTGCGTGACTGTGGCCGCAATGGTTGGGCGAGGCGAAAAAATGCTCAGAAGAGTATATAGTAATCTGAGCATAGTTTAACGAAGCTATAGGATACTTACCTATAATATTGACTGCACAGTTTGGGCTTAAAAAAACTTTGACAAGAAGAAAAAAGAACTCATTCCCGACGTACGGATAAGTTCGCTAAAACTCTCTAGCTAAGAGGTTAAATACATACCATAAGATATTTATCTTTTTGGAATTTAGCACTGGCAAACCCATTGTGATCTTAAAATATTATTCTGATGTCGGGTCTGAGGAGGTTTACATAACTGTCGGAATGTGTTGGATGTGTGATCAAGTCCGCGTTGTGAAGTAATCAGTAAAGGAGGTCACGTTAAGTTTGGTGAAGCATTTATGACAGCGATTCTAACGACATCTATGGGACATACAAGGCAAACATTAATAGTCAAACATAGATAACAGAAAGTGTACATTTAATCCGCCACATAAGGTTTTTTATCTCAATTTATCACAGACTAGTTGCTGTGGGGCGCGGTGGTGGCGGTGGAGGCGCCAGGCTGTATGAGTGGGTGGCCGGGGGACTGAGGAAGGCTCCGGGGGCCGCGGGCGCCATGTTGGTGGCGCTCGCCACTGGTTCTTGTGGAGCTGCCGCCCTTACGGCAGGAACAGCATTTTACTTCTTCTTGGTATTTAATATTTTTTTAGTTTTAGTGAGATGTATGATTCAGATTATTTTTACTTTACCATGTCTGAAACTGAGGCTCAATTATTATTAAAACGTACAAAAAAACGTGTATTGAAAATGCATTTTGGTAGATCATGTTGTTTCATTTTAAGGCTTTTATCAATTGTAACTTTGACCTTTGATCATTTGGAATGGTTTAAGTCGATATACATATATTTATCTTTTAACCCTTTCGCATCGGTTGTCGGCATATGCTGTCAAAGATCCCCGACCGTTGCCATCGGTTGACGTGATGTATCGTTTTGCTACTTTCAGTGCTCATTGTGACATCTATAGTAGGAAATTGGAAGTGAAATCATTCCCTTTATCAAGCTACATGTATTCTTTACAGGAATCTGTAAAGCATGTAAATAAATATCGTTAGGTTTCGTCACAGGAGCGATTTTTCTGTAAACCACATGTATGGAGTTACATAATAAACGTTTGTTAAATAAAATAGTTTTTGATGCATCATTTGATAGCTAAAGGATAGAAGAACCAATGTGATATATGAAAATAAGTCAGATAAGTACATTTATGCTTCAAATAATAGTTTTAAGCAAAAAAATGTTTTGAAAAATTCACGCCGTATTGACAGTATAATTTGTATTCCACCGAGCCGTAACGAAAGGGTCAAAATGTTTTAAAATATATAAATGGCTATTGTGCAAATTAATGAAATAGTTGTAATTGTTTTCAGCTGACAAAGATGTACGAAGACTACCTGGAAGACTTCGTCTTCAAGGCGATCGCCAAGGTGGCCAAGAAATTCCGTAAAGGAAAATCTGATAAGAAAAGCAAAGACGCTGCCGATAAGAAGACAGACGTTCCTGAAACCGTCCAAGAGCCCAGTGTTGCCGATGACAAAAAAGCCATCGAGCCAGCCCCGGAAAAAAGCCAAGAGGCACCCAAAGATGATGATAATAACGTGACGGATGAAGAAAAGATTGATAAAATAGTCGCCGTAAGAAGTGCCGAGTCATCTGATGAGACAGCTGTTTCTAATGCTAATGATGATAGTTCATTAGAAGATGCTTCTAAGGTATCGGTAGAGGAGAATGATGAAGGGGAGGACAGCAGTGAAACTGGTAAAGAAAAGAAGGAGTCGAAGGAAGATTTGGAGTTTGATCTGGGTCCTCTGCATTTTCATTTTGGACTGTTTTTCTTGTGGTGCTTTGTCACGCTTTTGAATGTGCCTTCGCTTCTGACGTGGGCACATAATTTCAAGTAAGTTTAATTAATGTATTCATAAAAATAATAATTGTATGTTTGTATATTATTTTAGAAATCAAAGAAATTAAAAAATATTAGAAGTTACCCTTATAGAGATGGTCTATTAACACGTTCCACGCAACGTAGGTTACCGGTGACCTACGCTGTTGTTGAAAAGGGCGCCACGTCGGTTTCCGATGACCTATGTTTTATTTTTTGGAACAAACAGTCCCTGTCCGCCAGTGGTTACATTTCAATGGAATTTTAACATCGAATATAACTTATATGGCGCCTCTGAGTCGAATGCATTAAAAAAATTACGTGGCGTTAAATGTGTTGCCCTTTGGATATGAAGCATTTTCTTAGCATTTTTTAGTACTTTAAAAGTTTACAATTTTTTTATCTTTTTTACGCTATACGTATGAATACGTATGACATGTTTCAAACTAATATTATTCAAATATCAAAGGTCCAAACCTTTTTTATCGGAATACCGAAAAAAATCCATAGGTGGTTGATATTTATATAAAAAAATGATATATACCTTAAAAAAATGTTTAGATGGGCGTCGAAAATCGACCGTCGAATATTCGACGCTTAGTAACCAAAGGGTTAATGTCCAAGTGGCATCTATAGAAAAAGTTTTGATTAGCTGTATCCATGATAATAAGGAAAATCCAAATTAAAGAACCTGCTAAACATGTATTGTTTGCAAAATAGTATCACTTGTTAAATTTCTGTATAAGCAATATGATATGTTAATTTTTCATTTCTTTATTTCATTTTAGATACAGTAAGGTTCTAGAAAACGACCCCTCGTATATTCCTGGAGTGGTTATGTGCGCCAGTGCTGCCGTCCTGTGGCAGATAGATGCACCAAAACCAAATATGTAAGTCTAAAACCATCCCTATTTTAAATCTAACATAAAATTATTTCTTCCTTCTTAATCACAGTGTGTCACACAAGACCAACAGACTAGCATTTCAGTCACAACTCAACATATACGTAGTTCATGTCGTGGAACACTAGTTTAAAATACTTTTATCAGAGGCATTCTGTGTAATTTGTCCTCAGACTGAATTAAACAATGCGATCTGCAAAACGACAAGACCACACCATTTTAATTGTGATGGTTTTTTCCCCTATTTTACAATGGTGATGATGATGACTGCCAATGTAGATGATAGCTTTTTAGATGATATTCCTCCATCTTAACTAGTTTTACACTATTCGGAATATTGCACTCTCAGAGAAGTCACTCATATCATCACCGGCTAAAAATAAAACTGCGAATCTTCTTGTTTTGTTTTATTTCACTGTCAAATAAGAGCTTTTTCAAAGTAATTTTTACTTTAATTTTCCAGTTTCGAAAATAATTTTTAGCCTCACAATTTAATACATAATACAGGGAGCGTCAAAAAAAGCTGACGGTTTTTGTCGTTGTTTTGATTTAAAACCGTCAGTTTTTTATGCGGCTCCCTGTATAAGAAAAAATATTTTTAGTGATGGTAGTCCTCCATTGCTGTTTTGATATTATAATAATTTGGTGTACTTTTGATTTGTTGCAGAAAATATTACGGCTTTTTACAAAAGACAATTTACTTTACCGCCGTGGTGGTGGTCATGGCCACACCGGCGGCTATGTTCAGACTCAACTACATCCTGCCCTTTGTGTTTGCCATCATAACCCTCCACCAGATGTTCCCTGCCGACCTCCCAGAGGAAGAACCTCCGGCTCTGGCGATCACTCTTGGCGAGGAGACTCAGAGTGAAGCAGAGACAACTGCTGCAAGTGATGCAGCAGCTGGAGATGCAACTTCTAGCACAAGCTCTCCCGTATCGGATGAAGAATCTGACATGGAAAAATTCAAGAACATTAGAGACAAATTAGAAATTGAATAATAAGCACGAAATTTGATGTAAATTTAAAAGAATTTTATATACGAGTATTATAATTAGTCAATGTCTTAGGTAAAACTTTATATATCAATTAGAAAAAAACGGTGTTTTCAATGTGAAAAAAGTCAATAACATTGATCTCAATCACTAAATGTCTTTGAATGAAATAGTTACGTATTTCATTTTAATTTTCACTAATCCTCTTTTAACTATTTCAATTTTCAATGTTGTATTTCTATCCAACTTGTATTATGTTGAAGTAAACCAGTTCACTATTGTAAATCAGTTTTAACATTGTAAAACATTGTTTTTTTTTGTAAACAGTATTATTGTTATATTGTTAATTACAAATTTGCTTGTGGTTGTTATAGGAAATGTTTTGAATTGCTTATTTTGTTATTATGATGTGTCTTTATAGTCCGAAAGTTACATTTTTCTATTGTATTATTCAGTATTTAATGAATCTAATTATATTTTGGTCAGCAAGTTAAATAAACACTATGTAAAATCTAGTACATTACAGTGTCTTTACTTAAAATTATCCTAAACCATAATTATTGGTTGAAAAACTATTGGATATAAATCTAATTTATTACTGATTTCTTTGACATTATCTGTATTGACTTTTGATGATTTGGTGAATTTTAATTGACCTTATAAATCACAAGTGATTTCTGACTCCAAAAGGTTAAGAATTACTGTAGTTGGTTGAGGACTTGGTTAAGGATTGAAATAATATATATTCTATATTTTAGTCATCGAATGCTTCCAATACAAACCAAAGTCCATTTTTCATGCCCCGTTTCTCATAATCCTGGAAAACCGCTGTTGTGGAAATAGAATATGCATCTCATGACTCGACAAAGTCACTGGTTACGGTTTGTGGTGGTAACAATGTGGTAAAAAGAAACAATATTTGTGTTAATGTAGTATAATAATGTATCCTACCTCCCCCTTCAAGATTGACTATAAAATGTATTACATAAGGCCAATCACTGGTCCGTTATGTAACTAGTCTAGAGATTAGAGTAATAATCACTTCTCGCACTAAATTTTATACAAAGTTTACCTTTTTAGTATAAGACTGACTTAGGTTAGATTTTCAACTGTGAAAAATTCTACTGAACTTTACAGAAACACTGTTATGTTACTCTCTTTTCAAAAGAATTTGAATATTTATGTAAAATATTGTTGTTCTATGAACTACTATTAGTCACCGCATACTTTGTTGGTTATACTGCTTATTTATTTATTACTTTACGGTTCAAACAAGAACTCTGCTGACTATCGATTCCTCTATGTAGCTAATCAAATTGATTAATCCAGAACACTCTTGAAGAATACAAATCTAAGAATAACTTCGACCCGCTTTCTGGATACAACCCTCCAAAGATTTTTTACTTGTTCCAACTATATATACATATATATATATTTGTATATAGAAATAATAATTATATTTTATTTAGTATTTTCTTTAAAATGGCAGGTTTTCCGTACTCGTAATTTTTTTGAATAATCTTCTTTGTTCTAATAGAACACCATCAAGAATATTATTTAAATTTTGATATACTGTTTATCCAAAAGTATTATGTCCCCGTGACCCGATTTAAACATGGAATTGATAATATTATTTTATCAGCTCATATAGTCAAAGCAGCTCATATGGTCACCATAATTAGTTGCCAGATGATACATTCAACCATTTTCGAATACTAAAATGTTTTGCTTTACCTCAATATGTTCTACTTGCAGCTATAATATAAAATACAAGTAATAGTATTATATTTGACCTTGTTTTATTGTGAATTTTCCACAAACACGAAATGGCCACTTCTTGTATCTTAAAGTATTTTAAATGGACAATTCAATATTATAATATCATGCATTATAAACCAGTTACATTTGTTAACTATGTCATTTTATTTTTATTATTTTGCAATTTTGCTAAATAATTATTTATGTTAATCTTTTAACCGTGGCGCCTTTTTGTTGGATTTCTTAATCAATTTTTAGATCATTTGTTACATATATTTACGACTGCAATCTTATAGATCTATATTTTACATTCACTATTATATTCAGGTAATTATGACATTATAAACGTAGAATACAGCTGTAATAAGTAATGGGTAATCTGTGTAAAAGTTCACGGTCGCTAAAGACACCTTCCACAGTGAATGGGCTAATTAATCATTTCATTTTTTTTCTACTTAATTCAATCAAATTGAATTCTACAAAAATAAAGAAAAAAAGGTTTTCAATCAACTTAAAATATATTTTAATGTAATCAACGAGTTTTATTATGTATGTATTACATATATTTCTTAAACATACAGCCTATGGCTTACCATAGGTTCTCCATAACAAAAATCTCTTAAAATGGGCAAAATAAAGTTAAAGACATATGATGTACACCAACATAAGCAGTTTTTTTTAAATGTAATTAACATTCTTTATTTGTAATTGGTATTGCGTTTATAAATTTGTTTTTTTTTTTGTAGACAGTGTAATTTATTATTCCTTTATTTTCTTCCTATTATTAATGAAGCTTCTTTATATTTTATGTTAATCAAAATTATTAGATACCAGAAAATAACAAATTTTATCTTAAACATGAAATACAGTATATTTATGTTTATCATAATTATTCGATGCCAACATTTTTCAAAGCCAATCCTTGGAATTGAATGATTTGAAAATGAAATCTAAAAATCAAGTACAAATACCCTTCTTGATTGTAGTAATATAATATTTATTTTAAATTTCATTCATTGTTTATAATTTTGAAAACATTTTCAATATTTTCGTATTATTGTGTAACAAATTTATTTTTACCTTGAAATTCTTGATATCTTTTAGTCAAATAACTGATGAAATGATTTTTAAAAGTAAATTATTCATTATTCAGTCTGTGATAAACCAGTATAATAATAATTTACATTATTTTTAAACAGTTGCATTTTAATGTTTATGATTTATTATTTTGTTACAATTATACTTATGTCATAAAAATTCAGATGAGGATACTTTTAGTTTTTCTGTTGTTGAATTGCTTGTAATTGAATGTATGTATATATAATATCAAATGTTTTACTGTAATTTTATCAAAAACTCTTGCCGAAATTATAATCTAAAGAAAGTAAAGTAAACAAACAAAAGTTTTTATTCTATAATTTAATTGTATTTTCAAAAACTGTTTCTGACTAGCGAAACTTTTTTTCAAATAAAAAAACCTGGAATAAATACTAAATACAAACGATTCTCCGATAATGTTTTTATGGGATTGTATGATTAGCCTGAGGTTCTCGAGGCCTGGACCAATTTTTTCCTAAATGGTGGTTTCACACAGAATAACATACATAGAAGAAACCGTTATATTAAAAATTGCTACAAACATTGTAGGAAAAATCTCCTATACAAATAAAAAAGTGCGCGTTATAGGAGCATTGACTTTATTGTGTGCATATTTATTTTGCTTCCATTGATAAGAAATTTTTCTTCATTAGTGATTTTATTCAACAGTGTATTCAACTAGGGAGAATTAAGCTATTATTAATAAAATATTCACTTGAGATAAAACTATTTTTATTTATTTTTCAAACAATACATCAATACAGTCGATTCAGCTTAATTAGGACACCGATTAATTGGGACAGCCGCTTATTGGGACAAATCTCAAAGAACAGAAACCAAACCAAGAAACCAATGGTAAAATTATGTGTTTAATTGAAACAACATTCCGCTTAATTGGGACAGTAAATTTAAGATCACAGCACATATTCTTCTTCGTAGTATCAATCCGGTGGATTGGTTTGCAGCAACAGAATTTTGCATCTCGATCTCCATTCCTCTCGGTCCTCCGCAACCCTTTTCAGCTCAGCATAAGCGCTACAATTCATGTCCTCGAATACTTGCTGTAAATACTCCCGTCTAGGGCGCCCTCTACAGTTTCTACCCTCAACCATCCCCTCCACAATATCGTGAAGAAGACCATCGTGGCGCACGATGTGACCAATCCATCGGGCTCGCCTCTCTGAGATGGTTCTTATTAGGTGCCTATCTTCCTTGATAATCCTGAGAACCTCATTGTTTGTGACGTGGTCTCTCCAGGAAATTCCGAGAATTCTTCTGTACGACCACATCTCAAAGGCCTCTAGTCTTTTTTTATCACTTTCAGATAAGCACCATGTCTCACAGCCGTACATTAAGATGCTCCAAACAAGTGTTTTGGCAAGTTGCTTGCGGAGCCCTAAAGTAATATTCTTTGACTCAAGAATTTTGGCCTTTTTATTGAAAGCTAGCCTTGCTTGATGTATTCGACTGTTGACTTCTCTTTTTGTTCTGCCATCCCAGGTGATCGGACTTCCAAGGTATACAAATTCTTTTGCATCTTTTAGGGGTACTCCTAGCATTGATATGTTAATTTTCTGCTGCTCATTGCGGCTTACTCTCATAACTTTGGTTTTTGTGCTGTTTATCTTCATATTGTTACACATATTCTCAAGAAAAAATATGTACAAAGATAATGATGAGTCACCTGTGCCTAACCAGGAGGCAAAAAAATGTATGGCCGTGTTACAACGTTACGTACGTTGTGAAACGAAGGGAGCCCTACATCCGCACTGAATATCTATGCTGATTTTGTAGAAGTGAAATGTTACAAAAACAAAAGACAGACTACACTTGACTCATTTTTGCATTGAATTAATTTTATGTACCTACAAAAATGTGAAATTCGCCTAATTGGGACAGCCGCTTAACTGGGACAAAATGCCCGAGTCCCGATGTGTCCCAATTAAGCGGAATCAACTTTACTCTTATGGAACACCGATGGAAATATTGTCATTTATTTGTTAAATTAACAGATATATCTTGAAAACAGTATTTTTTAGAATGAATATTAATGGGGGATATTTCATTCATTTAGTTACTAGTATTCAAGTGATAGTATTAAATATGGAGGGAGTGTGTCATTGATGTGGTTATTATGTTTGTTTTTATAAATAATAAATTACGACTTCCGAGTAATGGTACAAACAGCTTGCGTCAATTTTCCACCGGAGAAGAAATATTATAACCCAAAAATCTTTACCCCTATTTATGAGGTTTGTTGAAGGAACTTTGAATTGGTACATTCTAGCATTTCTTGCTTAATAGGGTAAGTATAGTACACCTTGTATCTACTTAATTCATTATCACATACTCCTAAGAAGACCATTTTATAATAAGCTACAATATCAATGTTTAAGCCTTTATATATTTTAATCATATTATTTTTAAATTCATAAAACAAATTTAAATGAAAGTCTTTCATATATTTGATATAAAACCAATTTATTTATTTATAATAATAAACACATATACATATTAAAAAAACAATATAGTACACACCTCATACTTCAAAAAGTTTCAAATTGCGTACAGACCATCCATGTTATTATTAAAGCCATAAACATTGTTTACAAGTAAATAATAAAATCTTTTGTGGATAAGTTAAGTATCATTTAATTCATATTTTTTTTTTTATCTTTGACAAGAAGCCTAAAACTATATTTTCATTAATTTTCATAACTACATTCTGGAAGTGTGTTGAAGAAAAATCCCATCCACGGATTATACAAAACTTGTCATTTTAAAATGTCTGGAGTCTATGAAACTCTTGAAGATGCTATTTTAGGTATATTGTAAATTATTGGTTTGTTTTACAGGAATAACACATGAAAGTGAGCTAGTTTAGAGCTTGAAATATTTCTTGAAATTAATAAAATGATCCATTTAAATACATTTAACCTTCGATATTAAGAACTTGTATGGTGAACTAGAAAAAACTGAAATACAGTACAATTTGTATGAAATGTTTAAGCATTTTAGATCGCATGGTATGTATGTACGCAACTGAAATAATATTTTGAAGATTAAATGCAATTAATGATAGTTATTTAATCCTTGTTTCTGGATTTCTTGGCTGGCCGTTTTGAAGACTGACTCTCGGGAAGTTGCCACTGGAGTGCCTTGCGCCTGAACATGGGCCACGGGGGCACCGTCAGAATGCTTGCGAGTATGAATCCGGCCCCCAGAATGTAGACAGACTGCGAGAACTGCTGCACAATGTATCCCCAGGCAAGTCCCACGATGCTGAAGAGCGTGATGACGAATCGATACAACTGCTCGGCGCGGGCTTGACCGGCGTAGTCGATGTACGTGGGGATCGACTTGAAGAAGTCCATCGTGAGTTTTTAATAAAAAAATTATGTTATTTCTGTAAATCTAACCGGCTGTAAGTCAGACACGTCAGTGTGTTGTTACTTGTTAGTGACAGTTGGTTGGTTTGTTGGCAGCATTGATCAATCTTTATGGCTATAATAGTGTTTTTTTAAAGTAATTGTGGGTACCTAATTAGGTCTAAAAGGGTAATTAGTAATACGGAAACATTGAGCTAATCATCCGACTTCTTAAAAAAACTGATAAACAATATTACTTCTACCGTAACTTCAAGTACTCGGACTACTGCTTTGGTGGTTGTTGGGAACTATATATGTTCCCAAGTGGACCTTCAGGTACAAAAATGTCCTAGAACGAGGAATAAACATTGGCAGTCGCCAGAACTAAGTGGCAGAAATTTATGGTGTCCATATGTTCCATATATAGAAAGGATATGGAATGAAAAAGAGCATTAATTCATTATTTTTTAAATTTATTTTTAAGCCTCCAATTGTTGACGGTCATTTTTACTGTTCTGCCATTTTATTTCCGTGTGTAATACATAAGATATTAGTAATAAGAAAACATCTTTTACAAAATACCTACCAGAAATAATTATGACCACAGTTTCTTAAAACAAAACTTTGATTACCTAACTTTTTGATACTTTTTATTTTATTTCTCTTCTATAACTAATTTAAGTTATGACTAAATAGGGCTAAAAAAAACAATAAAAAGTATTTTCAAAAATCAATAATTAGAAAATAATGAATTCCATATGTATATTTATTAGTGTTATCTGGGTATAAGCATTTAAATGAAAAATTACTATAGTCCATCCAATATATGAAGAACCCTATGACACATTTATTGCCCCTTGTAAAAGGGATGGGGCAAAAATATTTATTTCGATTAGGTCGTTTTTTTTCTCTTCTTCTTCGAAAAAAAATCGAATTTGAATTCGAAGTGAATCGTATATAAACATCTCTATTTCCGCATGGCGGATCAGTACAAATGTTTCACTTTCAGTAGCGTGTTGTTCTTCGATCGATTCGTGTTTTTTGTTGTTGTAATTATTATATTTATTGTTAGTATTGTTAAAGTTGTTTCATTGAATCATATTTTTGTGATTTTACAATACCGAAGAGACAGAAAAGAACTATTCTCAGCAGTGAATCACGTGAATTTGTCGTACGCTTGAGTGATTATTTTCATCAAGAAAAACAAAATGGTGGACCATTGCTGTCTGTTGAAAACATTCGAGATCGGGTCGCGGATTCCCTAGGAATCAGTAAATCTACAGTATTTCGGATCACAGAGGAGAAATACGGTGAATCTTCATTAGAAGAGAAAAATTATTAACACCAAATAAGAAACGACAGAAGAAATGCTCAATAACAAAACCCGATAGCTTTGATTTGGCGGCAATTCGGAATCACGTGTATGCATACTATGACCGCAACGAAATACCAACACTTCTTAAACTGGTAGGTTCTCTAAAGTCAGTCGGATTATTTCAAGGCAGTGCGACGTCTCTTAGTAAGGTATTGAAAAACATTGGCTTCAAATATAAAAAAATGTGAAAAAGAAAGTTTATAATGGAGCGCACGGATATTTCCCTGAAAAGATGCGATTTTTTGAGGCAAATGAAGAGCATTAGGAATTGGGAGAAAGTCGTTTTTCTCGACGAAACTTGGCTCAATGCTAATCATACTGTTGGTAAAATATGGACCGACGACACGGCTAAATCCAGGACGAAAACTCCTGAAGGAAAAGGCCAGCGCCTCATTATTTGTCATGCCGGAACGTCAAAAGGTTTTGTGCCCAATTGTGTCAAAAAACGACAGAATATCACGAAGAGATGAATTTTGATAATTTCAGACAATGGTTTATGACCTTATTGTATTACATGAGCCTCACGCCATAGTAATGGACAACGCTTCGACCATTCTGTCCAAATCAACAAAGCTCCTACTACGGCAAACAATAAAAATGAAATTATAAGTTGGCTTCGTGACACAGGAGTGCCAAGTAATGAGGCAATGTTAAAAAATGAGCTGCTCCGATTGGTTAATTTGTATAAACCTCCAACACCAACATATGTATTGGACGAACTGGCCAAAACAAAAGGCCACACGGTAATCAGATTACCGCCATACCATTGCCAATATAATGCTATTGAAATGATATGGGCTCAAATAAAAAGTATATTAATATAATTTATCACTTCTACCTCACGCCATTTTAATCATTATTTATGCAATGAATATCCTTTTTTACATTTAGGTTATGCGGCTAGAAATAACACGTCTCCACCATTCACAGCAAACAAGATGTTGACTCTATTGAACGAGGCATATGACAATGTCACGGCAGAAGATTGGAAAAAAGTGGTGGACAAAACAAAAAGAGAATATGCAGATTGGGATCGCGATGTACGCTTTGACAATTTAAGTGAACAGAACCTGATTATAAATGTGTGTGAAAGTTGTAGTTCTGATTCCGATAGTGACGAAGACAATTTAGAATGTACTGCTTTATCGGATTCCGACTAAAATATGTGTTTTTAAGGTTATGTGCTAATATTTATCTCTACACTTGCTTTTCTTCATAATTTTCATATTACTAATATTATTATTTATAGTTTGTTTTACATGTCTCTTAAAACCTGTTAATATTCACTTATAATTGATAATAATTCTAATATTTAATTTTAGTAGGTATTTACAAAAACAATCGAAAATACGATTATTTATACCCCAACACTGGTTTTCGCAGTAATGTGACATGGCCTTCTACGTGCGTCAGATATTATAGTATTATAGTTACAAATTGCCGTATTTTTTGTAATTTGTAACAATATGCAAATATTTTTTATTATTTTGTTTTTATTGTGATATATTTACCTAAATAACTTATTATATATAAGAAGAGAGGCTTTTGTTTATGTTGATAAAATTAGTATAGGTAGCGAACGTTTTTACAACGTTATATCGGACGATATTTAGCACAGGGCAATAAATGTGTCATAGGGTTCTTCCTATATTGGATGGACTATACAATATGAAGTGAACAGCACACCACCAATTTGATTAAAAAAATGTAAATGTAGACTGACAGATTTATGGGGGCAGTTTGTGAATGCCATATGCTCCAGTAAGGCAACAGACATGGTATGCCGATGATGAACGTCTTGCATCTATATAGATTCAATTATTGACTTGTTGTAATTGAAACATATTTTTTTTGTAGCGTTTGCGGTAATTTTTCGAAAAGCAGATTATGTATTTCGGATTTATTTATCTGTTATTATTAAATAGTCCAGGCCTCTAAAGCATCGGGCTCATCATCTAATCTTATAAACATGGTATAGGTTGGGACGGTATACATAAAAGTTAAGCATATCACATTATTAGTTTTTTCAAAACGTACATCATTTGTGATCTATTGCATATTAAAAATAATTAACCAAATTTGTAATTATTTAAAAAAAGCCATGTACAATATTATTTTTAAGTACTCCGGAAATCAATAGTGAGTAATAGAGCACTATGCACATTTAAAAATATAAAACCAGAAATTACACCATCCACAACAGAATAATTCAAATAATGCAGAACACCCTTTTGCAAACAATAAATTTATAAATTAATTTTTTAATTTTTATTAGAATATTATTTTATTATTTCAATATTCTAATCTACTTTTATAGATCATTGACTATATTACAATATTATTATTACTTAAATATACATATACTAAACATAAAATTCTTTTTTCAACGCGTCAATCCAAGCACAAAAATAACGGCAGAAGCGGGATGCGAACCGCGGACTTTGGAAACCAACTATGCCCAGGTATTCATACCGCTCGGCGAATCGCGCCATTGCTATGCCCAGACTGACTTGCGATGAAACTAGTATTTATATCATTGTTAACATCGTACGACAGATGTCGCCATAGTATATATTCAAAGTATGTATATTTTTATTATTATTCTATCAGTCTTCATTTATTCACAAGCTTAATATTATTACTTTCCGGCAGTCTATTTATTTTTAGTAAGTACCACTCGGGTCTCGAACCAAACTATAGACTGAATGGATGTGAAACGACTACTTATAGTTCCGACTCGGACTTTATAACCAATCATTTACCTGTGTTACTGATGGATAATTTTTACCTTCTTGATATTGTCTCAAGAAGGTAAAAATTATCCATCAACCATTCATATATACTAAAGTCGAGTCTGTGGTTCCCTTCGTCTATAGTTAAATAACTGCCAGATTTCGAATAAATGAAGACTGATAGAATAATAATAAAAAATATACATACTTTGAATATATACTATGGCGACATCTGTCGCATGTTAACAATGATATAAATACTAGTTTCATCGCAAGTCAGTCTGGGCATAGCAATGGCGCGATTCGCCGAGCGGTATGAATACCTGGGCATAGTTGGTTTCCAAGATCCGCGGTTCGCATCCCGCTTCTGCCGTTATTTTTGTGCTTGGATTGACGCGTTGAAAAAAGAATTTTATGTTTAGTATATGTATATTTAAGTAATAATAAATTTATAATCTCGAACGCAAGCCGGACGTAGGTAATAAAATATTTTTTACAACTACAGCGGTCCAATGTACGATACCTTTTAGCATCAATATGTAATAAAAATATACGAAATGCTGACAAAGTCATAAATGGGTCAGAAGTGCATTTTTTGTTTTCTTTTTTAAAAATGTTTTTTATTTCATATTTACTTCTCCGAAAACAATTTATGTATCGAAGTTTAAGAAGTGTGGGGAAAGACTGTTTATGCTTACTTTTCCGAAAAACAAATCTTCGTAGTTAAAAGTGTGGGAATATTTGGAATGTTTTGCTTCATTTCAAATTCCACAATCTACGAAAGGGCGCAATAAGAAAAAACTAAGCAAGTTGCCCTCAGCGCCCTTAGATTACTCGGCGCCGTAGGCCATTAACTGACCTTGCCACCCCCTAAAACCGGCACTGAGCATTTCCTCTGTCGTTTCTTATTTGGTGTTAATATTTTTTTCTCTTCTAATGACGATTCACCGTATTTCTCCTGTGATCCAAGATACTGCAGCTTTACTGATTCCTAGGGCATCTAAGACCTGATCTCAAATGTTTTCACGAGGCAGCAATGGCCCACCAATTTGCTTTTCTCGATGAAAATAATCACGCAAACGCATGACAAACTCACGCTATTCACTGCTGAGAACAGTTCTTTTCTGACTCTTCGGCATTGATTTTGCCATGTGATTAAGTATAACATTTTTCATTAGTCACAAGTCGACAGTGATATTACATTCAAACAGGAAAACATCTCTGAAAATCCTTGAGTCATTTTTGGCTTTTTGAGCACAAAAACAGCTTTTGTTGGAAAGCTTCAAGTTAGATGTTCATTATAAAAATATTGGTTCCTTTCCCGGAAGCGACAAATTTATTTTATCGACTTTATCAAAAAAATCCGCACAAATAAGATGTAAAGCACATCTTTTTCTCATAAAAAAATAAAGAAGCGAGATCTAAACTTTTGTCGTGAGGAAGTTGAGTAATAGGGATGCAGAGTGATTTGGGATTTCTATACATATGGGAGGCCAAATATTGCAATCAAAAGATTTTGTCTCTCTGAATTAATTTACATCTTTTGACATAGATTTATAAATTATAAAATAATTTGTTTAAAATATATATTTTATCAATGTAATTTGTATTCATTTTATTTTACTGTAATTCACATCACAAATATGTAATTGATTATGAAAACAATTTTAGGTGAAAAAACATTTTCTCTAAAAACGGTATATCGTAAGTTCATTGCAGTTTTATTTTTGTGTCATAACTTTGGGGGAATATTTTATTTATTTATACTCAAAATTTGATTGATTAACAATTTACAAATATACATAAGTAGACATAAGCAGCCTGATCAGCGCCTCGCACGTTATTGATTGTTACATTCCGACCTTCCTTAGGTATGCAATAAAAAACACAATATTTTATATCATAATTTATTTTTTTAACAATCAAAATTATAATTAAATGAATTAATAATTGGAATAAATCATGTTTTTCTGCCTCAATTTTTCTGATATGGTACATACAAAACAACACATTCCCAAACAGAAAAATATTAAAAATAACTTTAGGTGAATATTCTAACCTCAATGGAGTTACAAAAATTTGAGTAGGTACATTTTTACTATTTATACATTGGCATCGAATTGACCCTATAAAAAACGAAGACTACATTATATAAAATTATTATCTACCTATCTTTCTTTCTGTATAGACATTAGGTTATCAATATATTTACACAAATAATGGTGAGTTTATTAAGTTGCCCCCACTCTTGCTCTCCATTAAGATAACATAATTTCAACCAAAGGCACCAGTTTATTTTTCATTTACTTTCAAAAAGCTTATTACTATGAAAACATTCACAATAAAAAAATACTCGTCCGAAAAGCCTTCGAAAATTGATCAGCGAAGAATAATAATTTATTATTTTTTAATATAATTGTATACAATCATTACAAACTATAAATGGGCGTCTTGAATATTTACATAACAATGACAACAGACAATACAAAGTGTCATTACGACCAAACATTATGTACAAATAACTTAACATTTCAATTTTTCAAATAAATTAAGATTACATTTAGACGTCTTAGATATAATATAATAATAGTTAGTGAATTTCTGATGGTTATTCAAAATCACTCCGGGTTTTCTGTGACAACTCAAGATATAAGCAGGTAAAAAGAGTATTTATGGTTTTGTAAATAGCTTTATGATACATAATTACATTTCATAAGTTTATTTTTAATAAATATAACCAATTTTATTTTAAAGTCTTATCTTAAAAGACTGAAACATATCAAAATAATATATTTATTTTCACAATAGCCACACAATTGTTCTTTGCAAAGAATAGTTCAATAATAAAATTGTGTTATTAAATTGAAGGTATTGGGATAAATTGGTTTCACATATTAAACACTAAGTTATGCAAATCAAAAACAAACTTTTAAATATTCAATGAAGGAGTTTGATATAATATAATTTATATATAATTTATAATGTAATATAATTTACGGTATCTATATTTTCAATTATTGGAATAATCTGTTCAATAAGAACAGAAAATTTAAATTTTCTGAAATATAAAGTGTTTTATACATATTTAACAGCTTCCCGGGCTTTCAATACCCGAGTATACTTGGGTATTGAAAGTTATCAAAATCGGACACCACGAGATAACTCGGGTAAATTTGATACATTATTTTTTTATTTTTTTTTATTAAATATGAATGTTTTATAAATGTTACACATGTGTTAAAGCATAATATTCTTTGCTTTTAACCAGCTCTTGAACAATATAACACATATCATGTAATAATCAGAATATTTGCTGTTTTTAGATGAAACCGCTCCGATTTTTTTGTAGATATTATATATTTTACAATACAATTATTCCAAGAAATTATTTAAAGAATTTACAATATTTGAATATAAAAATGTAAGTAAATAATAATATGAAATATACTTTTTTATCAAAAAAATTTCATTGATTTCTTCCCAAGCAAAAAAGAAAAAATAAATAAAAAACATGTTATCTTTTTTGGAACATTTGTTTAAATCAATTGAACCGGAAAGTGGTTAAGGGATAAATATATACGTTGCATTCCTTGAAACTATTTTTTCAGAACAAAAACATAAATTTATGAAATCCTTTATAATATTTTTATAAAATACAACGTCACATTTACATCTTACATCATAAAATAAATAAAAATTGTACCTCATTTAGAAAATGAAAAGTTATGAAAATTCAGTTATTTATATTATCTATGGAAAGTGCATAAAATTTGTCAAAAATAAGAGGCTCGAATTTATTTTAAATTTTATATGACGGAACTATTTCTCGTTGTGAAGTTGGTTATCCTGGAAAACGTTTTTTTTTAAATAAATATCCTTAGCATATAAACATAATATATACAAGCATTCCTCAGTTTACACCTGGTTTATATTATTTAAGTAAAATTGGACAGCAAACCAGAAAATTTATGAAATAATTGTTTAACATTTTTTCCTTTTTGATTCTTCTGTATATTTTTTTTTCAGGAATGTGCAATGTTCAATTTACAAAATAATCACTAAACAGCAAAATCATAAATATCAAAAAAATTCCTAAGATTTTTTGAATTTTTAATTGAATAAATAACAATATTATTGTCATTTACTTGTAAACTACGTATAATATTGTAGATTTCATACAGTATCAATGAAATGAGAACATAACTATAGTGATATACACTTATTTTCAACAGTTATGTTCAAAAATAAATATAATATTAAAAATAAACATAATTGATTAAATTTGAATTAAAATAATCTAATAAAAAAATTTTTTTTTGTCCACAATCACTGAGAATTAAAAATAACAATTATTTACTAAAAATACATGTGTTGTGTAGAATATTTTTAACAGAAAAAAAATACCTTTCACTTAAATAATATCAGAAATTTGTCCCAAAGAAAATTCTTTATTCCTTGCACTTGTGAATATAGAAAATTTGAAATGTTGAAATGGAAAATTATTTATTTCAAAATAGAAGATAGATTATTCACAACAAGTAATGGAATAATTGAAGCGCATTACATTGGCATTCCAAGAAATATATGACATCACAGTGAGAAATAGTCATAATATAGTGTGTAAAAATTATGTTGTGTGATTGACATGATGCTTGAGAAACATTTTTTTAACAGATCAATTTAATTTAAAATTAATTTTAATTAAAAAATTAACAAATTAAAAGTATTTAGTTTTTATTCACATTTATTTTTAATGATTACATGTTTCGGACTCCCCGGAGACCATCTTCAATAACATGTAATCATTAAGAATAATTTAATAATATAATGAAACATGTAATTGTTAAAAATAAATGTGAATCAATTTTTTTTTTTAAATTTGTTATTCTTTCAATTGAAATTAATTTAAAATCATAATTATGCAGTTTCGCCCAGTATTGTCAGTTGATAACCTTAACGTGTTATAGATCAATTCAAATAAAAACTATATTCACAGGTACAAGATATAATAATTACAAATAAAGTGTGCACATTACTATAATTATATATATAAACTAGCTTTGTAAATGTATGGGTAAAATAATATTTCGTAGTTCAGTTTTTTCCAGTAAACATTTAACACGTTCATCGCCATGTCAACCACCCGTGGCTGACACTGATTCATTACAATCACGCCGTGTCGGTCACCGGTGGCCAACACGACGTGATTTTAACATAATTTGACTTTAGGTTTTGCACTTTCAGCCACGCGCTCCATACAAACTGCTATTCAGAATGTCCCACGCGTAATACACGTCCCTAACACGTAATACCACAAAATCATTTTCCGGCACTTTACAAAAAACGGTGTATGCGATGAACGTTTTAAACAATTGATTGTTTTTCTTTAATAAAGTTGACTCCGCTCTGCATCTTTGCATTCATCTTTACATCAATCATTCATATTATTTATATATAAAAACATATAATTATGTACAAGGCTATCTACTACTAAGTTAAATATATTATTTTTTATATATAAAATGTTATTACGAATCAGTACCACCTCGAGACGGCATTAATCATCTTTTCAAAAATTTATGTACAATACAAAATCTTACATCTATCATAATCAATATTACTGTCTATATTGAAGATCTGTGACACAGAAATTATGCTTCTCCTTAAGATATTCTCTCCCTTCATGGAGCTATGGCCACCATTGAATGCCTACAGGGGCATGCCCACAAACAGATCTTTTGCTTCATTCAAAATCAGCTATGCATCTTGAAGCTAAAAGCTCCATCAAATATATTAAAGTACAATGCAGTTGACAATAATAATTTGAAATTAGTTTTGATTGAAAAGTTAACAAATCAAAAATATGTAGATTTAATTCACATTTATTTTTAATGATTACATGTTTCGGACTCCCTACAGGACATCTTCAATAAGAAGGTCAATGAAGATGAGTACGAAACATGTAATCATTAAAAATAAATGTGAGTCAATACTAAATATTTTTAGTTTGTTAATTTTTTCATTAAAAGTAATTTAATATTATAAATATGCAGTTTTAACAAGTATTGTCAGTTGATAACCTTAATGTCAGTTGACAATTCTTTAGTGTGATGAGAGGGCCACAAAAAAAACTATGTTTCATGCTCTTTCTCTCATTGGACCTTTTAGGTGAAACCTCTATTTATCGTTATTAAAGGGACTTATAAACAATGAATGCCGGATCAATTTTTGTATGAAATGAATTCGGAGTAGACTAAACAACAAATCCCGGAAAATGATTATTCGAGGAACAATGGATAGAGGTTTCACTGTAACTGAGAATTATTAAAAATTAATGTTAAGAAAGCCTGGCGATGTACATGACGCTTGAGTATCTATGAACTCTGACAAATATTTTTAGAATACTCCATTTTTTAAACAAATATGTAATGAAAATTAAACCTTTAACATTTAAGAGCACTGTACAAGATAAAAAAATCAAATAAGTATTTACTGTGCAATTATAATAAAGTCAATTGAAGTTAGCTTGTGTTTAATGTTAATGTAATGTAATGCATCAAATTAATTATTCCTACAAATTTAACAATGATACTAATTTATTTGTAAAAAAGTTTAATAATGTAGATTAATACAAGAATTGTTAGCTCCTAATTCAAATGTTAAACTTAACAATTGTTATTGATCAAGAATAACAATATAAATAATGTTATGAAATTTATAAGGGTATACAAATTTAATTATCATATAGTTAATAACATTCCAATGAATTAATTAAGAGTTTCAAAGTTGGCAGCTATTGAATAGCCATAAATGTTATTAGCACTTTGTCATTACAAACCTTTATCTCCTTGTAATTTCAAAGTAATATAACTGAGTTTATAATGAATGAAGTCATTGTTAAATAATATAATTTAATAAATATTTTACTATATTATAATATTATTATAATAATATTATAATATAGTAAAATGATCTATAAAAGTAGATTAGAATATTGAAATAATAAAATAATATTCTAATAAAAATTAAAAAAAAATCCACATAATAAATATTTATTTATTTATCTTGTTTTTACATGGATTACATTAGATACGGCCTCTATGTAGGAGACTGCAGTTCTACTAACTTTATTATTTATAATGGTTTTCAAAGTGAATGCTGAAAACATTGAAAAGAAAAAATATTAGGTAAATCGGAAAGAAATTACCATTTTTTTGCGTCACTTTGACGTCAGTTTGTCAACAGTCGCTGTTGAGTTAGCACGTCGTATTTTTTGCCGCTGCAGAAAAATGCAAGAGCCTAAAATTGAAGAAACACATTTGCGCACTATCATGCTGTTTTTGTTTGATAAGGGACTCAAATCCAAAGAAGCCACGCGGACCATTTGCGATGTTTACAGGGACATCGTGAAGTTTCGAAAGTGCTCCAGATGGTTTAAAAAATTTAAAAGTGATGATAGGAAGTTAACGGACAAACCAAAAAGTGGAAGACCTCAAAAAAATCGATGATGAAACCCTGCATTCGTTGGTAGGATCCGATCAATGCAAAACAATTGAGGAATTGTCACATGAACTTGGTTCCTCCAAGACAACAGTATACGATCATTTAAAAAGGCTCGGAAAAAAAACAGGCAAGGAATTTGGGTGCCGCACGCACTTTCTCCAACGACCTCGGATCAACGAGTAATTTTGCATCTCTATTGTCCAGATACGAAACGGATCCATTTCTCAGAAGAATTATTACAAGGGATGAGAAATGGGTCCTGTACAGCAATTTGAGAAGAAAAAAACAATGGTTTTCTGCAAAGCCTTTACCTACTGCTCGGCCAACATTGACCCTAAACAAGGTTCTCCTTTGTGTTTGGTGGGATGTTAAAGGAATAATTCACTATGAATTATCAAAACCTGGTGAAACCGTTACTGCAGCTGTTTATTGTGCACAATTAGAACGTTTAATAGAGCAATTGCTCAAAAAACTATTGGTTTTGGTCAACAATACGAGGCGAATTCTTCACCACGACAATGCAAGACCGCATGCAGCAAAGATCACCCAGGATAAAATCAGGAGAGCTGGATTTTGAAATTTTACTACACCCACCATATTCACCTGATATAGCGCCATCAGACTACCACTTATTTAGATCCCTGGAACATTTACTTTGCGATAAAAAAATTGTTAATGTGGAACAGGTGAAAAATCACTTGGATTAATTTTTTAACGGTAAACCACCTGATTTTTTCGACAAAGGTATAAAAAATGTATAGTTTATATTTAAATTAATTTATTGTTTTAATGAAAAAAATGGTAATTTCTTTCCGAACAACCTAATATATATATAATTTAATTTTAAGCTCTGAAAATAATTTCAGTGCAGAAAATACATTGGAAAAAGGTTTTTTTTAATACTTAAGCATCTTTAAATGCAACATCGAAAACAATTGAGTAATATTGAGAAACATTGCCTGAAACCACTTAAGTCAGAGCATTATCAAAGAAGAGCAATCATCCACAAAAATTGTTATAACAGATTCAAAAAAGTTTAAATATATTTTTTGTCAATTGGTGTAGTGATGTGATCAGTTTTATTTGTGGCTATTTGTTTAATTATACATAAAGTAATTGTGAACTGACTTAAATAGAAAACGACATAATTTCAACAAATAATATTAATTAAATATTTATCAAACAATTCAGCGATATTTTGACTAATTTTTTTAAATTTATTATTCATGAAAACGCTTCGACTATTTATATTTCTTATAATCATTGTCTATTCAATTCTTTTCAGTCAGGTACACATAACCTCAATTACATTTACTGAATAATCACATATTCATTGTTATTAATTACCGTAATGTTTTCCTATTGTAATACTCAACTCCAGACATTCATATGAATTTTCTCTATCAAAGTTTCTTCTGTCACTGCCAAAATAAAGTTATCATATTCATTATTGGCAGAAAAAAGTAAAATGTAAAATAATCAAACGCCGAATACTGTCACTGTAATATTTTTATCGAGAAATTTCATTAATGGCATTATAAAATATTCAATTTTTTTTTATGGCAAACTGCGTAAACTCAACAAGCAAGACAAACACATTGCTTATAATAACATAATTTTTTCAATAATTTTTTAAAAGCAATATTTTCAAATTATTCATTAACATTTTATCAATAGTAATTGATTTAACACTCCACACACTTTCGTAAACCTATCACTCAGCTATACACTCACAAATACACTTTACCTCTATTCCAGTAAAGCATTTGAAAGAGAAAGAATGTTCCAAACAATCAAATTTAAAAAAAGTGTCTTCGAAAGTATAATTTCAATATGTTTGAACGTAGATTAGGTTTTTTGTGTCGATGATATTGGGCGAAAATGAAAAAATTCTGACAAATTCAATTATGAATTGTCAAAAATGTTAAATTATTACACCAAAAACATTACATTCCATTGATATTTACCACTTTGAATGTTTTATATTAAGCATATATTTTGTACTAAGATATTTTGGAAGTATTTCAATCGAGAAAGAAATTATTTTCTGCCTTCCGCAAACATGCTCTGCTCACGACATTGTTGAGAATAGTAAGAACTGATGAACGAATGGCTTTTTTTTTTGTAAAGATCAATTACCACATTTCTGGAATAAAATTTCATGGTATTTTACAATCGTACCAGACATACACCATCAGGACTTTTCTTGTTATTATTAAAAATATATAGTTGCATATTTTTAAATACTTCAACAAAGCAACGATAATTCTTCAGTTTCTTCCACGTTGCATTAGTTAACCACTTTTAAAACTTCATTGTGATGAATATTTAGAACAAAATAGAATGATGGCGTATTTGTGTGCTTTATTAAAATTTTGCAGATCTCATTAGGGAAATGTCAATGTATTAGATCATTTTCAGTACCGGCTTTAGACCCTGCGGCGCCCTAGGACAATTGTTTCCGGCGCCATACATTGATTATACTTTTAAAATTCTAAGCAAGATTGGTTGACCTCGGCGTCTCTAGCTTAATCGACGCCCTGGGCACTGACCCACTTCGCCACCCCCTAAAACCGGCACTGATCATTGTCACTGTATTTTGTGATTGGTCATGATAGTAATTTAATTTAATTACTAAGTCAGTTAATTACAGTAGAGATTTTCTTGTTAATAACAACAGAATGAGCTGCAGAAGTCTAATTATTGCGGAGTTTATGTTTACATGGATTTAGTCCTGCTAATATTTGTTTGCGACACATATTTTATTCCAGATTTTTAATCTTTACTGCAATAAGCACAATCATTCATTGAACAGTTTAACTTATTTAATTAAAAACTAAAAAAAAGTATTTTTTTATAACAAGCAGATATTGTTCACAATTAAGTCATCAAGAGTAGCAGCAACTACGACGTGCGGTGCTGAATCTCAGTTACAATTTTATGTGCAAGTCACGTTTGTACAAAAACAATTTCTCTTGTAACTCTTCATCTATTCATGTTGTCTTAAGCCAGTAATCTGAATGATGGCATTGTCCAGAGGACTTGACTATCTAGACCTGGTGCTGCTCAGTGCTGCGCAGCGTGTGCGGCGACCGTGCTGCCCGCGTACTGCGCCTTGCGCTTGCGCGACGCCAACATGTCATAGAACGGGTTGTGGCTGATGGACTTCTGCAGTCTCTCGATCCACTCGTCTCTTTCTTCTTGTGTCGCAGCCGACATTCTATAAATAGATAAAAAAAAAATATCAAAACATAACCTCAATCAATTTTGTAAGGCATCCAACTAAGAGACTGAAAATAAATTTTATACAGTGAAGCCCCGCTTAAAGCTGTTGCGTTTAGCGCTGTTTGGGTTTAGCTCTCTTTTATTTCAACCCGGGGATTCCTCGAAATTGTGCGCAGCTAGCTTTAAGTAAGAACGAAGACATTGGACACCCTGTCGATATGGATGAAATAGTGGAATTAGCGAAACAAACCGGTTTAGATGAGTTAATGTGGATCGTATCTCCCGCGTTAGGCAGGGTCTTACTGTTTATGTTTTGGGACTCCTATACACATGCTTGCATTTAAGTTTCATAAGAGAACAATAGCTGATTTTTGTCAATTTTTTAAGTTAAATGCTGGAGAACTATCAAAACATAGGAAAAGGTGAGGGAGGTTTTTTTATGTTAACACATATAGAAGAATACCGATAGCCGGTGAGTGATGCAGAAATCTCATCTGTGAATTCTATGACATTTTACATGTTACATATGGCTGCACGTGGGCAATGATGTGATTACCTGTAGACGGTGTGCTTGCCCTCCACCACCTTCCCCTCGGAGTCTGTCTTGCAGGCCTTGATGAGCTCCCGGCCCCCGCTGGCGTACAGCTCCAGGCAGAATGGCCGCTGACGGTCGCTGTTTGCTCGGACCTACAATTTAAAGCCGTTAATCAACAATCACTATAATAAGAATCATTCCCAGAGTCTACATATCATGTTTAGTGAAGAGAGAGATAAATATGGAAACATATTTTTAAAGCCTAAAATGTATTAAAAAAACCACTGGAAAAATAAGGAAGTCATCATTAATGATTATACATTTCAATCAGTGAAAGCATTCATATTGAAAAATGTTCATTAATTAAAAAAAACATTATTTATCGTCGGCTAGCTCAATTGCATAAACACTTGATAATTGTAAGGCTCCTCTAATTAGACCACTAACAGTCAGAGACCAACAAGTACAATTCTGATGAACAATAATAATGTTTGACTTGGCGTTTTATACGGAATTTCTAAAATGATTGATAAACATAAAGGTTACCTTGCAGATAACTGACTCAGAAGCATTTTTGATAATTATGAGAAGGCATTTTGTTTGTAACATGTTGTATCAGTTAACCTTTAAAAGCCCAGTGGTTTCCTTACGGGACCGCCGATACAGGAGTGTTTATGGTTCATTTCACAATCGGATTACATTAATTTGTAATAATAGTATTAAAGTAAGTTCATGAAAGAACCTGTTGTGCGACAAAACATTACAAACATTGGCGTGCTAGGCCATTGAACGACGCAAATCTGCGGTCCCATACGGGACCACTGGGCGGATAAAGGTTAACCGAAAATTCATCATTCATTTTCTAGTAAACATAAGATATTGTTATTACATACAATATCTGCATAAACTGTTCTATTTTAATTTAATTAAAAAACATACATTAATTATCTTTGGGTCAAGTTACACACTGAAGCATTATTGCACTTTATACATAAAGACAGACAATATTAATGACAAATACATTGATTGATATGAAGTATTTTCACAGCACAATGCAGAATGGCCTTTTGTAGAATTCATAACAAGTATAAAAATAAGTACATAAAATATGTTTCAACATACGGAAATGTTTTCAAGCGGTATGATTCCTCTGGGCTCCTTGTCTGTCGTGTACTCAAAGTAATATAAGCAGTTGTCATTGAGGATGAACCACCGTCTCTTCCATGATTTGTACCTGGAAAATTCAAAACGACCGATAAATAAAAATAAAGGTATGATGAAGAAAGCTCAAAATAACTATTATTAGAAGATTTAAACATTAAAAAAAAGGTTGTTAAAACTATTTACATAATGGTCAAAAAGTTAATAAATAACTTACAATCTTAAATTATAAATGAAAGCTGTAGGTCATTTAAAAATTTGGATATTGATTACTTCTAAAAATCTAAATTATAAAAGCTTCGGTTCCAATGTAGTTAGTTCACTGTATCAAAAATAATGGTCATTTGGATGTTGGTACAAAATATATGTGAGGAAAAAAATATTACATTTATGAAAAAGGATATTATTACTTTATTCTGCATTAATGAAAATAAGTTTTATAAATAAAATAATTTAAGTATTTACTATAAATAGTGGTTAAAACAAACATAGTTAAATTTTATATCAAACCACATATCATTTGATATGATTTATGAAGCAGAGAAAACAATTAATAATTCAACCTTTTACATAGGTACGTAGTTAATACTATTATGGATATTTCAAGGTTGACTAATCCTTAATTGACTATTTATGTATCTTTGTCGACATTTAGACAAAAATTTGAAGTCATTAGTAGTTCAGTGTATTAAATATCTTAATAAAATAAAAATCACTCCTATCTTTGAAAACACAAGCAAGATCTGTACATTTTTTAAATTTGCAGAGAAAACTCATTCCGATTATTCAAATTTAAAATTCACTCATACCAAGACGTACATGGCCACAGTCGACATCTCCTAATTAAAAAGTATAAACAAAACGGATGATGAAATGTTATATAAGATATAATAAATATAATTTTTTATGTTTTAAATATAATTATTCACCATTTCAATTTAATGAATAGTGGATAACACAATTAAAATTTCATTGCGTATATCACAGATAATTTTCATTACAAGTCAATGATACACGTCGATATGCTTGTCATTTTAAATAAAGATATAAATAGCTCTTAAAGAGGAATGAATCTCCTCTTTTATTTTACCGCCATAGTTTTGATATGACAAATAATTTAAACATCAACAGTTGATATTAGGCGTGTGTGACTCACCTTCCCCCTTGCTTCCACAGCCAACCTTCTTTGTCAGGGTTAAAGAATGTGTGCATCAGGTCGTTGCCATCGTCCTCGGGTATTTTGAATGGTTCAGTCTTTATTGATTCATAAAGCGACTGAAAATAGAAAAAATACAATATTTACAAAAAGCACACGGTAACACTATTGGATATAAAAGTTTAGAGACATCTCTTTCAAAAATAAGACACATTTATACAATAAATAGGTTTGTAGAAACTATAATTAAATTTTACTTCGTGCATCGCTCCAAACACACCATCAAGTTAACTAATTTTCAACAGAAACTTCCACTTTTTTTTAACTCATGACAAAACACTTGAATGAAATAGTTAGTTTAGTAGTATAAACAAATAATTCCTAACCAGTTAAAATACATATATTGTAAGTAATTAAATATACACATACTATAATGCAACAAATTGTTTATATGCATCAATTCGTTCAGAAAAAATACCGGCAGAGGCGGGATGCGAACCAGCGAACCTTGGAACCAACCATTTGTTCATTACCCTTGACCGCTCGACCATCATCTGCCCGAACTGCTGTACGGAATATGTCATAATTGACATACACATATATTGTGATGTAAATCTTTTTTATACAGGGAGTGGCAAAAAAAGCTGACGGATTTTGTCGTTATTTTGATTTAAAACCGTCAACTTTTTTGCCGCTCCCTGTATTAGAATTCGTGAATTAAATTACTGAGAGAAGAGTTCTGTATTTCGTTGACAGCCGAAATGTCATGATTAATTTTAGTTTCACAATTAAAACATAACAAGTTAGATAGCTCCATCTTTTGCAAAGTATTTTGTAAGTAATTAAATATACAAATACTATACATCAAATTCTTTATACGCATCAATATCGGCAGAAGCGGGATGCGAACCGCGAGCCTTGGAACCAACCGTTGCTCTTGTTCATTACCCTAGAGCCAGACCACTCGACCATCTCCTGCCCGAACTCATGCGCGGAATAAGTTATATTTATACCATTGTTACCATCATATAACGATAGATGTGTCTATAGTATATATTCAGAGTGTGTATATTATTATTTTTTATTATTCAATCAGTCAACATTTATTCACAAGCTTTTTTTTTTAATATCATTACTTTCCGACAGTATAGTATGCGTATATTTAATTACTAATAATATTGTAATATAGTCAATGATCTATAAAAGAAGATTAGAACATTGAAAAAATAAAATAATATTCTAATAAATATTTAATAATCCATATTTTGCAAGTATGTGATTCGATTTATGGTTTTACGCTAAGAATTGTCAAGTTATAAATTTTATTAGAATGTTACCATCAATAGCTCCTGAGGAAGGTCTCCGCCATTGTTGATGCCTCGGTTCATGGAGATGAACTGGTCCGGTGTGGGCTTGTCCTTGACACTTGGATTATGCAGTGAGGTGTTGAGCATGATGATGGCGAAGCTCAGGACGTAGCAGGTGTCAGTGTTGGTGAAGATATCAGGGTTCAGTTGGCAGTAACGCTGAGCGAAACATTCCATCATGCGGTCGATCTTTTGCGCCTCGCCCGGCAACCGGAAGCTCCACAAGAATTGCCTGGAATAAGCAAAAGAAAGACTTAAATACCTCGATAGTTAATATGTGATACACAATTGAAATGTGTTGGTAATACCATTTTATATCGAAATGCGTAAGGCATTAAACCAACCGTACAACTGCTTGTATAATCAGATATCCTCAACACCCAGACAGAAGTCGCGAAGCAGCTTTCTGAGATCCACACAACCATTCACATCCGATTTCATTACTCCAAAGGAAGGCCTCACAACTGGCAAGAACCTTAACTGGCGGACACTGAAATCCCTGAACAGATTAAGAATCGCAGTTGGTAGAACAAAGGACAACCTCGAGCGGTGGGGAATGCTTCGGCAGCGAGAGTCACTATTGTGCGACTATGGAGACCTGCAGACCGCCTCACACCTATGATCCTGCTCCATGTGCCCAACAAGCTGCACATCTCAGGACCTAATGTTGTGCAACACACGAGCTATTAATGTTGCCAGATACTAGACAAAAATAATTTGATGTCGCTGACACGAAGAAGAAGACCATTTTATAAGACATTTTCGAAAATAAAACTATGGTCGTGAGGATTCCAACTGCATACATGATTAACATTACATGTTCATTGTACTCATCGCTGATCAATAAGACATTTTATCATTAAATTTTCATACATCGCACTTGTTATAAATCATATTTAGATTTCTATGTAAGGTTAAATCATAATATAATGAATTACTTAGATGCAATAAGTAGCACAAATAAAAGATAGGGGAGAAAATTAGCACAGAGAGTAGAGAGATATGGAAATGCTGACAAGTAAATCACAACAGATGCTTCTTATCTCCTCATCAAATAGTCCAACTACTTACCATTAACTGGGACATTGCATTTTTTAAAAGTACTCAAAACAACTGTTTGAATTTCCTCTACAATTGAAAAACATTTTCATATACATATTTTTTTTTTTCAAATCGACTCAGTCCTTTTACTTTCCGGACAAACCCTGTAATATTGGAAATGTGACAGGTGTGATAGACCTTATTGTTTTGAGAGTTGAGATATTGGAGGCCCGAGGAAGAATCAAGCGAATTTTTTAGTTGATTCATTTGAAAGGGTCATCTTGTTTTATAACCCTAGGACTTTCTATAAATTTTTATGTTTCCAATTACTTATATTTTTCTATGTTTTCACAAATTATTTGTGCTTGTAATAAATCCACACCTTGCACTTAAGAGCAGTGCAAGATGGTGCGGATAAATCCGCACCTCGCACGTAAAGGGTTAAGCGGTTTCTAAAAAACATGAAAACATGTATTGGTGGTTAAGATGGCCTACCTTAATGCCTGTACAAGAATGAGGTCCGTGAAGTCATGCAGCTCCACAAACGCCCTCAGAACACTCTCGTTGAAATCGTGTCTCTCCCCGAGATAGTCTCCGATGGCTGTCTTGTTGAGGCCCTCACCCTTGTGCAGGAACTGGGCCACATCCTCGGCGTTTCTTTGAAGTAAGCCGTTTTCATAGAGGTATTCAATGCCTGAAACAAAGAGACAGATACAGTCAAACATTGTAACTTTAGGCCTTCAGTGCAAAAGTTTTGAAGTCATGTCTTACAGAAAAAAATCCTATTAAAAGCATTTTTTTCGGTAACATCTTCATCTTATTATTTTTTTAAATATTCCTAAAATACAACACCTGTTACCTCTTCAAATCCTCACGCTTCTGCTGTAGAGTTTGTGAGGAACAATATTCGTTCCCAGGTAAACGAGATTTATAATTTAAATGTAATTATATAATTCTAAATAGAATTATTATTTATTTATAATTGAAAGGAAAAATATAAGGATAAATATAAGTGGTGTGCGATATTTTTTTTTTTTTTTACCGGTCCACAGGTGCAAAAAGGTTGGGGAACACTACTTAAATAATATAAAATATACATATTTCAAAAAATTGTCAGAACTATATAAGCATAAAGAAAACACAATAAAAACAAAGAATAGAATGATAAAATTTAGGCAGCAACTACTTATTTTGTCAATAATGAATACAATTAATGGGCAGTTATTATTTATGAAATGGTCAGTAATAAATACATAAAAAACAGTAAAAACAATAATTTGACAGTAAAAATATAAACTGGCAGTAAATATTTCATGAATGATAGAATAGGTTAGATTAGATTGGGTTAGGTTGACATTGAATGTGCGAATTATTCATTCATTTTAAAGTGTTACATTATAATATAGCATTATCCACCCCTTTAAATACAGAGAGCGGGAAAAAGTTCTGACGGTTTTTTGTGTTGTTTTGATTTAAAAACCGTCAGATCTTTTTGCCGCTCCCTGTATAATAATAAAATTGATTTCTTTAGATGAATACAAAATTCTAATTTGATTCTAATGAAATTTAGTTTCGGTGTAGACATAAATGCGAATCTTACAAAAATATATTAATCCTGAATTTCCGATACATCCCAATTACTTATTTCCATGAAATTTGTCGCTAGTAAACAAAATTAGATCAGAGATTTGAAAAGGAAAAGAATAACGAGCGAGCGAATATAATTCGATTTCTTTTCGATACAAATAATTAATATTAACGACTTCCACAAAAAAAACACATCGAATCGTGATTTTTTCAAATTTAATTTTGATGTCATTTTCAAAGTTTAAATTGGAATTCTATAAAAAGAATAATATGTGAAATGAAAATATTCGAAGGGCAGTGCGATAAGCGAAAAAGTATATGGCTTCATGTATTAATCCAATTACAAAAACGAAGAAGGTTTCGGCAGTTAATTAAATCAATTGGCATTAAAATAAATTAATCGGCAGTAGATTAAATTAATTAGCAGTATCCACACTTTGTCAGAAATGAATTTGGTTAGTTATAAAATTAAAATGGCTGTAATATATTCAATACCGCTGGTAATTAATGTAAAATGAGTGAATAATTATCACGTAAAATGGAAACCTAACCTTTAATTAATTGCTAGTTATTTATTTTTTCTATTGGAAATTTATTATTTTTACGTACCATTTATGTACTTATTACTGACCATTGCTTAAATATATACTAGCCATAAATTGAATTTAATACGAAATGGTTAGTTGCTTTTTATAAAAGGAGTTTATTAAGATTCCCATGTCCATTTCGTATCTGAAACAATATAGTCACTACAATTTCCGCCGCTCAAAATCTGTCGGCTGTTATTATAAATTCCTCGACCGAGACATCTCTACACCTAAAGGTTCACTTTGGGAACATATATGGGGGCGTTTGTTGTAGTATCCGAGACATATTTTTGGACGATTTGTTAATCGGATATTTTTAAGGAGATCGGATGATTAGTCCGACGCTTAAGAGGCCTGGACCATTTTGTCCGATATCTATAATTTGATTTTTTTAAGTAAACACATACAGGAGAATACCGACAGATGGTGATAGTAATTCTGAAGTTTCATCTGTGGAATTCTATGACGCTTACCATGGTGTATATGGCTAAACGCTGCATGTGGAGTGTTGATCCGCCAACGTCATAGACTACAGCCCGAGATTCACGCATCATCCTTTATTACTACAGGAATTTACTATGGATGGGTGGTCTTCACGGGACGACTTTCGTCTAACACTAATTTTAATTAATAGGCTATGACTGGCATTTTACGGGTGATGGATCAAATTCACACCAACCGGGGGTATTTAAGAGCTCATAAATCAATTAAAAATCCATTTTTATTTTAATCTCCGTCGGGGATCGAGCCCACGACCTTTGGCTTGCAAAGCAAACGCTTCGACCGCCGGCATAATGACATCAAACCGATATATTTTTTTAACGGTGAAAATAACGACGCTTCAGTTTATAAAACAAAACACACACAATTATTTTATCAATTGCACACAAAAAAAAATACACGGACGTCCATAGATGCGCGCAAAAATATTTTAATTTAAATTCAACGGCGAAAACTAAAAGGTAAAGTAAAATCCACGTCGCCCTTTCAGAGATTCTGGGTCTGCTAGGAAAAGTGCCCTGTGGTAATAAAATTATACGAATGCATAAAGAACAAACTTTTCGCGGGACAGTGTGTTCCGGAATGTCGTTATTTTCAAGTGACTCTCGACCCCCGGCTATGTATGAGAAGGGATGACCAACATAAAAAAACAAATAAATAAAACTATTTAATTTTTTGTGTAATCGCTAGTGAAATAAATTGTAATATGAGTTAAGAATATTCTTCAGCATACGGTACAAAAAACGGACACAAAAAGCAACCATTAAATTCTATCAGGTTCCTTGGAGTCATGCCTTATCTCAGTCATTTTTACACTCAAAGCTCTCCATGTACAATACATGCAAAGTTATAGATGGCTCTCCAAGACGAGATCCCTATAAGGAGACTTTTGAAAGAAAAAGCCTCCACCAGTGTTTTCTGTAATATGAGGTCTTGTTAGAAACTTCTAATTGACTTTTTACCCACTTTAGTAACCTTCGACAATACAATATTGTCCTATATTGCAACTTGGGAATATACTTTTTTAAAGAAGCACATACAGGACAATACCGACAGACAGTGATGATGAAACCTCATCTATAGATTATATTACGCTTGTCATTTTTAAGTATGGATAGGTGCTCCATAAGAAGTGTTGATATTTAACCGTCATAGACTAAAGGCTGACATTCATGCATAATTATTTTTACAGGGACTCACTATGAATGGGTGTGATTAACGTCTACCATCACATTTGATTTAATAGGATTTGTCTGCCTTTTTACGTGTGAGAGATCAAATTTACACCAACCGGAGGTATTTACATACCTTACATTTAAATCGAAAATATTATTTTTTATCTTCATCGAGGATCGTACTCATGACTTTTGATATGTTAAACAAACGCTTTTCGTCCAAGTCGTTATTTTTTTTTTCTAAGCTAAAAATCCAAGATGCCTGGTATAAATAAGCACAAAGTTTGGCCGCCCTAGTTTAGAGGTCTGTTGTATGAAATACGACCTGAACAAACACGAGTCCCGGGTCACAGACTCTGAAAACGCTGAAAATATTATTGTATAATAAGGTGAGGACGTGAGATAGGACGGCGGCGGATGAACGGAGAGTAAAATAAGGTCACAGTAAGTAATGCAAGCTTTTCGAATTTGTTTACCCGGAAATTCATAGAATAACTAAAACGAAACGTATATTGTAAAGCAGCTAGCGAAGCGAGTACCTTCTCAGGATGAATACAATAAATTAATACTTTATATTCGATTTAAAAAAATATTGTTTTAAATAATAATAAATAATTAAGTAAAGAAAGCAGAAGACGATAGATTATTAAGTAGAGATATGATGTGTGTTTATAGCAAGTCATTATTTTGCTAATCTACTTACACCTAAGGTTTAAAAGAAATACGTTAATTCATAAATCCCGTGAAGCATTTTTAAATGATCGAAATCCAATGTTTTACATTTTGAAATTAGATCAAATTCAAACACTTGTAATGAATGAAGCTACAAAATATATATTATTTTTCGATATTGTTCCATGGCTGGATCACATGGCCGCCACAAATTGTTACCAAACAGTTTTTTCAGCGTCATGATCTATGCCTCGTCCCAATTCATCTCTGCGCTTGAAGCTTCGCCGAGTACATACATAATGTATACATAATATCTAGTTTGCGTACCTTGAGATAACAAAACAAGGCTACTGTAGTAATCGGGACAAATTTGATCGTTTGTCAGTTAGCTCATATAACGAGTTCGAGAGATTAGCTCGACACTTCCGAGGCATGAACCATTTTATCCATAAGAGTCGAATCAACAAAATTCAATTATAATGAATGACAATTCCACTTTCTTCATCACAAAAAGAACCATTAAATCGACGTCATGTTCCTGGGGGAATGCGGAACTGTAGACGTTCTAGTTCAACTCCCGGCCCTCGTTTTTCTCTCGCCGAGATGGAAGGGAAGGCAGAGTCCATTGTCCGTGCTACGTGAAGTGACAAAGCGTCATCTCTGGAACATTCCAGATTCTTCGCGTCTCTCGGTGTTAAGGACCAGGGAGAGTCGTGTACCTATCGCCTTTGTCCTGGTAATATATTCGCTCCTTCAGACTTCATTAGACGGAGAAGACGATAAGATAATGTCCCGCAGGAGGGAATAATTGAAAGGTATGCGGAGCTGAATTGGATGAGAGTGGTTGTGATGTCTCTACCTTTGGATATGTAAGCAGTTGAAGACTGTACGAATACTACCTATACGAGCTATATGAAATGCGTGATTGCTCAACTATTGAAAAAAAACACAGCTACATAAACACAATTGTGCGTATAGCTCTGTCTATCTCCGAGTACTATATTGAAAAGCTTTACAATATAGTAGAAAAATCTCTATATATACGTGTACGTTTCAGAACGATTGTACAGGCAACGTAAGTAATGGACTATAAGTACTGAAACGTATTTAATCAATGTAATATTACCTTTTACCGAGATTTTAACTAGCATTAGTATACCTTAATTATTATGAAACTTACTAATTTGAATAATAAAAAAGTAGAATCAACGATTTTTACAGCTGCATAAAAGATTTCTATAGAATCTGCATATCACGTTATTTTTTTAATCAATAGCTAATAAGAAGATTCAATGAATAAATCATGACGGTCATACCATACATATTCATTACCTATTGCTGATCACGATCTGAAATCATGACTTTGATCAACGTTAATTAGGTACAGATTATCTGTAAATTTATATGTACATCGAAAGTACGAAATATTAATTAAGAATTTTAATAGTAAATTAAAAATTCTTAAGACTACTAAAATAACAAAATACTTTCAAATGCTAAAAATAAACATTTACACCTAGGATACGCAAATATCGTTAGATTACGACTCGGCATATACATAAAGTCTACAAAGCACATTGAATATTACTATAAGACTTACATTCACCCACTTACATTAACAAATTACCCAAAAATATGCCTCGGATATTATACTATAGCGTGTCTTCAAGTCTTTGACTTCCTAGGTAGATAGATATTCGGGCGCAAAGATGTCTTGGGACAAGACATGTACGATGGTAACTGACAGAACCGAGTGGCAGAAATTTGAGGTGACAATATGACATAAATATGGAACGGATATGGGAAGAATTGTAATCGTCGAATTGTTCTTATTCCTTAAATACACATACAAATTCATAGCAAATATCATACTTATATGACATTTTACATTATCACATAGGCGTAAAATACGCGCTGCAGACAATGTGAATAATAATTGAATTATGTCTATAATACATTTTAATGAATTAATTAAGTAAAAATAACATTAAAAAAATATTATAATAATGCTAAAAATCTAAAACTGCGTCAATTCTCAATAATCATTTCACAAAAAAAAAACCGACAGAATGCAATGCAAGATATATCGTTCACAAAACACAAATTGCACAAGTCACTGTATCAGATCGACGTGAAGATAATTAATTCATGTCCATCACAGACATGTCGTGACTTCTGACGATGACACCTCAAAGAACCTCCATTAACCGCCCGGTTTAGGATTAATCTAATCTAACAGCATAATCAAAAGCAGCTCAACAACCAGCCAATCTCGGATTGCGTTGGTCTATTTTTTTGCCAATTTCTTGCTAACTTTTGCTTTCTTCGAATCCTTTCTCGGCCACTTTCACCTCGTCAGTCTGGCTGCCCGCAAACGTTTATAGAACGGTCTCAGAGACACTCAATATACGAGTATACTATTTCCAAAGGAAAGTATCATCGAACATCTTTACCCTTACAATACCCAATTTTAAATAATTTTCATATTCAACAAATTATATATATAAAAATACAACACCATATTATATGACATTTCCCAACGTCGATTGTTAGACACTATATGTTTATTTATGAAGGTTTAAACAAATTTTAACATATTTATTTTGCCTTCAAAAAATTATGGATATATGCGAAATGCCTAATGGTCACAGGTTCGATGAAGAAATTTCCCAACGTCGACAGCTCGGTTTGGAGGGCACGGCGGGTCAAGAAATTCGGCCTATATAGACAGGGACCGAATGTTGGCCAGAAAAAGCTAACACCCAACTAACCTCATCAGGTCAAGCTGGTTAGGGCACTCTTTTGTCCTGGAGATAGTAAATACTCTCCTAAGGCGGATGAACCTTTATGGTCAACGGCATTAGGATGTGGAAAGAAAGGGGAAAATACCAAATTAAAGGTCTGAAAGACATCCCTTGTATCGGCAAAAAATGATTGCATTCAAGTACTGCAGAGGATCGAGAAGAATGGAGATCGAGATACAAGATTTTGTTGCTGCAAACCAATCCACCGGATTGATAATACGAAGAAGATTTATTTTAACCGGCGATCTATTTACGAGTATTTAGCTTACATCTTAATCTTACAAGGACATTACAGCCAGCCATTTACCTGCTTCTATTATCGTATTCATAATAAGTTCGAGTTAACGGTATTTTTCACATTATCTTTTAATCTGTATTTAATGTTTTTATCTGGTGAGTCTTATTCTAATACGTAGCATACGAAAATAATACAATATTAAAAATTACTATATATTTTTCGAATATCGTCAGTCCAATTCAATACGTAGATGAAATACTTACAATCTATTACAAATATATACTATATTATAGGACATTTATTTATTCAAATAATCAGAGAAAAGAAGCTGCGGACGTGAGATTCGAACCGCAGACATAATATCTATGCCTTGTCCATAACAATCGAGCACCATTTAACCATCTCATAGAGACGAGAAATCGATACACATTATATTAAAAGGAACTAAAACGTAAAATCTATTAAATTAGTATTATTAATTGTCAATTCTTAATGAAACTCCATATTATATAATATTTTGAAATATATTTCACTTAATCTATTTTAATCATTAATATAACATTACTTTGACTTTTTAAAACTCTAAACGGTACTTGACTTTGCTTTCCGCACACTAAGTTACTTTAAATGATGGGAAAAGTTATTTCGATAGAATGACGAGGGAAAGGGTTAATGATGATATCCACTTTGCCGAACGTCTTGAAAGGACCGCCAACGGTCATGACGGTGAATGTCGTGTACGTCCATCACGCACCGGAAATTAGCAGCTCATTTCAAATTTAGAAGATACCTGCTTATTTAGTAACTTCCATTTTCCACCGAAAATTCGCGCATCACCGACCTTTAAAAGCATACCCGAATGAAATTACGAGATATCAGAACGAATTATTACAAACAAGAAGAACATCGCACATCGTAACGATTTGAAGTAAAGGGTCCGCCAAATAACTTTTTTTTTTAAAACAGGGCGCAAAACATCGAGTGTAGCTTCGGCTTTGTGGCACGTAGCGCCGTCCTGTTGAAACCAAATGTTGCCAATATCCTCCTTTTCAATTTTTGTGAACAAAAATTCGTTCAACATGGCCGCGCCGCATGGAAGCGCCATTGATGGCGCTTCACGCACACTTTCTGCCACAGCAGCAATATTCTCGGGTGTACGCACTGTTTTTGGCTTTTCACGCTTTGGTTTATCGATGAGGATGCCAGTTTCTTTCACTTTTTTCACAAGATAACGAACATACGGAGTTGACGGTGATTCTCTTCTTCCAAAATCCGTACGCAATTTTCGCACACATTCTGCAACATTACCATGATTTTTAAAGTAATGTCGTAATATTTCCCAGCGTTGTTTAAGCGTATACACAACCATATTCGTTCAGCGGAAGGATAAAACTAATTATCTGTCAAATCAGACATGAGGTAAGTGTTACCATTCACGAAATAAGCACTAGTTGAAAAAAAAAACGTTAGATGGCGGACCCTATATAATACGGGTATGTATAATATGATGTAATAAGTACGCCCTTTGAACACGTAAGAGATAAAATAAAATGGTCTGCATTTCTTTGCACTGGGTCAGTATGACTGGTTAGTTATAAAATTAATTTGGAAGTAATATATTCAATATTAGTTACAAATTAATGTAAAATAAATTAATAACCAAACCATAAAATGTAAACCTAACCTAACCTATTGTTAATTACCATTCGTTAATTATTTCCTGCCAATTGATTATTTTTCTATTGTCGATTGATATTTTTCTACTACCAAATAGTTACTTTTTAATTACATTTTCTGGGATTTGTTACTGACCGTTTGCTAAATAATTACTGCCCATTAATTGAATCAAATACAGCCAAAAATTAAGTTGCCTAATAAAATTACCTCCAAAGCTAAGAACTGTTTTTAAGTCCTTAATCTGTTCCCAAAGCCCGGAATTTTCCACACTAAAAATCTTAATTTGACAGTCGTGTCAACGTTGCCAATATTAAAAATATTATTGATCGCTCTAGAGTTAGATAAAAAAATCTCTTAAGTTTTCTTTGTCTGCCATTTTTTTTTTAAATTTAAATACCTACCATACGACATTTATTTTTCAACTAGCAAACACGCCATGAGCTTAACGTATTATGATGATATTTAGCCAGATTTGAAAGAGTTTGGAAAGGCTAACTCCATTTAAAATTTGACCTTGTGAAGCGAGCCCCTTGTTAATTAGATAAAAAACAATATTATGAGATCAAATCAGTGTGTGCGTCGTGCTAATCCTCTTCAAAACATTGCCGAATTTCCAAGCTTATGTTTAATTTTTTAAAATATATTATATAATGTTTATCAATCGTGATAGAGGTCACCTTTCTTTGATTATATACATTTTTTATAGATTAAAAGGAAAAAGCATTGTTAAACGGCGAGAATAACAATGGGCGTAACTTTTCTTTTAATGCGAAACGTTTATAGGCGGAAACAGAAGAGGGAAAGTCCTTTCTAAGTCGGCGAATAAACTTTTAGAGACAGTTGGTGAAACGATGGTCCATTCCCTGAAGGATTACGCGATCATTTATATTAATTTATAACGTGTCTATATACATTTCTTTCACTCAGTGGTTCTTAAGGCGAAGAATTGAGATAAAAAATACTTACGACGATTTCACAGTTGGTGATTAGATTCCAAGAAAAGTTTTTTATGCAAAAAGAATCCTATTCGTGTTTTATAGTAATACTCGTAATTTTCAGAGCGTTGTGGCGGCATTTCGTGACAACCATATGCTTCAGTTAGGGGAGCGGTTTTGGAAATGATATTTCCATTATGTACAGTCGATTCCGCTTAATTGGGACACACCGGGACTTGGGCATTTTGTCCCAATTAAGCGGCTGTCCTAATTAAGCGAATTTCTCATTTTTTCAAATTCATTTTTTTGGTTTTGGCATTTCAGACCATTAACCAGTACAGAAAATTAAACAATACATTTTTTTTTTTCAATAAATTTATTTTATAAACACTTGGAAACTGTAAATCGCATATGGGTAATATAAATTACAAATATGTAATATAAACTTTTAAGAAAGAAAAATAAATTCTAATTAAAATAATAAATGGTATGTATATACAATTTAATTCAATGCAAAAATGAGTCAAGTATAGTCTGTTTTTTGTTTTTGTAACATTTCACTTCTACAAAATCAGCACAGATATTCAGTGCGGATGTAGGGCTCCCTTCATTTCTGATCTTAAATTTACTGTCCCAATTAAACGGAATGTTGTCCAAATTAAACACATAAATTTAATATTGGTTTCTTGGTTTGGTTTCTGTTCTTTGAGATTTGTCCCAAAAAAGCGGCTGTCCCAATTAAGCAGAATCGACTATACATGCAAAAAATATATATAATCACTTGGTACAAGCATAAAAATAAGAGTTTATGGATCCTGAATCCTTGCAAATAATAAATCAAATTACAGTTGAGTTTAGAAGGGCATAAAAGGTACGTAATTTCGTGAATATTTTTTTGCGCTGGTTTAACGTGCGGTCTATCGTCCGCTTACTGATTCGATATGCAGTTTACCTAACTATACATAAAAAATCTGTACCCATATAAAAAACATAATCACCCAATTTAATTCTTAGGATTAGGTACAATCATAAACACATCAATTTAGTCGGTCCTTTAGAATCAAATAATCCGAAATTCGGCGAAAGGCTTTCTAAATTGGTAAAGTGGTTTTTCCCAAGGAATATTCGATTTGGAAAAAAAACACCTTCATTCATCGATAGTAATTCGACGTGAAACAGTCTAGGCTTAGCATCACTATTAGGGATTACTATCTCTTTCACAGAACCTAACCTAACCATTGAAAATTACCGCAATTTGTAACCGCACGTAGAACCGGTATCAAACTCTTCATGTTTCTAGTTTAAAAGAATTCCTAGCAGGAAAAGGAAAGCGAAAACATTCCTGCAGCGCAAATGTAGTGCAAGACCCGTAAACCAAGATCTGATAAATTTCCTGGTTTGTTTGGAATGTTGGGTGGCGATAGCGCTCCTCGTCCCCGGGGCGGTTGACCGCGAGCACCCCCTCGGGGAGAAAAACAAAACGTAAAACACCGGAACTTCGTCAAGCCGTTTCCATCTCTTCCGGGGCCGAGGGTCGCTGATCTGCACGTGATGAACGGCAGACCGGACGCGGATAAATGGAAGCGGAGAAGAGGAAATGAAAACGAGCGATGTTAGATGCACCACACAGTCTGGTGCAATAAAACTCATTGTTCAAAGCCGTTTTCGCTGAAGGCTGCCGCAAAAGTTGAGAGATGTAGGGATGATAAGGTTGAGCCAGCCCTAAGGAGAAAATGGTACAGGCCTCGGGAGCCGACTCAGTTAGTTTCAGATTAAAAAATCACACAAAAATAACCCTCGGATACTATACAGCTACTTCAAGTACTAGGACAAGCTCTGGAGGTTGTCGGGAACCATATATTCGCAAGTGGACCTTCAGATGGATATATGTCATAAAACGAGGAATGGAGAGTGACAGCTGAGAGAACTAATTCGCGGCAATTTGCCGTAACCATATGTTCCAGATATGGAACGGATATGGGAAGATATATGTAGTTATTTTAGTAAATACGTAACGATACAAATTGAAATATCAAGTGTATGGATGATGAGAAGCATGTTTTAAATATTTAAGCAATGTAATTTTATATACATCGCGTAATTCTTTCGTGTGGTAAGCCCATAAGTGACCGATCCCTTCCCTCAAAGGTTACGGTCCACCATGTTTTTTTAATGGATGCTTTTTTTAAGAGAAAATTGAGAGGAAAATTATAAAAACAAACATGGGCCCAACAACCTTTGCTATAAAAACACGTAGATAATTACACAAACTGATACATGTTTTACGCCTGAAAAAACGTCAAAATTTTCGGTGAAAACAAAATTTAGTACACGTGTTTAGTATGTATTTTATTAATAACGTACAGTGGAAAACATATAATAATGAATGCACATAAAGCGTTAGTTACAAAATCTTATTAATTTTACAGTAGGTTAAGATTATTAACTCGTTGACTGCCACGAACCCAGATCGGGGTTCTTTGGCTGCTCAAACGAAGTGCCTCGAACCCCGGTCGGGGTTGTCGATTGCGTAAATTTTGTATCGTACAGTCTTGCGTCGGCATTCGCATTAAACGATTGTGTTCAGTGAGGCGTGTTACTTGAACTCTTAAATATTACTGTTGTTTTCGTTTTTTTTTTTAAATCTATGCGTTTTTATATAATGATTGTGACCCTGAAAAACATTTTTTCCAGATTGGCTTTTTGGTTGCAGATATGCGAAATATGATGGCAGTCAACGGGTTAACAGTCAATTTTTGGCGAAAGTGAAAAACGATACATAATTGTAAAATTAAGAGTATAATTATTACAAATTAAAGATAAAGTTTTATATATATTTTTAAGACACAAAAATGTACGCGTTTCACATTCTAACGATTCGTACACAACAATGAAAAAACCCTTCAACAACAATCGATAGTAAAAAGTTCATACGTAAATCTATACAGCATGTGATCAATCAAGTCTTCAATGAGCAAGTAAATCAGGTTATTCTAAGACGCTTTGAGCTACCAGTACATATATTTGTTTGTATATCTCGTTTGCTAAAACATTTCAGCGCATACCTGAAAAACAATGGGTACAGCTAACAATGAAGAAGTATACTTCACATGTTTTAAATTCTTCTCAAAGCTCAGACAATGGGGGCGGGTTGGGGGCGAAGAACATTTCCTTGGGCGGCTCTTGACCCACAAAAGCCCCGGATGGCGAGGGCGGGAGGAGACCCTCAAAGAGAAACGCCGACTTGCTGGACGTGAGGAGAATCCAGCTGAGAGACCTGCAGCTGATGTGTGACGTCACAACTGATGTGAGGGAGAGAAACTAGTTTGGATATTTTTTATTTTTATGTAAACACGTACAAGAGAATACCGACAGATGGTGATAGTAATTCTGAAGTCTCATCTGTGGAATTCTATGACGCTTACCATAGTGTATATGGCTAAACGCTGCATGTGGAGTGTTGATCCGCCAACGTCATAAACTACAGCCCGAGATTCACGCATCATCGTTTATTATTACAAGAATTTACTATGAATAAGTGGTCTTCACGGGACAAATTTCGTCTAAAACCAATTTTAATCAATAGGCTATGACTGACATTTTACGGGTGATGGATCGAATTCACACCAACCTGGGGTATTTTAGAGCTCATAAATATATAAAAAATCCTTTTTTTTTATTCTCCGTCGGGGATCGAACCCAAGACTTTCGGCTTACAAAGCAAACGCTGTGACCATTGAGCTATGACCGCCGCGAGTATATAATTAACTAATAATAGGTAATAAAATTATACCAAATTGTAGGAGATTTTAATGTTGAGATTATAAATGTAATGTTAATGATGATGCGTGAATCTCGGGCTGTAGTCTATGACGTTGGCTGATCAACTACCCACATGCAGCGTTTAGCCATATACACCATGGTAAGCGTCATAGAATTCCACAGATGAGACTTCAGAAATTACTATCACCATCTGTCGGTATTTTCCTGTATGTGTTTGCATAAAAAAATTAGTATTTTCCATAGATTTATTTGTAAATAAGTTGTAGAATAAATATGTAATATTCAATTGGTTTTAAGGAATATAAATATTTTAAATGGAATCTAGTTAATTTAAGAGCTCAGTAGTGACGCTACATTTTTCACGTCACGTGCAATTTTACAGACTGAAAAAGCTACTGGAAAAATGAATGAGTCTCAAGGCTGTCTTGGAGCAAATCCACACGAGTGGCCGCCACTCGGCACGACCGGGGCTTATTCTGACGTCATGAACAACTCTGTGCTGAAATGCTGAAACACTGAGTAAGCTTTCTAGAGAGCCGCTAAAAACTTACGGAGAAATTAAAAGGGGTTCGGAAAGCTCTTAGTCAGAAAGTCAACTAAAGTAGTGGTAAACTTTTTGTGTCATTTTGTGGACACACGCCATACTACGCTCGTGTTTGCTTTCCCTCTTTGGACATAAAATTGACTGTGTACGTTTCATAAAATCAAAAGATAATTTTATATTTCTACCGTTACCTTTGAAAATATATAATAGATAATTTCATACTGGACTTTCATACATCGTAACTGATTAAGCTTTCATAGATCATGAAAATTCATTTTTTTATTAAGTGAAACAGTGCTTAATGTGATCTATGTCAAGGTATGAAATTATTATATATTTAATAAAAAAAAACATTATCAATCTTCTTAACTATGATATTGTGGCTTTCGGGCTTAGCCGTGTGTGGCGAATTTATTTTTACCAATATTTCGACCGCCATTGCAAGGGTCTTCTTGAGGATTGATGATTTAGTTGTGAGTTGGTGTCAGGTTATCTTATAACACGAGCGTCATTGTTATCTCCATGGCAACCACATAGTCAGTTTTCATTTTCTTCTTAACTATGTCAGCGATATTCAATAAATTCAGACCAATAGCTGGAAACATTGATAGTCTGTCTTTTATCTAACATTTACATAATCGACCAATTTATATGAACTATTTTCACAAAAATATTTTTACAATATTTTTGCTGTGTCTACTGTGTATTCCTAAACCGTGAATTTCGCTACGATAAGATCTTACACTCAAAATGGCGAATAAAAAACTGCCAAGAGTGTTTAAAGTTGCTAAATTGAGCTTTTTCAGGCGTCATTCTTGCCCAGCGCTGAACAAGCTGCGGCTCCAGGAAGACCGCTGAAAGTTATGACCAAATAAAAAGCTCACTCGCCTTCGAAGGCGGGAGGGGAGCAGCGGCTTCACGATACTTCGCTCTTCGACTACATTGGAAACTTTGTTTTTTTACGCGAAGCAGTGAGTGAACGTAATCCAATAAAAATGTATATATACTACGTTCATAGTTTGTTTTTGCTCTGGACATGAATACAAACACATTTGTATCATATGTTGCTGTGTAAATAAATTCATTTGAATAATATTGTATGAAACATATACAATGTAAATAAAATACTTCTTTGTACTACAAGCCCAGCTTGTGGTGATATGTATTAATTATAGTTTTGGATAATAACGATTACACTAACATAATAATTATCATATTCGACATGTTATTGTTTGAGTGATTTCTAGATTTTGAGTTTATAGAATTTTTTTTTTACAGAGTTTGCCTTTATAAGAGTAAGTCTGTTAGATGATTATCATTACATATTTACAATGACGTAAGATGTAATGTGAAGGCCTTTTTAAGTTAAAAGATTTTTTGACGCTAGGTTAATGTTTTAAAATGTATTATTTTGTACTCGTATGCTGCGTCGGCTGTGTGAGCCAGTAAAAAATGTAACACGAAGAGGATATTAAATGACTTGTGTTATAGCATAATTTGTGGGCACTAAGCTACATTTATCGGGAAAATTGCGTGCTATTGATGTGATCTTATCAGAGCTAAATCGTAAGTAATGCTTAACGATGCATAATTCTGGGGTAGAGTGTATTTGCCGGTATTTAACAAAAGGATTAATTAAGAAATATCTCAAAGAGCTACAGAATTTTAAAATATCAGGAGAATTTTTCATTTTAGTAAATCCCCTTCTATATTTATAGATAAGGCACATATTCACTACTAGCCACAAGATTAGTTTATAGATATATTTATATTTCTTCGATTTACAATTTTGAATTTACAACTTTGAATTCAACTAAGAATTATCGATCGAAGAAATGCAAAAACTTAAATGCGTTAGTTCAAGTTTAAGTTTTTTTCAATAACCATATATTTGGTCAATTCTTTCTCTACGTTATATAACTTGTATAGCAACAAACCGCTTATATTCATATATATATAATATAATATATAGAGTACATCATGTTTTTTATATATTACAGGGCAGGTTACGGGACCCCTGAGGTTCTTTGTAATTCTTAATTTGTCGATAAGTTCGTTCAATAAAAAAAGTCAACAAAAGGTATAATTATTTTGATTTGTGTACATATAAGCTAGTAAATCATATATGTATAGCTCCTCGTATGTGCAATGTGCAGATTATGATCATGTTCAGGCAAACAAGAGTTGATTAATCACCCTGTGATCATGAAATCAAATACCGTTATAGTCCCCAGGAGATAACGTCGTTATTGTTATTGACTTTAGTGATGCGGTATCAGTTTCAAATACAAAACGGATTATTACTAACGATGCTCTAAAATCTATATAACTATGCCGGGATCGTTGATAATTATTTCTCAAAAATCTATCAACAGACAAAACTGAACTGCGGCAATGTGTGGTGACTATATCTATTAGAAGCGAGGCTTTTTCTCAAATATAAACACTGTACTTTAATTTGAAAGTTGTAATAATATGCCACACATTTTTTTATACAAGCACGATCGCAATATAAGGGTTGGGTTACATGTTTTTGACATATATTCACATTTTACTGTAAAAGTCAGAATATTAAGCATTTGAAGATTACTGCAAGGCGATATTCCTATCGGAAGACGTAAAAAGACTCCCTCGGGACAAAGGGGAAGTTTTTTATAATCCAATAAAAACAATAGTACCTACCAAAGTCGTACGTTTAGGACTTTATAGATGCAAAATATAACTGTAATATCGAGCGCTTTACAAGGGGATATATGCAAGGGAAAGGGCTCCGTATAAAAAATAACAATTCTATGTAGTAATAAAGTTAACGGCCCGGCATAAAGGCATTTCAGAAATGTAATAGAATTTTCATTACATTAAAATATAAAGCTCTCGGCAAATCGGAATCACTCGAAACATTTTATAGCAAATGTAGAATTGCCCCGCGTTACAAGGCATTACAAATTAAGCTGTTAAAGTGAATTAACACTATATACTATATTAAATCGTTCATAGAATCCTAAAGAAGTGATTTATAATCGGACATTTTCTGAAATAAATATATTTATTGATCGGAATTGTGCAAATGCTTAAAACACTTCAAAATACTCTCTACCTGTGAATATTTGAGATTGTCTCCCACGCCTAGAAGGCACCGTGAATGTGATCAAATCAGATGATGAAATCAACGAGAATGTCTCTCACAAACCATGTAACATGCTTTTGGATATTTTCCACGGCCTCTTAATGCTTTCCTTTCAGCTCTCTCTTCGGCCAAGGAAACAGAAATAAGGCAAACATAGCAGATTCAGGACTGTAAGGGGACTGGGAAACCTCAAGAGTGTTGTTTCGGACCGAAAGTTGGTAACAATAAAGAACGTATGGCTGGTATATTTATCCATACATACTGATATCAGTTGATAAAACCCTTGCAAGCTGGTGCCGAAAAGCTTCAATATACAATCTTTCGTCTCATATTTTTGTTCGCTTGTCAGACACGCAAGTGTCGCCATATTTGGACGAATTTCGGCGCTGGGTGTCACCGAATACGAGCGCTTAGTGGCCAGTCTGTGTCTGCTCGGAGCGTTGTTAACAACACGTCATTGTCTGCCTCCAGCAACCCAGAAGTCTGTCATTTTTAAAATTAAATATACATCAATTTGCTTCTGAAAACGTATTTGTGTTGCTCATCTGCTCTTCATTACACCACCACGCGTTCTAATAACGATCCTGGCGACGTAAGTTGCTTTTTCTTAAGTAAGGGGATGTTAATACATTATACGCTCCGATATTCTGTATGAGGACCACCTGGTTAAGGAGAAAAATGCAAAAGGCGTTTCAGAGAATATTTGAAACAAGAGTGCAAAAACATGAACTGTGTTTTAACATTGCATTGAAGAGGACTGCATGGAATATATATTGCAATGGAGAACGACATTCTGGATTGCACTGAAAACCAATTTAGAGAATTATATGTACAAAATAATAAGAAAAAATACATCAAAAACCATGGCTTTTATCTTCTCAGACAACCGTCTTCGAGGGGAGAAGAAAATTTGAAAAAGGCTAAGATCTGACAGCTAACAAAGGTATATGGCGGCAGTTTGGGAATGCCTTTAAATTATAAATAAGAGCGGATGTTGCATGAATGTAATTTTTACGATTAATTATTAAAAATGAAACACTTGTAAATCCGCATTAAAGGAATGCTCGCGCAGATTTATCTCACACTAAGTATTACGAGGCCGTTGAAACAGCTGGAACGGATGACATTTAAGCGACAATTTATGGGCGTGTTCTTGGAATTTGCAATAGGAATACAATTATGTTGAGGTGTTGTGATTGATAAATCATTCCATTAATTATTTTCAAGGGTATCGTTTGCATAATTGCATTACATTTATTAAATATATGTGAAAAAAGAGAAGTTTACCATTCACATTTTTTCGTTATGCATAGATTTGTAAAATGTATCATGCATTTTCGATTTCTTAGTTAAATATCATCGTCTGTGCTCAATTATACTCGTATATTTCATAATTAAATAATATTAATTAAATACATTTAATATATATACTATAAAATACAAAAGTAGGTGAACACTTAGTTTTTAATGTGGTAAGAGACAATGTTATCGACAGCTATGTGAAGTGTATGGGCAACCACAGTGTATGGATACAAAAAAAGTACAAACATGGTGTAGTAAATTAAGGAACGGACATTAAGACGTTCCCATTACCAGACAACACGATTGCCATCCGGCATCGCGTTGTCTGGTAAGCGATATTGCGTTAAAACGTTCCTCACGATTTAGGGCTTGAAATACTTTGTATATACTCGTAAATAACAGTTGTTATACAACCAAACTACAATTTAATTTATAGCAGAATCACACTATCTATACTCTAAAGGATTATTTTATACCTACTCAGATATTATATCAATAAAGGTATTACTTATAGAGAAATCACAAAAAATTATAAATTAGGATTTTTTATTAGATATATAGCTGCTCCCTATCGTTCCTATCCATATCAACTACTAACGTTTTTTTTAACCCGTGAGTTAGCAACATAGTGTCAATAGTCGAAAGTAGAACTGTATAAAGTCGAAAGTTACCCTTGAACATCAGTGAGTCTCACTATCAACCCCTTATCATCATATCAACCATTAAACCAACGTTATCATCATTATATATATCGTTGGAATCTATCCAAGACTATGTGGTAATAATAAGTAAGTTAAACTAAGTAAAACTACATAATAACCGTTAAAATTAAAAAAATAAAGAGGTCAACTATATGAATTTTCCATCTACCTCTCATCTCATTCAACAATAAAATTGACCATAAAGCCAAGACAGACTTCTGTTAGAATTTCAATCGTTGTCTTTATGGGTTTCTGTTCAACGTGGAAGCTCTAAAACCTTTAATGCTACCCGCGATAAATTTATTCCACAAAAGGTGTGGATGTCTTACGCTTTACCGCGATGCATTCCACTTACCGGAAGCTCCGGAAAGCTCTCCAGCAGCCTCCACATTCACCTTCCGCAATAAATCAGGTAACACGCCGATAATAAAAGCCTCGCTAAGCGATCCCGGGATCGCCAGCAAGAGCATAGCCTGGAACGACGTTAGCCGATTATCTGGGCAAGACTATTGCACAAGTTAAGCCTGGATTCAACCAACAGGTGTACCGTAAAATATGACACTTTTTTATACAATAGGTATTTGAAGATTTTTAACATACACAACGACAACTCCTTATCTATTTATACATGTGTGACGTTAGCATCGAAACACTCATCCTGCGGGCACAAAAAGCCCCGAAAAAAATATTCAACGTAAAATTACGATTAAAATTTGGAACAAAATTCAAATTTTGTTTTTCGAATATTTTTGTTTCGAATACGTTTGGGAGTGTGTGACGTCGACCTCTTTCGATAGTGATCGTCATTGATCGTGGATTAACCTTAAGTGCAATTTCACACGTTTATTTTGTAGTGAAAAGTTAATTATTGTAGTTACTCTATACTGTAAACAAGAGTTACCCGAGTGCCTTGGCATCTTATTTCCATACTTTTGGTATCAGTACGAGTATATTGTCGTAAGTAAAATCATTTAATATTTCATAAAATCATTTAATATTTTTTACTAAATTATAGAATTTCAAATATATACGTGAAAAATTAAATATACACCGACAGACGGTGATTATTATGTTTTATTGTTAATTTTGTATCCCTTGCATTTTTTTAGATGCATAAGCGCTGTATGTGAATTGTTAATCCGCCAAAATTGTTAGACTACAGCTCAACATTTATGGATCGTCTATTTTAATGGAGATTTTTTTATATAAATATTTTTTTATATATACCTGTATATAAATGATACAAAAAAAAAACAATAGTTATGTGAATTTTTTTTTCGGGTCACCCAGTAGTCCCTGCCAAATGTGGGCGAGGCTTTATACTGAAAAAGGAATTATAAGGACCCAAATACGTCCAGCGAAATATTTATATTGGAAGTTTTGTGCTATAATAGGTCAGCTGATAGTTCTATGTTAATACAACACATACACTTATAAGGTACTCAACGCAACTGCACCGGGCTATTTGACAGAACTTATCAAGCCTTCAGAAATAAGCGCGCGTGGAGAGACACTCAGATCAGCTAGAGCAAACAGAAGCACCCTGCAGCTGACGGAAGGTAGTCCTAGCACGGTCTTTGGAAATCGTGCTTTCAGCTACTCGGCACCAATGGCCTGGAACTCGCTACCGGAAAGCATAAGAGAGCTTAAAGCGGAGGCATCCTTCAGAAGCAGACTCAAGACTCACCTTTTTACTCAGAGAGGCAAAGAAACGGTTTTGGAATGATCATTCGGTCATAAAAGAGCGCTATACAAATACTAATATAATAATAATACGAATATAGAAACACTTTGGCATAGAAGTTGATCTTCAAAATTCACACAAAACCTGCTCGATGAAAATTATAGCAAATAAAGGTAAAATTAATATAGGAAAACCATAAATCACGAGTCGAAGGGATATTCCAAGATTGTATTATTTTCACGGCTGGGCGTCGCGATTTAATCGAATTCCGGAATCGGAAATGGCCATTTGCAAGTTTGTAATTCGATATTCTGCATTTAATCCCGATGAACTCCTCGCGGTCGTTTTTGCGCCTATTCCCAACATCCCAACACCCACAACATCCCCCCCTTGATCGCACTATTCCCTCCCTCGGTCCCGCAGAGGAATATCCCTGCATTACACGCCCCGACGAGGCCTGAATGTGGTTATTAATTCAATTTTCCACTCAAAAGCTGAAACTGAAAGGTTTCAATCAATCCAGCGCTGAAAAGCTTCTTTCACAAGACAATATTGAATGAAAAAAAGATCTGTTGGCGTATAAATAGTCTATGATTAAAATAACACATTTATGGTTGACTTTGTTAAACATACACTGCAAAAACATTTCTACAGCCCTAGAATAGAAGATTAAATATACAAAATAAATATTTGTATTATAATATTACGTTGGGTTAAGCCAACTCTTAGGATAAAATGGTCCAGGCCTCGGAATGCGCGTCAAGCTTCATAATCAGGAGCATTGGATAATGGATCTCAGAGTGAACGTTTTCAACATTCACTTTAAGATCCATTATAAATAATAAATATTTATTTATTTACCTTATTTTGTTGAGTATGGCCTCTGTTTAGGAAACCGCAGTTTCGACGAACTCGTAGCCTTCCTCAAAACATCACTGTCGTGTTGTCTTTTGACAGTAAAAGATTGAGGAAGGCTACGTGTTAGTCGCAACTGCAGTTTCCTAAACAGAGGCCATACCTAACGTGACCCAAGTAAAAACAGGTATATAAATAAATATTTATTATAATTTAACATTATAAATATTTAAAAAGATTAAATTAATTTAATAAAAGTATAACATATTAAGAGGTGTAAGTCCGACGTAAAACCTCAGCCACAAAAACACTACGTCAATATTGCTCTGATTTATTTTTTATTAAAGTATCGATCCGAGTGCTTTAGTTAGTCATTCCTCAAAAGCGTTATTCCGCCGTAAGAATCTGAAAAAGGGTGACAGTGATTCTCTTTTAAGGCGGAATACATATTGATATCCTCTACAACAAAGCGCCTAGATTTATTCAATTCCTGAAGCATCGACAATGCGTCTGAAGTGAGTGAAGGTATGTACTTCAGAGATAGAACATATGACAGTAGCGTGTCTTATTGTTCTTCATATAAACGTGTATTTTAAGAAGAGACATTTCATCTGTGTGAAGAATAGCAAATAGTTATTTCGTGCCATTATTATATAATACAGTTCATTTTATAAAGGCGAAAAATATACAAAATCAAATAATTATTTAGCTGTAACCTCTAAATAAAAAACTGTGGCCAAACAAGGTAAGACATTGTTATTTATATTTTTATCATTAAGATCGATGTTGCCAGATATTGGGAAAAAATAATTTGACGTCGCTGACACGAAGAAGAAGATCATTAAGTTTGAAATATATTTTAAACACAAAATATGTTTTATTTCCCTTGTTTTAATATGAATAAGGCTGAGAACTATTCGATCAAAGAAACCATATTTTCCGGTGCCATTTTCATGATTAACGTGATATGAAAAATATGCGAATAATAAAGTAAAATATTATTATTTATTGTAAGGTTTATAATATTTATTAAATCGCTGCAAACTACGCATAGCATACTCATACAACACGATGTCCTAAATAAAAAAAACCTTACATTCGTACCTACTTTCAGTAATTTCAAGAATTTTAATTTGATAAAATCCCGGATTGTAGTAAATACTATTTATTCAGTTAAACAGTCAGGGATAATGTTAATTTTTCTTGAGTATCGAGTGGATTTACAAAAGGAGGAAGAATTTCAAATAAAGTAATATTATTTTCATTTAACTGTAGATACACAATAGGCATTCTATGCAGCATCATTCAAGATGTTTCTGTAGCGAAGTATTGTTATCATAACATTGTCTCTTATCTAACTTTTATTCGCTCGGAATATCACATTTCTCAGGTAAGCATTCTTACATCTTAACTGAATATTTTACGTGGACCATCGTATAATCAAGTCATTATATGTGTTCATTTTGCTTTACTTGCTCTTTTACAACCACATTATTAGTAATAACTTTATATTGTTTACAGGAAATGAAAAATCAAAACATCAGAAATATAATTTACAAAATATAATAATGAATGTTTAATAACATTTTTTACAATATCAGTAGCCTATAAGACATTTAAATAATAATGCATGGTTATATTTGTACACAACTATTTTTGTAATTAACCATTATGAGTTATTTGCCAAGTACACCTCACCATAGTATGTTTTACAAACAATACATACAACTGCAAATGTGTAAATATTTTCTCTTTCATTTGGGCTAGTTAACTAATGTCATTAATCCAACATGACGAACGAACGAGAAACGAACTTTGGTGACAGTAACAAAAAAATATTTTTAGCATATAAAGGGTCCGCCAAATAACTTTTTTTTTTTGAAAATGGGGCGCAAAACATCGAGTGTAGCTTCGTCTGTGTGGCACGTAGCGCCGTCCTGTTGAAACCAAATGTTGCCAATATCCTCCTCTTCAATTTTTGTGAACAAAAATGGCCCGATAACGATCGCCATTGACTGTAACGGCTACTCCTTGCTCATTTTCGAAGAAAAATGGCCTGATTTTCAAAGTAATGTCGCAATATTTCCCAGCGTTGTTCAAGCGTATACACAACCATATTCGTTCAGCGGAAGGATAAAACTAATTATCTGTCAAATCAGACATGAGCTAAGTGTTACCATTCACGAAATAAACACTAGTTGAAAAAAAAAAGTTAGATGGCGGACCGTTACTTTGAGATGCATTAAAAGTTGAAATGCATAAATATGCACTTGAAACACTATTTTAACATGAATCGCATTGGAAACTGTTTGTTTACGCACTGAACTACACGCCGCGGTTTTGCTGTTAATGAGAGCTTCGAGATGCACAGACGGGCTGATGGATAAAACTAAAATACGAGAGAGAGTGCGGGAGAGCATAAACTTCAGCTGTGTTTAGGGAGGTAGAGCTAACATGGGATGATATCAGAGCTTCCTGGAGACAGTTTCGTAACGAGAAGATGCTCCAGATAGACAGAAGAAAGGGGATGTGTCTGCCGGCTGGTATAGCTCAATGGTCAAAGGGTTTGCTTTGCGAGCCAATGGTCGTGGGTTCAATCCCCATTGAAAAGAAGAGATTTAAAAAAAAAACGATTTCTGAGATCTAAAATACCCTGTAAAATGCCAGTCATAGAGTATTAATTAAAATTGGTGGTAAGAAAGTCGTCCCATTCCAAGAGAAGACCCACCCATTCATAGTAAATTCCTGTAATAATAAGGATGATGTGTCAATATCGGGCTGTAGTGTATGACCTTGGCGGATCAACACTCCACATGCAGCGTTTAGCGTTTAGCAGCGTTTAGCATGGTAAGCGTCATACAATTCCACAGATGAGACTTCAAAATTGCTATCACCATCTGACGGTATTCTTCTGTATGTGCTTACATAAAAAAATGTCGATGAATGAAAGGTGATTAATATTTTTAAAATTTAATTTTATAATTATTTTTGAAAGGTTGTGTATTTCTGTTCTATTTCCAAAAGTGTAAGCGCGGGTGTGACCATTTAATTCCCGTTTTCCGACTCCTGGAGAGACATCTGTCCAAACCGATTGTATCAAGTGAAAGGGACGAATAGAGGACTCAGTCTGGTCCCTCTTCCCACAAGATCGAGACTGTCCTTTGTGTGTTTCAGGAGAGAATTCCCTGAAAGTAATTTCGTCGCTCCCTTTCAGGACAGAGCGGATCTTCAATGCGGTCCGATATTTATGCAGACGAAAAAGATAAAACACAAAAAAGACGCTCGGAACTGATTAAATATTATGGAGCTCCGTTTGAATTTCGCGCCGCACTTTTTAAGTGGCGAATAAATATTCATTTTCTCGGCGTCTGGATAATGTAATGTACGTTGAATGGCGCGCGGCCATCTTGGAAATTAAAAGGCTGCCATTCAAAATAAAGAAATACAAGAGATCCTTTTCAAATACTATTAAATTAATTATATTCTTATTTTCACTTTGAAATTCACGTCATCCCTGTTGATGTTGATGGGATGTATTTTGATTTCAATGGCTTCCATTACTAGGCGTGCATATTTTCCATGCGTTCCGAGCCACGATTTCGGGTTTAAATGAAAACTTATGTCCCGTGTCGGCCAGATGCTCTGCTAGTGCTGACGTCATTGGAATCAAAAGACATCCCATCAACATCAACAGGGATGACGGCTTGATTCTCAAAATAGCATGGCTTCCACCTCTAGCACATACTCAAAAACCTGTACAGACTAGCAAGGACACCACAGTCCGACATGACGTTCGTGGAGGTACAATTCTTAGAACATACACATACGCACACGATTCTCTGGACCAATGAAACATGAGTATGTAGTTGCCACGGAGACAACAATAACGCTCGTGAAAAAGATAATCTGATACCAACTCACAAAAATATTAGTTAAAAGAAATTCGCCACACACGGCTAAGCCCAAAAGCTACAATATCATGGTCATTCTAAGTTGCCGCCACTCAGATCTGTCAGATACCATTATCAATGCCTCGTCCCATGATATTTCTGCACCAGAGAAGGTGCACCTGAGAACATACAGGTATATGGTTCCCGTCAAATTCCAAAGCAGATGTCCGGGAAGCAACTGTAGTATTCAAGGCACATTTTGGGTGCTTTTAATTCGAACTTTAAATGGAGCTCTGATAACTTTTTTTTTTCTTTGATTATACTGGAAGGCTTTAAATGATTTATTCACGATACCCAACAACGCCCTGAAAAGGACGCCCGTACCTTGTCTGTACGCGTCGCGCCTTGAGAACGGCGCCCGATGGGCCTGTGCGGGACTCGTTCCTCGTCATAGGGAGGACCATACCCGCTAAAAATTGCCTCCCAGTGCCACTACCGACCCCGGTGTATCGCCGTCAGGCATTAGCTCTAGGGTCGGCTTCATTGGCCTGGCTGTAACGTTGTTGTATCGCTTAGCCGTTAGTGTCGACGTGCGAGGGTTCAGCACGCCTCCTTAATCGTTCGGCGTCTTCTTTTTGCCGTAACACTGTTCCGAAGAATGTCGACCAGGCGTCCCAGTTGATTGGTGAACTCAGCATGCTGGCCGTCATCCTTTCCGGAGACAGTGTGTCAAGGTCATTGGTCTGGCCCAAGAGCTGTTCCCTCTCTTTGTTCCACGCGGCGCAACCAAGAGCTCTGATGACTAGTTCAAGTATCCCGCTGTCTGGACCATTGGGTCCTGAGGAGCGGCTCAACCCAAAAAACGACACGCGGCTAGCCATAGGCGGTGATCTTTCCAATGTTTTCTTCTGCGTCAAATGTCGCTTAACTCCAGTAATCTAACGAAAACTGCGCTTACGACTGTGGCTAGATGAATAAAATAATGATAACAAAAAAAAACAATCTTCCGCGACTAATTCATTCATCATCATCAGCAGCATTTCCGCTGCCCTAAATTGAGCACTGTAGTATTGAAGACTACTTTGTCAGCTTTCTCACCTAGTCATTAGTCACAAAAGTCAAACTATCGTACCCCAGTATTCTACGCAGGCACTTGCTTTTATATATAGTGACATCGGCATGATGTAGTCCTTGCTTACTGTTTACGAAAACCTCGTTATACGATCTTTCATCTCTTTATCTCGAGTAGCTTGTCGTGCATTTAGGTGCGCCGTGCTGACGGTTCCGCTAACGGGTGTGTTAGTTATGAATACCACCACGCGTGGCGCCATCGGAAGCCGGGACAGCGCGGAGATCGGCAGTCAGTCCCGACCCTTTAGCGAGACAAGTTCAGCGTTGCGGCCAGCGGTGTGTTTCCGCTTGGCCGAAGCTTGTTATGTTTTTAACGTAAATATAATCTGTGCTTCTAAAATAAAGTGTTTGTCTGCGGACCTGCTCCTCATCCTGTCTTCACATTATGAAATGAAAAAATATATTTATGTAGAACGACGGCCGTTGATGAAATGAGGATAATATTGTTGTGGGGTCATCTCTTACCCACGTGTCGCGTGGGAGGCGGCCGCTTGGTAGGGTCAGAGGTCGCAGGACTAATTGCCACCCACCGGGGCAATAAGCCCGGACATTCCCAGCCAAAATGGCAGACACTTTCGTTCTCGACGGCGGATCTACACTGCGCATTGTAATGCAGTGGATTAATTCATTATTTTGCATGCGGAATTTGTATTGCTTCAAAGACCAAATCGGCTCTGTAATTAAAGTAATTACTACTGTTCATCCATTTTACGTAATTACTTATGATATTTTGAAACGTTTTAGCCTGAAGAAGGTAGATATTCGCTTAAAGCGAAATATATTTATAAATTATATTATAAAGCTCCAATAAAATATTTTATATAAATTTATAAAAATACACTTAGCAAATGAATAAAACATGATTAAAGAAATATAAATAGAGTCAAATATTTTTTTGGGTGTCAAGCAATTACAAAATATTTTACATTTTAATTCATACTAATATTTAAGTGTGGCGTTGTAAATGTATCGACACGTTTAGTGTCAATGACCTCACACTCGGAACAAGTGTCGGGATACTCAACACAAATAGTTGGACTTGCTACAACAAAAACCATGTCATAAGTAAATCATGGTTGACACACAAATAACACGGCATTATTGTTACAAAATCAAACGTCCAACATTTCGGATCAGTCAACACCAGCACTGAATCTGAAGCAATATCAAACTAAATATGTCTCTATCTTCACTCAAGTTGGTTTCAACTACTGTATATATATATATATATATATACGCAGGATAACAAAAACATGTTTAAGCGAGTTCTATATATCTATATATATATATATATATTAGTTCTATATCTATATATATATATATATATATATATATATATATATTAGTTCTATATATCTATATATATATATATATAGAACTCGCTTAAACATGTTTTTGTTGTTGTCGAAAAAAAAACATTATTTCTGCCCATATCCATTCCATATACATAAGTATGTTATCACAAATAAACGCCATTTAGTTCATTGTGCATGTCTTGTCCTATCTCTGCATCCAAAGATCCAATTGTTTACACACATGATTTCCGACGACCTTCGGGGAAGGAGCCCAGAGACTAGAAGAGATAGCAGCTGTAGTTTGCGAGTCATATTTTTAAAATGATTTGTATATCGAATTCGCAGGGCCTAAATGAGCATGAAAAGAACCTCCAAGCGGCGCCCCCTGGAAACGGAATTTCGGACTTCCTCCTCCGGCCAATCTTTTTAAACCAGCGACTTCTGCATAACTTAGTTATGCAGAAATCAACACCAAGATTGAAGTCTCGAAGCAGCTTTCTGAAATCCACACAACCTCTCACATCCGACCCTGAAAATGAGAGACTCCAACTCTGGCAACAAATCGCACCAGAGGATTTCATTACTCCAAAGGAAGGCCTCCCAACTGGCAAGAGCCTTGACTGGCCGACCTGGAAATCCCTAAACAGATTAAGAACCGGAGTTGGTAGAAAAAAGGACAACCTCGAGCGGTGGGGAATGCTTCGGCAGGGAGAGACACTATTGTGCGACTGTGGAGACCTGCAGACCGCCTCACACCTACGATGCTGCTCCATGTGCCCAACAAGTTGCACATCTCAGGACCTAATGCTGGGCAACACACGAGCTATCGATGTTGCCAGATATTGGGAAAAAATAATTTGACGTCGCTGACACGAAGAAGAAGTTAACATAAAGTTTCGATTATCACAGATAGATCATGAAAATGGCCTTACCTTTTTTGGGGTCCATGTTGAACTTCTTCCTGCCGATGGTCATCTGCTTGGGCTTGTTGTTCTGTTTGCCCTCGTCCGTCCCCTCCAGCGCCTCCATCTCCGCCACCACTTCACCCAACTCATCTTTCAGTTGCTGAAAAATAAGAAAGAAAAACTATTAGATATAATTTAAAAGAAAATAATTTTACCAAGAGCAATACACAACACTAACCAACGATCAAATTTGATACAAAACACAACCACTCTTGTATGTTTGGATGAATACATATTTAAGAGACACTTTCTACACATCTACAATGTATCATGTCCCTTCTTCACATAAACTTGTTTAATATTTTGTTCATCAAACACATAAAATCCTCTCCCCTTATGTCCGCTGGATCTGTTCTGAATCAGCGATGCAGTGTGCAGTTTTATGGCAATTTCACGTTCGAAATTCGCGCCACGTCGCCGAAAACGACCGGCCGAGAAATCGAACGAGACCTATCGGTGAACGTGTTCAGGGAAGGGTCGCTACAGGATAACACAACATATGATAGAAAGGAATAGCCGCAAACCCGACTCTGGTTCAGCATCAAAGAGTCTACTAGAAAAATACCATCGAAAGATTTTTCCTCTAAGCTATAATCTATTTATTTTAAGACGGTATAAATGTTCGCACCTAGGAAACAATTTACTTGCCAATTCAATAATAAATTATTCGATCATGATATTTTATATTCATGATATTATAATTTTGGGATTATTTATTTAATAATCCCAAAATTATCGTGCGGCAGAAAACACCAAAGTACTTCTGACAAAAAAAATCTCGTGTTCACTCTATAGTACGAGTAGTGCGCAATTCAAATAGTAAACTTTGCGGCTTCCTAAGTTTTGACACGTGAAATATTAGGTGGACTCTACCCCTGACCCACGTGCAGTCCCGCCATCCACGTGTCGCTAGCTCGGACGACGGTGAACAGAAACCGCAACGAGCCGGTGCACGTTGCAGTTTGGTGCATCCGAGAGTTAACAACGAACAAAGTTTCGAGAGGGCAATACAGTCTCATATGTACCGTGGCGTAGAACAGGTGTACCCAGGTGCATGTAATGCTAGTTCATTTTTGTTTCCAAAACGTTTTGTTTATCTTTAACCGTTTATCTCGTAATTCAATTACTTTGTAATCAACCATTGAATGTTTTAACTGATAGACGTTATTAGCTTAGTATTTAAAGTTATTTTTTTTAATTGATGCGTGCGTAACCAAAAAAAAAAGACTGGATTGAAGATGTAGTTTTAAAATAATTATGCGTTGATTGAATTGGCGATATTTTGAAACAACATATTTTTAATGCTGAAATGTCGACGAAAGAGTAAACGCTTTAAAGTAAAACAAGGTTAAAAATAGTCGTCTGTATAAGATGCGCCATATCATGGCATACTCTAGGCGAGCAGAAAGGGAAGATGGCTTAAGATAGTGGTCGATTCCGTTTGCCAAAGTGAATAGCGATTAGCCAGGAGGTGCAGGGACGCCTGGTGCGGTCGACGCCCTCCGATGCACACGAAGCGTCGCGACGAAATTACAAAGAATAAGAGTACATATAATGCGAAAATATATGAAACACGGAATCGTAGAAGTAGTATGAATCGATAGTTTTAACAACGATAGATACCGATCAAAATTGAAGAAATAAAAACACACGAAAGTTAAGGGGAGTTACTCGTATTATGTGTTAGCGTGTCTGTGGATAGTTTCCACGAAAGTAAACATGGTTGACCGACTATGGGCTGGTATAGCGTAATATGTATTTTTAACACAATCAATATGTTTTTTTCGATTTTTCCTATCGAATGTACTCGGTGGAAGTCCATGATTTCAATAATGCAAATGAAATAGCATATTTAAAAATAAATTATACAGTTTTACAAGGTTTTCCTGAGTGAAATGCGGAATTTATTATAAAAAGTCCTCTTACATTTATATTATAGAAACAATAAATATAAATTCATAAAATTATACTTAATATGATTTATTAATAATTAAATATACACATACTAAACATAAAATTCTTTTTTCAACGCGTCAATCCAAAGACAAAAATAACGGCAGAAGCGGGATGCGAACCGCGGACCCTGGAAACCAACTATGCCCAGGTATTCATACCGCTCAGCCGACTCGGCTATTACTATGCCTGGACCGACTCACGTTGAAACTAGTATTTATGTCATTGTTATCATCGTATGATAGATGTCGCTATAGTATATATTCAAAGTATGTATGTTTTTAATTTTTCGTTTCTCATCCATTCAGTCTATAGTTTGGTTCGAGACCCGAGTGGTACTTACTAAAATAAATAGACTGTCGGAAAGTAATAATATTAAGCTTGTGAATAAATGAAGACTGATTGAATAATAAAAAAATTAAAATATATTTATAACTAATCAGAAACATATAGTATATAATAAACATAATAACATATGCATTTACTCGTAATAAATGTGTGATATGACATTAAATTTCGCAATGTGCATATGACCACCACAAGTCGCAGACAGGAGCTTCTGTTTACAGCCAGATACATCAAGTAATTTTGAGTTAGGTCTTCATTCAAAAGTTCCGCCAAATACTTTATGTAACCGATTATAAATATAAGAGGATTACGGGCTTTGATAAAAAAATTTTTTTTATACATTTTCCTAATATAAATTAGAGCAAATCCTACAGGAAAATGTATAAAAAAATTTTTTTATATCAAAGTCCGTATATAATATATATTTATATATATATATATATATATATATATATTTATAGTTTATGGATATACTACATTAAAAAATAGTGTTAGTACTAAAACTTATTTTAAAATAGACTCGTTAATAGTATGCAAGAAAACAGGTGCGCGTTATTGATTTTTAATAATGGTGATTTATAAGGAGCGAGAGAGTATTTTAAATGAATTAGTCGGTCAGCTGTTGATTTACGATGTACGTGATAGGTGTTTACATCAGTGTGCAGTAAGATTGATAAACAGAACTAATAACCGGCTCCAATGATAATAAATCAAAATGACCCACTGCTTGAATGAAGCGACCATGGAAAACAAACATGAAAAATATTCATGGACCTAAAATTACAGTGATTATAAAGTGAAATATATATTAAAGAATTTTTGCTACTCTTTTAAATTGAATTACATCCAATCGACAGAGCTCAAACGTGTCTTTGACGAGTGTTTATCATACTCGTAATATAAGAATTTTAATGAGCAGTTGATTAGAATTTCTTTTTATAATAAACACACTTCATAAGTGCCGTATTAGGCACGAGAAATCAAAGATAAAGATTTTACGCCCATTGTTATTACGGGTGTGAATTATTTCACCATTCGACAAGCCAATGCAGCCGTAAAATGTGTTATGAAAACTAGTGCATACATAAAATATTCGAAGTATGGATAGTGTTATGACTTTGAAAGAAATTATTATATAAATTTAACATTATTTTTTTCCATAAAATAGTAATTTTAATGATTTATAAATAAATATATATATATATATTAATCGCGAGTCGGCACCTAACTTCACTAATGACCGTGTCACGTTTTGCACTTGAGAATAGTTTTTATCGGCACATAAAACCAGAGTAACTTTGGATCAGATAACAAGGAACAGAAGATTGCTCAGCTGCGCCTGATACGTGAAAGATTATACAAAAAAATAGTACGTAAAAAGTCTAAAAAGGGAAAATCTCTGCCAATTTGGCGATATCAAAGGCGGGATGTCCTCCACATTCAATTGCTCGGTATTTTTTATAGCCACTTGGCAACATCGGCTACCGGAAATAAATAAAACGGCAATAAAGCAGGAACAATGGGATTTACGGCGTCGAGTGTCGGATTATCCGGGGGCTGGCAAATCCGAAACACGCCGATAAGAGCTGAAAAAACATTTGTTGAATCACTTAACGTCGGGTGATAAATCTGAGGGCGCTCTTTATGCAGAGAGGTTGCTTTATGCGGGATCCTCTCGAGGACCCACAGTGTGATCAATGAGGAGAAAGTAAGCGACGGTGGAGTGAGAAAAAAGAAAATATATAAAAATCTAAATTAAATAAAAATGGATATTATCTAATCATATTTGTACGAGTTAAATGCGTTCAGAATTACTTTAAGGCTATCGTTTATTGAAGCGAATGTTTTGTGAAGTGAGCGGCACTTATCTGGCTTAAAGCGTCAAATGACAGTAGAACAATATCCATATCAGATGAAACCCAAGAAATTCCTCGTCATCATCATGATTAGACTTTGCCGGTGGGTATAGCTCAATGGTCAAAGCGTTTGCTTTGCAAGTCAAGGGCCGAGGGTTCGATCTCCGACGGAGATTGAAAAAAAAAGATTTTTATTCAATTTCTGAGCTCTAAATTACCCCCGGTTGGTGTGAATTTGATCCCTCGCCCGTTAAATACCAGTCATAGCCTATTAATTAAAATTGGTGGTAGACGAAAGTCGTCCCGTGAAGACCACCCATTCATGGTAAATTCCTGTAATAATAAGGATGATGCGTGAATCTCGGGCTGTGATCTATAACGTTGGCGGATCAACACTCCACATGCAGCGCTTAGCCATATGCACTATGATAAGCGTCATAGAATTCTACAGATGAGACTTCAGAGTTACTATCACATCTGTCAGTATTCTACCTATGTACAAGAGTCAATCTACTAAAGGAGCTAGTACATACTAGAATTTCCGCATACATATACAGTATACACTGATATATATTCACACATGTAAATAAAGTCATAGCCTATTAATTAAAATTGATAGTCGAGTAAAGCCGGCTCGTTACAACCGCTCATTCATAAATGAGCCCGTAAACATTAATGTGTCTGTAGTTTATGACGTTGGCGGATCAACACATCATATGCAGCGCATAGCCATACACCAAAAGCGGTTCATAACTTTTATCCTGTATGTGTTTACATTTAATAAAACATCACTCAAGGGTAAGTATTAACCAAATTCATTAGTGGTACCGAGTGAACATATTTTATGATCTTCTTCTGTGATGAAACAGTGTTGTGAAACACTCAAAGAAATATAAATGTAATATACAACGATATCCTTCTCTCTTATTCGATATCGATTGGATGAAGGATACAGGATCAGGTTCACAATACAAAAGCATGTTTTCGGTTCACATATTATCACGTTTCATTTGTCGAAAACGTCACCCGTTATAGCGAACGCCTTTAGGTGCCAACTGTCGCTGCAGAAAAAAATCGAATTCAAGACGACAGTGGTACCAACAGGAAATGGGCCCACTGTCATAACGAAAATTTTGACGTATGCAAACACCGTTTAACATTCTACAATTACAAACATTAGATGTGCATGTCAGGCGAGCGAACAAAATAAGAGAGAAAATATCGTTTTTTGAGGCTTTTCGGCATCGGCCTACAGGAGTTATATCAAGCTGATATCAATACAAATATAAATATATAAATAAATAATACAATACTATTGAGATTGATTTCACATTCTGTGTTATAACTATAAATCGATTAATCTAAGTAAGTAAGTAAAAATTAGATGTTTACTAGTACCGCCTTCATGATGACGTAACAACTATTTTTTTTGTAAGACGTAATATATTTTCAATCATCGCAAAAAGGTCTTACACAATCGCGAAATAACCTAAGGAGAGCGCTTTCTTCGATAAGTACTGAGAGAGAATTACTATTTCAAAGGGAAAACTCAATCGGTAATATATCCACCGGCCGATTCGATTCATTAAGATCATCTAATAAGAGTAGTTCGGCAAACTCCCATTCAGGAAAATGTGCTTTCTCACGACTCGCCAAAAAGGTAACTAATCTTGTTTTTCTAGTACGCTTAAGAATTAACACACTCACAACGGATGAAGATCGTTTCCTTACATTTTAAAAGTATATTATTCTTCTTCGTGTCAGCATTATTTGTGCCCAGTATCTGGGACCATCGATAGCCCGTGTGTTGTCCAGCATTAGGTCTTGAGATGTGTAGCTTGTTGGGCACATGGAGCAGGATCTTAGGTTTGAAGTGGTCTGCAGATCTCCACAGTCGCAAAATAGTGACTCTCCTTGCTGAAGCATTCCCCAATACTCGAGGTTGTCCTTTTTTTATACCAACTCCGGTTCTTAATCTGTTCATGGATTTCCAGGTTCGTGCCAGTTGAGAGGCCTTCCTTTGTAGTAATGAAATCCTCATTTTCAGGGCCGGATGTGAGAGGTTGTGTGGATCTCAGAAAGCTGCTTCGCGACTTCAGTCTGGGTGTTGGGGGTATCTGATTATACAAGCAGTGGGACGGTTGGTTGATTGCCTTACGCATTTCTTCGGTGCATATGACTTTGCGTCTTATGTTTGGTGGTGCGGTTTAGGGAGCATGAAAAGAATCTCCAAGCGGTGCCCACTGGGAACGGAATTTCGGACTTTCTCCTCTGGCCAATCTTTTCAACCCAGCGACAACAAAACGAAAATGAGAAGCAGTAAGCCATCTATCACCACCATGTCCATTTAAAGTATAATTATCACTGTTAATTTTACGGAAGAAATTAATTTTACAGAGCATCGAGAAGTCAAGAAGACGCGTATGGAAGACCTACACTAAGCAGTGAACGAGACACATCATCATCAAACATTATTTCATATCCACTACCTAGCATCTGGAGCGTAAGGTCGTCACTTAGTACGTCACTTTTTTGTCAGCTGCTATGGTCTTCGCCTCATCCTATGTAAAGTTTCCGACGACCTTAGACGACGGCAAGGCCTGAAGAGACGACGGCTGTAGTTATGGCTCTTATGCTTCATCCACATAACGTGTCCCACCTAGGTCTACCGTCTTCTTTTGATAGACTGGAGTATATAAAACTGCCATGACTGCTCTCACACCTTGTCATTCTTCAAAAAATTAACAGTGCGCAGCTGGGGTAGAAATACGCTGCGTGTGGGAAGTATGTTTAGTGGTTGTTTGAGTGTAGGGATTGAAAAAAATTAAACATTTGTTAATCTGCTTCTTGAAACGATTTGTGTCGTATAAGGAAAGAAACATATGCTTAGTGAGCATTCCAAAGCCCAAGTGTTGTGTATTAACCTGTTTGCATCGGTACCCGATATATGCCGTGTAAGATTCCCCTACCGTTGACATTGGTAGCTGTGATATAACGTTTTGCTTCTTTCTTAGAATAGTTTTTTTGCATCATCTGATACAAATGTGATAGATGAAAATAGACCAGATGAATACATTTATGCTTCAAATACTAGTTTTATAATTGACAGTATAATTTGTATTCCACCGAGCCGTAATGAAACAGTAAAGATGGATATTTGAAATAAAATAAAATAAACTATTGAGTGCAAAGATGGGGTACACAATGTGTTAAAAAAGTATTCTCAGACATAAGCTTGTCTATTTATGAAATATCGCCAAAGTTTTTACATTAGATAGTAAGTCAATAATTTGAATGGAAAGATTTAGTTTTTTATTGTGTTTTGAGTAAAGAAAACACAATAAATACTTGGAAATTATAATTGAACAGGCAGAAAATAAGTAAATTGGAAGTATAATTATATTAAATACTTAGTATTAAGTTCCTAGGGCGCTTAGGAAATTACGAAAGCAGAAAAACATAATAAAACGAATAATTTAATCAAGCAAGTTTCTCAGAACAAAACCGTTCAAAACTGTATAGAAACTAAACTCACTAAATATGTACTGAGTATAAAAAGTAAATGTAAAGGCAGTGTTGTCCGTAAAGATGATTTTAAAATTATGTTACCTTTCCAATTCAATATAAACAATAAAACAATAGATGACTCGATATCATGGTGGCATTTAATTACCAAGTTTGATTAACATTGATGACTACGTTAATGACAAAGGTTATTTGCAATTGATAATTTAATGATAAATATAAATGATGACCAAAGAAAATGCCCCAAAGGATGCGGTCATGTAATTGCATGTAGGATAATACAAACACAGACGTTTATACGTAATGGGTACCAGTCGAATAATACTATAGATACATTTAATTTACAGGCATATTTTATAAAAGGTGTAATAAATACGTTGATTTGAGAAACAATTTATATTTTAATAAAAAACTTTAACTCATTGATGATATTGAAGCCAGCAGTACATCTGAATCAGAATTTATTTGTAGATGGAATATTTTCGTGACGTACTATATATTATTTACAATTATACTATTGTATACCTAAATGTGTAATCATATTTATAAGACAGTTTTAACCCTCGCCTTACTATGTTAAAAACTTCCGCACGTTCCGACGGTGTGTACTCGTTACACATTCTGATTTAAAGTGAATAAAATGAGTAGAAATTCGAAAAAATGAAAATATTCAAAGATATCGCTTAATTTTATAATAATTGATGTCAATAAGCAGTAATAATTGACGTTTAATAGCTAAAAACATGAAAAACATCAGACGAAGCCTCAAACGGCCAGACGCACCTTGGCGCGTGAACTTCCGAGAGCTACTAACCCTACTTAGCCTGTCGACATATGGATGAGCCGACGCGCATCGATATCATTTCGAACTAGCCGACCAACTGAGGTTTCCCGTCTCGCTCACTCATATTAGTACGTCAGCGAGAGTGAGGAGTATAGATGCCGACGCATCTGGGTATTTTTTAATTTTATTTTTGCACACGCTTCCGACAGTTCGAATGAATACATGACAGTTGACGCGTCTTGATTGTAGTGGTGAATTTATTCCGGATTTTAGAAAAATATTTCCTGCTCCCGATGAGTGCCTATTATTATAAATATATTTTTTTTTCAATACGTAAATGTATTAAGGAGGAATACCTAAAATCTGAACCCTGTGTGTATTATATTTACAGAGATATTTAAGTTATTACAAGCAATGTGTAGTCGATAGACATCACCGGGGAGGAGAGGTTAAACTAGAACATGTTAACAAAAAAAAAAGCTTAGCAAGAATTTTTATGTTGTTTAATTTCGCGAAAAATATAAATGAGTAGGAATGATATGTATGTTGACTCTCATCCATAGTCCACTATATGACGCTTAGCCAGGGAGGCTGGACGCTTCATGCAGGAAACGTGTGATGTGTTTGTGTTTGTGTGTGGGTTGTGGATATTGCAAGTGAATATTAATCTATTTCTTAAAGAGATCCAGATTGTAGGAAGGAGGAAACACAGACGCTGGAAGTAGCTTACCATAGCTTACCGGCGGCATTAAGGAAGGAACTTTGGAAACTGACAGTTCTTGGTCGACACACATTAACCGTGTATGGATGTTCGGCATGTGTAAGACGAGTTTGTCGGTTGTGGGTGTGTGCAGGAGGAATTAGTTCTTTAAGTTCCGAAGAGCAGCGACCGTGGTAATAACGGTAGAAAAGACTAAGAGAACTAATATTACGTTGTGTTCCATTGATTGTCGATAGGAAAGCATAAGATACTGAAGCTTCCGACTAATCACCCGAATACTTAATTTCTATGGAAGAAATACGGCAATGTAAACATTTAAAATTGCTTTTTTGAGAGCTGCAGATTAAAAACATGTGAAACAATACAAGTCGCTGCATTCATACTGTACGCAATTGAAAATGCAAATGTGAAAAAAAAACAAGTAGAGAAAGAACTACAACACATGATAATTATGCGTATGGCTTGAAAATGTATAGCAAAGTCCATGGTGCACATTCAGACAACTATACGGATACTTTAGAGCAGCGTTTCCCAATGATATTCGGTCACGGAATCTGCTTACACTGCAACTATTACTAGGTTCAATATCATAAAATCAATAGACGTTGTTAAATAACATAGTGACATCCTCCTCTTATATTTGGACATCGATTAACTGGATGAAGGATGCAGGATCAGGTTCACAATATAAAGAACTTGTTTTTGTTTCATTATCACGTTTATTTGTCAAACACTTCGCCCGTCATAGCTAACGCCCTAGGCGCGCGCGCTCTATAACGGTCGTGAGTCAAACTTCAACCGACAACTCACGGCGCGGCCTGACATCTCGGTGTCAACTGTCGCTGCCGAAAAAAGCGAATTCAAGATGGCAGTGGTACCAAGAGGAAATGGGTCTACTGTCGTAACAAATATTTTGGCGTATGCAAAAACCGTTTAACATTCAACAATACAAACATTAGATGTGCATGTCAGGCGAGCGAACAAAATAAGAGACAAAATATCGTTTTTCAAGGCTTTACGGCATCAGCCTTAAGGAGTTATATCAAGCTGATATCAATAATTACAATTAATGATAAGTAAATTATAAAATTTAAATTTTTTTCTCATACTCAGTACCTACGTTAGACAAATACGATACTACAAATGGCCTTAAAGTTGTCACTAGCATTGTGATTATATTTGCCTTATAATCTAAGTTAGCAAAAATTTAAATATTAAGAATGGTTTTCGAACCTGTAATTTCAAAAATTAATTATTTACTGTAGAAAGTTCCACGTTTCTTAGAACATTGAATCACAGTGTTATACTTAGATGACAAATGTTATGGAAAATTATATCTATATATATAAAAAAAAGTCGGGTTATATTTGTTTTTATAACTCAAGAACGGCCAAACCGACTTGGCTGAAAATTGGTGGAAAGGTAGCTTAGAACCCAAAAACGTCCATGGGATACTCAAAATTGATTTGATTAAGAAAAAATATTGAACACTTACGTAAACATGTTTTCATACAAGACTATTGTAAATTGACAGCTGTCAGTTGAAGAAAATGTTGCTATAGCCAACGCCATAACTAAAAATGACGCAAAAGTAGGTATTGTAAGTAGGTACCTACGTAAGGTACGGAATATTTTGAAACAAAAAAGAAAACAAAAGGCAGGAAAAAAAAGACAAAAACAAAATAAATATTAGTGAAAATATCAGTTTAATCTTTTATTTGTTAAAAATTTTATAACAAAAAGCAAATGGAAAGGCATCTTCTTATTCTATTGTGTTATATTTATTTTTTATTATTTTCTCTATTTATTGTATATTTATGTATACTCTATGTTTCTAAATATTTGTAAAAAAATTGGAATGGACCAAATATATGATATCATATGTACCGAAAAATTCAACTTAGTAAAATCCAAAATCTGCTCATTTATTGCCTTTCGGGTGAAACAAAGTTCACCGGGTCAGCTAGTTATAATATATAAGCAATAAAAATAACGGTATATACAGCATAAATAAACAAGCATTGGAAACTGAATACAAATACGACGTAGGAAAAGATTATTAGTGTAGGAAATTAATAACGTCAGCAAAGGTAGAAAAAAAAATACGTAAAAGTATTATATCGGTCGGGGATCAAGGTGAGTTGGAAAGCCCATAAAGAGGCGTCACTGCACTGGAACTGTATAGAATAGATGAACCATTCAGAAAAAAATCACGTGTACTTCTCCCTAAATATATGTTCTTCTCATATAAATTAATTTTATGATGTTTAAGTAAACTGAAAAATAATCTCATGAAAGTAGAACAAATATAGAAAAGTCATTATTCGCTAACGGTTCAATTACTGGCTTTACGGGTATTTCACCACAAGCTTGTTCTAAACATATGTCTATGAAGACAATAAGGACTACGTAATAATTATTCCCGTGTTTCTTTTGGGAATCGCTTCTATAACGTATCATAGATTATAATAGTTTTGTCACAATTTCCACGGCCTTTGATAATAGCTGGTATGTCGGACGGAGCCAGTGCGACACAATAGCACTGCTGTAGGTTGTACTCGTACATACTATGTAAGTAATATACAGAGGGACTAGGCTTGGTGGTAATTACCCCATTACGCATGTGCGTAAACTGTAAACACGACGCCGAGAACAATGCGTCAATCATGATCTACGCTATAAAGAATTTTCACTTGAACATCGTTAGCAACTGTAATTTGTGCTGATATCCTCCTCTTCCATTTAGGACATCGATTAATTGGATGAAGGATGCAGGATCAGGTTGACAATACAAACACTTGTATCTGTTTCTGTCAATAACGACGCCCTTAGGCGCTCCCCCTAAAAATATTGTGCTTTTATTTTTAGAAATATTAATTAACATCCTCCTCTCTCTCAAAAAAGGAGTTAATACGTCGTGTGAGGGCAGGATGAGAAGCAGGTCAGAAAACAAACACTTTCTTTAAGAAGGACATTTATTATATTTACTTAAAACTTTACAAGCTTTCGGCCAAGCGGGAGGACATGCCGCTGGCCGACATGCGATCTTCTCGATCGTCAACACATCACTGACGCGCTCGTCGGCGCTTTGACTTCTGCGGCCCATGGTCAGTCACCAGCGCCGTCGGTAGTAAAACTACATAACTAGTCCCAATATGGCAGACACATAAATGTGTGGCAAGCGGCAAAAAAAAAAGAGACGTAAGATTGTTTATCGAGGTTTTCGGTACCAGTTAGCAAGGGCTGCATCGTGCTGATGTCATAATTTATACACTGAAATTCTATGATACGATAATTGGCAATAAACTAAAATTATCGTGGTATCAAATGGAACGATTAATTTAATTAACCTAAAAATACTGCTCGGTGGATAACAACGGCGAGACATGAGAGAAAGAGCATATGGTTTATATATACTCGTATATTATATACTCGTATGTTTCATGAACCCTGTTAGTTACTAGTACTAGTGTTGTGGTGATTCCGCGTGTGTAGCAGTCCCGATCGAAATCCTCGTCTGCATAATTCATTACTTACCGATGTACACACACCAGGTGGAATTTCGTACAAAATGTTCACTGTGTGTACTGTATTTTTCAGTTATTTGCGAAGGTTTACTTCCACAAACATACTGCTTATAAATAGATGGACAATAATAATAAGGCTTTCATAAAAGCGCATAATTATTTTATCAGTTCTTGGGCGCCATTCCAATACTTTTCTTCCCCATCGACCGTCGTCTTTTCGACAGATGTGTCCTGCCCATTGCCACTTCAGTGTGCCTATTCGTTGGGTAGCATCCACCACTTGAGTTCTTCTGCGTATTTCCTCGTTTCGGATTCTATCTTTAAGCGACACTCCGAGCATGGATCTCTCCATAGCACGCTGGGTAACCTTCATTTTATGGGTAAGACTTGCTGTTAGATTCCACATCTCTGCGCCGTAAGTTAAAACAGGGAGGATGCATTGGTTAAACGCCTTAGTTTTAAGGCATTGCGGAATTTTCGCTTTAAAAATATACTTTAGTTTTCCAAATGCTGCCCATCCCAGTTGTATAAGCCTGTAATAACGTCGCATAGTATACATAAATAATTACCTTTCACAAAGCTTTTTAAGCATGCCCATAAGTACTATCAACAACTGAATGAATATACATTTTACAGAGGTCAAGTTTAAGCACTCGACTAGACGGAGTCTGTTTCTGGGAAGTAAATAACGAGTAGGAGAAATAACTAGTCAATAGTAGTACAGAGTACTTACACTCGATTGATAATATATTATAAGTGAGAGAGACTTCTTCGATAGGTAAATAAAACTTTTATGGACAGTTTAATGTGATGATTCAAACGCAAATGCAGTGCGGTTAGAATGTCATGCACAAAGACAGTGTTTTCCGAGTTATTTTTAGATATTGAATATATTTAATTTATCGATGTGAAGACATGAATCATGACTAATGATATATTTAATCTGGTTAAAAACAGTTTAAACCTAGTTAGTGAGTCACCCCTTAGGACAAAATTATCCAAGCCTCTAGAATATTGGGCTAATCGGGCTTCCTTAAGAAATCCAATTGACAAATTACCCAAAAATATGCCTCGGATACTATAACTACCCCTCTTTAAGTACACGGATTTCTACTCTGGAGGTTTTTGGCAAGCATATATGTTTTCAATTTACCTTCAGGAGTAGATTTGTTCTAGAACAAAGAATTTACAATGACAACAGACACAACTTAGTGACGCCAATTTGTGGTGACTATAAAATTATGTTCCAGATATTGGAAGGAGAAGAAAAACTAAGCATATACCAGAAAAAAATTCCATAAAAATATAATTGATTTAAATATTTGTGATGTAATTCGTTTAAGATACATTCCTTATACTACATGATTCCAATAATTAAGTTGTCCGATTTTCACGCATCAGCTTGATAAGAAGACGAAGATAGAGAAAAAACAGCAGATCAGAAGATTAGGTCGGCGCTCCCGAAGCCTTGACAAAGAGGCGGCTAAGTTCGCATCCAAGTTATGGTCTGCATTCGATGTTGCTTATCTTTAATGATCAAACGAGAACCGCGCATACAACGTGATATTATCGTTGACCATTAATCAGTCTTCTTAAAACAAGATATTTAAATCATCCCTTAGAGCGCTCCCTCATTTATACTGCACGGACATAATTTCACCGTCGCGCAGTGGGTGATGGGTGATAGCATGTAGCAGGTGCTCATCGGTTCGATTCCCAGCGCGGGACATCGGCAGATGTGGACACGAAACCTTTCACCATAATCACGGGGACGGCCTCCATGGGGGTGGTGATGGGATGCTAACCACAAGCCGCCCCACCGGAGCATGGCGAAGGCGCTCGTAGCGGTCGACGACACGTCTGGCTGGGCGCTTTTTCATGATTATGACTAACTCAGCTAAAAACGACGACTACAATGTCATAAATACATTTAGATATAATGTTACAATCAACATAAACAGATATGTAAATTAATTTATTATAAAAAAACAAAAAACAATTTTGTGACATTTTTAAGTCTGATAAACAAAGCGATAAATCCCCGTCAATTCTTCCCTTACCCGTTTCATATCTGGAACACATGGTCGCTACAAACTGCCGCCATTCAGTTGTAAGTTGCTACTGTAAATGTATCGTTTCAATTTCTGCACACGAAGGTCTATCTGGGAACATATATGGTTCCCGACGACCTCCAAGACAGAAGTCACGAACTTGAAGATATGGCTGTAGTACTCGTATATGAGTCACATTTTGGGTTATTTATTAATCATATTTTTTAAGAGTCTGATGATTAGCTCGACGCTCCCGACACGTCTGTACTCAATAAATTACAGCATGATCCTAAATACATAACATACTAAAAAAATAGTATTGTACGAGTATGTTCACTAGAAAATTTAGTTAAATAAAATATCTTCTTTCATCCCTGTAACCTATTCTGCGATAAAGGTTTTTAATTTGATTCCGAGATATTTTTCAGCTGTAATTCTGTGCAGATAGTTCTTAAATGGGACTGCAAATTAATCAATCAGTTGCAAAAATTAATAATAGTTAGAAAGATACATCACTACTCTATGACGTGATGCGGATATCTTCTTCGTAGTATCAATGCGGTGAATTGGTTTGCAGCAACAAAATCTTGCATCTCGATCTCCACTGCTCTCGATACTCTGCAGTCCTCTTCAGCTCAGCATTAGAGCTACAACTCATGTTCTCGAACACTTGCTGCAAATACTCCCGTCTAGGGCGCACTATGCAGTTTCTACCCTCAACCATCCCTTCCACAATGTCGTGAAGAAGACCATCGTGGCGCATGATGTGACCGATCCATCGGGCTCGCCTCTCTGTGATAGTTCTAACTAGGTGCCTATCCTCCTTGATTATGCTGAGAACCTCATTGTTTGTGAAGGGTTATCTCCAGGAAATTCCGAGAATTCTTCTGTATGACCACATCTCAAAGGTTAAATATAAATATGGCCCAATAATAAATGAAATAAATTAACTGAATATAATTTTGGATAATTAGCTTAATATCTAAGACAATAGTCATATAATAATTTAAATTGTAAAGCGATCAAACTAGGACAGCTGACTCACACGTACAATCAAAGAGATCGAGAATTCTGCTTACTATAAATATAAATAACATATAAGACATAAGTATAAATACGCATTTTTTTCCTCATAAAAATCACGTCGTTTTTTTTCTCGGGGCAACGACCCTGTCGCAGTGATAAGCTTATAAGTTTCGATGGTTTCACGGCTCAGGAGCTGTCCGCCCGTAAAGCTCCAGATGGCAGGTACAAAGCTTTCTCCGGAATGACGGTCACGATAACTCAGTGCCGCAGGACGTGACAAGTACCACTGTGCCACCTTTAGTGTCACCATCGACGAAACGGCAGAATGGTAAAATGTGCCACTTACGGAACATGCTAAAAAGCTCTTATCCTAAGGCACCGTACTTGTTTCTACTTAAAAGTAAATTTAAATTATGAAAGGTCTTTGTTTTCCTTACAAGTTTCAACGAATTCTTAGTGGTATATGAATGTCTCAGGTTACTATTAATATAGTAATGTTAAACCTGCTTTTCGGACTAAATAATCAAGATTTCTCGAGCGTCGAAAAAGTCTATTGACCTTCATAAAAATGCTAGTAAAAAGTTTCCTTCGATACTGCAAGTGAATTTCACCTGCGTCATAACCGTATTACACTGTGTAGGACAATGAAATGAGCTCGACGATTCGCTTCATCAAATTATTATCAGCTAAGAATTGTTGAGTACAGTGGGACTCCCAGCTGAACAATTGTGGATACTGTGCAGAAGTGCTAAATATAATGAATTCGATTAGAATCCCAGTAAATATTCAAAATATGTATATAAAGAAACCAAATTGGTGAAAGCGCGAATATTTTTTCACGGTAGCAAGAAAAGTCGTCGAAAATGATGCATAATGTCTCCTGATAGAGCTCCGGATGTACTAGTAGATCTTCTTCTTCTTCGTGTCAGCTAGTAGTAGCTACTAGTAGATATGATTTATTAACGTGCAAAAATAATGCTTGTGTGGCGGAAATTTGTGGCGGCCATATACTCCATACAGAAGAATTCTCGGAATTCCTGGAGAGACCACGTCACGAACAATGAGGTTCTCAGGATAATCAAGGAAGATAGGCACCTAGTAAGAACCATCTCAGAGAGGCGAGCCAGATGGATGATTCACATCATGCGCCACGATGGTCTCTTCTTCACGAAATTGTGGAGGGGATAGTTGAGGGTAGAAACTATAGAGGGCGCCCTAGACGGGAGTATTTGCAACAGGTGTTCAAGGACATGAGTTGTAGCTCTTATGCTGAGCTGAAGAGGGTTGCGGAAGACCGAGATGAGTGGAGGACGAGATGCAAGATTCTGTTGCTGCAAACCAATCCACCGGATTGATACTACGAGGAAGATATACTCCAGTTACGAAAGAAATATAAAACAACATAAATAACATATAATATAAACCACTTATCAACCTGGAATATCTATGTCCTAGAATATCCTTTGCCTTGTTCGAAAATACTATAGACAATAATCTACTGAAAATATGAATAAATCCTGAAGCTCTCTGAAAAAATGTTTATATTCGAAACATAATTTGATTTTACATCATTTACAAAAAATATATAAAAAGCAAACTGACAGTACATATATTAAAAATTACGTCTGAAAAATATAATAACACGTTGATACTACGCTAATTGTACCTAAACAGCGATTTAGGGGGGGAAAGGTCATCAAAATTTAATATAAGGCATTACAAAAGGTATACTAAAAATATATTATCGCAGAAACTCGAGACTAATATTGAAAAACTCAGTTTTTTAATAAGGTTCAAACTTTATCCTCTTGCAATTATTCCTCAAACGAGAAAAGGAAGGAAAGGTTCCGTCTGCGAGAATTTTCCAAGAAAGACAGATTTATTCGTACGCATTTTTTATTCTCGTTGCTTGAACGACTGACTGGTTGATTTGAAGAAATTACGAAAAGATTTTAAAATATAACTAAAATTATGTAAAAAAAATAATCGGGAAAAACTTCGTGTAGCGACTTTTATGAATTAGTGAAAAATTAACATTCTCTTGCGTCAAAATTATTGATAAGTTAAATAAACGTACTAGACTTACATAATACAAAATGCATTATTTATTAAATTTACCTTTGAATAAAAATAAACTTATATGTAATAATATGAACATCTTCCTCTCTTTCAAAGGTTGTCATTCAGTCGCGGGGTGGCAGGATAAGGAGCAGATTAATAACACACAGACTTTTTCAGAAGCACATTGACATATATTTACGATAAAACTTGGTTTCCCCGATCGATCGTAATACGGCGTTACTTTCGTCTCTATCGATCGGGACTTAACAATGCGATCTCGCCGACGGTCGACACACAACTCCTGCGCTCGTGATAGGCTGTCGCCCAGCGCCACAAGCGGCGGTTTATATAACTAGTCCAAAATGCCAATATGGCTACATATACATGTCGACAAGCGATCGGAAATAAGAGACGAAAAAGATTGTATATCGAGGTTTTCGGTACCAGTCGGCAAGGGCTATAACACGCTGATGTCAATATGTATATGTAGTTATTTAAGTAACAATTATATGTAATAGTTATATGTATACAAATTCATTATCTTCGTTGAAAACCGCTATTTTTAAATATTGAAGGTAGAAAAACGCTATTTTGAAATATTAAAATACGTCGTTAATGACGGTTGCCAATTTTTAAATTACTCCTGAGTAATGTTCACGAGACGACTTTCTACAACTATTTTTTATTAATATAGATCAGTCTTACTTACCAACTGTTAGTATTGAAATTTATTTGAAATATCACGCAGTTTTGCTTCGCCGGGGATTTAACTCCCGACATTTCACATGACAAGCGATTGCTTTACTTCTAAGGTGCATAACCATCCTCAGCTGTATGTTTTCAGTGCATTTAAACCAAACGAGCTGATGATGATGATGAATATGAAACAGTAAATCAGCAAAAAAAATATATTAGTTTTGACAAAGTCGCAAAGGTTCTTCTCTTCTACACTGCAATTTTTCGTTCAGTGTAGATGCAACCTTAGGCGAAAAATTTGTAGCCTTCATACATTTTCCATCGAATTCAAAAAACAAAAAAATAAAGATAACTCCAAGTTCTAAGCAATCCTTCTTTACACTATCTATTCTAGGCAAAGCTATGTAGAAACTTCTTACTATTTATATAAAATGTAAAATACAGATTAATTGAGTCTCTGATATTAATCATGAAACATTAATTTACTAATGGATATTGGTACATATATTCAAGTATATTCATTAAAAAATATATAAAAAAGCCATTCCGTAATTGTTGCTTAATTCATAGTTCACCACTAATTGTGAGAACGCTAATTCACGAAAATGCATTGTGCTCGGTACAGTCTGTGGGGAATTGCATACATATTCATAATGTTCATTGTTCGATGCAGCGCAACGGCCGCCCAAGTGATAATAACAAGTGGCTGATATTGCGGCGTCTCGGGGCGCATTCTGCATACAAACTGCAGGCGGTGCATCCACGACTGGTGCTGTTGCAGTTCCGCTATTAAGCAGGGCGACTTTAGCAAGAGACCAACAATTGAGGGTAATAATAAATTATATAACACGAGCAAATGCAGTCAAAATAATATAATAAGTATTCAAGCCTGGTTTAGACTGTCAAGCCTGTGACAGCAAGATTCCAGTTAGCACCAAAGGTAAAATCTACAAAACTGCTGTAAGGCCAGCTATGCTCTACAGGTCGGAGTGTTGGACCGTGACGTGACTTGGATATGATTCATGTGGCAGAGATGAAGATGCTGAGGTGGGCGGGCGGTGTGACTAGAGTGGACAGAGTTCCGAATGAGCATATTCGGAGTTCATTTCGGGTGGCCCCCATACCTGAAAAGATAAGGAAAAACCGCCTAAGATGGTATGGGCTTATGACACGGAGAGATGAGGACTACATGGTAAAGAGAGCCCTCAACATACCAACGCTGAGAAGAAGACCTGAAAGACCACAGGCAACCTGGACTGCAACTGTAAACAAGGACCTGAAAACTCTGGGTTTGACCGAGAATGCAACGCAGGACAGACAGACATGGCGAATGTTCACAAGGAGAGCCGACCCCAGATGATGGGAAATGGCGAGGCTAAAGATTCAAGCCTGGTTTAGAACGTTTGTTTAATGCCAGTCATAGTCTTATAATCAAATTGTTTATTGACGAAAGTCATCTTGTGAACACAACCTATTCATAGAGAGTACGCTTATAAATGAATGATTGTGAGATGCAATCAATATCCAAATATGAGTATAAGATATCTCACTCACTACAATTTAAGCTCCCAAGTTGGAGTGTATAGTTATAATACTACGGACCTAGAATGAGATTCTCGCTTGGTGAAAACCCTCCCTGTCCCGTCCGGTTTTTGGAGACCCAGATGGGGACCTGTTACTTTACGCACGCAAAAAGCTACTTGTTAGAGAGTGGCTGAAGGCCTTCCCGTGATTCTAGGTGCATCAGTTAGATGTCAAATAGACCTCAGTCTAAGGCTGCGATGTTAGTATACTACAGCGAGTCTCGAATTGGCTTTTTTGGTAACACGTTGCTAACCACGAAATACGTGGGAATGGTTAAGGAAATAAATAAGGTTATAATAAGACGAATAAGATTTGGAAATTGTAGATTTCGGGTTTAGATGTGTGACAAAATGTCTTCTTCTCTCCGATATTTCGACCGCCGTTGCAGGGGTCGTTTACAGGTTTGATGAATGTAAAAAACAGTATAAGTTGCCAATCAACAACTTCGAAGATAAACCTTGCAATGGCGGTTGAAATATTGGAGATGAAGAAATTTGCCACACACCGCTTAACCCATAAAACACAATTCCAAGCATAAAGGTTTTTATGAAAATCATATTTTAAGATATACTCGTATATGTGAGATAATTACACTCGTATTTATGTATCTGAACGTGTAATTGGTATTAATAGTAAGTATTTATAGTGAGTGAAAATACTGAAATAAAAGCCAGCAAGCCCTTCACAAATATTCATTAAATAATGATGTTTTTAACACTGAAACGCAATGAAAACGCTACCGTTGTGGGTATTTCTGGCTCATTAAAATTAATAATGAAATTAAAGTTTCCGTAAGATTCCACAGAGAGCTAGAAAGTTTGGTCAAGTCTGGAGAGACGACGTCTGGGGAGAACAGGCGGCGAAGGAGGCCATGTACCGAACACGAGGCAGTCTGTATCAGACGTCTATGGGGTGGTTTAACGAATTCAACCAACGTTTGTTTAGGTATCCTGAGAGTATATCAACTATCAAAGTTTTATTTATTTTATCTTCCTTGTACTATTTTTTTCAACACATGACAAACAATCCATTATCTACTTGACACATAGTGAGGCAGTAAAAAATTACTACTAATTGCGAATAACAAAGTAAAATCTTCGTTTTTATATATATATTTTTCTCGTCACTTCTTCTTCTTCTTCGTGTCAGCAAATTAAGAATTACAAAGATCCTCAGGGGTCCCGTAACCTGCCCTGTAATATATAAAAAACATGATGTACTCTATATATTATATTATACTATATATATATATGAATATAAGCGGTTTGTTGCTATACAAGTTATATAACGTAGAGAAAGAATTGACCAAATATATGGTTATTGAAAAAAACTTAAACTTGAACTAACGCATTTAAGTTTTTGCATTTCTTCGATCGATAATTCTTAGTTGAATTCAAAGTTGTAAATTCAAAATTGTAAATCGAAGAAATATAAATATATCTATAAACTAATCTTGTGGCTAGTAGTGAATATGTGCCTTAGCTATAAATATAGAAGGGGATTAACTAAAATGAAAAATTCTCCTGATATTTTAAAATTCTGTAGCTCTTTGTGATATTTCTTAATTAATCATTTTGTTAAATACCGGCAAATACACTCTACCCCAGAATTATGCATCGTTAAGCATTACTTACGATTTAGCTCTGATAAGATCACATCAATAGCACGCAATTTTCCCGATAAATGTAGCTTAGTGCCCACAAATTATGCTATAACACAAGTCATTTAATATCCTCTTCGTGTTACATTTTTTACTGGCTCACACAGCTGACGCAGCATACGAGTACAAAATAATACATTTTAAAACATTAACCTAGTGCCAAAAAATCTTTTAACTTAAAAAGGCCTTTACATTACATCTTACGTCATTGTAAATATGTAATGATAATCATCTAACATACTCTTCTTTTTCGTGTCAGCGACGTCAAATTATTTTTTCCCAATATCTGGCAACATCGATAGCTCGTGTGTTGCCCAGCATTAGGTCCTGAGATGTGCAACTTGTTGGGCACATGGAGCAGCATCGTAGGTGTGAGGCGATCTGTAGGTCTCACAGTCGCACAATAGTGACTTTCTCTGCCAAAGCAATCCCCACCGCTCGAGATTGTCCTTTGTTCTACCAACTCCGGTTCTTAATCTGTTCGGGGATTTCCAGGTCCGCCAGTCAAGGTTCTTGCCAGTTGGGAGGCCTTCCTTTGGAGTAATGAAATCATCTGATGCGACTTGTTGCCAGAGCTGGAGTCTCACATTTTCAGGGCAGGATAGATTGGTCACTTAAGGTAGTGTTTATATTTTATATTCCCTTATAAATTTACTTTTTTTTTTAAATACTCGTAAGTTATAAAAGCATACTAAAAGAGGGCATGAGGCTTCGACGCGAATACTTAAAAATATGTAATAATTATTGCTTTTTCATGTAGCACCAAATGCGAGTATATCGCCTGTCGAGATGCATATCAGCGAACAGTTTTTGCGGAAATTTACTGCGGAAAATCGTGGTGATCATATGCCCCAGTTATAGTGCGAAAATAGAAGAAGAATAGCCTCTTTTAAGTTATCTTTTGCAATTAGTCAATTAGACTCTTCATGCCATAATAATGAATGATGTTTACATAAAGACTAAATATTCGTTTGGTAACTTAAATCGAGTGTTTCGATCGATAATTTTTAAGACAATTTTAAATTCATAATATATTTTTTTTTAAATTCAACGATTTTATTACGACGATACGTTATGGATATGTCGAGAAGCCATTCTCAAGTGCATATAAGACATTTCTAAAGTAGATATATTAATATTTTCTATAAGTGATAAAGATCGCATAGAGACATTTAAAATAAATATATAGTCATAAAACGAGGTGTTACTATGAACGGGTCTTCAGGCAGGGAAGGCGCAATTCGGATTCTCCCGTCTGCGTTTGGAAGCCCACCTAAAGGTCTATGAACTTTGGCTACAAAAAGCGCATTCCACGGGGAATTCTGCCGAAAGTTGCACAATGAAAGTCGAGGAGCTGTGCGAATTCAAGTGGTTACGGAAAATAAAATGCACACACGGTCGACTGCATAAAGGTGAAAGCTTTGGGGAAAATTCAAGCTTTTCCAGACTTCAAGTAAGAATTTCAAAGACCGATAAATAAGGGATATATGAATATTGTCATGAACATATCACGAACAACTTCATTTCAATAAAACGTGTATGCAAATATAAACTACTATTTATATTATATTTGTATAACTAAAATATAATAATGTAATAGTTATAGACTTATAGTACATATTATGTTTAAATAAAAACAGTGAATGTGTAATATGACTTGACATTATCATATTTCAAGATGCATAAATAACTAAATAAGCATTATCATTCTCAAATTATCGTTATGTTATTAAATCCACGCACAATTTTTACCATAATAACACAAAGTGAAGGCAATAAATCTAGTGATATTCACATTTCTCTTTCGTTTCAGGTTTCATAAGAGTACAATATCGAAGAAAAGGATTAAATAGACGCATTAAGTTAAATAAATAATTTATATTACAATCAGCTTCAAGTGAAAATATCAATACGCGGATAGTAAATGAAGAGTAAAATATTTCTCCTGGTCAATAATTAGCTATTTCCAATAATTTTTACACCATGAGAGTTTCAGATGGAATATTTGATCATACCCTATTAAAATATTTAACAAATCAGCATAATTGGGTAAGTCAACGGGGAAAAGGAATCGATTACTCATCGTAAAATGTTTTATGAAAAAACTAGGATATATTACCCGTACAAAACGAAAATTCTTTTCTTTAATTAAAATGAATATCCCCCACCATATTTTCATATTACTATTCGTAGATAAGTCATCTTTTTTTTATGTAAACGCATGCAGGAGAGCACAACCGGTCAAGACCAGTGCACTCTATGACGCTCAGCCAGGGAGGCTGGACGCTGCATGCGGGAAACGTGTGTTGTGTTCGTGTTTGTGTGTGGGTTGGGGAGATTGCAAGTGTATATTTATCTGTTTCTTGAAGAGATCCAGATTGTAGGAAGGAGGAAACACAGACGCTGGAAGAGCATTCCATAGCTTACCGGTGGCATTAAGGAAGGAACTTTGGAAGCTGCCAGTTCTTGGTCGACATATATTAACCGTGTATGGATGTTCGGCAAGTGTAAGACGAGTTTGTCGGCTGTGAGTGGGTGCAGGAGGAATTAGTTCTTTAAGTTCCGAAGAGCAGCGACCGTGGTAATAACGGTAGAAAAGACTAAGAGAACCAACCTTACGTCTGTGTTCCATTGATTGTAGATTAGACGTAAGGGTGTCATTGTTTATCAAACGAATTGCTCTTCTTTGAACTGAGTCAATTAAGTTTAGAAGGTATTTTGGGGCTCCAATCCAAAGGTGACTGCCGTATTCAAGGATAGGTCGGATTTGTCCTTTATATAGAAGAAGAAGTTGTTTATCGTTGAAATACCGACGTGATCTATATAATACACCTAGTTTTTTGGAAGCGAGACCGGCTTTACACTTAATTGACTCGTAATATTTGACATTATTCGATATTGATAATCCAAGCATGTTGATGGAGCTTGCTTTCGGAAGAGAACAACCGTTGAAAGATACAGGATCCATAGCAGTCTTCTTGGTGGAGAAAGTACATGATTGGGTTTTTGAAATGTTGAAACTGACGAGGTTGAGGTCGCCCCATCGTGAAACCCTTTCAAGAGACATGTTCATCTTCTTCACCAGAGATTCCCTAGCAGCAGATAGTTCCGAATGTTTCGGAGGTCTAGATTTGTTATATATGTAAGGAATCGAAAAAGCTCTTATTAAAGGTGAAATTCGGTATTTCAGCAAGAGAATAAACATCGCGATCTATGTTAAAATAAGGCAGAAAGATGTGTATTAATCCATTTAATCTTTAAAATGAGTCATTGTGAATGCTAAAAACATAATTAGCATGAAATTACGTCGCATGCGATTGAAAAACTATTATATAAAAAAATCATTTCAAACACTGTATTTTCGATCTACACTTGCCGGGGATTACTTAATTGATATTGAAAAATAAATTACAACGGCAAAAAAGTCGAATCAAAATCACAAAATAACAAGAATTTCCAACCGACAAGGAGTGACAGGTCCAGTTTAAAATCAAAGCTCTGTCGGAGCTTTCGCGGGAAGCTTTGCTAGATCAAAAAGATTACTTACTTTGACGTCACAGCTTCCGCCACCTGGGAGCTTTCGGGCCCAAACAGGTGTAAAATCGAAAAAAGCTTTCGCTTTCAATACAAAAGCTTAATTAATTTAAAATTGCAATCCGAGCGGGGCTCCTTTTTACCTGTAATTAAATCGTAAACCAAACTAGAAGTATTTCTTAATTAAAAACTTGGGAAATCTTATCCGGGAGCATCGTATCGAATAATTATGAAATAAAATTACAAGAGTCAAATTAAAAATATTACAGTCTAAGCTGCAGAAAGAGCTGTCAAAATGAAAAATTACAAGAATTATAATTGATAATCCATTCAGAAGCATTAGCGCATAAAATCGAATATGCAGTAGTAGTCTTTCGGTGAATTATTTACTGCAATGGTTAACTAAAATTTAATATACATTTTGAAAATGAAAGATCTAACAAAGAAGTATGAATTCCACAATTTTATTGACATGTTTCGGCATCGTCGAGAAGCTATTCTTAAGTATCAAGTTACTTCCTGGACGAAAGCGAAACACTTTGTAAAAAATAAAATTGTTGAATATACACGAAAATTTCGTCTTTCACGTAACATGGCGTGTGTCACACAAATAATGGTATTTTATTTAGAAATTAGATTAATACCGAATCAAAAAAATACGTTTTTGTAGTTTTTTAATCGTAAAAAAATCGCTTCAAGGTTGTCGTAGTTATGGACATATAGTAACTGACTTTAGCATATAAGCCTCAATTTATGTATGGTCACCCACCCATACAATATTTTACAGTACTTTAGGTGTTGACTTGGATCTATTCTACTACAATAACTTTTAATTTGTTCCAGGAAGCATTAATCTCTCTGGCTGATCACGTGTGCGTGAGATAACTTTTCAGCAAAGCCACAGTTTCCCCGGATACACAGGGAATAGTTTAGCAAAGGCAGAGTTTGCAGGCAGAGAGAGAGAGTTGTAGCGGCTCCGTTAATTTACATTGCCTCACAGGTAACATAAACACCAACTGGGGCCGAGTTAACCTGGTGCTGCCACTAAACTGATTCGAGTTACCTTTTATTAACATAATCTTGTCAGAGTGCGGTTAATTAAATCGTGGCTCAAGATTATCACAAACCCGAATACAAGTTATAAATTTATATTTGGTGCCTTATCTTTTAAATTTAAATAAGCATTCAAAGAAGTTAAGTTTGTTTAATAGAATCCGAAAAACGTACCTCTTCTACTTTCTCATTTAGTGTCACTGTCTAATATAATCTTTCTTTCATACTATCTAAATTTCTTCCTGAAGCACTCCAATATACACTTGCATTATACAATAACATAATAAATTTATTTAAAGAAAATTGACAATACCTCGAGAGCGTCGGGGTAAAAATCCAATTTCCTTAAAAAAATCGATGAACTAACCACTAAAAATATGCCTCGGATACTACAGCTACCCCTCTTCAAGTACTCAGACTTCTGTTATAGAGGTTGTCGACAACCATATACGATCCCAAGAGGACCTTCAAGTGCAGGTATGTCCTAGAACGAGAAAAGAACAGTAGCAGCTGACAGGATTAAGTAGCGGCAATTTATGGTGATCATATGTTCCAGATATGGAACGAAAAAGAAGACATATAGTAACATCCGTCTTTAGTTTACTCTTTCAGAGTGCACATAATGAAAATAACATCAATACTATGACCATCCAAGGTTGTGTCTCGAACTTCATCGATTATATTAATTTTTTATTAATTTGAAATATAAGAAAATAATACTCTACTCACACATAAGATTATGGATTCATAATCATAAGATATTTTACAAACGTTTATTGAATCACGATCAAGATTATCATTAACCTAAATACGACAATAAAGTGTGTTAATTGGCTGTTACAAGCTTATTAAATTGTACATTTTTCATTGTGATTTTATTTTTAATGAATTAATAACGAGCGTGATATAATAAATCTGTGTTGAACTCATTCGTGAAAAAATGTATGAACGACCAAATTTATAAACATTTTATTCCCCTTTGAAATGCACCGAACACGCAATGCGATAATTTACTACAAATTTAATTGCCGTAATCAAATATACAGAACCAATTATTCAAAACCAGGTTCATTGTTCGTATTTTATATGATATTAATTATATTTTACATTATATATATTACAATATTATATTTTACATTAGTTAAAATAATTAACTAAATATTTTATTATGGTTTCATTTAAAAAATTAAGTTGTAAATAAAATGTTTTAATAATACATAAATATGTTCAATTATGTACCTAAAACCAGATTACGAATTAATTAAATTTAAAGGAGAAATAACCCAACTAGGTCAACAACGAAAGAAAAAAAAAGGCAAACACATACAACCGAATTGAGCTCTAAAATACCCCCGGTTGGTGTGAATTTGATCCATCACCCGTAAAATGCCAGTCAGAGCCTATTAATTAAAATTGGTGGCAGACGAAAGTCGTCCCGTGAAGACCACCCATTCATAGTAACTTCCTGTAATAATAGAGATGATGCGTGACTCTCGGGCTGTAGTCTATGACGTTGGCGGATCAACACTTCACATGCACCAAGGTAAGCGTGATAGAATTCCACAAATGATACTTCAGAATTACTATCACCATCTGTTGGTATTATCCTGTATGTTTTTACATAAAAAAACGTCAATTTTATTTTATACATTTCGTCGATAAGTCATTCTCAAGTGTGTTAATATTAGGAAATCTAATACATTATGTAATCAATCAGTGAGTGAGTTGAGTGAGAGTGTATGATGTGGTTGCTTTATTAATTAAAAAATAGTTTTTATGTTTGAAATAATTATACATCTAAAAAAAATTGCGAATATAATTTGAAAAATAATTAAAGGGAGATAATCTGAAAATGAAGTAATCAATTTTAAATGTGGGAACATTTTTGTTGTTGCTCGTAATATATTAATTTTTCATTTGTTATTGCGAACTGCTCAATCATTTCAATTTTAAAAAGCGGCACTTCAATCTAAAGCCCCGGCTGGGTCATTAAAAAAAGGGTTCCTAGCAATCATAGTTAATTAATTGTTTTTAAAAGTAAAAATATTACGTGACTTGGATAGGATTCATGTGGCAGAGATGAATATGCTGAGGTGGGCGGGCGGTGTGACCAGAGTGGACAGAGTTTGAAATGAGCATATTCGGGGCTCATTTCGGGTGGCCCCCTTACCTGAAAAGATAAGGGGGAAACCGCCTAAGATGGTATGGGCATGTGGCACGGAGAGATGATGAAGGACCACATGGCGAAGAGAGCCCTCAACATACCTACGTTGAGAAGAAGACCACAGGCAACCTGGACTGCAACTGTAAACAAGGATCTGAAAACTCTGGGTTTGACCGAGAACGCAACGCAGGACAGACAGACAAACCGGCCCCAGATAATGGGAAATGGCTAGGCTAAAGAGAGAATAGTAAAAATGTCATTATAAAAATATTTAAAAAATACAAAACTACCGTTTTTTTTTCAAAGGGATACATTTATAGTATAGTTGCACAAGGCCAGTGGAACGTGCAGCAGACCAAGGCGACCATAAAGCTCACAGAGTGAAGTCATTGTACGGCTTGGCAGGCACGAGCAATCCTTGTAATGACGACGGAGCTTTTGTCGCGAGCTTTTGAATCGGCCATTGTCGGAAACTGTCGGCCGGGAGCCTCAGAGCCTGCAGACTTGCTCGGAGGACTTTCAAAAGCTCCGTCTTTTACATAAATATAAGCAGCCGCTATATAAATAATAATACGACAGCAGCGCGACTGCCATTTCATACCTCGGAGACTGCTGAAAAAAAATAATGAAAAAAGTACACGACATTAAGTTTTACAATACGAGTTTTATATATTTTTTGTGCATTGTGTTGTAAAAAGAAATATCTTAGTAAAACATTTACAATGTCTTCTTACTCAATACATAATCTAATATAGATGTCAAATATCTTCGCACTTGAAACCGTCTTATGGGAACATGTCTTAAGTAAAATTATGGAATTTCGAATTTATACTGACATCAGCATGATGTAGTCCTGTTATTTATAACTGTTACCGAAAACCTTGATATACGATCTTTCGTCTCTTATTTCTGGTCGCTTGTCGTGCATTTAGGTGCGCTAGTTAACGGGTGTGTTAGTTAAAAATACCACCGCTCGTGGCGCGAGCAAAATCCGAGACAGCGCGGAGATCGTCAGTCGGTCCCCACCCTTTAGCGAGACAAGGTTGCGTTGCAGCCGCGCGGCATGTCATCCCGCGTGGTCGGAAGCTTGTAATGTTTTAAGTAAACATAATCAATGTGCTTCTAGAAGAAAGTGTTAGTTTGCTAACCTGCTTCTCATCCTGCCCTCACGCGACGTAATAACTCCCCTTTTTGAGAGAGAGGAGGATGTTAATACGTTACATTTATGAATTCCACAAAGAAGAGTCGATAGAAAAAATGCGATGAAACTGAAATGTCTGCATTTTAAGAGATTGGATGAATACGTTATTGGATGTTGTTCTAGATCATTTGGTCCTAAAAGGCGACCCAAGCTAATGATTTTATGAAACGTAGTAAGCAATTAGCGTGCAAAGTAATTCGAGTCTAAATTTGAACAGGAAATATAATATAGACTGAAGTAAACGATGCTTTAATAACAGCCCCTCGTTCAAAATACACCAAAAGCTTTCCCAAACTAAAATTGATACTTTGGCATGTTCTAATAATTGATTAACCGTTTTGATCAGAGAAATATGTGAAAGTTTTAGTAGATTTGAGTTTTAGCCTGAATATTATTTCCATGCTGTGTTTCGATTCGCTCCAATAATAATATTGACAGTATCTAGTTTCTGAAACTCCAGTTACGCGGAGAAGCCTCTCCCGCGAAAGGCCGGCGTTTGTTGTTGTTTGGATGAAAAGAAATCTAAGTTTGGTCCGGTTTATGTTAGTTTGGGAACAAACCGCGGTGGGCGGACTTGTACGGACGTGCTTGGGGCGGATCGGTGGGCGGCCGGAGATGGAAGGGCGGATTTTACGTCACGTGCGAGAAATTTATTCGAGCGCAAATAAAAAAACTTCTCAAGATCAGTTTGACAAAAGATCGGGGTAGGGAAAACGAGCGATCTCATTAAACAAGGCAAACAATTTAAAAGAGTTGAGCTACATATTATTCAGGAGCATGGTCAATTTAGAAGGCTATTTATAGTCGGAATAACTACTCCTATTCAAAACATCCAAAGTCACAAGTATAAGTTATCTCTTAGCAAGAGAAGGATTGAGAAAGGCTACGAGTTAGTCGAAACAGCAGTCTCTTAATAGAGAACTTTTGTTACGTGATCCATGTGAAAACAAGGTAAATAAATTAATATTTATAATAGATCTCAAAGTGAATGCTGAAAACATTTAAAATATTATAAGTTTATAGTCTCAAAATATAATGTATAATATAAATATAATATATATATAATACAAATATAATAGTTTATTAAGTATTTTTGAGAGTGAGAACTTTTTTAGTTCCAGTTGACTATTTTACAGACACTCAGGTAAATTATTCGAAAATAAACATACATTTTAATTAAATATCAAGTATGTATTGAAATAAAGAAGCAGGTATTCCATTAATTATTTGACCAATATAAGGATAAAATCGGATCTGTCGGATACCGAATAAAATAAATCAGCAAAAAATAATTTAAGACTTCTTAACAATTGGGAATCATGGTATTTGCTTCCAAAATCTGAACCCTTTGGTACTATAAAGCTACACACTTCGGCATTAACAGTAATTTTAGATGAAAGTCACTGAGAGCAATGGCATGTAGAGACCTCGCAACCCGTCTTGGAAATGGTGAAGTTTTACAATTCGTACGCAATAACCGGGACTATCAGTTAAGCTCTATGAAAACGAAGTGCTGCCAATACAGCGTCAGTATAAGCTATTATTTTCTGCAAATCTTAACATCATGCCAGAAGCTAATTAATGCAGCCGAGTGTATGCGCCGAATCTTGGGTGTCCGATGATTTGAAGAATGACAAAGTCACTAGAGCCTTCGAAATAATTGCTGGAGAGCCGTCGAGAACTATACATATAATCATGTCATCTTCTTATTCTTTTGTGTTATTTTTATTTTTTATTATCTTCCCTATGTATTTTATATTTATGTATACTCTATGTTTCTTAATATTTGTACATTGGAAATTCGATTCTGTGAAACAAATAAATAATGCACTTGAAACAACTCCTAAAGGCAGCGGTTGACACGAGAAATATGAAAATCAATATGCTCTGATCGATAATAATCACAATCATCCTTAGAAGTAAGGTAACAACTAGAAAATAAAAAAGGCTTTCAGCAACGAGATCGCGCAAATGAAAAGCTAGTTGTTTATGGGTGGAATATAAACATCATCGTAGTTAGGTCTAGTAGTTTATGTTAGTTCTGGAAACAAACCTGGCATGGGTGAGAGTCGCGGTATCCAGGGTAGGCGGCCTTGCGACACGTGGACGCGAGAAATGTATTCAAGCTTGAACAAAAAACGGCCAAAAAACTTTCGGCAAGAGATCGGCACGTCCTAAGCTTGGGCCCCCGCTGAAAGAGTGGTCGATTCGCATTGCGGAAGTTCAAGAATGGAGTTGGAATTAATGAGGTTTGTTATTATTGTTAACGATGTTCTAAATGTGTCAACACTGATATTAAATGTGAGCTGAGAAAAGAGATAATTGTGCAAAACGAAAAATATACATGTATCATGTTTAATTGAAAATTGTTGGCAATTTTAGATGAATTTACAATTAATATATTGTGTTTTAGACAATTCAGGAAGATAATGAAAAATATACACACAGTCGGACGTTTTATACGTTGAATTCTATGAACACGATTATTTAGCAGTAGCTATAGAGACAGACAAGTTGAGTTGAGCCGCTTACGACAAAATGGTCCAAGCAATATCAGTGAAGGGTCAACCATTTTGTTTTGTTAATAATACTTAGTTAAGAGTAAACATCAAAATATGTCTTAGATACTATAGCAGTCGTCTTATAATGAACCCGGGTTCCCGCCCTGGAGGTGGTTGGGAACCATATATGTTTGCTGGTAGGTTGACACAGAAATGTCTTGGGACAAGGCATAGCCAATAGCAGCTGACAATGTGTTAATATCTCCTAATATTAAACTACATATGAGGCAAAATGTGGTAGATATACGATAAGTCTTTAAAAATTGATATCAAACATTCACTGTAAAAAACTAATATAAAATTAATTAGTGTGTACTTTAAAATAAGTTATTATGGCGGGATATTGTTAAAAAAAATATATCAAAAATCTCAATTAATAGTTTAATGTGTTTTTTTTGATAAAAACTAAAATGTGATAGAGGTAAGCATACACCTGAAGAAGCGTTTCTGTTGACTACTCTAGTGAATCATATCAATAAAAGATGAATGATTACTCTACAAAATATTTAAAAAAACACGATTGACAGCGATACAGTTGCTCATATACGAGTATCTATTACAGACGAGTCACAACAGCAGCAAAAAATCTTTTCCATACCGCATCACGAAACGCAGTTAGAAACAACACTGCTGATAGATTGATCGATCACAGTCGTAAAGAAGTGCCATACAACCGCTGATAAAAAGCGGAATCTCTTGCAGAAGGTCGATGCAACGGTACTCCACGGTCCACAGTCTTCCTCAAGCAGTCACCTGGCATCTTGGATAAATGATTCTGTTACTATTGTGATTTCAATGCCGTTTGAAAAATAACATTGCGCAATGACGTTTGACTGATGATAATATGTCCAGGATTCTTGTTTTTAAATTTAAAGCAAAAATATATATTATTTATAATGACGCAATCATGAGGCTGTAAACGCCTGTCGATTTCTTTTGAGAAGTTATTTCTTCCGATCGACAGGCGTATATAACTGGGATGGACAGCATTTGGAAAACTAAAGTACATTTTTAAAGCGAAAATTCTATAATCCTAAAAATGTCTAAAAACTTAGGCGTATAACCAATGCATCCTCCCTGTATTAACTTATGGCGCAAAGACGTGGAATCTGACAGCAGGTCTTACCCATAAAATAAAGGTCACCCAGCGTGCTATAGAGAGATCCATGCTCGGAGTGTCGCTAAGAGATAGAATCCGAAACGAGGATATCCGCAGAAGAACTCAAGTAGTGGATGCTACCCAACGAATAGGCACACTCAAGTGGTAATGGGCAGGACATATCTGTCGAAGAGACGACGGTCGATGGGGAAGAAAAGTATTGGAATGACGCCGAAGAACTGGCAAACGAAGCATTGGCCGACCCCCTGCACGATGGAGTGACGACATAAGGAGAATAGCGCGAGTGACCTGGATGCGGAAGGCGGAGGATCGAAGAGGATGTAGACTCATGCGGAAGACTTACGTTCAACAGTGGACGGATACAGGCTGATGTACACGCTTTTTCAGGCTACGAAGGTAATTCTCGCGTCTTGTATCACGATGACCTGCGCCGGTGCACTGCGTCTGCGCGGATCGCAAGTGATCGCATCCCGTTGCCGTCTGTGAGGAATTAATTGTGATTTATGGTCGCGCATTCGATGGTATGGATGTACTCCGCGATGTCTGTGACACCATTCCTGATGGAGTTGCGCAGGATCGACGCCCGATCGACGCCATGAACGATGGTCATTACATTCGCTCTGTCGAGTCTGAATTTGACATTTTATGTTTCTATAATATTGATATCAGCTTGATATAACTCTTTGAGGCTGATGCCGTAAAGCCTCGAAAAACGATATTTTGTCTCTTATTTTGCCATTCACATCTTATGTTTGTAATTGTAGAATGTTAAACGTGTTGGCATACGCCAAAATATTTATTATGATAGTGGCCCCATTTCCTGTTGGTATCACTGTCATCTTGAATTCGCTTTTTTCTGCAGCGACAGTTGGCACTGCCGAGATGTCAGAGAGCGCCGTGAGCTGACAGTTGGACAACGCTCGCGCCCGTTATGGGCACGCCTATATGACGTGTACCGAATGCGAAGTGTTTCACAAATAAACGTGTATAGTGAAACAAAACCAAGTTCTTTATATTGTGAACCTGATCCTGCATTCTTCATCCAGTAAATCGATGTCCTAAATATGAGGGGAGGATGTAAATACGTAATATAAAAACAGTGTATATTCAGTGAATTTGTTGGCCGGAATGCCGTAATGTGTAGTAATCAAGCGTTGAGAAAGCAATGCGAACATAGAACGGCTAAGCCACTTATGAAACTGATCACCTCACCTTGGAATTTTTAGCATGAATGTTGCATTAGCGTGTTTCTCGGAATGTTTTATAATAGCACTAATAACGCACTAGCTAGTAGTAGCACCAGTGCATTGTCTGTGAAGTGAGGGCATTTTGCCTGCAGGTGACTTCTTCTTCGTAGTATCAATCCGGTGGATTGGTTTGCAGCAACAGAATCTTGCATCTCGATCTCCATTCCTCTCGGTCCTCCGCAACCCTTTTCAGCTCAGCATAAGCGCTACAATTCATGTCCTCGAATACTTGCTTAAATACTCCCGTCTAGGGCGCCCTCTACAGTTTCCACCCTCAACCATCCCCTCCACAATATCGTGAAGAAGACCATCGTGGCGCATGATGTGACCAATCCATCGGGCTCGCCTCTCTGAGATGGTTCTTATTAGGTGCCTATCTTCCTTGATTATCCTGAGAACCTCATTGTTCGTGACGTGGTCTCTCCAGGAAATTCCGAGAATTCTTCTGTACGACCACATCTCAAAGGCCTCTAGTCTTTTTTTATCACTTTCAGATAAGCACCATGTCTCACAGCCGTACATTAAGATGCTCCAAACAAGTGTTTTGGCAAGTTGCTTGCGGAGCCCTAAAGTAATATTCTTTGACTTAAGAATTTTGGCTTTTTATTGAAAGCTAGCCTTGCTTGATGTATTCGACTGTTGACTTCTCTTTTGTTCTGCCATCCCAGGTGATCGTACTTCCAAGGTATACAAATTCTTTTGCATCTTTTAGGGGTACTCCTAGCATTGATATGTTAATTTTCTGCTGCTCATTGCGGCTTACTCTCATGACTTTGGTTTTTGTGCTGTTTATCTTCATATTGTAGTTGGAATTAAATATGTTTTCCATGGATGTCACCGCTTCAGTGAGTTCATCTTCAGTTTCAGCAATCAGAGCAATGTCGTCAGCAAACCTTATCATATCAATCTTTTGGCCATGTATTTCAACCCCTCTCTATGGCCCATTTTTTCCCTGATGTTATTAATTGCATTTTGTATGTATACGTTGAAGAGTACAGGCGACAGAGAGCATCCTTGTCTCACCCCTTGACGTATTGTTGCTTCCTTTTGGACATTTCCAAGTGATATTATGGCAGCTTCTTCTTTGTAAAGTGAAAATATGAGTCTTCGTTCCTTATATTTGACTCCAATTTCTTTCATTACATCGAAGAGCTTCTCCCAATCTACTTTATCAAATGCTTTTTCAATGTCCACGAAGGCAATATATGTATCTTGGTCCACTTTTATCCTCTTTTCCAAGATCATACGCAGGGATAAGATTGCTTCTCTAGTTCCCATTCTTTTTCTGAATCCAAATTGATCGCTAGTGAGAGTCTTTTCAATTTTTGGTTCAATTCTATGTAGGATTATGTTGGCCAGTATTTTGGATGCATGGGATAGAATACTGAGTGTTCGGTGTTGTTCACATTTTGTTGTTCCGGGCTTCTTTGGCATAGTTACAATTAGACACTTTTTGAAGTCTTCTGGCGCTATTCCTGTATTATATATCATCTGAGTCATTGTGAACAGAGCATCTAGAGTTCCGGTTCCTGCCGACTTTATTAGTTCAGCTGGTAGGTCATCAATCCCTGGTGTTTTTCCATCTTTGAGCTTTTTTAATGCGAAGTCAAATTCCTCTCGGATAATTGGGTCTCCCAAATCATCGGCGTCCACATCAGTTTCGTTTTCTATCACACTCTCAAAGCTGGTATCATTACTTCCGTTGTATAGTGTTTCCAGGTACTGTTTCCATCTCTCCCCTATTTGTGTATCCTCAAACAGTATTTTCCCGTTCTCTGCTTCTATCGCTTTGCCTTTTCCAATTTTCATGCCAAAGAAATCCTTTACTGACGCATATGCAGTTTCAATATTTCCTTTTTTCATGTTGTCATTAATTTCTTTGCATTTTCTCTGTAAGAATTCTTCCTTAGCGATTCGTGACTCTCTGTTTATTCTGTTTCTCAGTGCTCTATATTCACTTTGGGCCTTGTCATTGGGGCTATTTTTGAGTAGTCTCCTTTTTTCTATCATGTAAACGATTTCTTCTGTTATCCATTCTTTCCTTGCCTTAGGCTTATCTTTGCCAATGACTTCTTCTGCTACATCTTTAATTTTTTTTTTATTTCCTCCCAGATTTCATTAACATTTGTCAAATTTTTTGTGGCGCGATCTTGTGTTTTTTTCGTGTATTCTTCTTTGACATCTTTGTTTTTTAACGCTTTAGTGTTCCATTTATATGTAGTTTTATATTTTATTTTTTTTAGTTTCAGAGAACTTTTAGCAATAACTATATTATGGTCACTGTCGATATCTGGGCTGGAGTAGCTTCTGCAATCTTTAATTTGATTCTTAAATCGCTCTCTTACAATTATATAGTCGATCTGAAGTCTGAGTCGGTCTCCTGGAGCCTTCCATGTGTATCTTTGCCTTGGATGGTGTTCAAATCAGGTGTTTGCGACTATAAGCTTATGTTTGGCACAGAATTCTGTCAGTCGGTCGCCTCTCATATTTATTGTACCTAGCCCGAAAGGTCCAACACATGTTCCCTCCCGTCCTTCTCCCACTACAGCGTTCCAATCTCCTAATATAATCAGGTTTTCTCCAGCCTTAACATCTAGCAGTAGTTTGTCTAGTATCGTGTACACGTCTTCCACTTCCTGGTCATCGTGGCTTGAGGTGGGCATGTATACTTGGAGTAGCACAGTATCAACAGGTTTTGTTTCAAGTTTGACTAAAATAATTCTTCCATTATATTGCACATATCCCTTCACACGCTTTCCCCATTCCTTGCACAGTGCAATACCTACTCCGCCTTGGCCAGGTTTATTTTCAATACATCCTGTGTGTATTATCCTATATTCTCCACTCCAAAAGTCTCCGCAATTTGGCCATCTCATTTCTGCTATCCCTAGAATGTTCAGTTTCATTTTCTGCATTTCTAATTTTAGGTTATCTAGTTTGCTGTTCTGCAGCAATGTTCGAACATTCCAGGTGGCGTATCTTGTTGGCTGAAGGTTTTCCTTTTTTGTCTTGGTTGTTTTGTCTCGAGCAGTCCCCACCCGGAGATCCGATTGGGGGACTATTTTATCTCCGGAAAATTATACTTGAGATGCAATCATTTTTTTTTGCTGATACATGGGATGTCTTTAAGACCTTTAATGTGGTATTTTCCCCTTTATTTCCACATCCTAATGCCGTTGACCATAAAGGTTCATCCGCCTTAGGAGGGTATTTACTACCTCCAGGACAATAGAGTGCCCTATCCAGCTTGACCTGATGAGGTTAGCTGGGTGTTAGCTTATTCCGGCCAACATTCGGTCCCTGTCTATATTGGCCGACTGATGTCGCTCACCCCCCACCACGAGAAGGAGATAGATCAGGATTTTCCTTTCATCGAACCTGTGACCTTACGGCATTTCGCAGAGTCCTCCAGTACTTTTAGGGGGCAGGTGACTAGGTAGAGTTAAATTGACCATTATCAACGAGCAAGAAATATATAACCTAAATTTATTATTGGCTGGTTGGAATAATTTAAGACTATACGAGAGAATTCTGTACAATTACAAAATATAATAAATATATGATTTAAAATAATCTTAAATTAAAACTGTTAAAATTTGTTTATAACCACTCTTTGAATGATGCGAGACTCCGGAACATGTTAATCATGATGGAAGACGAATTCTCCAAAGCTCGAACATTCTTGACCACGATCAAAAAAACAGTCAATGAATGCCACGACACACTTACAACTCCAAAGGTGTGATTTCGGATAAAGTTGGATTAATGAAGCTGTTGCGTATGATTGACGAATACACATACCCTGTTATAGACCTGAATATGAGCTTGGAGACATTAGTTTCAAGACCATTGGAAATTCCATTTCATAACATTCGGTCATCAAGTGTGTCTACTGTTAACGCAGCTTTCAACGGGAATGAAAGTGAAGTGTCTTTGGAGTACGTGACTCCACAATCTTCGCTGCCTTGTTATGATGCTTTGAATTGTTCAAACAATAATGTCATCACTGAAAATGCGGCATCCGATAGTATAAGTGACATAACAAGCATTGAAGGAGATAGCTGTGAGGTTGACAAAATGTTCACCAATGTGAAAGTTGATACCGATTCAGAAACAGACCATTTGGAGACAGATGATAAATCATCAATTAAATGTCTTCCCGGCCAGCCAGAATTGATAAGGAAGAAAGCAATCAATTGTGTGTTCAGCCATGTTGTGTCTCCATCGAAATTTTATATAATTCCTGATTATGAAGTCCCCCTATACGAGATTATGACAAACAACATGAGAAATTTCTATGCTGATACCAAACCTGAGTTTTTGAGCAAGAAGAGTCTTTGCAGTTCTGAAAATATAATTTTTTACGCTTGTCGGTTTGAAAATGACTGGTGCAGGTCCATCAGGGTCGCCAGCCTCGATCACAGCGATTCTGATGTGGAATGTTCTTTTTCGATGTTGGTAATACCTGCAAGATTACCCTGCAGGATGTAAGAGTCTTGGATGTTCAGTTTTTGGACATGCATCCTTTAGCTTATCTCTGTCACTTGCAATCAGTGTTACCATTGCCAGAAGACAACAGTGTTTGGAACGAAAAAGCTGTAAAATATCTATCGGATTTAACTTTCGAGTGTTGCCCTATCATTATTGACGAAAGTATCGATTTGTCTTTGGGCGTCTATTTAAACATGCCGGACGGTACCATTTTGAACGTGAACCTGCTCGTTGAAAACCTGGCGATCTCCAACGAAGACGATGACAGCGAAGACGAAGACGATGACAGCGAAGACGAAGAGGAAGCCGTCGAAACGAAACCTGACTAAGAAGAAGAAAAATGTGTTCCTCTGATCCTCTCCGATGCTGCAGAAGCCTTGAGGACAGATTCAGATGAAGACATTCATTTGTTGGACGAGCCGATGGGCCAGGAGGAAGAAGATCTCGACCTGGCGATGGCCGTCCAGGGGTTCTCAAGCAAGGATGGAGAGAACGTTTGCTGGTTCTACAAGGGGCCGCCAAAGAAGTACTGCTTCAAGGGATCTAAATGCAAGATGGTCCATCGACTTTAAGACAAAAATGGATGGTCGACGAAGCTGAAGGATTGCTGTGTGCTGCCTGAGATGCTGCCGAAGCTGGGCTCTGTGCTGGTGCTGGACAACTTCATCGTTGTATCTCACAAATCATTCTATGCCAACATCAAGGCCTTCCTCAGCCGTGGAGATGATATAGTGCAAAAGACTGATTCTGAATACAGTTCTCTCAACAAATTGGTGAACGGCATGAACAGCATAGCGGCTCTGAAGGCTCTGAAGAAGAAGCGGCTGACTTCAGCACCAGCAATATGTCAGATGGTGGCAGCTCGCTACTCTGTTGACAAGGTTTGGTACAGAGCTTGCGTCACTGAGGTAGATGAACGGAAAGTACAAGTGTTCTACGTTGACTTTGGCAATATGGAAGTGCTGGACCAATCTGAGTTGCGCGAGCTGACGCAGGAGTGGGCCCAGCTGCCCGCGCAGGCGGTCATCTTTGTGTTGGCCAACGTTCAGGAACCCAAGAATCGCTCGGACTCGATTCTCGAAGCCTCTCGCGCAAAACTGCAAAAGCTGTTGACTACCAAAATCGACATCACATCTTACATTGTATCCTATGACTGCAATGTCTTCAACGTTCTCTTATGCAGCGCCGAGCACAACGACTTAGGCCAGGTTCTCTGCGAGGAGACCGGCATGGAGCTGTGGGACTGCTTTCTTGGGAGACTTACACTGTGAAGGGCGTAAGCCCCAGCGGGAGATCGACAGCTTCAGGCGACCCTACACCGCTGAAGAGGTTACGTTCAGAGTCAAGACCTTAAAAACATGTCCACCATAATGCATGAAACTTTAATCATAATGAGTACATCGCCGGCGGTCATAGCTCAATGGTAAAGCGATTGATTTGCAAGCCAAAGGTCGTGGGTTCGATCCCCGACGGAGGTTAAAAAAAAATGGATTTTCAATCGATTTCTGAGCTCTAAAATACCCCGGTTGGTGTGAATTTGATCCATCACCCGTAAAATGTCAGTCATAGCCTATCAATTAAAATTGGTGGTAGACGAAAGTCGTCCCGTGAAGACCACCCATTCATAGTAGATTCCTGTAATAATAAAGGATGATGCGTGAATTTCGGGCTGTGGTCTATGACGTTTGCGGATCAACACTTCACATGCAGCGTTTAGCCATATACACCATGGTAAGCGTCATAGAATTCCACAGATGAGACTTCAAAAAATTACTATCACCATCTGTCAGTATTCTCCTGTATGTGCTTACATAAAAAAAAAAAAAATTCAAATGCGACAGTCTGTGACACAAGTCAACAGTCAGCGTTGCCCAGGATCGATGTCCGGTTGATGGTCGTTAACGCTGTCAATTTTTATGACACCATTTTTTCTGGATGGTAATTTGACATGTTTTTATTGAATTGGTCTAACTGTACTTGAATCATAAATCAATATCTCATCTTGCTCATTGTATTCAATATTCGATTAACTTGATGACATTTAATTTTAAAGCTAACCTTGTTTTTTCTTTTACATTATCATTGAAAGTAATATTTGCTTTTCTGGAACTTTTAAAAATTAATTTAAAATATTTGTCATCCCATAATTTTACGATTATTTCATTATAATAAATACCAATATGAAATAATACAAAAATAATGAAATTCCTTTTTAATACCCAATGACCAACAAGCAATATTAAAATCATCTATGGCAAATCATTTTAAAATGATAAATTAGTTATATTTAATTTCAACTAAAAATTAAAATTGTTTTAATTACAGTTTCTGAATAAATATACTAAATAAATTATATGGATTAAATAGTAGAAAGTAATAATATGAAAAAAAAACTTGTGAATAAATGTTGAATGATTGAACAATAAAAAATAATAATATACCTGTACATACTCTGAATATATACTATAGAGACATCTATCGTCATACGATGATAACAATGGTATAAATACAAGTTGTAACGCGTGTCAGCTCAGGCAGAGAAATAGCTGAGAGGGCTATGCGGTATATAAAGACCTGGGCAAAGGTTGGTTCCAAATAAAATAAATAAATTGTTTATTCAAAATATAAATTATTGTCATTCTATGAAGATTTTTAAATATTTTTATAAACTTTGTGGTCAGACTTAAAATTAAAGCAATTCAAATTGTTTATAACCACTTGGTTTACAGTTTATTGTGTACTAGTTTCGATAGCATCCTCTACCGTCTTCAGGACAACACTAACAACAAGTTGTTAGTGTTGTCCAAAGACAAATCGATACTTTCGTCAATAATGATAGGGCAACACTCGAAAGTTAAATCCGATAGATATTTTACAGCTTTTTCGTTCCAAACACTGTTGTCTTCTGGCAATGGTAACACTGATTGCAAGTGACAGAGATAAGCTAAAGGATGCATGTCCAAAAACTGAACATCCAAGACTCTTACATCCTGCAGGGTAATCTTGCAGGTATTACCAACATCGAAAAAGAACATTCCACATCAGAATCGCTGTGATCGAGGCTGGCGACCCTGATGGACCTGCACCAGTCATTTTCAAACCGACAAGCGTAAAAAATTATATTTTCAGAACTGCAAAGACTCTTCTTGCTCAAAAACTCAGGTTTGGTATCAGCATAGAAATTTCTCATGTTGTTTGTCATAATCTCGTATAGGGGGACTTCATAATCAGGAATTATATAAAATTTCGATGGAGACACAACATGGCTGAACACACAATTGATTGCTTTCTTCCTTATCAATTCTGGCTGGCCGGGAAGACATTTAATTGATGATTTATCATCTGTCTCCAAATGGTCTGTTTCTGAATCGGTATCAACTTTCACATTGGTGAACATTTTGTCAACCTCACAGCTATCTCCTTCAATGCTTGTTATGTCACTTATACTATCGGATGCCGCATTTTCAGTGATGACATTATTGTTTGAACAATTCAAAGCATCATAACAAGGCAGCGAAGATTGTGGAGTCACGTACTCCAAAGACACTTCACTTTCATTCCCGTTGAAAGCTGCGTTAACAGTAGACACACTTGATGACCGAATGTTATGAAATGGAATTTCCAATGGTCTTGAAACTAATGTCTCCAAGCTCATATTCAGGTCTATAACAGGGTATGTGTATTCGTCAATCATACGCAACAGCTTCATTAATCCAACTTTATCCGAAATCACACCTTTGGAGTTGTAAGTGTGTCGTGGCATTCATTGACTGTTTTTTTGATCGTGGTCAAGAATGTTCGAGCTTTGGAGAATTCGTCTTCCATCATGATTAACATGTTCCGGAGTCTCGCATCATTCAAAGAGTGGTTATAAACAAATTTTAACAGTTTTAATTTAAGATTATTTTAAATCATATATTTATTATATTTTGTAATTGTACAGAATTCTCTCGTATAGTCTTAAATTATTCCAACCAGCCAATAATAAATTTAGGTTATATATTTCTTGCTCGTTGATAATGGTCAATTTAACTCTACCTAGTCACCTGCCCCTAAAAGTACTGGAGGACTCTGCGAAATGCCGTAAGGTCACAGGTTCGATGAAAGGAAAATCCTGATCTATCTCCTTCTCGTGGTGGGGGGTGAGCGACATCAATCGGCCAATATAGACAGGGACCGAATGTTGGCCGGAATAAGCTAACACCCAGCTAACCTCATCAGGTCAAGCTGGATAGGGCACTCTATTGTCCTGGAGGTAGTAAATACCCTCCTAAGGCGGATGAACCTTTATGGTCAACGGCATTAGGATGTGGAAATAAAGGGGAAAATACCACATTAAAGGTCTTAAAGACATCCCATGTATCAGCAAAAAAAAAATGATTGCATCTCAAGTATAATTTTCCGGAGATAAAATAGTCCCCCAATCGGATCTCCGGGTGGGGACTGCTCGAGACAAAACAACCAAGACAAAAAAGGAAAACCTTCAGCCAACAAGATACGCCACCTGGAATGTTCGAACATTGCTGCAGAACAGCAAACTAGATAACCTAAAATTAGAAATGCAGAAAATGAAACTGAACATTCTAGGGATAGCAGAAATGAGATGGCCAAATTGCGGAGACTTTTGGAGTGGAGAATATAGGATAATACACACAGGATGTATTGAAAATAAACCTGGCCAAGGCGGAGTAGGTATTGCACTGTGCAAGGAATGGGGAAAGCGTGTGAAGGGATATGTGCAATATAATGGAAGAATTATTTTAGTCAAACTTGAAACAAAACCTGTTGATACTGTGCTACTCCAAGTATACATGCCCACCTCAAGCCACGATGACCAGGAAGTGGAAGACGTGTACACGATACTAGACAAACTACTGCTAGATGTTAAGGCTGGAGAAAACCTGATTATATTAGGAGATTGGAACGCTGTAGTGGGAGAAGGACGGGAGGGAACATGTGTTGGACCTTTCGGGCTAGGTACAATAAATATGAGAGGCGACCGACTGACAGAATTCTGTGCCAAACATAAGCTTATAGTCGCAAACACCTGATTTGAACACCATCCAAGGCAAAGATACACATGGAAGGCTCCAGGAGACCGACTCAGACTTCAGATCGACTATATAATTGTAAGAGAGCGATTTAAGAATCAAATTAAAGATTGCAGAAGCTACTCCAGCCCAGATATCGACAGTGACCATAATATAGTTATTGCTAAAAGTTCTCTGAAACTAAAAAAATAAAATATAAAACTACATATAAATGGAACACTAAAGCGTTAAAAAACAAAGATGTCAAAGAAGAATACACGAAAAAAACACAAGATCGCGCCACAAAAAATTTGACAAATGTTAATGAAATCTGGGAGGAAATAAAAAAAAAATTAAAGATGTAGCAGAAGAAGTCATTGGCAAAGATAAGCCTAAGGCAAGGAAAGAATGGATAACAGAAGAAATCGTTTACATGATAGAAAAAAGGAGACTACTCAAAAATAGCCCCAATGACAAGGCCCAAAGTGAATATAGAGCACTGAGAAACAGAATAAACAGAGAGTCACGAATCGCTAAGGAAGAATTCTTACAGAGAAAATGCAAAGAAATTAATGACAACATGAAAAAGGAAATATTGAAACTGCATATGCGTCAGTAAAGGATTTCTTTGGCATGAAAATTGGAAAAGGCAAAGCGATAGAAGCAGAGAACGGGAAAATACTGTTTGAGGATACACAAATAGGGGAGAGATGGAAACAGTACCTGGAAACACTATACAACGGAAGTAATGATACCAGCTTTGAGAGTGTGATAGAAAACGAAACTGATGTGGACGCCGATGATTTGGGAGACCCAATTATCCGAGAGGAATTTGACTTCGCATTAAAAAAGCTCAAAGATGGAAAAACACCAGGGATTGATGACCTACCAGCTGAACTAATAAAGTCGGCAGGAACCGGAACTCTAGATGCTCTGTTCACAATGACTCAGATGATATATAATACAGGAATAGCGCCAGAAGACTTCAAAAAGTGTCTAATTGTAACTATGCCAAAGAAGCCCGGAACAACAAAATGTGAACAACACCGAACACTCAGTATTCTATCCCATGCATCCAAAATACTGACCAACATAATCCTACATAGAATTGAACCAAAAATTGAAAAGACTCTCACTAGCGATCAATTTGGATTCAGAAAAAGAATGGGAACTAGAGAAGCAATCTTATCCCTGCGTATGATCTTGGAAAAGAGGATAAAAGTGGACCAAGATACATATATTGCCTTCGTGGACATTGAAAAAGCATTTGATAAAGTAGATTGGGAGAAGCTCTTCGATGTAATGAAAGAAATTGGAGTCAAATATAAGGAACGAAGACTCATATTTTCACTTTACAAAGAAGAAGCTGCCATAATATCACTTGGAAATGTCCAAAAGGAAGCAACAATACGTCAAGGGGTGAGACAAGGATGCTCTCTGTCGCCTGTACTCTTCAACGTATACATACAAAATGCAATTAATAACATCAGGGAAAAAATGGGCCATAGAGAGGGGGTTGAAATACATGGCCAAAAGATTGATATGATAAGGTTTGCTGACGACATTGCTCTGATTGCTGAAACTGAAGATGAACTCACTGAAGCGGTGACATCCATGGAAAACATATTTAATTCCAACTACAATATGAAGATAAACAGCACAAAAACCAAAGTCATGAGAGTAAGCCGCAATGAGCAGCAGAAAATTAACATATCAATGCTAGGAGTACCCCTAAAAGATGCAAAAGAATTTGTATACCTTGGAAGTACGATCACCTGGGATGGCAGAACAAAAAGAGAAGTCAACAGTCGAATACATCAAGCAAGGCTAGCTTTCAATAAAAAAGCCAAAATTCTTAAGTCAAAGAATATTACTTTAGGGCTCCGCAAGCAACTTGCCAAAACACTTGTTTGGAGCATCTTAATGTACGGCTGTGAGACATGGTGCTTATCTGAAAGTGATAAAAAAGACTAGAGGCCTTTGAGATGTGGTCGTACAGAAGAATTCTCGGAATTTCCTGGAGAGACCACGTCACGAACAATGAGGTTCTCAGGATAATCAAGGAAGATAGGCACCTAATAAGAACCATCTCAGAGAGGCGAGCCCGATGGATTGGTCACATCATGCGCCACGATGGTCTTCTTCACGATATTGTGGAGGGGATGGTTGAGGGTGGAAACTGTAGAGGGCGCCCTAGACGGGAGTATTTAAGCAAGTATTCGAGGACATGAATTGTAGCGCTTATGCTGAGCTGAAAAGGGTTGCGGAGGACCGAGAGGAATGGAGATCGAGATGCAAGATTCTGTTGCTGCAAACCAATCCACCGGATTGATACTACGAAGAAGAAGTCACCTGCAGGCAAAATGCCCTCACTTCACAGACAATGCACTGGTGCTACTACTAGCTAGTGCGTTATTAGTGCTATTATAAAACATTCCGAGAAACACGCTAATGCAACATTCATGCTAAAAATTCCAAGGTGAGGTGATCAGTTTCATAAGTGGCTTAGCCGTTCTATGTTCGCATTGCTTTCTCAACGCTTGATTACTACACATTACGGCATTCCGGCCAACAAATTCACTGAATATACACTGTTTTTATATTACGTATTTACATCCTCCCCTCATATTTAGGACATCGATTTACTGGATGAAGAATGCAGGATCAGGTTCACAATATAAAGAACTTGGTTTTGTTTCACTATACACGTTTATTTGTGAAACACTTCGCATTCGGTACACGTCATATAGGCGTGCCCATAACGGGCGCGAGCGTTGTCCAACTGTCAGCTCACGGCGCTCTCTGACATCTCGGCAGTGCCAACTGTCGCTGCAGAAAAAAGCGAATTCAAGATGACAGTGATACCAACAGGAAATGGGGCCACTATCATAATAAATATTTTGGCGTATGCCAACACGTTTAACATTCTACAATTACAAACATAAGATGTGAATGGCAAAATAAGAGACAAAATATCGTTTTTCGAGGCTTTACGGCATCAGCCTCAAAGAGTTATATCAAGCTGATATCAATATTATAGAAACATAAAATGTCAAATTCAGACTCGACAGAGCGAATGTAATGACCATCGTTCATGGCGTCGATCGGGCGTCGATCCTGCGCAACTCCATCAGGAATGGTGTCACAGACATCGCGGAGTACATCCATACCATCGAATGCGCGACCATAAATCACAATTAATTCCTCACAGACGGCAACGGGATGCGATCACTTGCGATCCGCGCAGACGCAGTGCACCGGCGCAGGTCATCGTGATACAAGACGCGAGAATTACCTTCGTAGCCTGAAAAAGCGTGTACAGACCGTTTTTCGAAACCTGGCACCATCAAAATAATAAAAAAAAATTACCTTGTTCTTACAAGGATCACGTAAGATATGTTCTTATTTTCTTACTATGGGTGTGTCTATCAGTCATATCCCTCTCTTACCATTCCCTGATAGACACACCCCTACCCTCCTCTTACATAAAATGGGTTCGATCACTTATGAAGTACTATGCAGCTCAGTTGTCGCTTGACAAGTGATGGATTGAGAAAGGCTACTAGTAAGTAAGTACACCTAATATTGTAAGGATCAGTTCTCAAAATGAACCCCAAAAACTGACTGAACGTAGTAGAATCTACTGCAGACTCATAACAATCTACTAGTATATAAAAAAACATGTTTCTGAATACTTAATATAAATAGTCAATATTACCAAATTTTTATATACCATCATTATTCGTCAGAGGGGTTTGAGGCGTTCGAAATGCATATTTTCATTAAATATCCATTACATAATGTATAGGATCTGCCAAATAACTTTTTTTTTTGAAAAACATCGCAAAACATCGAGTGTAGCTTCGGCTGTGTGGCACGTAGCGCCGTCCTGTTGAAACCAAATGTTGCCAATATCCTCCTCTTCAATTTTTGTGAACAAAAATGGCCCGATAACGATCGCCATTGACTGTAACGGCCAATCCTGGCTCATTTTCGAAGAAAAATGGCCTGATTTTCAAAGTAATGTCGCAATATTTCCCAGCGTTGTTCAAGCGTATACACAACCATATTCGTTCAGCGGAAGGATAAAACTAATTATCTGTCAAATCAGACATGAGCTAAGTGTTATTATTCACGAAATAAGCACTAGTTGAAAAAAAAAAGTTAGATGGCGGACAATAGCATAATTTTCAAAGTAATGTCGAAATATTTCCCAGCGTTGTTCAAGCGTATACACAACCATATTCGTTCAGCGGAAGGATAAAACTAATTATCTGTCAAACCAGACATGAGCTAAGTGTTACCATTCACGAAATAAACACTACTTAAAAAAAAACGTTAGATGGCGGACCCGATACATATTCACAATAACTAATGACTTATACATAAAAAAGTATACACTCAACTTGTGTTAAAATATATTGAAGAAATAACTTTTTTACACTTTTTCGTTCCATTAATGAGCAATTTTGATCACAAAATTATATTATCATTCATGCTTCGTAAGGTCATCGTAATACAGTAATGATACATTAGGCTCTTACGCAATCGTCTAAACTTAAATCATGAAAAATGTGACGCTACAGCTGACAGAAATACGTGTGACACACGCTGCCAATACCGCAAGATGTCTCACACAATAAACGCGCATATCCGGTTTTAAATCATATCATAAACCTCTTAATGTCCGCCCAGCGGCCGCTGTAACAATGCTACACGACCGACAGCGGGACGGATAAATCAAGGCAAGTGACAAGCATCGAGTGTGCGACAAGACGTACAAGTCAGTGGCTCTAAGTCGTACGTAACTCAAGACTGGGAGCTTGTCACATACAATGTAGACGTACATTACTATCTGCTACCTTATCGATATCTCATCAGCTCCTTCATTAACACTACCGGAAGACTTTGGTAGGCACTAGGGCTTCTATCGCCGGAACTTTTTTGCGAAACCAGGATCCCGGTGCTGACAAATTTCAATCCCGTGATACCGATGGTGGCGTGATTTAAAATAGATAAATACCTAAAAAATACTTTATTTCGGACAGAATCTTTCGAATGAGTCCCTCTCGCATACACCCGATACGTCTTTTTAAAGAAACATTTTTTTTGAGTTTGTATGAAACTTATGCAAAAAATCAAAACACCGAAATCCTTGTATTAAGATAATTTAACACAAGGATTACGGTGTTGGGAAAAGTCCTGGAACATATGGTCATCAAAAATTGCCGTTACTCAGTTCTATCAGTTGTCATTGTGTGTCTTTTCTACCGTTATTACCACGGTCGCTGCTCTTCGGAACTTAAAGAACTAATTCCTCCTGCACCTACTCACAGCCGACAAACTCGTCTTACACTTGCCGAACATCCATACACGGTTAATATATATCGACCAAGAACTGGCAGCTTCCAAAGTTCCTTCCTTAATGCCACCGGTAAGCTATGGAATGCTCTTCCAGCGTCTGTGTTTCCTCCTTCCTACAATCTGGATCTCTTCAAGAAACAGATAAATATACACTTGCAATCTCCCCAACCCACACACAAACACGAACACAACACACGTTTCCTGCATGCAGCGTCCAGCCTCCCTGGCTGAGCGTCATAGAGTGCATCGGTCTTGACCGGTTGTGCTCTCCTGCATGCGTTTACATAAAAAAAAGCCTCGTCCATAACGATTGTATGGAGAATATTCACGAAAAGATACGTCCAAGACGAAGAGTCTAATAATAACGCAACAAGACTGATAACAACCATGATAAATCAACACGACTGACAAGGTGACAAGCAGATTCTTACGGCAATACAAATTTTGTACATTCATATTCGTATTACATGCACGGGCTAGCCTAGTATACTATGAACAAGAAAAAATCGACTCGAAGCTTACCACCAAAATGAATAATATAAAGTATTTTTACATGTAAAATTGGGACCATGGTTTCGTGAACTATATTCAGCCTTTTAAAGTGCTTCACTAAACATCATTTAATAAATAATTTCGACTATTTCTGTGACATCAATTAACTGAGATCACACGAAACCAATATCACATTTATCTGAAAAAAAAAACAGTTTCTCTACGTGATCTGTAGTAAAAGATTTTCTTAAATTGTATAATATTTTTATTTCACACGCTTTTCGCTCTAAATAAGAGCATGTGAAAACAATACTATAACTAAACAAGTGAAGGGATATGTGCAATATAATGGAAGAATTATTTTAGTCAAACTTGAAACAAAACCTGTTGATACTGTGCTACTCCAAGTATACATGCCCACCTCAAGCCACGATGACCAGGAAGTGGAAGACGTGTACACGATACTAGACAAACTACTGATAGATGTTAAGGCTGGAGAAAACCTGATTATATTAGGAGATTGGAACGCTGTATTGGGAGAAGGACGGGAGGGAACATGTGTTGGACCTTTCGGGCTAGGTACAAGAAATATGAGAGGCGACCGACTGACAGAATTCTGTGCCAAACATAAGCTTATAGTCGCAAACACCTGCTTTGAACACCATCCAAGGCAAAGATACACATGGAAGGCTCCAGGAGACCGACTCAGACTTCAGATCGACTATATAATTGTAAGAGAGCGATTTAAGAATCAAATTAAAGATTGCAGAAGCTACTCCAGCCCAGATATCGACAGTGACCATAATATAGTTATTGCTAAAAAGTTCTCTGAAACTAAAAAAATAAAATATAAAAGTAACTATAAATGGAACACTAAAGCTTTAAAAACAAAGATGTCAAAGAAGAATACACGAAAAAAACACAAGATTGCGCCACAAAAATTTGACAAATGTTAATGAAATATGGGAGGAAATAAAAAGAAAAATTAAAGATGTAGCAGAAGAAGTCATTGGCAAAGATAAGCCTAAGGCAAGGAAAGAATGGATAACAGAGGAAATCGTTAACATGATAGAAAAAGGAGACTACTCAAAAATAACCCCAATGACAAGGCCCAGAGTGAATATAGAGCACTGAGAAACAGAATAAACAGAGAGTCACGAATCGCTAAGGAAGCATTCTTACAGAGAAAATGCAAAGAAATCAATGACAACATGAAAAAGGAAATATTGAAACTGCATATGCGTCAGTAAAGGATTTCTTTGGCATGAAAATTGGAAAAGGCAAAGCGATAGAAGCAGAGAACGGGAAAATACTGTTTGAGGATACACAAATAGGGGAGAGATGGAAACAGTACCTGGAAACACTATACAACGGAAGTAATGATACCAGCTTTGAGAGTGTGATAGAAAACGAAACTGATGTGGACGCCGATGATTTGGGAGACCCAATTATCCGAGAGGAATTTGACTTCGCATTAAAAAGCTCAAAGATGGAAAAACACCAGGGATTGATGACCTACCAGCTGAACTAATAAAGTCGGCAGGAACCGGAACTCTAGATGCTCTGTTCACAATGACTCAGATGATTTATAATACAGGAATAGCGCCAGAAGACTTCAAAAAGTGTCTAATTGTAACTCTGCCAAAGAAGCCCGGAACAACAAAATGTGAACAACACCGAACACTCAGTATTCTATCCCATGCATCCAAAATACTGACCAACATAATCCTACATAGAATTGAACCAAAAATAGAAAATAGTCTCACTAGCGATCAATTTGGATTCAGAAAAAGAATGGGAACCAGAGAAGCAATCTTATCCCTGCGTATGATCTTGGAAAAGAGGATAAAAGTAGACCAAGATACATATATTGCCTTCGTGGACATTGAAAAAGCATTTGATAAAGTAGATTGGGAGAAGCTCTTCGATATTATGAAAGAAATTGGAGTCAAATACAAAGAACGAAGACTCATATTTTCACTTTACAAAGAAGAAGCTGCCATAATATCACTTGGAAATGTCCAAAAGGAAGCAAAAATACGTCAAGGGGTGAGACAAGGATGCTCTCTGTCGCCTGTACTCTTCAACGTATACATACAAAATGCAATTAATAACATCAGGGAAAAAATGGGCCATAGAGAGGGGGTTAAAATACATGGCCAAAAGATTGATATGATAAGGTTTGCTGACGACATTGCTCTGATTGCTGAAACTGAAGATGAACTCACTGAAGCGCTGACATCCATGGAAAACATATTTAATTCCAACTACAATATGAAGATAAACAGCACAAAAACCAAAGTCATGAGAGTAAGCCGCAATGAGCAGCAGAAAATTAACATATCAATGCTAGGAGTACCCCTAAAAGATGCAAAAGAATTTGTATACCTTGGAAGTACGATTACCTGGGATGCCAGAACAAAAGAGAAGTCAACAGTCGAATACATCAAGCAAGGCTAGCTTTCAATAAAAAAGCCAAAATTCTTGAGTCAAAGAATATTACTTTTAGGGCTCCGCAAGCAACTTGCCAAAACACTTGTTTGGAGCATCTTAATGTACGGCTGTGAGACATGGTGCTTATCTGAAAGTGATAAAAAAGACTAGAGGCCTTTGAGATGTGGTCGTACAGAAGAATTCTCGGAATTTCCTGGAGAGACCACGTCACGAACAATGAGGTTCTCAGGATAATCAAGGAAGATAGGCACCTAATAAGAACCATCTCAGAGAGGCGAGCCCGATGGATTGGTCACATCATGCGCCACGATGGTCTTCTTCACGATATTGTGGAGGGGATGGTTGAGGGTAGAAACTGTAGAGGGCGCCCTAGACGGGAGTATTTACAGCAAGTATTCGAGGACATGAATTGTAGCGCTTATGCTGAGCTGAAAAGGGTTGCGGAGGACCGAGAGGAATGGAGATCGAGATGCAAGATTCTGTTGCTGCAAACCAATCCACCGGATTGATACTACGAAGAAAGAAGAACTAAACAACCGAAATATTACAATAAATAATTACTACATTTTTAATTAACAATGCAGTTATGCTTCTAAATTGTTAAAGATTAAAAATTATCGCGTGCGCTGGTCGTTCTGCAAACAATACTATCATAACAATACTAATAATAATGTATTCGGTATTAAGTTGCAAGAAGATTTACAACACACTTTAATGTTTTACACAAACAAAAAGTCTGACTATTTGTTTGCTGTGCAATGGCACAAAAAATGCACGTCTGACCCGAATAGGAACATGTGCATAACACCCAGGCCACTCGCATTTTTCAAACCATCTATCTGTAAGCATAATAGTTCAGCGTGCAAGCCGGCGATATTTGGTAAAAACGTAACATAATATCACTAACAACAATATACAGATACTTGGATGTAAATTTTTCAATGAAATATCTAAAAAAACGATGTACTCGTAGTTGGAATAATTGAAATACGACTGATAAAATATGTATATTATAATATTAAATTAATTTTAATTTAAGAAATTGACAAATAAAAAATAATGAAATAGTTTTGATTCACAATTTATTTTTAATGATTGCATGTTTCGACCTCCCTGGAGACCATCTTCAATAAAGTCTCCGGGAAGGCCGAAACATGTAATCATTAAAAATAAATTGTGAATCAAAACTAAAATCTTTTAATTTGTTAATTTTTTAATTATAATAAATTTAAAATTACAATTATGCAGCTTCACCAAGTATTGTCAGGTTATATATAACCTTAATCTTAAAGTACGTATAGTTAATTATGTTTTATGTAATAAATATTTCATTAAAATTAAGTTGTACGCGGACAAAATGAACAGGAAATGTGTTTTAAAAAATCTGTAATATAAAAAGATAAATAGAAAAAAAGGTTTCTGGACTGAAAACCAAACATTACCAATCGATGATGCATTAATTAAAAGAAATGTAAAACGTCAAACTATTATATACGTTTCTTAGATTGATAACAAAATACTTGTAAATGAGTTATTGAAAAATGTTGCCGAAAGATACTTTTTATGTTAGATACTTTTTAGGTTTAATAGGTTATCAATCAATTGTAAATATCTTTGTTATCAATTATTTTATTGCGTAAAAAATATAGAACGAAATGTTATTATGGTGAGAGTATATCATTAGATTAGCAGAAGTTAACTGTAAAAATAGATTTTCATTTGAATTTATTAAATGTATTGTATACGAAAGTATTAAATAGAAAAACGCAGTTCATGTTTTACAAATTAAGTTGTACTTTCCTAAAAATAACTCTCGTTTAATTTACGTCGTAGATGATTGTATAAAGTAATTACATAAAACGAAATTTAATTGAAACTACTGTAAGTAAAACTCATGCTGAAACTTCGGAATTGTTTTTGTAACTCGCTTTACCTATTCGCTCTACATACTTTGTACAAGTTTTCAGCTAAGGACCTCTTGTGTACTCATCACGGGTACGAATCACATTATGGAACCAGGTAGGTACGCGAAATTAAGTTACATCAAACCAGCGGTTCCAAAATAATGTTTTGCCAAGCCGAATTTCAAAAAATCTAATTGCAATACAGGAATGTATTTTTGTAAAGGCAATTGTAAGTTTAAGCTGTCCTTCGACATCCGAATAATGTCCCAGCGAGCTTCCACCTTCGTCTCTGCGACTGTGATATAAAATCTAATTCAAATCATCGAACGAATCCTGTTGATATCAGCATGATAGAGCCCTTGCTGAGTGGTACCGGAAACCTCGATATACAATCATTCGTCTCTTATTTCTGTTCGCTTGTCGTACATTAATGTGTGCGCCATATTGGCATTTGGGACTAGTTATATAGACCGCCGCTTGTGGCGCTGGGCGAGAGCCATCACGGACTCGCAAGTCGTGTCCCGCCCTTCGGCGAGAGTATATTGTATTGTGGCTCGGCCTAATACTGAGACCAGGTCAGGGCCACAAGCTTGCAAAGTTTATCGTAAATATATGTCAATGTGCTTCAGAAAAAGTCTGTGTTATCAATCTGCTCCTAATCCTACCATGAAGCGACGGAGTAACAACCTTTTGAGAGAGAGGAGGATGTTACTACATATTCTAATCAAGAATCTGTGTTCAAAACCCATTATAGGACTACACCGGCTTGATTCACAGCTTTATATAAAGATGTGGATAATAAAGGCGCTGTATAGGCGGCACTTATCTGTGAGCGCATGGATTTACAACTTTTCAGCAATGCGATGGCGGGAAACGAGCTCTTCTTTCAGACCACCGATCTCAGTGACCTGTACGCCAAAATATATAAACTGTTAATTTCGCTGGCATATTACAGTTCACTACTTAAAAATACTTTAAAAACTTTGAATCTATGTTTGGGGGGTCAACGTCGTCCTTCCACTTCATTTAAAAGACGCTCCAACATTGCCAAGACGAGAAGCGAGCTCTTTCAGCAGATCCACTGATCTCCGTGGCCTGTACGTCAAAATATATAAACTCTGACTTAATGGTATTGACATCAGCATGATGTAGTCCTTGCTGACTGTGACCTAAAACATCGATATACAGTCTTTCGTCTCTTATTCCTGGTCGCCTGTCGTGCATTTATGTGCGCCATGTTGTCATTTTGGACGGGTCCGCGAACAGGTGTGTTAGTTATGAACACCACAACTCGCGGCGCGGTCGAAAGTCGAGACCGAGCGCGACGATCAGTAGTCGGTCCCCACCCTTTAGCGAGACAAGGTTGCGTTACGGCCAGCGGTATGATTCCGCTTGACCGAAAGCTTGTAACGTTTCAAGTAAATATATTCAATGTGCGCTTCTAAAATAAAGTGTTTGTTTGATGACCTGCTCCCCATCCTGCCCTCACGCGACGTATTAACTCTCCTTTTTGAGAGAGAGGAGGATGTTAGTATATTAAAGTTCACCGTAAAAATGCTTGAAAATCTTTGAATCTATGTTTTGGGGTCAGAGTTGTCCTTCCACTTATATATAGTTAGATATGCTGGGCGTAATTCTGTGTACTGGAGCATGTCTTAAGCACCAACTTAATTATCCCCGCTGTGGCCGGTCCCAAGCAACGATCATCCACCAGAAATAGAGCGATGTAGCAATTAGCTGGATGGTCCATTTTGGCCGCCGCTGGGTTCGGAGAGGAAGTTATCTTCTAAAACGAGCTCGATGGACGATTGATTGTGAACATGTGCAAGCTTTTGCGTCGAAAATGAAACGTATGTTGAAATTTCATATGGAATCGTTTATCCACTCGACGTCTATTAACCACAATGGCGAACGTATTACAATGATATATGCAATTGAATGCATATATTAATAGTAATGAACAATTCACACGAGCGATACGACTATAATGAATACTGAACTTTTAAACTTGGGCAGTGCTAGATTCACTACAACGCTGCAAAATAGACTATCGGTATATAGAGATAATAAAATCTCTTTACAAATCTGCAACAATGATAGTCCAGCTCCATGATAGCACTAACAATATTTCTATAAACAAAGGTGTTAGACAAGGAGATGTTATATCTCCAAAACTCTTCACAAACGCCCTAGAAGATATTTTTAAACTGCTATCCTGGACAAAATGTGGAATAAATATTAACGGAGAGTACATTTCTCACCTCCGATTTGCAGATGACATAGTGCTAATAGCCGAATCACCTAACAAGCTCCAAGACATGCTCTACGACCTCAATGAAGCGTCGAACAAAATTGGTCTGAAAATGAACATGGATAAAACAAAAGCCATGATTAATAGTCATATTTCACAGACCTTTGATCCTATTTCCATTGGAGGAACAGAAATAGAGGTTGTAAACGACTATACCTATCTGGGACAAGTAATACAACTAGGGCGAAATAACTTCTCAAAAGAAATCGACAGGCGCATACAACTGGGATGGGCAGCATTTGGAAAACTAAAGTACATTTTTAAAGCGAAAATTCCGCAATGCCTTAAAACTAAGGCGTTTAACCAATGCGTCCTCCCTGTATTAACTTATGGCGCAGAGACGTGGAATCTGACAGCAAGTCTTACCCATAAAATAAAAGTCACCCAGCGTGCTATGGAGAGATCCATGCTTGGAGTGTCGCTAAAAGATAGAATCCGAAACGAGGAAATACGCAGAAGAACTCAAGTAGTGGATGCTACCCAACGAATAGGCACACTCAAGTGGCAATGGGCAGGTCATATCTGTCGAAGAGTCGACGGTCGATGGGGAAGAAAAGTATTGGAATGGCGCCCAAGAACTGGCAAACGAAGCATTGGCCGACCCCCTACAAGATGGACTGACGATATAAGAAGAATAGCGGGAGTGACCTGGATGCGGAAGGCGGAGGATCGAAGAGGATGGAGACTCATGCGGGAGGCCTACGTTCAACAGTGGACGGACACAGGCTGATGATGATGATGATGATGATGAACTTTTAAAATGAGACGGAGCTTTACAAAAATATAATTATACTATTTATATTGTCAACATTCACTTTGAGATCCATCTTAATATTTAATATCCAATAATTTCATACCTTGTTTTAATACGGATCACGTTGAGCACTGCGTTTGTGCACATTGGAGATGAAGAATCTTTCATAAATCGCAAGATTGCAGTCTTCCATCAAGTGAAACAGTGCTCAATGTGATCCATATTAAAACAAGGTATGAAATTCTCATTGATGGAATAATTATCTCTACAGCCTTTTTAAGCACATGGTTTAAGCACAACACATACAACATAAAATGACAAGATGCATCTTGCTATAGATATCATTATCTCTATGCAGCAATGTCACAATTGTGCAATTTGTATCGTTTGTGTAAACAGCGCTTAATAGTAGTAATTTCATAGTAGATTTTTTTTTTTTTTAATATAATAAAAATCTTTTGAATTGTACGGTCATGTTTTATAGATGTCGCAGGATATCGTATCTTTCATATGCCTTTTCAACAAGCATCCGGGCTCGCTCCGTCCTCGAGAGATGTCGATTACTAGATATAGAATGTACTCAGCGTAGCTTTATTTGTGTCCACCATATTCTCCAGCCAGGAGGCGGATATGGAAGATAATATATACGATTTGAGAAGGTTTGTGTGGAATCAACATAAAATTATTTCCTCATATTTTTTGCTTGTTGATAAACTGTGGCATTAGGATGCATTGTTACAATTTACACATTCATAAAGAATTGCAAATAAGAAAAAATGTTCAAAGAACAACGAAATATCTCCCAAAAGTAATGAGCTATTTTAAATATAAATTCGTATACAGTGCTCAATATCAGTATAGACTGATACTTTCGACTCAAAGGACACGTCTAAACTCTGACAAAAGAATATTGCCCTTCAAATCTCATACGCATTGCGATCTGTCAATTGCTAAAGCAGTAGAAGGGCACTGCTAGGTACCATCGCATACAACTTACAGGTATATCATATAACAGGTATATCATATATCAGCTAAAATTAAATAATTTTTTGAATTTATCCCACAATATATTTGTAGACGACATGGTTCAGCCACGTCGAATGGCCATTTTCGAGTCAGTTAGTAAAGTGAGTGTTTGCTCTATATAAAGTAAAGAGTGAGTGAAAAGGTGGATATGAATTGTGTGATGGGTATATGTGTTTACAACAGTTGTACCAGTATCATCAATTAATGATATATCTACATACTTAGAATTGTATAGCTTCCCCATCTACTTTTGGATTATCGATAACGAGCAGAGATAAATTGTCGACTTTTAAAAGATGCCTTATCAACCCTCAAACGACATACATAATTACGACAAGCAGCGTTCAGACTTGTTGGGTGAACGTCATAGATATCACTAGATAGTGACAACATATATTTGTACATACGAATACGAGTATACATAACGCTTTCGTCAACGCGATTACATAAAAATAATATTTTATCGATTTCTTTATTTTCCTTGACAAGGTTTGAGTTATCAGTTTGAATATCTAGGGATATGATAGGGAGGGGGTATGCAAGAGAAAAGTATGGTACGGGGTTTGATGTCTGGTTTCGAGGCGAAAACAACCGAAATGATAAATTAGTCGAAAAAACCATCCATCTTACTGTGACAGGGACCCGACCTCCGCGCGAGGCAATTTTCATAATACTCGTACATCCTACGCCGTCGTATCTCGTTGGTAGAGAAGCAAGAAGACTTACCTGAAAGCAAACAGAAAAAAACGTAATTAGTACAAGAGAATTTCCACAAAGAATGAATTTCAAAGTGGCAAATTTTGCCGTGAAAACGTGTTCTATGTTCTGAAAAAGAAAACTGTAATAAAAAGGTTTTAATTTTGAAAAAAATATTGCTAAAACATTAGTCTTCTTCGTAGTATCAATCTAGTGGATTGGTTTGCAGCAACAGAATCTTGAATCTCGATCTCCATTCCTCTCGGTCCTCCGCAACCCTCTTCAGCTCAGCATAAGAGCTACTATTCATGTCCTCGAACACTTGCTGCAAATACTCCCGTCTAGGGCGCCCTATACAGTTTCTACCCTCAACCATCCCCTCCACAATGTCGTGAAGAAGACCATCGTAGCGCATGATGTGACCGATAAGCACAATGTCTCACAGCCGTACATTAATATGTTCCAAACAAATGTTTTGGGAAGTTGCTTGCGGAGCCTTAAATTAATATTCTTTGACTCGAGAAATATTAGTAATACAGTGATTTTGAGAAAACGTGGTACGAGTAAATTCATTTTTTTGCGGCCTTCTTAAGAGAAATGGGAGCGATTAGTGTACAAGAAGAAAGACATATAAGAAAGACGAAAAGAGACGGCTAACATTTTGATGTACAATGTATCAAATTCAGCTATAAATTAAAATCCTTTTTGAAAATATCGATTTAACTATATGTTATATGGTCCTATACACAGACGACTAATGAAAATAATATTGGAAGAAAAATCATTGTTTATTCGTGACATTATGCTGTTACTTATTGTAGTCATCTTCAAAAAAACACGCAACATGGTTATATGCACTAGAATTAGATAATTGACATTAGAAAAGGCTGTAATGTATCGAAGATAATAAAGAAATAAAATAACTATAGAGAAATATATATAAAAGATTCCTTTTGGTTAAAAATATTTTATACGTTTTATGGAATATATGGGAGAGATGATCTTTGGCGAATGGCAGAAGGATGCAGTAAATTTCGAATACGATGCTATTGCATATAAGTCGTTTTCGTGGTGTTCATTTTAATATTATATCTACATAATAAGAAAATATCTGGATAATAAGGAAAAGCAAAAAGAATCTCCCCCACAATAAAAGTCAAGCACTGGCTTTATCTCTATTTGTCTTCTGCGGAGAGGCGTGACTCTGACTTCTACCTTTCTACTCACTTGCTGTCAAGGATTTTAAGAGGCCGATTCACAGTGATTACCAAAAATAAAACTGCAGGCGTTTTTCTTTTGCATTTTTCTGAATTCAATTTTAGGATTTTTCTGTAAAAATTACAAAAAAAAAACGATAAATTTTATGTACATATCAATAGCTGAATAACGAAAATTACGCATTCTGTCATTCTTTTTTCTACCAGATTTTTCTAACATAATTTAAATGGTTCTCTTAAGTCATAGTCTTACATGATTTAATACTCTTAAAAAGTTGAAACTATAGGCACGAAGACAATGTTCAGGATTTTCAAAGCGATTTACTTCTATATATTCGATTATAATAACTGGAATAACTTGAAATAATGAATGTTGAAACATGTTAATAGTGCATGGGCAGTTAGAAAAGTCCAGGAAAGGCATTTGTAAAGGCATGGATAAGTAATTGCTAAACGGTGGACAAAGTACGATAGAGGTTAAAGAAAAGCAACAAAACCACACGTACAGGTTTTGAACGATGATATATACGGTTCAAGAAGATGATAATAACTTTAAAGCATCGACGTGTAAGCAGTAAATACATGCAATAATACTTGCAATATTGTTTCTATCTCAGGCAACGACAATTATAAAGATAAGCAATTGCTGAAGTTATAAATAATAAACAACGCTAGTTGCCATAAATTAATAAATGCATATGTTTTGTACATGTAACTTGTATTTGAAAAAATATATAGATAAGTAATTTCCGAATTGACAATAAACTGCCAGCGTTTTGAAAACACCTTATACGACATCTTTCTCATCAATAATTCGGAGAAAAATAAACGGCGGGTGCGAGGATTTGAATCAATGACCTTGCACATCATATCCAGTTCTTTTTGCCCAACGCGATGTCGACTCGACCACTTACTATATGTGTTTACTATGAATTTGTATCATCAACATCATCATCATCAGCCTGTGTCCGTCCACTGTTGAACGTAGGCCTCCCGCATGAGTCTCCATCGTCTTCGATCCTCCGCCTTCCGCATCCAGGTCACTCCCGCTATTCTTCTTATATCAGTTGTATTTGTATCAGTTGTTGAATATTTATATGATTTTTCAGTGGTTTATATAGTATTTAGTATATTGAAAATTACTTTATATTTTTAATAATATAATGTTCATTAATATTGCGTCGTATAAATAATAGGGAAAACAGCAAATAAATCGACCTGAAAGACGAATAAACTAAGAGTTTTAATTTATTTGTCATAATGTTAAAACTGAAAAATGTTCATAATGTTTGAAACTTGCGTATATGTACATTTACCTGCTGATAAATGCGATGATTTAAATAAAGGAATGATATTACGAGTAGGTTGCATATATATTTCCGTCTTACGGAATGCAATAAAGATTGCGGTTAAAAGATCTACGTTGAATAATCTATTGAAGTGCTCGGTGAAGAATACTTGGGTCGACTGTTTTGAGTGATGGTCTCCAAGGTACACTGGGCAGCTGAAAATAGCTCGAACGAGTCTGCAGGTAACCTGTTAACTAATGCGCCGATAGGAGCTCAGGTGCGCTGGTGCTGAGGTACGCAGGTTGCGCTGCCGCGAATATTTCCGTCCTGGGGAAAGCCATTATCATGATAAACAATGCGAGCTACGAAGTTAATTAACTCACCTCACACAAAATATAATTTATTATATAATTAAAACTTTTTCATTGCTCAAGTAAAGAATCGTTAATAATATATAACGTAAGACATATTTGATCTAATTTTGTATTAGCCGGGCGGCATAATCCCGTGGTTTAAACGTTTGCTTCTCACTCAGACGCCTACGGTTCGCATCTTGACCAAGCTTGATTATCGTAAATTGGTTTAATTAAATCTAAGCTCTTTACATGCCCTCTGGAAGGGTCGAGCCACCCCTTAAGGACAAAACAAAAATAATCCAGGCATCAGGAGCGACGGGCTGATCATCCGATCTCCTTAAAAACTCTGATCATTGAACAACCAAATATTTCTCTGATACTACAGCGCAGTCTATAAAAGACCGCGGGTGATTACCCTGGAGGCTCCCGGGAAACATCTATGTTCGCATGTGGACCTACGGGGATACAGATGTTCTGGGATAAGGCATGGACAATCTGAGTTTACAGAACTGTGACACGGAAATATGCTCCAAATAAGGAGCGGATATGGAAAAATTATGCTTAATCTGATGACTGCAAAAACTATACTTTCTCCTTCAACGAATTTAAAAAAAACGCTTGCTGACAATAATAATGTTGCAAAATATTAATTATCGTATTAATATAATAAGAGTAAGCAGTTTAACGAACTCGGCAGTGTTCAGTTTGATAAAAAATGTCTACATTTTCAAGTCTCAGGTGGTGACATTCTTGTACGGGGCGGTATTTCCACGATGGATCACCGGGAGGGTTTAGAGAAAGAATGAAAAAAAACACAGGAAAACACGCCGCGCAATCTCGGCGGGAGGAATTTTTCAGTTCAATTAACTTTAGCTGGAATCTGGTGAACTGCCAGGGGAAATGTGACCGCCGAGACAAAGAACGCCCAAGGCAAATAATAACCACATTAATTGATAGATCTAGTAAAAAACGAAATCGAAATATCGTTGACAAAAATAAATGTAAATAAAAATGTTTGACGTTTGTTTGGTTTCGTTAGATAGGACTGCAGCGTTCACCTTTAGTCTTCTTCGTAGTATCAATCCGGTGGATTGGTTTGCAGCAACATAATCTTGCATCTCGATCTCTATTCCTCTCGGTCCTCCGCAACCCTCTTCAGCTCAGCATAAGAGCTACAACTCATGTCCTCAAACACTTGCTGCAAATACTCCCGTCTAGGGCGCCTTCTACAGTTTCTACCCTCAACCATCCCCTCCACAATGTCGTGAAGAAGACCATCGTGGCGCATGATGTGACTGAAGCATCGGGCTCGCCTCTCTGAGATGGTTCTTATTAGGTGCCTATCTTCCTTGATTATCTTGAGAACCTCATTGTTCGTGACGTGGTCTCTCCAGAATATTCCGAGAATTCTTCTGTATGACAACATCTCCAAGGCCTCTAGCCTTTTTTCACAGCCGTACATCAAGATGCTCCAAGCAAATGTTTTGGCAAGTTGCTTGCAGAGCCTTAAATTAATATTCTTTGACTCAAGAATTTTTGCTTTTTTATTGAAAGCTAGCCTTGCCTGATGTATGCGACTGTTGACATCTCTTTTTGTTCTGCCATCCCAGGTGATCGTACTTCCAAGGTATACAAACTCTTTTGCATCTTTTAGGGTTACTCCTAACACCTTTAGTATAGTGACGTATAGCGTTTAGTTTCGTTGTATATACCGCCTGTATAATATGGTTATTTGACAAAGACATCATCCTGCTTTATTGCGGCATAATAAATAAGCAGACTTGCAGTCTGGAGCTCACTTTCAACGTAATTTATGGTAATATAATTTATGATGCTTGAGAACTCAAAGAGAGGGATTTAAATCCTCTAGTATACACTATAACGTTCAACAGGGTCGGTTAAATGCTGCCTTTGGTAAAAACGTAAAGAATTTGTGTTCATGAAGGCATTATTTGTCGCTTTTAATTAATAAGTAATATAGAATAAATAATATATATATAAAAACGAAACTAAAAAATAAATAACATTTAAAATTTAAAAAAGAAAAACTAGAGACAGTTTATTGAAATAAAAAAGTGAGTATTTTTTACAGTAAATAGACTGCAAAAGTAATTACACAGAAAAAATCATACGAAAGTAATCATCCAAGCTATTGCAGATAGAGGGACTCGTTATTATGTTCATTTCCATAAATTTGAATGAAAACTGTTCGTCCAAGACAGTTCTGCAGTTTGCTGATCGAGGGCTCCAAAAGACTTGATATTTCATCGGAAACGTTCTCAATAATCTTCTCGGATCTACTTTCTCGTCGGTAAGGTCGCGTAATACTTTTTTTTTCAAAGAAATACGAAATAATACTACCGGCAAAAAATAACAATGACGATAAACTGACATCAGTTAAATTTGCCAGTTTAAAATTAAAAAGTTTTTTGTGTTTTTACAATAGTGATAAAAATCGATTCATTTAAGAAGAAAAAAATAATTTCTAAAAACATTGTACGATCCTTGATTGTTGAACTAAATAAATTATATTTGTTTGAATCCGGGTTTAAATAAAATTAAAAATTAAATCACCGAGAATATGTATAAAAAGCCGGTGGGTATAGCTCAATGGTCAAAGCGTTTGCTTTGCAAGTCAAAGGTCGAGGGTTCGATCACCGACGGAGATTAAAATAAAAATGGATTTTTAAACAATTCTGAGCACTGAAATACTTCGGTTGGTGTGAATTTGATCCCTCACCGGTAAAATGGCAGTCATAGCCTATTAATTAAAATTGGTGGTAGACGAAAGTCGTCCCGTAAAGACCGACCTTTCATAGTAAATTCCTGTAAATAATAAGGATGGTGCGTGATTCTCGGGGTGTAGTCTATGACGTTGGGGAATCAACACTCCACATGCAGCGCTTAGCCATATGCACCATGGAAAGCGTCATAGAATTCCACATATGAGATTTCAGAATTACTATCTGTCGGTAGTCTCCTGTATGTGTTTACATAAAAAATATAAAAAAAAAAAAAAAAGATTTTATTTCGTGAAAACCAGTGAAAATACAATTTATTAAGTAAAGAACGGATAAGGCAGCCTTCTTATACTACAGCCGGTCAAGAAGTTAAGGTGGACCTGGTTGGGACACATATCTAAGTCCGTCGGAAACTGTAGGTAAAATGTACTCGGCGGAGCTGCGGGAGGGAGAGGTGACATGGGATGAGGCGAAGACTGTGGCGGCAGTGACAGTCATATGCTCCAGTTAGGGTGGTTGCCATGGTGATAATAAAAAGTAAATACTTTTTTCGTATGACAAGAGCAGAGGAATTTAATAAAGTGATACACTCGATTTGTGTTCTTTTTAAATACAATGAGGTCTCGATTAACGCTGTCTCGTTTAGCGCTGTTTCGGTGTAGCGCTCTTTTATTGCAACCCGGGGTTATTCCCCGAAATTGAAAAAATAGTGAAATCAGCAAAACAAACCGGTTTAGATGAGGTAAATGTGGAAGACGTCGACGAAATAGTTCAAGAAACAGCAGCTAGTCTTTCTAATGATGAGCTCAAGGAATTAACTGAGCAAGACGAAAGCAAAAATATTGATATTAGCGATTTCGAAGAAGAGCAAAAAGAACTTTCGATGGCGTTTGTAAAAAAGAGTTTGAACACTATAACTGAAATTATGGACCAATTTGTTGAAAATGATCCAAATTTTGACAGGAGTTCAAAAGCCAGACGGGGTGTTATAGATGCTTTATCCACTTATCAACAACTTCTAACAGAACGCAAAAGGAAAACGCAAACTACATTAGATGCCTTCTTGACAAAAAGGCATAAAATTGGAAACACAGAATAGACTGAATGATCTGACAAAGAATTTCATTTGTTTTATAAGTACATTCGTTTATATTGTATTATTTTTTTTAAATAAATGTTTGGTTTTATTTTTATTAAAAAAAAAAACATAACTAATAAATTTAATACCTAACCCCATTATTTACATGTTAAGATAGCCTCGTTTAGCGCTGTTTAGCATTACGCTCTACTTCGATGGAACGTATCCCCCGCGTTAAGCGGCGCCTTACTGCATTTTAAAGTTGATTTCACGTGCATCGTTTATTCGCACGCAAATAAAATGACTGAAATAAATCGTATCGCATTCGATATGCAATATTGCTGGCACATTTAAGTGCATCACTTTCGGTGCCCCAGTAACCCAGAGCGATGCAATTCCACTGCAAGAGAAGCGCGGCGATGATTTTCCATCAGGAGTTTCTTGCAAGGAATAACTGGCGGTAGAGGCTAGACCGGCGCGAGGTCGACTAAGTGCTCTAGATCGGCGGTGAGGTAGAGGCCCATTTGATTAATCGGGGCCGAGCACGAATCTGTAAGATTGCAGAGTTTCGTAAATAAGCCAAAAACGAAACATACGTGATGTCTATGCGATAGCGAGCATTATAGAGGTGTGCTGTGTTTTACGTTGTGCAATCAAGAATTCAGTTTTCGTTGCTTTCTTAAAGCAAAATGCAATAAATTGTAAAATAATTTAATTCATACAGTTCTCCCTTGCCTATCGTTATTCCTGATATATAATTCCTTCTTCTTGTTGAAGTGCTATGTCACTATACTCTAAAAAAATTAGCATAATCTCAAGACTATTTATCAAAATATATATTTTTTAAATTATTGCAGGAAATTACGTTCAATGTTCCCTCCCGGTTCCCTAGAGGCAGTAACCTGCTACATGTAAGGGCATCCAAAACCAACAAAGGTTTATATTCTTCTATGTTGAGAATATGTAGACTAGTCAACTCCTAGTGACTTGGACTTTTTAGGGCAGGACCTTCCGGCATTTCGCAGAACTGATGTGCGAGATGTCTGTTTTATTTACTAATGTTCATGTTTTGTCCAAATGTATTGTCTTAGCTTAAATATTTATTATGTTTTACCATTTTCATTATTGTATATTCTAATTTAAAACCGTATGTATAGGCCTAGGCCGTTAATAAAATAAAAATATTTACGGATATCTAAGATTATTTTTACAAAAATGAAATACTTTATATTACTGAAATAAGATACAATGTATTAGATATTTGGAGCAAAACCACATTAAATAAGTGTCCATTATTTAGGTAAATTACACGGATCGTGACATATTTCATTGAATATTAAATTATATTCGAGTAACAACTCTTGAACTAATATTATCATATAATAATTTAAAATAAATTTTTATTAAATTTTTTACAAATTATTGAAGATGGTTTCCAGGGGGGCAGAAACATGTAATCGTTTAAAATAAATGTGAATAAAAAATATTTTTAAATATTTTTTAATTTAAATTTTATTTTTCAAAGTGAATTAAATTAATTTAAAATTAGAATTAAAAAATTATAATTATGCAGTTTCACCAAGTATTGTCAGATGATAACCTTAATGTTATTATCATATAATACGGCCGCCAATTTAGAAAAATATTACAATAAAAACTGAAGCAAAAACACTAAGAAATTTTGTAATAGGAGAAAAATATATTCAAAATAGCTATACAGATTTCAGTTTAGTAATTCCGCAATTAGTAACATTTATACACTGAAAACATGTTTTTAAATAGTTAATCAATCGATTTAAGAAAAAAAAAAAGATTTTGCGGAACTTGTAATGCAAGAAACGCATTCAAAAATACTAATCTTTACAGTATCCATTCCTGGATCGTTTTAAAGAATGCACGGTATAAATAAAGACATTTTAAAAGTTCAAATTATTTGAACTTCTACTACCGCTTAAATGGTATGGAAGATTAAAGAAAAAGGTCGGTCCGCAATCATAACATCTCTGTTTTCTATGAAAACATTACTTTGTGTTGGGGAGAATGCACAAAGCTGATTATTATTTTCCCGAACAGGCGGACGGATATCTGACTGCGACTATCTGCGGGATAAACAAATTCCTTGGCGTACTGCCCGGTAAAGAACTAGAGAACGTGTGGTTAGGAGATGACGAGTTTGACACTTCGTGCATGATAATAAGAACCACGGTGATAGTACAAATAATTACCCAGCTAATTACTAGGCACGGCGCTTTTAATGACAGATTATACTCATTTAATTTAGTTTCAGTAGTTTAGCACATTCTCTGGGACTGTCAGTTCCTCACGTTAGAAAGAGGAGTCCTTTTCGATGCAGTTCGAGGGAATAACCTCGGCCCTATCGGGCATGCAGACTTTGTGGTCACTAAAAAAAATTCCACGCATTTACAATATTTGCTAGTATTTTCGGTGAGAGAATCTATCTTTCATCTCCATCTCTTTACAACCTATGAATGCGATGCTAATGTCTTTCACGGGTTCTTTCTTTTAGCACTTCTGTGCAGTGGCCACAATTGTTCAGGGGGGACTCCCAATGGACTTATCAGATGCTAACTGACCATAATCTGAATGAGCGCGTCATCAAGGAGACTTAACTGTCCTCCGGTGTGATGCGGGTGTGAGGCGGGTAAAGTCCAGTACAAATATTAAAGATGAGCTGTTTGGATCAAATTGAAAAGCGCATTTAAATCAGGACTCAAGAATTTACTTTGATCAAGTAAAAGTTAGCGATAATAGCATGTTGCAGTATCAGTTGTCATTCGATAATCGAAGTTAAGCATTATTAGACTGTACCTTACTCGTACTTGGATGAAGATCAATAAAATGCAACATCGTGTGTCACTAATTGGGTTAAATCACCCTATAGGAAATAATCCATGCTTGAAGAGTGATCATTAATTATCTTTTTAAAAATCTTGAGTAACAAAATGACCGGATACATTTTGGATACTACAGCAGCCTGATTTTCAAATTTTATGGGAAATTTCGAAGTCGGCAGAAAGCACGTTTGTATTGTAAAACCCAAGTGGATCTTCGAGTGCAGAGATCAGTTAGGACAAGGCATGTATAATGTCAGCTGACAGAACTGTGTGGCGACTATTTGTGGCTAAAATATGCTCCAGTATAGTGCAGAAATGGTGTAAAATAGTGTGATGTAGATAAATATAAAGCAGTATATAGAAAATAACTAATGCATCACTTTTTCAATCGATAACTTTTGGTGGTGACAATAAAGGTTGTAAATTTTCAACATTACTATCAATAAATTAAGTGACTGAAATGTATTCAGAGTGTTTCAAGTGACAGCAACCATTTGAAAATACAATAAATATGAATGTAGATTGTACATAATAAACTGTAAGATAAGATAGATCTGCATATGTAAAATAACGTCTCATCAACTGTATGAACGACGATTAAAAAAGGCTAAGCTACAAAAAGAGAAAAACAAAAATATATATGGTCTGTGAGTAATGAGGCCTAGATTAAGTATAATAGATTGAGAAACTAAGTTGATAAAGTTTAAGAAATCGGTAAGTGAAAAGTGTGCATATTTTCAGTCACCATACTTTGTGCAGGTTCGCATTGCTTCTTCGGAACTGCGGGGAAGAAGTTCCTCTGGGAACAAGTCGGACAACGCACCGCTGAGAGCGTTCTTGAACTTTGCGTCATAAATTACGCGACTCTTTCACAAAAACATTCTCCTGAAATGCAGCTCACACAAATTGTGAAATCTTCTTCTTCTTCGTGTCAGCGACGTCAAATTATTTTTTCCCAATATCTGGCAACATCGATAGCTCGTGTGTTGCCCAGCATTAGGTCCTGAGATGTGCAACTTGTTGGGCACATGGAGCAGCATCGTAGGTGTGAGGCGGTCTGCAGGTCTCCACAGTCGCACAATAGTGTCTCTCCCTGCCGAAGCATTCCCCACCGCTCGAGGTTGTCCTTTGTTCTACCAACTCCGGTTCTTAATCTGTTTAGTTTCCAGGTCGGCCAGTCAAACCTTCCTTTGGAGTAATGAAATCCTCTGGTGCGATTTGTTGCCAGAGTTGGAGTCTCTCATTTTCAGGGCCGGATATGAGAGGTTGTGTGGATTTCAGAAAGCTTCGAGACTTCAATCTTGATTATTTGGTTGACAACAAAAACAAAATTGTGAAATGAAAACATAAGAAGAGACAAAAACAAATGTAGCGCAAGCGAGAATCGTGATAATAAAGCGTAAACCTTTCAGCTGTGCCATTACTAGTATTCACTTTAAGATATATTTGTTATATACTCGAAGAAAGCATTATGTTAATTACATTTCTCACACAGGTGACGTAATTTGTTGTTACAAGTTAGTCTACTGATTCTGTAGCGCCACTGGAAACTGAACAAAACATGTAGGGGTTTATCAAAATTAAAAATAGTGTGCTAGAAAAGAGTTACATAGAACCATTATGAATGAAATTTTAGTTTTCTAATTAACGAATCGATAGACATAACCATTGAATTTCGTAAATACTCGAATTTCAACATAGTGAAAGATAACTATGGTAAAAAGGATCGGCCTGCCTTCAACATCTTAACAACGGAGATTTCGGTGCTCGGCGGACTGACCTTATTATCAAAAGTGCTTTATGACTTTAAAAAGATAAAGAAAAAATGTATTAGAAAAATGATAATATTATACGTAAAATAAAAATAAAAAACACTGTAATACTCGTATGTGAACTATTCATTAATGTTGAGCTTTAATCATAGTAATCACACAATACTTTCAGTAACCTTAAGCAATTAAATATCAACGTATCCACTGATAAGTCATCTACTCTGTAAGACAGTACTGAACTGTAAGTGTTTTCATAAAAAAAAAACCTTTTTTTACGTACTGAAATTATTCCAAACAAAAAGAGATGTACCTCGAGTTACGAATATAAAACATGCCTCTCATTCAGTTCGTCTTGAATTTTCAGGTTTCGCAATATATATATACATGTTTTTCTATTTATCGTATTTATACAGAGATAAAGTGGGCGTCCTCAATCAAGCCTTGTCCTCCGCAGTGCCGCAGAAGAAGATCTCATTAATATTAAAGTGGATTAATTGAGATGGATACTTTCTCTTTCTTGTACGATACCTGCTAAATATACACCTTCTTGTATTATTTCATATACTGTAATGAAACCTTTCTCGTAAATCATTTTTTCTTCCAGAAATAGCTAACCCACATGTTAAGTAATGAACTTTTGTAGGAAAATATCAATGTTTCACCTTTATGAAAATTGAACATTTAAGATTACTTTAATTGGATAAATAATCGTAGAAGACTCGTTTTTAGATTATTCATATACAAATAAATATACAAATTATTATCAAAGGTTCATACCAAACGAAATCATTCTCTTTATATATATCTATCTTTTTCCTTCAATTTTGATTGGTTGCACTAATTAAATTCGCTGGGTGCACCGAATTTGACGGATTGAGATATCAAATGCATTCGTTCGTTTGGTATAGATTGGCAGTTATAAATAAATATTATTATACATTTTATATTTAAAATCAATGATTGTATATTTGATCGTATTTAATGCGCTGCCATACCGTTCATACGATTACGATAAAACTTTGTGTACATATTACTTAAACTTGCGCAAAGGTTACAGGCATAGTACAATCAAATAACAGTAAGAATGTTTGTTCATATTTCATGAAGCGTGCATTGTGTTAACTTATTGATTGCACTTGCAATAAGTTTGAGAAGTTCAAATTAACTACTATAAAAGTTAAATTCGAAGGTTTTTTTATGGTATGCTGCATAAAGACAGCCAATCTCAATTGTCATAAAATTACAAAGGTTATTATAAAGGTATTATATTCATTTTCTGCTAACATGGTTCTGTAAAAAAATGCATACTACGTTAAGGTATGCACTACCTAAACGTAGTATTTGACACCTAGCAACGCGCTAAGAAACGCTGTATTGTTAATATATACCTGATAATAAGGTATATATTAACAATATCGATTATTTTCATTAACTGATCGATGTATCAATTACATAATTAATTAAGAAGAAGATTACAATTAATGCATCGATCATTGAAATGATAAAACCTCTATTAAAAAGCGGTAAAATTTATGAATGGCTTTAAAAAGTCATGATTCACAAACGGGTTTGTACATTACACCGGCAATTAGCTAAGAGCCACTCGGTACAAAGAGATAAAACTTGATACCGGAACACCGCGATTCTGCTTACTGCTCCCAGAGTGACCGTTAATAATGAATGCGACTCTCATACAACACTCCGCTATTCAAATCCCGTAACAGACAGAATTACACAGATTCCTAACTACGGTTGTGTAATACGCGAGGAAAAAACATAATGCTCGTTTGTGTAACATTCCGCATTAATACAATGACGATCATGTTACAGAGTTACACTATATCAGTGTGAAAGAAAAACACACGACGTTTTGATTTAGACGTAGATTTTTTTTATATAAAAAACGGCTTACAAGTATAGTATTAATTTTTGTATATAATAAAGTATTAGGTAGTAGATTACCATTATCATAAGCTATGTTTACACTAAAACGCTGATAATATATTTTTACCTGCTTCCTATTCAGAACAAGCATATGGTGGCCAAAGATCGCCAGTAACGGCACATGCTTCCTACCTAGCAAGACGAGAGCCAAGAGGCTTAAAGTTGTAACAGCTATAATATCCGAGACATACTCGTATTTCTGTTTGTTAATCGGTTTATTATAAAGGAATTCGGGTGATTAGGTTACCGCTATTGAGGCCTCGACCATTTGGTACTTTCATTTAATTAAAATTTCAGACATATTTGAACGTTTGTAAATCAATTTTCCTTTACGTAGATCGAGAGTTCTTTTCGTCGTTCTTTCTTTTTGGAGTGTTTGGTTCTAAGCGGAATCTCTACACAAAGTTTAAAAACATAAGTGAAAAGCAATGGTAAAACAAATATATTTATATAAACATTTTGTATGGCATATGTACCTGTATATGCAACAATTTTAATGTAGTGTTATTTATATTGGATCCCACCTCAACTGAACTTAAAATAGAAGAAATACCTGTTTTAGAGGTGACCTACACTATTACTGCAACACAATGTGTCTCGAGCACCTTTGTGGACGATAAATCATCACTTAAATAAATGACGGACTATTCGTCTACGTAAACACTCTGCAAAGACGTTGGTGCGAAAATAGAAATAATAAGCGTTTTCCTACACCATTAACCCTGAGACGGGCATTGTGAAAAACAAGTGAACACACGAAAATTCAATATATAACAAAGCACATATGAAAATAATCTCTTCCAGCGGTCAACCATTAGGTAAGATCATGATCGGTCATTTAGAAAACGCTCGACATCTAGACTCGCTAATGACTTAGGCCTAATTCTTGTTTGCTAGTGTCACGGAATTTGCATACAAAACCTTTGTGATGGTAGTCGCGCGATTGAAGCTTTGTTTGAAAACTCCGTGGCACTAGTAATCCGCGCGGAAACCGTCGTGTCTGGGCATGACCTTAGGCGCGCTATATGCTGCTGTATTGAAACACACTTAAAACATTCACTCAATCGTTAAATATTCGCATAATATTTTTTAACAGTAGTGAAGTTCGCATGCTAAACGATTGTACCGTGTAAAATATGGTCTTGGTCACCAAAATTTAAGCAATATTGAACGCGGATCATCCTACGATGGGTAACCGCCTAAGAATAACGCATTTGTTAGATTACTCTTCTTAAAAAAAAAAAAACTTGGTAAAGTGCAGCTAATTAAATGACTCCTTAAAATTGAACATTAACAAGCGCCTGAATATGCCTCGCATACTATAGCTGCTTTGTTTTAAATCCTCCAGGATTTAGCTGTGAGTGCAATGACGACCTGTTAAGGCGGTATATTACGGCGAGACTATTATGTTTCACCTATGAAGTGGAGACGGAAGAAGGATCTTGTAGCATCACTATAAGCAAGACAAACGAAGTGGATTTAGCTTCAGGGAGAGTTGCCTACATATGACCTAGTTAAGAAAAGGCAGTATTCAGTAAGTTTCAAAAGAGATGCGACTAGTCTATTACTAATTCCAGTAACCAGTGTATCTCTGTGAGAGACAGTATAACAGTAAACCAAATGGAAATTAGGGATGACACTGCAAATCTATTTCACTCAGTATTAAACAATGAAACTTTGTTTACCGAGTCATACAACAAACTCGCACGCATTTCCATTCAGTTTATATGTTGATTTAGGCCAATTTTGCATGCATATTATGTATCTAGACTGGACCTAGAAAGTACGACGAGAGCTCACTCAGAGTCACTTTAAGTTAGCGGCGATTAGCGCCGGTCACGGCCGAAAGTAAGTCGGTTGGCGATTTACCTGGGAGCCGAGAACCACTTTCCCCATATTAAATATTCAGAGCGACCGACGCACATTTTGACCGGACGATCGTGCGGTTGGAACCCTGGTCGAAAGAACGGAAGATACGCACCCAAAAAAACATACTTAATTCCCGTTTTGCCTTACAAGTACTTTATTTGAATTACAAAGCAGCACTTTAACGATATACGCTAAATGACAAGTGTCAGAAAATGTCTACATTACACATGTTCTGGAAGAAAAAAAAAAATATAATAATAAATAAATAAATTGAATGTTGACATCAGCACGATGTAGCCCTTGCTAACTGGTACCGAAAACCACGATAAACAATCTTTCGTCTTGTATTTTTGTCGCTTGCCATACCTTTATGTATGTGGCCACATTGAGGCTAGTTACATAGTTTTGCCACCGGCGGCGCTGAGCGCGATCCGTAGCGCCGGCGACCCCCACGGCAGTTGGTTCCCACCTTTTGGCGAACTAAGGTCGAGTTGGGGCCGCGCCGGCATGTCATACCGCGTGGTCGAAAGCTTGTAATGCTTTTAACGTAAATATAATTTGTGCTTCTTAAAGAAAGTATTTGTCTGCTGTCTTGCTCCTCGTCCTGCCTCACGCAACGTAATAACTCCCCTCTTTTTGAGAAAGGAGGATGTTAATATATATCTAAACAAAATAATTTACTTCAAGCAGTGGCTATTTAGCAACATTACCAAATAGCATATTTTGGTATTGGATGGATATAACTAACCTAACAGTTTGGGATATTTCATCACGGTACAAGGAAATTTTGCATACCAAAGGACTGTTAAGTACATTTTTGAAAATAATTAAAAACCCTCTTATAGCGTAGAGAAAGAGAACGCGCTATAGAAAAAACGCCATATAAAGGTAATATTCCCTACCATATCCGTTCGATATCTAGAACACATATTGTCACACCATAAATTTTCACTTAGTTCTGTATTTTGTCAATGTCTATGCCATGTCCCAGACATCTTTGCATCCAAAACTTCAACTGGGAAGATAATATTCTAAACGACTTCCAGAACAGGAGCCCAGGGAGTTGAAGACACGCTTTAGTATCAGAGCCATATTTTGTGTGATTTGTTAATCGTAATTTCCAAAATAGATGATTAACCCGACTTGGTTCTAAGAGGCAGTTTAATATTAAATGTACAATATGAGTCTAACGAATTATTATACAAAAAAACGCCGCAAACACTACAACAAATATACACTCAAGTCTTCACTATTTGACTGTATTAAATTTTAAGTTCTGATTCTATACTACCGACTATGTATGTATATTTTTCAAAGGGCCTAGTGATCTTGTTGAAAAACGAAAACCGCGAGCCCGGGCGGAAATACTTGGAACGATAAAAACGGCTGTTTTGGTGAAAAAGTGTAAAAATGGCTGAGGGATGAACAGTTTTTCGGAGTACTTTCTCTAGCGTTAAACCCTCTTTTTTGAGAAAAGGATTAACGAGAAAGTTTACGCAGTAAAAGATATATAAAAGAAAAACGTTTTTCGAATAAGCCATACACAACTTTATATATATTTTTTTGCTTTTTCTTAGAAACAAGAATACAAAAATAAGTAGTTCAATTATAATTGTTTATTTTTTATACAGCAGGCTTTACACGTAAAATAAAGGTCATCCAACATCTTGGAAGATATCCGATGATATATATAGAATCTGAAAAGGGGATATTTGAAGAAATAGGCATACTTAAATTGCAATGGGCAGCACATTTCGATAAGACGACGGTCAATGAGGAAGAAAAGTGTTAGAGTCGAGCCCAAGACCTGTTGTCTGATTATTTTCAAGCTGTTCTAACAATATAAAAAGTATAGTGGAAAACGGTTAAATTTGTTAGGCAGAGAATAGAGAAAAATTGACATTTAGGTGACTTCTGACAAATATTGATGATTCATTTAAATTTATATAATTTTAAAATATTTATTAAGAACTTGAAATATGACATGTAAATAAACATGCATAATTTCAATTGTATATTTTAATTAATTATTTTAACGAGTACATGGCGCGTAATTAAAATCAACCAAATTGCATTAAAATTACGAATAAGAGTGCACCATATTCAACGAATGAAACGTTGAACGAAAATTGGCACAAAACACTGAAAGAATACGATAATGATCAAAGTAGGGACAGCGGTCGGAACCGGTTTCTGCATGGAGCAGACGGTTGGTCTGCATCAGGTCGTAGGGTCACGTCAATGACCTCCTTACTGGTGGCTGCGCAGACGACCTTGGACGCCCTTGAATGACCTTCCAGCACCGAGCATGCTGCAACGGAACCGGATGGACCAGCGTTGCAGCACTTGGAGGAAGTATGCTGTCATGGAGGGACGTTGTTAGTCTCGAATACGAAAGTTTTATTTTATGAAATTAAATCACAATATTTGATAATTTGAAGAGAAGACAATATGCTATGTAAAATTAAAGTATAATTGCTTAAAAGTATATACTCTAATTGTATTCGAGTGATTTTATGTTGTAAATTCATACAATTATTATAAATATTTTTCAAAGTGAAACCTATAAATAAATTCAATAAAACAACTGCTTCCAAGCATCGTTTTATTCAAAGATATAAATAAGATTTATAAAAGTACATATAAGTACATTCGTTACGTAAATTATACTCACATACGGCGAGATCCCGAGGGATGTTTGAAAAGAAAAGATAGTAGTTTATACTCTCTTGCGGCATCCGCGTGTCTAAGCTAGGTCCAACCTTATCTATTAACCGACTATAGGATTGAGGGTTGCCGTGTACGTTACCCTTACCTCGTTATTTCTTACAAAGTGGATCTATCGTATTCTGCGACAAATCCATAATTGCAGGCTCTATTCGAAGAACGCATTTTTTATATGATCGCAGTTTACAGTCCATAAAGAACTTCTTGTAAATGACGTATTCATATAATATACGAGTATTAATTAGTTAGGATTAGTCATCTAATATATCATTATATTTATGCATATTGCCGTTCACCATACTGGTGTAAAGCGAACGCCCCGCGTTCAATATTTGGCCTGCTGTTCGAATACCAGTAGGGCGCCTTATGAATAATAATGTAAGCCGCGGTCGAGCAGTTAACTATGTGTGTTACATTGTTATGGCGCAGGACCGCAGAAGATTTATGTTAATTCGCTTTCAGCGGGTTTATTTGCGGCTTCGAGGAACGTTTTGACGTCCAGCAATACATGAATTTTTTGCAGCAAGTATTCGAGGACATGAACTGTAGCGCTTATGTTGAGCTGAAAAGGGTTGCGGAGGACCGATAGGAATGGAGATCGAGATGCAAGATTCTGTTGCTGCAAACCAATCCACCGGATTGATACTACGAAGAAGAATACATGGCTGAATTTATTAGCGAAGATACTTGTCGATGCAAACAAAAACAGTATTGCCAAAAGAATATTTTATCGGTAATACGATTAAATAATATAACTTTAAATATATATTTTAAAAAATGATTCATGTCTCTTGGGTTACAATAAATCATACCATGAAAATATGTCTTAAAGATGAGAGTTTTCACCTCGTCCTATATTAGCATTGCTTGGAGCTCATCCGAGTCCGTTCTATGTATAGTTCCCAACGAATTCTCGTGACGGTGAGAGCTTGGAAGCCGAAAGAAAACGCCGCTGACGCTGATGCTCTCCTGCAGCATCCGAAGAACATGTCCTATGAAGGCCCACCTTCATTTCATAACCGATTTCAAAATGAAAGCCTGCCATCTCCGCTTTCTTATCTAGTCGTTTCGTACAAATTCAAACCCATATACACCCAATATTAGCTGCTATCAAAACCTAATACATTACTACTGCATAGCTGTTTGGTAAGCTGTAAAGATTCGCAGTCATATAAAAGAATGGGAGTAATTCAGGCGCTGTAAAGTCACTTTGTTTTGATAGTGTGAGTATGATTTTAATTCAGCAGTTGGAATCCCATGTCTGATATTTTTCCCGAAGGAGCGAGTAAATTGGCATATTTTTTATTGTGTACATTTGCTAATATGATACTCGTATGCAAAGCATGTATATTTGTATGAAAACGAATGGCTTTGATGAATATTTCATTAATAAACGCATGCGGCCATTTCATCGATCCAGCAATCATAAATTATAACTCCCGGATGACACTAACGGCGCTATAACACACGGAAATGGTTTCACGCGAGCATCCATTACAATTAAATATTCCGTAGAATATTCCGCGATGTTATAACCCGGCAGTCAAATATCTCAAGATTTACAGAGCACTTTAAGATATGTATTTGGTGAATTCGTAATTAAATCGAAGGTGAAACGAGTTATTAATATAATAATTAGCACCCTGATTTATGTGTTGAACTGGTTCGTAAAAGGGCTATAAACATTAAATAACAATGGAAATACTCCAAGCAACTTATAACGTTTCTCTTTACGTTTATTTCTTTCTTCTTTCAATTTGTCAATATTGCCATTTTTAAAGGTTATGTACAAGCTTCTTCAGACACGAAATAAATTATTCAAATTAAAAAATAATAATTACACATTAAAAAATTAAGACATTTAGTTTACTATTATATAATGCAGAAAACACGTGTTTCACGGAAAAATAGAATGGAAGAAAAAATAAATATTGATTAAAATTAAATGATATATCAACATTCGTATTGTTAGAAATAGCGATTTATGGAAGAGATTGTATTATAATATACATTAATAATTTCAAGTACGAACCAAGCATCATTATATATCTGCTCCCTATCTGAAGCATATGGTAGCTCACATAAAGTTCTATCGCCGCATCACATGTCAACTTTGCCTCGCCAGAACTATGTCAATTATTCGTATATTGTATGATTCGTTCTCAACGTCCTTTCAGGGACTAAAAATGCAGATATAGTTATGCTCTACTGTGGCATCCGTAGAACTTGTCCCAGGAAGATTCACCTTCGTCTCTTAACCGATTGTAGGATGAAAAGCTGGCATCTAGAACTAACTATGTCTCTCGACCGACAGACAGTAGGCTGACATGTACGTTCCCTTATCATGTTATTTCCTCAGTAATCCGAATTAAGAAAACCAATACCCGACGACAAACATGAATCTAAGCTGTGATTTCATCACCCCCTCGATTGCAGTCTTACTGGATAGTAAAAAATACGACATTAAAAACGAATACATAAAAAATTTAAGGATTACAAAATTAGATTAATTTACTGCGGTTTTAGTGTCCCCATATACACCAAAATCTGGAGCTTCTTTATCCAACGTAATACTTCGACATAATCAGGATTACAGACTCTAATGCAAGTTCAGCACTAAGCGCAAAATCGTTCGAAGTAAATTTAGGACAAGAGTGTAGAGCACCGCATCTTCACACAGCTTCGACAAACCACAAGGAACTACTTTGGCTAATTTCAAGAGGAACTTTAAGAAGTTGAGTGCTAGGATAAGAAGAGTCGTTGCCAAGTCTTTTAGGCGAGTTTTCTCATCTCGGCTCTTGGCCCGAGCTCTGATTCAAATATCGCGTCTCATTAATCTCTTGGACGGACGGTCTCTTTTACCGCAGCATCACGATGATTTTTCATATCGCATGCACGCCGCGCCGCTCCCGATTGCTGGGAACTGAACAATGGGTCGGTTAAAATTGAAAGAGAACATAATATAGACCCCTTTACTTCCGTACAATTTTGCAGAATATGGAAAAAAAATGCAAACAAAAATTGATAAATGACCACAAAAAAACGCATGAAATGCGTTAAAAACTTTTTAACCATAATTGCAATTAATTCTTGCAGAGATTGCACTGTGCAAGAAATGAGCTTCCTTCTGTCGATTTTTTTAGTTTCAAAAAAAGTAAATTGTAATAATTACTATTTATATATTTATAATAAGTACCAAACTCACATACAAATATTTCAAATTTTAAAAATAAATAGTGACTGTTTTCTTTTCTTAATTAGTATACTTCTAATTTTCGTGGAAAGTTTTTGTGAATATAAATATTATATCATTTTAATGTGTAATTTATTGCATTATGAAAAGATATTGAAAAGATCTTTCTCGCATTCCTTCGGAAATGTGTAATAATTCGATAAATATTCATAAAATATCATAAAATATGGGTAAGTTATAGTCTGAAAGTTGATGGACTATAAATAGATGACTTAAAAAATGTTGCGAACAATATTTAGTGTTCAGAAGTGATGATGTTTCGCTACCAAAGTTGTGTTCTGCAATAAAAATAAATAATAACAATCGCTCGGTCTACATTCGCTAATGGATTCACCGCGGATATGGGGCATAAATCTGAGCAGGATAGGAAGCTTCCCACAGGTAAATAATGCCCAATGTAGGGTATCCACCTTGCTAGGACTTAATTTGAGTATAAATACAACGATATATGTACATTGAAAAGTTGGAAAAAAAATTTAATGAACAGAAGTCGGTAAAAAAAATTTTTTTCAAGAAAATACCGATAAAAGATAATGGAGAAATTTTATCTGTGGATTATATGACGCCTATCATTTTAATTATACTTAAATGGTAGGTCGAGTAGCAATTTTCGAGTCTACAATGGCTACCCAACGTAGCCGAAACATGTCGTCCCCAAATAAATAATGCGTAGTCATTTCGGGAAACGTTTCTCAACATTTTAGGTGACTCGAAGGCTGAGGCTTCCTCACTTTAATCCTTTCGTTACCCTAAGAAATATTTCAATACGGGTATTAAGTTGGTTACCTTAAGCCATGAAATGACTCTTCATACGGGTGTGAATATGCTATGAATCAGTATATTATGTAATAATCATAATAAATTCATACAAAGCTAGTTTCGACTTGAACAACCTTGAAATACACTACTTTTAACTAAAAAAAAAGGTAGAATCTATGAAAATCCCATCGTATTTTGGTTGCACTAGCCTAGTAGACGTATGTAGCCAGCTCCGCGTAGTACACAATCAGAATCAGGTGATTTATTCACGTGCAGGTACGCGGTGAGGCGATTGTCGGAGCTTTTGGGCATTCGGAAGCTCTGCCTGGAGGTGTATTGCCCGGGAGCTTATTCGGAAGGTTGTCATATTTATTACGCGCCCGCTCCGGTAATAAAACCAGGGAAATAAAATCAGACGGTTTATTGCGTAATATTTCAGTTTATATTGGGTCTGCGCGCACGCAAAACTCTACAAAAAATGTTTAAAAAAAATCGCAAATATGACGGGCATTATATAATGTATTCACGCACGTATAACAGATTATACAATATTCATATATTGTATAAAATACACAATGTTTGTAATAAATCATATGCCAGAGTCTTTGCCCAAATTTCGACTTTAGAAGACAAACAGTATGTGAATATAGGCGATATATTGCAATATTTGCTCTGCAAAGTTATGTACGTATATTATATATATATATATATATATTTATACAGAAATCTATGCAGTTCACGTAGAAAGATCGATGGCCAAAAGGTTAAAGCCTACACGTAATCCTTAAATACATTTCGTTTAAATTATGTTGCGTAAAAGTGATTATCAAAGTTAAAGTTAAAAATATAAGCATGTCATCATTATATATTTCATCAATATTGTTTTTAGAGCCAAATTTTTGATTCCCAACACGGGAACTAATAAGATGAGATGTACGAAGGTTTTACTTTATAGAATGACGAGTTGAAGGAGCAGACAGGGCAACCTTACATCCTACAATCGGTCAAAAGACGAAGGTGCAACTGTTTGCGATATTTTCTCCGAATCCCACTGGAGGGCAAAAACTATAGCTGCCTTTTCATTAATCCACCCATTCTTTGTATTCTTGACAGACGTGAGGAGCTAAACATTTAATGTAAATCTGATATAAAACGAGGGTGAGGAAAAATGATACGACTAAATACTTAAACTAGGGAGCGGATAGAATAATCAAATCACAGAAAATAAAGAAGATAAAACGTTTCGTAAGCAGATTTAAAAAATCCATAGAATAACAGTATTCTTTAAGACGTTTATTGTTATATATTAATTATTAACATCTGGCTTCATTTTACAGATTACTCATTACATTACTTGCAAATATGTAATAAAGGTGTATTACTATTAATAAACTAACGTGACGCAAAGCTTGATTATAAAACGACCTGTAAGTCAAACAAAATACGTCAGGTTAATAATTATGCAGGTGAAAAAAATACTAGTTCTAAGAAGTGTTTTTAAAGATTGCCTTGTACAGGTGACATCATTCCAAGCATTAATTATCTACTCATGTAGAATTGAATAAATACATTATTTAATACTCTTATGTAATGTATTAATAGTAATCAACAGATCAAAAGTATTCAGTTCAGAGGTGTTAACTAATTTAACGAAATTATACCATCAGAAGGAGGAGTCCTTTGAAAACCTCATTTATTTAAATCTCTTTATATAATTTCATTCAATATAAATATATATATAATATTATTATCAATTATTACAGCGACGAAACGTGTGTGTTTAGTATTGCTGAATAAAAAAATCGGTTTTTGGCATAGTGATTATAAATTTTAATAATGAAAAAATATTATCAAATTATTGATATAAAAATTGCGAATACCATACACGGATATGGTCAGTATCACGAGGGTTTTTGACAGATTCAGACCAAAGACATTAACGAAGTAATTAAGTATGGGAGGTTTCGTACTGGAGCTATGAGAAGTCATATTGAAAGAAGTCGAAAGAAGAGCAAAATAGAGGGTCAGAAAAGTGTTGCATGAAAACTAATCTTGATATAAGGAATATTGAGGAGGTGTTAGAAAATGCCAATTAGAGATATATTTACCGACGTTAAGGGGTAAATTGGACCAATCATATAACTAGATTTTTTTATAAGATGATGTATTTAATTACATTTAACGTTTTACTCACACATACGAGTATATGTAGGCAAATTTAATACCATTCACTACATGCTAAGACATACTTATTGCACACAGATGTTTTACTAAGTTAATCTAAACATTTATGACTTCATAAATATTGTGAAGTCATCGCTGTGTCAACATTCTCTTATATGTACAAAAACGATGTTATGGTAATTATAAATGAACGATTCACCTAAATGATTATTAACGAATTTGCAATATGTAATTATTTTTAGCGTTGACATTGATCCATTTGAAATATCCCTAGCGTCATCCATTCTGTAATACCTCTGCCATTCGGTACTAAATATATAGTGACCGTTTAAGAGTGACTGGAAAAGATACATTGTATTTGGAATCGCGCTCTCACTTTGGTGTCTCTAATTAACAGTTTATCAATGTAATCGACGGTAAAACAAAGTAAAATAACATTATTAATTCAAATAAAAATACTTGTTTTCGTAGTCGTTGCATAATTTCACAATCACCAATATAATGTTCTTACATGTTTGTCATTTCTACACAGAACTATTTTACTACATAAATGATCATAAGACAACAGAATACCTGGCAAATAATACTACCAAGAACTTGTCGTTGGTCAAATTTATAACAGCCAAGTCGTTTCCACAGTTAAAAATAAAATCATAAACATATCCATCGGCTAGGATTATATTTCGAACAAAACCAAGTAATCCTTATTTATTTCTCTCTATTAAATTGTTTCTACTAATGATTGTATAGTGCGAGTGTGTACATACTCGTACCATGTATATTGTACGTACAAGTAAATTAACATTACCTTATCAAGCAATCACTATCCGGAGTATCAATCATCAAGTCTCTCTTACCTGTAATGAAAGAAAAAGTACAAATTAGTTAAAGGTATTTTGGAATAATTCGTTAATTTCATATTTTTAGACGTTATTTTGTAACATTATAAAAATGTACATTTCATAATGATTGTAACTCCAAAACATATTATTTTATCACTCATTAAAAGAAAACTAAGGTTAAACATAATTTGAAGAATGTTTTCTTCTAAAAAAAGCTATTTTCTTCGTTCCATAATAATTACACATGGTATATTCGATATTCGTAATCGTGACACTTATGATCGCATCGTGACACTAATTATTACATAGAAATATTCTTTCAGTCTCTTTTACTTTTTATGATGTTTAATATCTAGAGCAGTGATTCCTAATCGGCTAGGAAAATTAGTGTCAAAAGACGGAATAATGGGTTAAGGCGAGGTTTTACATTTTTTATTTGCGCTTAAAATTTTAAGAGTGATAATTGGAGGTAAAGACCATTTTAATTCTCACTAAGGTTAAGTAAACGTAAGTGGTTATTATTTTCAAAAAATGATTCAAAATGGGAATATTATAGCAATAAAATAGGGAGCATCGAGTCTAGAAAAAAAAATGCAGTTATTATATTCTTGCTTTCAACACTACAGTAGCTAGTTTATAATATATGTATCATATTATCAAATATTATACAACATTTAAATAAAAATAAAAAGGGGGTTTTTGAATTGACAGGTGTCCTGGTTGATATGTTTCATCTAAATAATTAAGAGGTCACCTCACTTTATACGTAACTGCTCTTCAGTCGAATCTTTTTTCCGAGTACAATCTCCTCACGCTGCTAACTTTGATAATCAAAGTTGAGTTGCTTATTGAGTAAAGGGCCGACATTAGGCTAAGTTTTCCTAGCTAAACCCGCATCACGCTGGTAGACATTAAGTAAGGCCCCTTGACGATTTATCAAGAAAGATAAATCAGTTTTCAACTGATAAGGCCTGTCTGAATCCATGCATAGACTAAGTTGAATACACAAAATATTGGAACTACAATTAATAAACTGAATGAATATGATAACAGCAACCATTTAAAAAGAGAATTTAATACTAAAATAATTATTTTAATGCAATGGGTTATTCATTTTATTTTTTGGCACGTCAGCAAATATAGAAAAATCGTAAAATAAAAATTCAAGAAAATATTTAGAAAATAGCTCGACGCTGCTCCTCTTTCTACAAGTATTGGCTAAGTACAGGTATCTGTTAATTTGCAACTATATTTTGTCGTTTACAACAGACAACACCTATAAATATTGAATTGTATGTTTTAACATATTATTATAATTTTGATCAAAAATCCCCTTATCACCCGTATTAATTTTACTGTAATCAAAATCATCTTATTAACTTGTCCGCTTTAACCTGCAAGTCTATGTTTATCGAAGGGTAAAAACTAAGTATGGAGAACAGGTAAGTGGAACCTGTTTCATATCGTCAAGCACCGATACCCTGGACTGTCCGTCAGCTGACCCACGCTATGACGTCACACTAGCCGCCCTCGCCTCTCCAATTTCCCATCTCCATCACTCTTCCTTCCGCCTACTTCCTACCGAGATGTGAGAACTGAGATAAAGCCACGTTCGCCGGCATACTTAGCAGAGATAAAGTATAGTTTTCACTTAGTGTATGTAGTATATACATTGTAAACACTTAGTAACGTTCCTAAATAGCTTTCGTAAGACCTCAACAGATTAGTGAGTTATAAAATGTATATTAAATGTATATTTTTTTTTGTATAATTAAAATATCATTAATGAAACTTTTGCATTTTAGCATTCACTTTGATATCCATTTAAAAATATAAAATAGATAAATACTTTCGATGTACCTGTGTTAACGTGGATCACTGAGCACAGATTTATTAACTTGCTCCAATAAGGAACAACACACAATATAAAACAAAACATTAGTATGGCACAACCTTTTTTGCAGATTTTATTATAAAAAATAACTTTCGTTTAAATCAGCACGTGCCAAAAATTTGCGGATTGCAAATAAAAAATATCACGTGTATATAATAATATACCGGATTCTATCACCTGACATCCGATTAAAAGATAAGGGCAGCGACCTCAGGAGGAAGGTCATTTGATAAATTTATGAATCATTTGGAAACATAAAAAAAATATTACTACAATACAAAGTAAGAACGTAGATGTAATAGTTTTTGAAGTGCATCTCTATATTCATATTTTATATAATGATAACATTAAATCAATTTATGCAATCGCTAAGTACTCGACACTAATTAACTTTATGAGCATGCGATAATAATCAATTCAATTGCAAGTGCATTAAGAAATTATTTAAAATTTCTTAAAGAAAAAAATGTTTTTTTTTGTAATTTATTTAAGTTCAATGTGATGGAAGTAATGACTAGATTCATTGATAGGCAGTGGGAAGAGAAGGCGAAAAGAGTAGAGTCAATACACCCATAAAGAACAGGAAATTGGAGTACTTGGGCACAATAATAAACAACGACAGTCAAAGACTTCTCAGTTAATAAATAATACACTGCCATAATAAGCAAATGTGCATCACCTGCACTTTCTAAATTACTTATGAATAGAACGTGCCTTTAAAAGAATATTATGGGAAACTGCAGATACGCCAAATATTGTAATCATAAAAACCGGAAATAAATGATGAATGCGCAAAAAAAAAATGCAAAACTATTATGAATTAATGTTCGTAGAAAGCCGTAACTTTGTTGTTTGTCATATTTAAAAAATGGAATAGTAAACTTCGTAAAAACCTATTATTTTTAATACTGACAAAGTTTGTCGTGAAAAAGGTGTGATGTCACTGAAATCGGTGGACCAATAGATAATTTAAGCTCAGTGGTTTTTACAAAGTTTTTATATTCATTATTTTGTGTTATCTATAATATATGTTTGCTTTCGTATATATCCCAACAAATTCAGTTACTACTATTATCCTTGCTTCGTCCCAAGTCATCCGAGTACCCTTGTGCTTTTGAGATTGATTACCATTACAATGTCATTCTTTTCCCTTCGATTAATTCAGCGACAATATTTTCAGTTCAGTCATCTCATGTAATTTAAATACATACGTGCTTAGCCAAAGAACGAGAAGTGTGACCAAAATATGCATTTTAGCTAGTAATAAGTAGAATAAAATTTACCAAACAAAAAACATACATTTGGGGTATGTGAAACATAAAAAAAATCTCGCTACAGAAAAGCTATTCTGAATAATCACTGCGGCAGTAATTTCATAAGTGGCCGTAAAAAGCCACCGCTGCACCGCGAAGAGAGCCAAGTTTCGCAAAAATACTGTTAAAAAAAAACGTTTTAAACGCCAGCCAGTCAGCCAGTCAGCCAGGCCGGTCATCGCGGTAAATTGATTAAGCTCGTCTCTACGGCTGGTAGCAACGAATAACGGCTAAAAGCATGAAGCAAGAAATAAGAAAAAAAACGTGACAAGGTCGTCGGTTGCTAGTTCAAGATCGCGCGGACGAGACTTGGGAATACTAGGAATCTGTGACGCTTATATTTCTAAGAAGGCTTCTGTTATATGTATGTGGGTGTTAATGCGCATACTAGACATACGAATACAGTTAATGATTAACTATAAAAAATAACATAAGCTGTAAAAAACGGTATTTATATATATAGCGTTTTACAAAATTCCTCTTACGTTGTTGTGGGGAGTTTTCGGTCTAGAAAAATTGAACGACTCTGCTCTAAAAACATCATGAGCTTCGGACTTCTAATCATACCATGTAATATATTCCGTCCTTCGACGAATTATCCCTGAGAACGTTATTTATATTGCTAGTATTTCCTTTGAGATAATTTCATTTTGAAAAAAAGATGATGATCGTGTATATACATGAATCATGTTTAGCAACTGGTAATCACAAAGACTGCAGTTCCGAACTTACTGAGTTTTGTTTTCAAATTATAGTAGCTCAACCTTATCCATGTTAAGACAGAGTAAATATATTTTTGTTTAGAAATTACTTATGGATTGCTTTTAGGTAATGGAAGCATCTTCTCTGAAAAGTCACAACCATAGCATTCTTAAGTCAATAATGCCATATATAAATATACCTTAGGCTTTTAGAGAATGACTATTGCAAACATCTATCCGAATGAGTATAATAACATGTGTACGTTTATATCATTAAAAATAGTATCATAGAAATCAATAATCAAACAAAATAACATATTGATGTAGAGACAAAACCGTATATTAAGTGAGTGAATATGAAAGACGAAGCTAAGCATCTTGCCAAGATTAGCAAAAAATAACCTTTTTTAACATCCGTCTGCTTTACTGCTAATCGCGGTTAATTGATGAAGCACTCCGGCGAATAACGGTCGAAAATCTCAACTGAAGAAGCAGAAGAAAAAAGCTGAGTAGCAGCAAGGTCGGCTGCCATGGCTAGGTCAAGGATCGCGTGGGCGAGTGAGTCGTTAGGGGATTAGGAAATAGCACGGAAACCACAACTGAAGAATCGGAGTGCCTACATTTGTAAGGGCGGCCGCTCTTGAGGGAAATAACTACTCCATTGTTAAGTAAACGAGAAATATACTACAAACTTTGGTGTAATATAAATAATTGTTTACTGGCGAGCTGGCGGTATACTCCTACAAAGTTACACATTTTGTAACATTGATTACATGATAATTAAAGTATAATTGATATAATGATTGGTTATTGTTGTGCGTCATGTCTTGAGTAATTATAAATAGCAATTAATTAATCACATATAAATAAGGTTAATTAACCAAATACATTTATTTGTGCATCAATTGAATGGTATTATCGAATGATGATTAACAACGTTTTTATCAAATTTTAATGGTTTGGTTAAACTTATTGAAAATATATTTTTTAATTGCTTTGAAATAGTTCCTGAAATAGAAAGGAATTTAGTATTTATTAGTTATATTTTTTACAAACATTCATCAACATCTCCACCTTCAAACCCCTAACTGATGCATACGGTCGTCACAAATTGCCGCCATAAACTTCGGTCAAATAATATGGTTCTCGCCTTATTCCATGTCAGCTCGCCTTCTGGAGCAACGCCGCGTATAAGTTTGGCTTTCCAAGACACTGAATGCTCAGTTAAAAGACTGTAGTATGTAAGGCTACTTTTTTCGCTTTCACACGTCATCATCATTCCTCACAAAGTTAACTAATTTTCCCCTGAGTATTTTACAGCATAAGTCGGCATTGGCTTTTGATGAGATGCCTAGATTCACGCCTGTATGGAATAAGGATAGGGACAATACAGGTGCTGTATAGTTGACACAACATGTTTTGGTCCATATATTGCACACCGAATTAGAAGACTTTATTTCGACATATATTAACTTTATATATTAACTATATTATTTGATTAACATGTTGTTAATCAAAAAAATTTTGGACCGAATGTTGGCCGGAATAAGCTAACACCCAGCTAACCTCATCAGGTCAAGCTGGTTAGGGCACTCTATTGTCCTGGAAGTAGTAAATGCCCTCCTAAGGCGGATGAACCTTTATGGTCAACGGCATTAGGATGTGGAAATAAAGGGGAAAATACCACATTAAAGGTCTTAAAGACATCCCACGTATCAGCAAAAAAATGATTGCATCTCAAGAAAATTTTTCCGGAGATAAAATAGTCCCCCAATCGGATCTCCGGGTGGGGACTGCTCGAGACAAAACAACCAAGACAAATAAGAAAAACCTTCAGCCAACAAGATATGTCACCTGGAATGTTCCAACAATACTGCAGAACGGTGCCCTAGACGGGAGTATTTGCAGCAAGTATTCGAGGACATGAACTGTAGCGCTTATGCTGAGCTGAAAAGGGTTGCGGAGGACCGAGAGGAATGGAGATCGAGATGCAAGATTCTGTTGCTGCAAACTAATCCTCCGGATTGATACTACGAAGAAGAATAAAAAAAAAATATATGGCACGAGAAAAGCATCTTCAAAATTACATTTTTTTGTGAATACCAATAAACGATGGACAATTACAGTAGAAATAGCAGATCCGGAACTATAATTAACTAACGACCCACAGCAATGAGGTCACGACAAAGAAGAACAACAAGTAAAATAACTTATCGTATGCAGCATATATGCGATCGAAAAATATCATTTTATATATTTAATAACGAAAAAAAAATATTTGTGTTATCCGCGTTTGAATTCGAAAATTTCCATTTAATAATCGCTGACACATTGATCGATGGACTCGCTGTGTGTTCACAACATATGAAATCGCCGCTCGCGATCTACAAACAACAGGCAATCATCATATAATATATCGCTGAGTGCGGAATTGTGCATTTTCACAAATATCGAATGCATCCGAGTGCAGTGCATTGTTAACGGTGAGTATGGAGGGCAATAAAAACCGGCCAACAATTGAAAACGAAATGCATCATAATAATGTCCCGGGGCCGGCCGTAAAGCAAACTGGACATTCCGGCTGCGATTTATTTGAAACGAAAAAAGAACTACCGCGTAATAAACACTCAATAAACAATAGTGCATGTGGATGCCATTGTTTCACGAAAGAGTATTAAATGAAATGGTGTATAGTACTCGGTTCCGCCGCATTTCGTACCCAGACAATTCGTTCAACGACTAATCAGTAATGACGTGGGGCGCACTGCACTTCTGGTGACATTTCTGGTGTACGGGACAATTGGTGCACTGGATGTTTCGCTAATCTAAACTTAGTTATTTCATTAACGAGACCTATAGATCTCTAGATTCTACGATCACTAGACAAATCATTAAGTTGGATTAGGTTAGCGAGGCAGCCAGTGCACTAGTTGTCCCGTACGACGAATGTCCCGTGCGCCCCACGTCGTTACCGTTTAGAACGAATTGTCTGGAGACAATAGGTCGTGACACCATAGTATTCGTAATATAGAAAATAATGATTATTACTAGCCAATAAGGAGTTGAGGCACACATCATACCTACTTATACGCCCTGTAAGTACTAAGAGCGTATTTTGATATTGATCGAAACACTGACGGGAGCGGGAGTGACGAGAGAAATAGGTGAGATTAGAATAATATGAAAATTTAACGAATTTTCTGACGCGTAGCACAACGCGCGCCGGAAAACGAAAGTTATGACAAATTTAAAAGGGTCGATTTTATGCCTTTGCAACCTTAATTTTTCAAGACTTATAATAAATAATACATGATAAAATTTCATATAAGGCAGTTGATAAATTATTTCGATTTTTTCGATCGATATTTCTTGGTGGAATTCCATAATATCAGATATAAAATAAAAGATTCTTTAGAATTTATTCCACGTTTATTTTTTTTGACGACATGTTTCAGCCAGGTCAGATGGCCATTTTCAAGTCTTGTCAAGACTTGAAAATGGCCATCCGACCTGGCTGAAACATGCCGTCAAAAAAAATATACGTGGAATAAATTCTAAAGAATCTTTTATTTTATATCCGAGTTGATAAATGATATTGAAGAGGTTGAAAAGAGTAATAAATTTAATAATACGAAGGCAAAAGTATTCAGCTAGTATATTTTAAATTTCTTCATTGTTTTTGTTTATACAATTTTTTAAATAATAAATTAAGTGTACCTAAAATTTATAGAAAACTAAGTAATATTTGTATACTAGGCTTTGTGACATAGCTTTTTAATTAACGGTAAAAACTATATATTAACAAAATAACACGACTATGATATTACGCAATCTGAAAGAAAATTGTTGTGAACAACAATACATCAAAATATTACTTAATAAATAAATAACTAGTGTAGTTGTAAAGAATAATATTGCTTTAGTTGTAAACGGATTTATATACTCGTACAAACCACAATTTCTTAAGCAAAAAATGTAAGAGTTGTAATAAAACACGTTTCTTGTAAGATTAGTATTATGTGAAAAATATTAATAAATGTAAAACTAATCCGATTCTTCACGATTCAATTTTTTATTTACTTATTTCCACTTTCTTAAAGATTTTAATGATGTTGTTGTATATCATGAAATTGTAGAAAAAACAACTTTAAAAAAATTACGTTAAAATGGTAGTAGATGGATTATAAGCAGGTTGAAAAAAAAACTGAGACAAATCAATTCGATGAACAATTATTTGCCTGGGTGTATTAGAGCATTCACTTTATGAGTACTTGATAGACTCTATTGGGTGGTAAGAGCCGTGAGGTTGAAGTCTATAAATAACCTTTTTTTACTCTGGTAATTTTGTGCCCGAGAAATTAATTGAATCTGCGATTCTGAAATGATAGATGGATTGAACACAACGCTAAGCAATGGAGAAGCACATTGCATTGAATAATTTCTACTCTGGTAAAATACGGATGAAAGGTTCAGTTGTCAAAGTTGTTCACGAGTTGTTTATTTCAGATCTATATATCCTTTTTCAGATCTTTACTCTTGCAATGATATTATTCATCTTAGTAGTTCTAAAAAAGTTTTTATTCTTAACGAAAATATTTTTTCATTAAATATACGTTTAAAACAAATGGCTAACTTCATGTAATCCCCCTTTATCAGAGATTTCTCTATCAATGTTTTTCGATTAACCATATGTTATAATATTTCTTATTATACGAGAATATCATCGTTGCTTAGAAAGTAAATAACAAAATATTCCGGGAGCGGCAAAAAAGCTGACGGTTTTCGTCGTCGTTTTGATTTATATCCGCCAGCTTTTTTTGCCGCTCCCAGTATATCTTTCACTATCAAATAAGGATTAAATTTAAGATAATTAGTTTTGCATTGCAGACACGTCGGTCTATTTCAAACATATTTATTTCAAAGGATGGTCAAATAATATTTCATATTTTTGGGAACAGGATGGGCGATGTACGTTGATACAAAGAGAACGCTGTTGAGATGAACATGTTATAAAAAGTGCCAACTCAAGCACCGTCATTTCTTCGATGTGGCGTTCATAACTCAAGAAAAAATGTAAGACCCTGCCCAGGATATGGGAACAGACAAAATACCCTTTTCTGTAACAAAAAAGAAAACGAAGCAGTTTCACCCTTCAGGGGAGCTATTTTGACGCCACTTGAAAAGGCAATGGAATTTACGTCAAAAATATCGCACCTCCGGGAGAATGCTCACAACACTTGAAAAATGAGATTTTTGTCCAAACTTAAACACGAAATATTATATACATAAATAAATTTATAACACGAAAGTTAAGAGTGTGTTATGCAAAAAAGCTACAAAGTTTACATGGAATGCTTTCAGGTATAGACAATTTAATGAACATCTAAATCTAGATATTTAAGATACAAAACAAAAAAACGTAAAATATAAAATATGTAGCTTAATTAAATTCTAAAAAGTAAACTAATTCATATCCACCTTTTCACTCTCTCTTTGCTTTATATAGAGCCAACAATCACTTTACTAACTGACTTGAAAATGGCCATTCGACCTGGCTAAAACATGTCGTCAAAAAGTATATTGTGGAATACATTCTAAAAATTATTTTATTTATATCTGATACATTAGTATACCCCTACATTTGAAATGAAGATTAAAAAAAAACTATTGATATATCTCAGGGTAATCTCCAGTTTCTCGCTATCTTTTATGCAACATTCTTATACGAGTATATCGGATGCTGGAAAGTATTATAATTCATCATGTGCTCTATTAAGCAATCTTTCAGAACACCCTCTTTTCACGTAATACAGAACCGTCTTCTTAATCTTCTCTATAAAATCGTCGACGTCTCAAGATTTGTTTTACAATTTCGCGCATATAATTTCAAAATAAAACAAAATAAATTAAAAACCAGCAGATTTTTGTCGATGTCGACGATATGATAAGTTATATCGTGAGTACCGGCCATTCATAGTGTTTCCCATAAAAAATTGACGAATACGTGAATGTTGGGTCTATTGCTTTCGCGGACTAACAGCACGCAGCGCTTAGCCATATTAAAAATGGAAAGCATCATAAAATCCACATATGAGATTTCTCCATCACTGTCTGTTAATATTCACCTGTATGAGTTTACATAAAAAAAAAATATAAACGCTGATAAACCATTCCATATTGATAGTAAGGATAAGTAACGTGTAATTCTCGTAGAATCACTCCTTTCCCATTTTCTTTTCGACATCATTGCATTTTTTTAATCAATTGAATGTTCGGCATGCTTTTACAATACAAAATTTTAATAATGCCCGTTGAGAAGTGCGATATGTGAGGCGGTATGGCCCGCTGATGGGCGGAACGTGGGCGGCCGTAAAGGTCACCCCGCCCCAGAGCCTCATCCCGCTGTCTCCCGTCCGTAGGCGGCGCACTCAAGTGAGTTGTACCTGATTCGAGAGCACTATCGACATTATCCTGAAAGCTTTTAAAATCACGCCGCGAAGGTTTTTTGTGAGATGCATTTATATTTATAGCGAGAGCACTGGCAGGGCAACACGACTCGAAACTAGAGAGACATGCAGCACTTTGAAATGGAAATTAATGTTGATTTTTTTTAGATCTGGATGTTTGCAGCGTGTTGGTAACACTATCGAAATATGTTTTTAAATATTGCACTCCGCTCAAGTGTTTTTTTTTATTATTATCGATGCATAAATAAATGAACGAATTCAAGAAACAAGGTGAATAATACAAGTTTAGTCATCTCATTTAGTCGGAACGCGAGAACATAAAATAATTTATAAACATAAAGTGTCAGTCGGTTAATAATTCTTGTTGTTGAGTCAGTAATATGCAATTCTGATTAATATAATGTGGATGAATTGATTTAGGAAACCAATACAATTAAAATAACATATGCTCTATTCAGGGATGTCTGAAATTTTAATATTGAATTTAGATTTTTCATTTGTGTCGAGTCACAAACTTAGGACCAAATGGTTTACGTCCCTGGAGCGTAAGGCTAAACATCTGAACTTCTTAAAAATGTTGATTCGTAAGCACCAAAATAAGCTTTATACCACAAGCTGCTTTCTCTTCAAGCATCAAAACTTTTATCTTAGAGCGTCGGGAACATGCATAGTATATACTTGGCGCAGAGAAAGCAAGGATAATGACACCTAACAAAAAAATGTGACGGTAATTTGTAGTAATCAAAATCTAAACCAGGGGTCGTCAACCTTTTTATGCCTAACTCCCACTTTTGCCTATTTTTCATGGTAAAATTTCCCTACCGCCCACCAACCTCGCTATATTTCAATTCAGCATATGTGTGGAATTTTTTTTAGAAGGAATGCAGGAGATTTGAAAATCTACAAAAATCGCCCACCGCCCATTACGGAAGCCCGTATCGGTATAGGAGGTACGGACCAGGTTGACCACCCGTGATCTAAACCTTAAGAACGCAAACGTAAGATGAGATATATAATTTTAACATGGACTTATCTGCCATTTTAGTCAGCTTTTCTGATTCATAATAGATACATACGTGTACTTCGCCTAAAAGTGTGTAAATTATAAATACAAATTTTACAAAATGTAAGTTAATTTGAAATGAAAAACGTAATTAGAACAATAAAAATTATGCAATTTCATAAAGAATTGTTAATAAATAATTTTAACGATATATTATTTAAATTATGCAGAAAAAATACGTTATTTGACTTAATATATAAGATAAATACAATACATAGTTCATATCATATTCGTATACTATACATTTTCAAGTGATAAGTTTGACATTGACATTAAGCCTTAGTAAGTCACGTCGTTAAAAACACTTCAAAAGGGTCTCGAAGTCGCACTGAAACAAGAATTTTACGTAAAACCAGACAGTACAAAAAAGTGTTATTTTTAACATTAAAATATATTTCAAGATTTTTCAATTTTAAAAACGTATCGTGATGCAATATTGATATTCAGCGCTTGTAAAATCAGTCATCTGCGTGATATTCTTTCTCTTGTCGGTGTATTTACAGTTTGTTACACGGAACATTATTTGCATCTGCCAAGTCAAACATTCCAATGTCAAATGTAACTTTGAAGGAATTCAAATGGGAGATGTAAAGCGAGAGAGAGAGAGAGACTCTTGACAATATGCGTCTTCTGTATAAATAAAATGTCGTTTTATTATCTTCACACGACGGTCGTATTTCCATCGGTTTGCGGTCGACACTTTCATCAGCGACATTTATCTTCAGGCCACTTGGAACACAATCACAAAACCGAACAATCATTTACGCAACTGGTTTATGAAGTCAGCTGATCACTAGTCACATAATTATGACTTATGAGTCTAATTAAATGTCTATGTTTCCTGTTAATTACGAGTATATTCTCATCATTCATCTTTGAGATACATTTCAAATGTTAAATAAATACGTTATATGTTATTTAAATACGGATCACCCAAAGCACTGTTTAATTCATATACTAAAAGAACGCTGTTTTGGTTTCAATGAGAGCTTCTTTAGTTTTTCAGTCTCTTTCAACTATGTTTATAAGCGCGTTCAACGTGATGCATATAATGCATGATTAAATATAATCCATTTCAAGGGTTCTATAGAATATATATCTTAGTGTTTTAGGGAATTTCATGTAATATTAACCAATAAAATAATGTATCTTAAGTAAAAGATAACTCTGTCTGTAAACTTAATATATATACTCAATTTATAATTTTATGGACATGTATCTCAAGTTTAAATAAAGATTTATAAAAACAAAACAAACGTGATGCATATTAAAACAAAGTATTTATCAATTTTATTTTGTATGTTTTTATTCACAATCCAACTACAATTAGTAAATGAAAAATATCGATATGGCCCAATAATCCGATCAATAAACTCGTGTAATCTCTCCAACCCAAACACAAACACAACACACATTTCCCGCATGCAGCGTACAGCCTGAGCCCACCGGTTTTGACCGGTTATGCTTTCGTGAATACACAATTTCATTAGAAAAAAAAATAGGCCAGATTCCTGTTTGATCACTAAAATTAAGCATCGTTAAGCACGAACCAAAATTTGAATAGATCACCGTCTATTGATAATTACATGTCTTTGGTTGGGTTAAGCCATCCATGACGGTGAAATGGTACAGGCTTTGGGATTGTCAAGCTAATAAAACGATCTCTTTAAACATTATGTTTAACAAACACCCATATATGCTTAGCAACTCTTATCTGATGTAACAGCGATGCCGTCGAAAACAATATATGTTTTCAGGTGGAATTACGGTTGTAGAGAAGTCTCGGGTAAAACCCTTATCACGCTCATGCCATCGAGACACAACTTCTTACCCGAAACGCTCACGAACCACAAAGCTTAAGCTCCTCCATAAACAATTAGTATAAATTACAATAAATACAGACCAGTCTGGAGATTGACGTTAGGTCCCATGCTGATCGCGCCTTGCCCGCAGAGGGCGGAGGCGCGCGACGACGCCCTAGTGACCCGTAGATGGGCGCGGGCGGAGGCGTGGGTGCTACCAGTTCCTTGTTGCGCCTCCCGCGCGCCCCCCGACGCAAAGAGTTGAACCATCCCGACACAGATGGCCGCCTCTCGCGCTCCTGCTGCGCCTTGATAAACATCCCGCCCACGGGAGACGACTTGAACACTTCCAGGACGGCACTTGAACTGATGACTTCTCTTTTAACCAGTCACCTCTTCCGTTTAACCTTTATTTCACAGGTTTAGCACACACAGTGCAGTGGTCACAATCATTCAAAGCGGATTCTCAATTGGCTTGATATGAATGAGTGCATTATCGAGCAGACTTCCCTATGATGAGAATATCAGACGAAAAAAGTCCAGTTAAACTGACCGATGTTTAAACGGGTTAAAAGTTACTATTTTTGTCGTGGCTAAATCGCTACTTTTAGATCAATATCTCATTAAAAGATGCTCCTAAGATTCGATCAAGAGTTGATGATACTCAAGAATAAAATAGAGACATTATATCATATTTAAATGGCAATAAATTAATGGTATTAACCTTATTTTCTTGAGTGCTTTTTGGTTGCCTTTAAGAATAAAAAGCTTATCTTTAGCAACAATTATTGTTCAATAACTTCCTATATCTTCCTCTATCTTATTTTATATTAAAAATACTGTTTAAATATTTTATTAATGTTTTTAGGAAACATTCAATGAGATTCAAGTGTTTCTTACTTCAAGTGTTTAAAAATTGAATTCTTCTCCCAAGTTGACTTTGTGTGTTATTAATTTTTTTCCAGCGTTTTGCGTAAATATTTCTTCTTCTGTTGTTTACGACACGAAAAAAATGTTATGACAGTGTTAAGAAGTCTTAATCAGCCCAAAGGAAATTGTTTACACAGGTGATATAACCACCACTGCGATAACAAAATAAAAAAATGTTACTTCACAAAATGTCCAATTATATAATTATTATTTATGAACTCACTAAGGGCGGGGATAGTAAAATGAAAAACGGTTTTCCCGCCCTTAAATCAATCACTCTTCAATGTGATAATCATTGTTTTTAAAAAAAATAAACACTTCACATTTTTACTTGTTTTATTTTTATTTATTTTTTATTATACACGCGTGTTGTTTTTTATTATATTTCTTTACACGTTTAAATGAATAAACTCATCTCGAGCATTTTAAGAATAGCTCACGAGTCACATTTGTCAAAGAGACAAGAAAAATCACTCGAAAATTTGGCGCACAACACTACAAACAGGTATCCACAGAATTTTCCAATAATTTTCACTTTTTTGTTTTTCAAATTTTTTTTAGTCAACACTAATATATTTTGGTATTGAAACAACGCGTCTACCACTCACTGAAGGTGCTTCATACTGGTATGATAGCTACTACTCTGTATCAGAAACACATCTGGAATTATCAATATGAAAAGTAAGCATTTTCCAGTGAATGAGTATGCGCAATGCAAACACTCGAACAGTCATTGTTGAGTAATACGCAGATGTTGTGAACAATTAGCTATAATTGTAATTGGATGTCGTTAAAATTAGGTTTGTCGCGCCGGAAGATGCGTCACTGTGTGCGGAACATCAAGATAAAGTACGCTACTATAAATATAGACACCGCTACCGAGAACAGACGTAGATAAAAAAAATGTGATGCAGCACATATGACATAATTTAATTAACAAATATTACAAATTAAAAAAAAAAGGAATGACTGGTCCGTATCGCCCACAAGTGGGCGGTACGGACCAGGTTGACGACCCGTGGATTATATGATGAAACAAATGTCACATAAAATATTGCTTGCCATAGATCTATGTGCATCAATGATTATTTTATTTTGTTCGTAAATACAGTATTAAAAAAAATATCTTAAGAATAGAAAAAATATAATTTAATATTAGCTCATAAAAACTCAGATAACTTTTATTTGGCTAATCTTGTAATTAATATTTTTTATGCGTAATAAAAGATATAATTTTCAATTACTCTTAACGTTTGTGTTATTACAGTACAATTTATTAGGTTAATACTCGGTAATGGGCGAGTCCACACGCCACGCGAATTATATTTTTGCATTTCAGCATTATTGGGTTAAAACTAACGGCCCAAAAGTAAAATATAAAGCTGTATTATTTCCATTAAAAGATTACTAGAAATTATAACACACGTGATTAGTCAAGTAATCCAATGAATAATAAGTGTATTAAAAAATAACCGTAATAACGTATTCGTATCCATGTGTGTTTTTACTTTTACCGCATACGGCACGATTTTTAAATATATTCGACGAAAGTTTATAATGCCGAGCTAACTTTAGATAAAGCAAATAATGTTTAGCCAACAGTTGATCATGATATTTTTCTGGTGGCTATATATAACATTAAGGTTTTCAACTGACAATAATACATGGTGAAATTGCATGATTGTAATTTTAAATTAATTTTCATTAAAAATTCAAGAAATTAAAAACGATTAGTTTTGATTCACATTTAATTTTAATGATTACATGTTTCGGACTCCCTGGAGACCGAAATTATTGAAGATGGTACCCAGGGAGTCCTAAACATGTCATCATTAAAAATAAATGTGAATCATAACTAAATATTATTAATAACATTAAGATTATCAACTGACAATACTTCGTGAAACTGCATAATTATAATTTTAAATTAACTTTAATTAAAAAAATAATAAACTGAAAATATTTAGTTTTGATTCACATTTATTTTAACTGATTATATGTTTCGGCCTCCCTGGAGATTTTTTATTGAAGATGGTCAAATGTATAATATATATATATATATAGATATATATATATATATATATATATATATATATATATATATATATATATATATATATATATATATATATATATATATATATATATACCTAAGCAATTACTCCAGGAGCGCAGGTAAATGTAAATTATTAATTACATAATGTTATTGCTTTCAAGTTTTAATCAATTCATACAAACCGCATAACCCACTGATCTACATCAGCTGTTCTTGAACTATTGTTACATCACGCATGCCGTCGAAATATGAGAACAAGTAAAACTGAGTAAATGAGTTATGTGATTGATTGCACAGGCGTCCATCATTGGATACCGGCCAGACAAATGGGCAGAAATGTAAAAATATCGTAGGCACGTGAATTTATTAGCTGAAATCACTCCCACGCCACGTAACTAAGTAACATTACGAATCTGAAAGAGGATTTAAATCATGGCCAGCGCTCTCGCGCGAACAGAATACTGAACGGATTTTTCAGTATTACATATGGTTTTTAGAGTACATATAACATAAGTGAACATGACAACTCCCGGACTATTAGTGTTTGGAAGACAATAGAAAAACTTTACACTATAAATAAAACTGACATAAACCTAAGTGCTTCTAGCCAAGCATATAGATACCGCAAATTGCCGTTTGACAGTTCTGTAAGCTCAAAGTGTTTATGTTTAGTACCAGAACACCTGTATACCCGGAGGTCCACATGGAAACATATATGGTTTCCAGTAGTATCCAGGACAAGAGCCCTAGAGAAATATTTGGGAGTTCAATCATCAGCGTTTTTTTTAAGGAGATCGGGTGATGAACCCGACGATCCCAAGCCCTAGACAATTCTCATCGTCATACAAACAACACCTACTACGCGTTTATATATATATTTAAAAGGTCTATAAGTTTATTCTATTTTGTATATAGCCATCGCGCAAGTGCAAGCAATTAAATTGACAAAGTTTTGTCGCAATTGGATGAACGGTATGGCAGCAAAATACGAAAAAACACAATAAAATATTTGTTTTTTTATCTAAGCTTTTACAATTTAATTTGCTTTATTTCAATCATAATCTGAAGCATTAAGGGAGTCAATGGTCGCCTGCAAGAGCCGCTCTTTGGTTGGGTGAACTCGTACGGAATCTTTTGCGAATAAGTGGATGCCGTCGTTATGAATTATGCGCGACCGTTTTATTTTTAGATACAATCTCTTGTGTATCTTACGACTTGATACTATGAAAAATATTTACCCATTTGGCAGACGCCTTTGAGCCACATCTCTCTTGCGAGATAAGGGATGGAATAAAACAAATAAATAAAATAAAATAAACCACACTGAGTCGGAACAAAACGCGGAACAGGAGATTTATAAATAAATACTGAAGACGAATTATTTGAAGCGTTTAGGTTACTTAGAAGGAATATTAACGAATATATATTATTAGTCGTAGTAATATATTTTTTTTAAAGCTTTATTTTGGTTTCATTTTTAAAAGATAGTTAGCCTTTTTAGTAAAGTAATAACTATCGTTAGAAACTTTTAAGGCTTTCACATACACTGAAAAATATGAAATAAAAATATATGGAATATTGATCATGGTTAAGTGCTTTATTTTATGAATTTCGCACGTAACAAACGTGTTTTTTTGGCACATAAATTCACGAAACTAGACATTTCAAGATTGCAAATAGTATTTTCATTATACATAGCCGATATTGTACGGTGCAATATATGGTCAGTTGCCACCCAATTTTATCAGTTGCCACTGTCCGTGGCTTGGTGAGTCGGGGATTAAGATGGATGTTTTAATATACGAGGAATATTTAGTATAATTTGTAAATGATAATTTATTATGATAAACCAATTTAAAAATATATATGACATCAAAAAAATGTGTTCATGTATTTTAGGCACTGTGCAATGGGCGTCGACTACTACGGCGAAACCTTATCCAGGGCTGGACGATAGACTCTTCGGCCACACCTCGGACCGCATGATAGAGTCTAGACAGGACTCAATCACGCCAACCCGGAACGACAACTAGGAACCGCTTGCCAACAATCCTCCTGATGGCGATCTGCGAGGGCAGAATGTCAGCAGCTCTTTACCCCGAATAAGGTGAGGTTATATTAAGTGAGAATGAATGAAATAATGTGAATGTCGTTTTCAGAGTGGGCGATGTTCGGCGCGAATCCTTTATTTATTGCGGGGGCGCCTGGAGCAGCGCCAGATGCGGCAGCGCCCCAACGAGGGCGTCGCGACGCACAACATGCGGGCGGATTCTAACGAAAGGTAAATGGAAAGCCACGATGAATAAATATTGTATTGCATAGACATTTCTTTCCATCAGTGTTTCATAAATATGCGAAATGTCTCGCTATTACAAAAAAAAATGTTGATACCGGCGAGTATGGCTAGGGGTCAAGCGTTTGCGTATCATACCGAAGGTCATGGGAGAAGATTTAAGCAAAAAATATTTTGAAGCGATTTCTGAGCATTATAAATATTTGGTGTGAATTTGATGCCTCACCTGTAAAACGTCAGTCATGGACTATTAATTCAATTTGTGGTACACGAAAGTCGTCCCGTGAATATCACCCTTTCATAATGAATCCCCGTAAAAAATGGTTGAATGCATGAATGCCGGGGGTGTAGTCTAATCCGCAGGTCCTCAAGCCCCTAAAGAGGGCGATTGGCCCTAACCCGAAAGTTCCTAATATAATTTCGGAATATCTTTTTTATTGAAATTGTTTGTTTTAAGCTTAATTGCAAGTATCATAAGAGTAATATTTTTGTCACCTGGTCATTCCTAAAAAAATCAAATTATCGCACCTCCAGTATTCTGTGCAGGTATCTGTTTTTAAAACTCATTATACGACTGCATTTTCCTCTGATGTTATAATAATATTCGCAGCCGTGTAGAAGGATGGGAATAATACAGACGTCATCTCATTTTACGCATAAAAAAATAAATAATATCAAATAAAGCAATGTTTCAAGTAGTGACGTATTACCACTTTACGTCTACAAAAAGAAGATCGAGGATAAATGTACATTGTACAAATAACAAATAATAATGAATCCGTTATAAATAAATAAAATAATTGAAAAAACTTCTATAGTGAGAAATTCAGTGACCGATGGATTATTCGCTCGAATTGTCTACGTAAATAACTACAATCGGTGCTCGCTGTGACGAACTTGTCAATTGATTATCGATGACAATCTTGTTTGTTAAAAGGAGTATGAGAAGTCACAAATTAAATAATCGTAAATCATATCAAGAAACTCCAAATGATAAATCATATCGCATCGTAACGAATCAAAGATAATAACAAAACGCAAACATCACTTTATGAATTCGACACAGATAACATTATCGAGGCATTCCACTCTTAATGACCTATAATAATCTTCTTCGTAGTATCAATCCGGTGGATTGGTTTGCAGCAACAAAATCTTGCATCTCAATCATACTTGAGATGCAATATTATTTTTTTGCCGATGCATGGGATGTCTTTTAGACCTTTAATGTGGTATTTTCCCCTTTATTTCCACATCCTAATGCCGTTGATCATAAAGGTTCATCCGGCTTTGGAGAGCATTTACTACTACCTCCAGGACAATAGAGTGCCCTAACCAGCTTGACCTGTTAGTAACATTGTTAGTAAGTATTAAACAAAATATTAAAATACTCATTGCAGTTCTTAAGGACAGGCTGGCACCGCTATAATCTGAGTACCGGCATTAATATACTTTAATATTATCAATGTTCAGTTATGGTTCGTTTTATATGTTATTAAGAACTCTTAAGAAACAATTATTTTGATTTATATTGTTACATCATGTTCATTTCATTGTAAAGATTTAGTCGACTCAATGTAATGTTAAGATGTACTTTCATGCATTTTGGTATTAGTTATTATTATTTTAGGTAACATATTCCTCAAAAAATATATAAATGCAAATAAAAGACTAGTATCTAGATTTTTTCCTTTAGACCCGCAAAAAAAAGCAATTTTACTTAAAGGTTCACTCTTTTATGACTTTAATTTTACAACTGATAAATTGATAGGTGGTCTGTAAGATTGAGTCGAATTCCATAGAGTGCAAAAAATATTACATTCCTGAAGATCAAAAATAACAATTATCCACAGTTATATTTACACGAAAAATAATGATATGGTTTACATCTCAACAAATAGAAAACTTACTATGCCTGGCGGGTATAGCTCAATGGTCAAAGCGTTTGCTTTGCAAGCCAAAGGTCGTGGGTTCGATCCCCAACAGCGATTAAGAAAAAAAAACGATTTCTGAGCTCTAAAATATCCCCAGTTGGTTTAAATTTGATCCCTCACCTATAAAATGCCAGTCATAGCCTATCAATTAATATTGGTGGTAAACGAAAGACGTCCCGCGAAAACCACTCATTCATAGTAAATTTCTGTAATAATAAGGATGACGCGTGAATCTCGGTCAATAACGTTGGCGGATAAACCCTCCACATGCAGCGCTTAGCCATGTGCACCATGGTAAGCGTCCAAGAATTACGCCACAGATGAGACATCAGAATTACTACCACCATCTGTCGGTATTCTCCTGTATGTGTCAAGCTATTCGTTATTTGGGGTAAATATATGAAATATAACAAATTGTAATACTAATCAATCATATAGGCAAATACTCAGTGATCACGCTATAATTTTCTTGAGTATAAAATGTGTTAGAGTTTAAAAACATACGTTTACGTGTCTTATCGTTTTCCAACATTGTTTTTATTGTTTAAAGTTAAAAAAAAAAGTTTTCGCTTTTACAATTACTAACTAAGCGATCATTATAATTAAATCAGAATTACGGATAAAAAAATAACAAACACAATTTGTAAGCTGCTAATGTTTATTATAGGACTGTTTCATGGCGAAATCACAAGAGTTTGGTCTCATTCCCTCGCGAACGTTTATGTGTCAACGGGCATCTGAGTGGATGGGTCCAAAATTGGGATCTTCCCAATAGTCTGCACCACCTGTCCCAGTATAAATAACTGGAGACGAAGCACTGGGATCTTCCATGACTTGAAAGAACATGCTTTAGCATCCAGCAGCTGTCTCCATATAAACAAGACTGAGCAATAGCACTAACCTCCAAAAAAAACAAAAAAGTTGCCTGAAACCTTAAAAGAAAAAAATATATACATACTAATTTCTGCATTTTTTTTTCTTAATTTTTTTAGATCGATAGTATCATAATTTCAATGTTGTAAATTAAAGAACATTGTATTACTCTCTATAATTATTTTCAGCAAATAATTGTTTCCCCATACTACATTGAAAATTATATTTTTAATTTATACATCTATCACAACACAAATTCACTACTACTACCTCACTCATCGATATAAGAACTAATAGACAATAATCATATGTACTTGAGAATGACTTCTCGGCGGAGTCGAAAAGTATCGTTAAAAATAAAAATGTACAATTTTAGCATTGAATTATAATAAAACCAGTATATTGTGCTTCATTTATTAACGTTTTTTTTTTTTATATACGTTCCTCATCTGGAACATATGGACATCTTCGTATATGCAAGAATATCCACCTGAGACCATATTAATACCCAATAACTTCGGCAGAAACCTTAGTTTATAATATATATTCCTAATTATTAAACATATTCAAATATTACAAATAAAACACCTGATCTATGATTAAACTCAGTTGAAACGTTGTATCCTTCAATGCAAACATTAAATGTTTATGAGGGAATATAATATAATATAAAGCTTTGTCATGTTAATTTTCATAAATCGTTTATTTGTAATTAAACAATGCAAACCACATTGTGTAAAATGGCCATGCTATTTATTAAAATTATTACGATTGAATTTAAATATTTATAAATGCTAAATTGAACGGAGAACAAAATAATAAATATTTATTTATATACCTTGTTTTTACATGAATCACGTAATATATGGTCTCTGTTTAGGAGAACGCAGTTTCGACTAACTCGTAGCCTTCATCAATCCATCACTTGTCAAGTGACAACTGAGACAATACTAGTATATAATGTGAAAATACCTTTGAAATAACAGACATATTGAAAAATCGAACAATATATCCTTGGCTATTTTCCAGAACAGGTAGGCATGTTTTGTAAAAGAATTTCAATATATATTCTTGATAGTGTTTCCGATTTACCAAAAAGTAATACGATTTATATTAGTATACAATACATATCTACATTTTTTTATTATATAATATATTACATACACGTTTAAAACGTATTTATCAACGTTTTTCGTAAGGTTCATTTTTTTTTAAATTGTAGATAGTTGATACAAAGATATCGTTCGTGATTATCGAATTTAAAATTCTCGTTAGCTAAAAGCATTTTCAGAAGTGCGCTTTTGCTATCTGAAAATTCAATTTAATATATTAAAAAAAAAAATGCATGCCTCATTTTTAAAAATACGTTTAAATTTAAGCTGACTGTTTATATATCAAAGGTTGACATTTACATAATTTTAATGAAATAATACAAACATTATAAATACATTATTAAAACAAAGTGCTTTGGTCTATTTTTTCATTGACGAGTGGAAACTTTTAATAGATTATCACAGTTTAAATTTGAATTATATAATGACAAGGTGAAATTGCACTATTATATAAAGATTATTTCTTTAGAAAAAAACTCTTATTTCACCAATTAATAATAATATACAAGGTCAGAGAGATAACTCTGATATAGATATATTTCATGAATTCCACTCCTTATCTGGAGTATATGAATAAATAAAATAGCGGACAGACGGAAAATAAAACGATATTTCGGAAATGGTAAATTTAAAATTTTGATTAGATTCGCGGCATTCAGGCGAGACAAAAATGTTTTGCCAAAACCCATCCTGAAAAGTGCCACGTAAATCGTACGGGACGGAGCGCTTTCAGGAAGTTGCACAGTGCTGCGATATCTCAGCCGAATGCATTGCGACACATAACTCAAAAATGCAGCGACCGCAACGACAACTTGCGGCGAAACGTTACTTGAGATATAATTCGCAACCGAGACAAGAAAAGGCAGACACAGAACCTCGCGCGAACCCGGAACACTTAAATGCAGAGTAAAAGTTCAGTTAAGAAAATGAAAATATTATTACTTATTTAAACAACGTAATAACAACTACTAGAGAAGTAATCACTAATAAAATCCAGAAATTAAACTTTGCTATGATATCAGCTTGATATAGGCTCTTTTAGGCTGACGGCAAAAAGCCTCGAAAAACGATATTTTTTTCGCTCGCCTGACATGCACGTCTAATAATATTAGTCTTAATTTAATATAAAAATACACGACGTTTGCACACGTCATTTTATTTGTTTTGACAGTTGGTCCATTTCATGTTGGTTCAACTGTTAACTTTAGTTTGTGACTTAGCTGCAACAATCTTTGCTTTTGAGCTTTTGCGAAAAAAGCTTTTGCGACCTGTTCCTGCATCCTTCCTCCACGCGCCTCGATTACGAACCCGCGACTGTTGTCGCCTTTTTTAAGATGGGGGATGTCAGTTAATACAATACATAAAGTTAAAATTAAATTAAAGCTGTTCTAATTAAGTTATAACAGCATTATTGACGCGTAAGCCCTGTATAATCGAATTAATATGAATTACCCAGAAAAAATAAAAGAATATACGTTATACTAAAAAAAAAACATGATCTTTGATTACCTAACTGAAAAAATTTAATATACTAGAATGTTGGCATATCTAAGAGTTAAAATATTTACTTATAATCACTGGATCTCTTCAAGAAACAGATAAATATACACTTGCAATTTTCCCAACCCACACACAAACACAACACACGTTTTCTGCATGCAGCGTCCAGCCTACCTGGCTGAGCGTCATAGTGCACTGGTCTGGACCGACTGTACTCTCCTACATGCGATTACATAAAAAAAACTGAAATTTGCTCTAGTTATTTAGGGCAAATATGTTAAACATTAAAACTAATAATAAATATCAAGTATTTAGGTAAATAGATGTTATTTATATTTTAACCATTCACTTTATGTGCAAATTGCAGGATAATACAACCAAATTTTTTTTCTAAATTTAAAAAAAATGAGAAAAATAAAAATATTTTAATACAACTTGTAAGTTGGTTGTCGCCGTTGAAACAGCAGGATAAACCACTATAGATATCTTCTCTTCAAAACGTCTCATTCAAGGAACATCACAATATCGTAGCAAAACGTGGCAACTGATAACATTGATTTGCTACACCTTGTGATAGTGACATGATTCAAATTAGGGTCGAACGTGGTATTGACTACAGAGATAAATAAGTCGGATTCTTGCTGGAGAGAATGAGAGCAATACGAGTATAAGAAGGCGAGACTTTCTCGGTTGGCGTGGGAGTGGAGCTTTTCAAGGATAATAAATCGCTAAGGCGCCTAATGTGGCTGAAGCCTGCGATAGTCGCCCGCGAGCCGCAGTCGGAGATAAGCAGATGAAATACCGCCGCAGCATCCCGGGATAACTTTTCAGTTGAAGCTCTGAAGCGCGGCGAAGAATCATACTTTCACAAAGAGATATCTCGCTTATAAGACTGCAAGGCGTGAATTAACGTTTATAAAAAAATAAAGAGCATTTGTTTAATAGCCAGATGCAAGAATAACGAAAATGGATTGTTTTTAAGTTATCATTTATGGTGAAATTATTTTTAGCTATAGAAAATAAAGTGGTATCACAATTAAGCGTTTTTTTTGTGCAATCGTAAAAAGAGCATAACAGATCGTGTCCAGTGTATTCTATGACACTCAGCCAGGACGACTGGACTCTGCATGCAATAAACGTGTATTGTGTTTGTGTATGGGTCGGGGAGATTGCAAATGTATGTATATCTGTTTCGTGAAGGGATTCAGATTTTTTTTCAATATTATTAGCATTCACTTTGAGATCCATTATAAATTATAAATATTTAATTATTTACCTTCTTTTCACATGGATCACGAAACAAAAGTTCTATATTAGGAGACTGCAGTTTTGACTAACTCGTAGCTTTTCTCAATCCTTCTTTTTTATGAAATTTTTTTTTATGAAAAACTTTTTCACGAAAACTAAAAAAAAAACACATTTAAAAAAATAAATCCACTAAAAGGTAAGCCTTGTAAAATTGACTACAATTTGTTATAAATAGTTTAGACGCTTATAAAACCATAATAGATTACAATAAATAAAACAAGCATAAGATCAATATTACCAAAAATTATGACGCAATAAAATAAGTATCTGGTCAAACGTCCAGTATCTAATGAAAAATTAATTTAAGTCACCTTGAATCGTGTGCACCCAAAATAGCTTATATGAAGTGCCAAAAAGCGCCTCTCAGCGAAACGTAGTTAGCGTAATTTAGTCACCTAATTAGTCACAAACGTCCAAACATTACAACAAGAAGTACTGCGTAAGAGCATTAATTATTCGCAGTGTACATATTTGTGTACACTCCACAGTGAGAAGAGAACCTTACAATACATTTAGCAACAATAACTCAACGAGCGTAATACAATGTACTAATCCGGTTGGAGAGAAGAAGTTAGCGAGTAATGTTTCGCTAAAGTTTGTGTAGCGACCAGGAGCGGATTGGGGAGTCATTGCAGTTTAAATTAAAAAAAAAAAAAGTAATTGCTAAACAAATATGGAAAACCACTTAGTTTCAACACATTGCCCACAAAATACTAAGGAATTATTTGCTACCGTATTCTATAGATATTATATACTATTTAGCTTGATTCTTCTTCCTCGTGTCAGCGACGTCAAATTGTTTTAGCCCAATATCTATCAAAATCGATGACCCGTGTGCTTCCTAGCATTAGGTCTTGGGATGTGCAGCTAGTCGGGCACATTGGGCAGGATCATAGGTGTGAGACGGTGTGTAGGTCTCCACAGTCGCACAACAGTGACTATCCCTGTCAAAGCACTCCTCACCGCTGCTGGCGAGCTGGAACATTCAGCTATGCCAGCCGCTATGATTCATGCTAATCCTGAAGTCATCTCAGCACCCAAAACTCCGAGAACTGCTGAGAACGCTACTGTACTAAATAATGACGTCATTTAGGACGATAAAAAAGAGGTCAGCTGTAATATCATCATAAAGCATAAATACATTTATTTTAATTCAGCATATTTAATGTTTTTTTAAAAGCTTTGAAGCATTTGAACATAAGAGGCGGCTCAACACTACCAAGGACATGCAGTGTGTATAACCCATCCAAATATGCACCACACCAAATATTGCTTAACTTTAATTATCGGACGAAAACACCTAAAACATGGCGTTACACGTAAGGTATTATCGCTCCTGCAGGACATACTCTGTTAGGTCCTCCCGACCCTGGTTGCGTCACGTGGAGTACCCGCCTGCGCCCCCGTGTGGAGCTCACTTGCGAAATTGATAACCCCGTGCGCCTCAGCTGGTGGCAGAAACTTTGCAAAGATCGCATTCTGGGGCCCATCTAATATTCAAAACTGATCCCGGATTTATGGCGAACGTTTAACTTAACGGATTCCTCCCCAGCGACATCTTTAAACAAGGGCTGTGTGAAAACAACAATCAAGTGTATTTTAAAATATATAACGTGACATCAGCACGATGTAGCCCTTGCTAACTGGTACCGAAAACCTCGATAGACAATCTTTCGTCTTGTATTTTTGTCGCTTGCCATACCTTTATGTATGTGGCCATATTGGGGCGAGTTACATAGTTTGGCCACCGGCAGCGCTGGTGACGGGCCGCGGAAGTGCGGACACAGTCAGTCGGTCTCTACCCTTCGGCGAAGCAAGGTCGCGTCGCGGCCGCGCGGGATGTCATACCGCGTGGTCAAAAAGCTTGTAATGTTTTTATCGTGAAAATATAATCTGTGCTTCTAAAAGAAAGTGTTTGTCTGCTGTCCTGCTCCTCATTCTGCCTCACGCGGCGGAATAACGCCCCTCTTTTTGAGAGATGAGGATGTTAAACGCAATGCTAGGAGTAGCCCTAAAAGATGCAAAAAAGTTTGTATACCTTGGAATTACGATCACCGGGGATGACAGAACAAAAAGAGAAGTCAACAGTCGCATACTCGTACATCAAGCAAGGCTCAATAAAAAAACGAAAATTCTTGAGTATTTTTTTTTATTTGAAGCTAAGCAAGCATCATGCTATTTTTTTTATTGAAGCATCTTGATGTACGGCTGGGACATGGTGCTAATCTGAAAGTGATAAAAAACACGACTAGAGGTTTTTGAGATGTGGTCTTACAGAAGAATTCTCGGAATTTCCTGGAGAGACCACGTCAAGAACAATGAGGATCTCAGAATAATCAACGAAGATACGCAACTAGTAAGAACCGTCTCAGAGATGCGAGCCCGATGATCACATCATGCGCCACGATGGTCTTCTTCACGACATTGTGGAAGGGATGGTTGAGGGTAGAAACTACAGAAGGGAGTATTTCAGCAAGTGTTCGGGGACATGAGTTGTAGCTCTTACGCTGAGCTAAAGAGGGTTGCAGAGGATTGAGAAGAGTGGAGATCGAGATGCAAGATTTTGTTGCTGCAAGCCAATCCACCGGATTGATGATGAAGAAAACTACTTCAGTGTTTAGTGTCTAATCTTTTTTTTCATAGGGCATCCCTGAGACTGAACAATTGCCAGCTATTATCTAGTCAGCCAGGCGCTGGGGGAGATGATCCCGCGACAAGGGAAAGTTTTAAACTCCTCGCAGTAAACACCCCGCGCAGGAATCCCGGCTAAATGAAATTCAAGAAGCTGTGGGGGAGAAATGCACCGTCGGCTTGGAATGCTTTAGATACTGGCACTTATTGTACGTCGCATATCGGGTGACAGAAAACAATAAATGAATTATAATTTTATTATTCTTCTTTAGCCTCGCCATTTCCCATCATCTGAGATCGGCTCTCCTTGTTCACATTCGTCATGTCTGTCTGTCCTGCGTTGCATTCTCGGTCAGGCCCAGAGTTTTCAGATCCTTGTCTACAGTTGTAGTCCAGGTTGCCTGTGGTCTTCCAGGTCTTCTCGTGCATCATGGATTTTTTTTGGCGGTTTTTTTTTACTGCCGACATTCATTATAATTCATTCAATAACTATGATTTAATATTCATTTTAATTTAAAAATTAAAAAATTAAAAATAATAAGTTTGATTTCACACAAGTGATTACATGTTTTGGACTTCAAGTCCTCGGTCAGCAATGGCTAAACTCTAAAAGTAAATAAAAAAGGGATCACAGATACTTCGATTTCCATCAGGTATGTTAAATGGAGAGATCCATGCTCGGAGTGTCGCTCAAAGATAGAATCCGAAACGAGGAAATACGCAGAAGAACTCAAGTAGTGGAGCTACCCAACGAATAGGCACACTCAAGTGGCAATGGGCAGGACATATCTGTCGAAGAGACGACGGTCGATGGGGAATAAAAGTATTGGAATGGCGCCCAAGAACTGGCAAACGAAGCATTGGCCGACCCCCTACAATATAAGAAGAATAGCGGGAATGAGCTGGATGCGGAAGGCGGAGGATCGAAGAGGATGGAGACTCATGCGGGAGGTCTACTTCAGCAGTGGACGGACACAGGCTGATGATGATGATGATAAAGTTAAACGGGGAAAAATGCGTGTTTATTGTTGTTTCGCGCCACGCATTCGAAGCATCCGATATATAAGATCTCGTATGAAGATAGAGCTCCCTAAACGCGCGGCTAATGAAGCTAAACCCCACTTGATCGCTTGCCAGCGGACAGATTTAGACTCGGAAAACGCTGAAAAGGTTACTCCGCTTAATAAACACACCGGTCGCCTCTCTACTGCAAAACATCTATCTTGGCGATCGGAACGACGAATACAATTCACAAGAACGACCTGAAAAATGGCTACATCCAGGGTTCATGGCTGTGAAGTTTTATCAAATAAAAACTACTTTAATATTAAATAACTTCTTAGGTTTTCCCGGCCATTCACGATTCTCCGGGCCAATTATATTTGAATATGTAGTTGCCATGGAGATATCAATAACGCTCGTAAAAATAAAAAAATGTAATCTAACACCAACTCACAACTAAATCATCAATCCTGAAGAAGACCCCTGCCATGGCGGTCGAAATATTGGTCAAAAGAAATTCGCCACAAACGGCTAAGCCCAAAAGCCACAATATCAAATACTTTAATATTATTGAATGAATGTATACTACACACCACTTAAAGTTTCCTGGATCCGATGATCTTTTGAACAGTTACTATCGATTTATAAAATAAGTGTTATATTCTTAAGTTAACGTTAAGGATATTAAGTGACAATTCTTGGTGAAACTGCAAAATGATATATTGGTAACGATGGACTCGATGGATTACGAAACATATACAATCATTTAAAAATAGATGAGAAATCAAAGTATCTTTTTTATTTGTTTTTTTTTTTTTAATTAAAATAATATACAATTATTATATTCTTAGCAATCCTTTTCTTGTATTACATATATAAAAAAACTACAAATAAAATAAAGTGTTCATGTATGTGAATAAACAGCGCTAAAACGTGATCCTTATAAAAAAAATAAGGGAAAAATCTTTCTAATACTTTAAAAAGGATCTCAAAGTTTGTATGTAAAATGTTTAAGTAATAATCTTATTCAAACTAAGCCATTAATTGTGGATTTAAACTGAAAAAAGGTGAAAAACTACATAAAGAACTGTTTATGACATTCAATTACAAATTTTACTAAATAACCAATTTAACGAATGTTATGTAAACAGTGTGTCAAAAGTGAAACAATATCCAAATACTGACAATCAAAATAAGTATAAAAATTCATACATTTTACATTGAATAATTTAACTCTTGTAGTTTTTTTTGCTGCAGGATAATTAAATCATGTTCTATGCGTTTTTTTTTCATAAGTGGAGTCAGTTACTAGGTTTCCAAATTACAGTTTTGGGAGATTAAGGGAGTTATTAATCTCGAATCTTGACCTGCCCTATAAAAACTTAACGATAGTCGGATGCGAGTGGAAAATTTTCAGCGCGTTTATTTTCTATTAATACCATCCGAGTTTTCCAACCTTCAAACGCTCTCATGCTAATTTGGATCGTTTAGCGAGTAGACACTAAAATAATATTGAACAGAGTTGATTCACTGTATGTATTGATCTACAAGACCAAACGGGTGGTAATGTACTGTGAAAAACATATCTAAAATTGCTCCATTTAAAATTATTAGTGATAGACGAATGTCATCCCGTAAATAGCACCCATTCATTGGTGTCTCCACGTAAAAATGGATGAATGCGTGAATAATTTTGGCAGATCAACAATCCATAGCAAGCATCTATAATCCATTAATGAAATTTTCCATTACCATCTATCGATATTCTACTGTTTGTGTTTATGTACAAAATATAAATTTTCGAGTGTCAATAAATTATCATAAGTATGGTAAATTTTATTAACTACTCTTAAGAAAATCGCGTAAATGCAATAATAAAGTATATTTGAATGTATTACAATCTAAGACATTTCACATTGTTTATGACTGAAAACGTTTTATAATAATAAAATATTATGGTAACAAATAAATTTATCGTATATTTCAAATTTTTCTCTGATTTTTATTTAACCGAGTTTTCAGGAAAAGTTAAAGATTTGTATTATAATTAAATACGAGCATTTCAAACGGAAGAATGCTTTCTAAAGCTAAGTATTTTTTCTCAAAATTAATAAAATGAAAAAAAATAGAATGGCTACAGGTTAATACATATATTTAAATATCAAAGGTTTTTTTACAAAATCGTGCCTCGTGTGCCCTTTATCCAAACTTGAATTTATCTATTAATTTTGCGAGCGGATTATAAGTATTTATTACAATAAATCAATATCGTCCAGTATCAGGTAAACCAATATTTATTACTCGACCAAACTGTCAGGTAAGCCTCTCCAATAACAAAAAAAAAAACTCTGTTGATACGCAAAAAAAATACAACAAAGAGTGGCAATTTTTCAGCGGAACCCAAAGAAGAAAAAACTTTTTGGTAAAAACCCAATAATCCGAGCATTCAGCGCACGAAAACTTTTTTGCGCGCCCGTTTCTACCCCTTCAATTGGGAATTTTTGTTTGCGGAGGGATTTTATTTTTTATATACATAACACATGAGATTATTTATAGCCCGAGTTATGCGACCCGGGAAGTGGAGTGTGTGGGTGGCGTGTCCGGCCTACCTCCGCGGCGGGCACACGAACCCGGGACCGCATTTTCGCAAAGTTGACCGCAACGCGGTTGGCGTGCGACGGGCGAATTAGCAGATTTTTTATTTGTATTTTTATTTGATCTCCGGCCAAGGTTGCTTTGCACAAACACAGAGAAATGTGTTCATTACAGGTGGAGTGAATGTAATAACTGACCAAAACAACGACCAAGAAATTGTTCGATATATGACATGTTTTGTAATATTAAGCAAATTACTGCGCAGTTCGAGGCAAGGGAAAGGCACTACTTTAATAATTGATTTGATTTGAATGGAATGAAACCCATTCAAATCAAATCAAATCATTCAAAAAATGTTGCAGCATTGTAATTAGACTAGATTTGTACGTTTATAATGATTTTAATAATCGTGAATTCCATACCGCTCCATAGCTGTACCAAATATGGAAAATATATACAATTTTCCGCTAGAAACCTATGGTGGTTGTACAAAATCTTTAAACATCAATTTACAAAGTGCGAAAATATAATGGATCCTGTATTGCTATTTTTTGCCTGCATATTTACATCTCCGAAAAACAAATCGTTATTATTAAAAAAATGTGTGGGAATATTTGGAATATTTATCGTGTCAACCATTACAATTATTTTTATACCACAAAAATATTGAAAACGGAAAGGGCACAATATGAATAAAACTAAGCAAGTTAAGCCGTTACATTAAGGTCTCTAGGAAGCAATAGGAAGCAACATAAGAAAATCGTTTTCTTACTACTCGTATTATTACTTCTGCAATATTGATGGCGATGAAATGGCAATTATATATTATATTTTGTCTTCCTTGATAATGGATGAAGAAAGCTAATAATTACAGTATTAGAAGTTGCGTAAATCCGGCCCGGAGTATTATGTATCGCGTCCATTAAAAATAATTATTTCCTTTGCGAGATTTCATCGCAATAGATAACAACTGAAACATTTTTCCTGATATTATTGGGTAATATACGTAGCTTGTCATTACTCTGTTTGTAATATAGTAAATAAAAATTATTTCATAACAAAAAATAATACAGTTCCGCATACATACGAGTACATATTTTCTAAATGTTCAAAGATGACATAATTTTACTTATATAGAATTGCGTTTTATGTTTTGTATTGTGCTTCAAAATTGAAACATAACATTACAATCTCCACCAGTAATACCCCACAAGCAAGACGTGCTCTAAATCATCTCCAAATTCCATCGAATATATTTTAAACTTATTTACTTTTCAAATGGTTTTGAAAACACATTTGGAAGCATATTCTCGTTTGCACTACAATATACTCAATATTATTTATTTATATGTTTTAATAAATTGATTTGTTTATTGCTTAACTGCTCAAACACAAGACATCTTACCAACTAGATTACTAGATTATCGAATATTTATATGGCGGAAGAAATGCAATCCATGTAACAATTCTCTATTGTAGAATATTCTATCTGAAATTAAAATTTATTGAATACTCTTCTCACACACATGACATCTAAATTGTGTATAAAAATCAAAAACAAGTTTACGGATAATAGAATACGACTCCAAAGAACCACCAAGTCGTTTATAGGGCAATGTATACGCTTTTACAAAGAGGTGCCAGAAAACATACACAATTTATATAAGTCGTGTATTAAAAAAACTGTTCTTGTAAGGATACTATCATATATGTGATTATATAAATTACAAGGCTCCTTGGGAATAAGGAAACAAATGTTTTTCTTTTTTTATAAAATGTTCTTTATTATTGTTAAATTGTATTACTGTTAAACTGTATTATTTGATAAATCGTATTATTTGTTAAATTTTAGTATGTATTGATTGACTTTGGTAGGAATTCCTGCATATTTTTGTATTTAGTACAAATGTTGGCTTGACGTCCAAAAGTTACGTAAACATAAAATTGTGAAAATAAATTAAACTGAAACTGTATGGTATAAAAAAGCTTCCAGAAAGTCGTTTTAATCCGTTGTATAAAGCTCAGATATACAATTCTCTACTCGGTGAGTATAATCATTACATGTCTGGTCTAGATAGGATCCGAAACGAGGAGATACGCAAAAGAACTCAAGTAGAGGATGCTACCCAACGAATAGGCACACTCAAGTGGCAATGGGCAGGACATTCTGTCGAAGAGACGACGGTCGATGGGGAAGAAAAGTATTGGACTGAACGTATTGGAATGGCGCCCAAGAACTGGCAAACGAAACATTGGCCGACCCCCTGCAAGATGGACTGACGAAATAAGAAGAATAGCGGGAGTGACCTGGATGCGGAAGGCGGAGGATCGAAGAGGATGGAGACTCATGCGGGAGGCTTACGTTCAACAGTGGACGGATACAGGCTGATGATGATGTCTGGTATACACATTTCATACAAATGGGAACAAAATTACTAGATTTTTAGAATTATTTTAAGCACTATGAAAACATTATTCACTTACATTTGTCCACTCTATTTGTAACACTGTATTTTTTATAAAACTGAATTTTAAAATAAAGTCATATCTACAATGAAGTTTGTTACGCACGGCGAAAAATAACGATATAAGTCGGCAGGAGAGCCTAGTACAAGACGTTAACAAGTGTGCCATAAGCATAACTAAAATAATAATACCGAACGCCATGTTTTTTGAGTTATAAAAATGATAATGAAACGAGAGATGTTTTCGTGATGTAACAACATTCGTGTAAAAGCTAATTTAATACTTGTGTTGATTCTACCTGCCGGACAAACAGTGCGGTCACCGGCTATGACAAAATATCCCAACACACACCATGAGACGACCATCACTGAATAATGGAAAAAATATACAAGAGCCAAGTAAAGCGAGTCAATTATTAAGGTTTTTGCCCCGAATACAAAATTATACTTTCAAAGAATACATTCTTGTCCCAAAAAGAGGTTTTGGTATCAATCACGCAAAAGTGAAACTAACATTCATTTTGAGATATTTCAAATATTTTTTTTTTTGTTGTATTTTGTTTTAACGTTGAGGACTGTTTAATTACAAACTTGAAGAACACCCTATCGCTCTCAATGTGAGCTTCATTAGTTCTTTACTTGCATAAAAGTAGTACATTTATGAAAGTTAACAACTGATGAAGTCCTCATTTCAAGTGAAATTACAATCCACAAGTCTGTGATTAAACAGTACGCAAAATGATCCATGTTGAAACAAGATATTTCAGTAATGTTTTTCTTAAATTAAATTAATCAAAAGAAAGTGTTTTTTTTTCGAGTACATACCGAGTATAATGGATCAGAAATCGCGGATTCGATCCCAGTCGCTTCTTATTTTCTTAAATAAGTTATCTTTGTGCTCATAGATGGGAATCATAATGGGAATTTTTCCATCATTCACAGAGTTAGATTTATCCAAATAATTATTGGTAGAATATGATAATTTCAATGTTGTTAAATCTAAGAGGATCGTTAAAACATAAAATCTACTATTTTACACGGGATGGCTTCTCAACTATGCTGAAATATTTCGTCAAAAACAAATTTGTGAAATTTATACCACCAATCTCCTTGTATTCAACGTTGGTGATGTCGAAATTCAGAAATATTCTGAAGTCATTTTATAATAATAGTGTACTTGTCGGAATCATGTTCGAAAATAAAATTAAAAAATACAAATTTAAAACTAATATGCCGAGCCCAGGCCAAGTAATCTTGTGTTTCATAAATATAATGTAATTGATTTAATGTACAAGGGGAGTGCATATAAATCACATTTATTATATGTACGTAGCTTCTTAAGAAAGTAAAAACATATTATTTTTCTAAATTATTGTAATTGAAATGTAGTAGAAAACTAAATGATGTTTCTAGAGATACACGTTTGAATATTAAAAATTCTAATTATATTATTTTTTTCAATCGAAAAATTTACTAACGAAAATAAGTATGTAAGAGAGAGTAGGGGTTTTTGATCAAAGTACCTTACTACTAGTATGAAACGGATATTTTCAGCATTCTTGTAGGAGTTATTTTCTTATTAATGTAATGATTTTCCGAGCTTCGTTACGTATCAAAGGGCACGGGCATCCGCCCAACCGGGGCTTCCGGGAAAACCCTTAAACTTTCAATAGATATCTGACAATAACAAGAAACAAGAACAAAGGAATGGCAAAATCGAGAGAGAGAGAGAGAGAGAGACGTTTTTCCTTTAAATTTTACGTGGATAATCCAAGAGAAAATCTTGTCTTTGAGAAGCGAAATAACAACATCCCGAGTGCCAATTACTATCCCCATTAGCGCGGTAATGTCGTTTCATCTCTCATTAGCATTTTGATTAATTAAAAAATGCGCAAAACACGACATTCGCTAATTTATATATAAAAAACGCGAGCCGTGAAAATTAAACAAATTGTAGTGTAACACGATTCCAACGTCAAGTAACGCAATATTATGTCATTTGCGTATAAATGACAAATATAATAAAATCTCAAAAAAATGGATTATCCCAACCTCGAATGGAGGTGGCACATACATACTCGTATGAATATATTCCCGATTTCAATAAGGAAAAAGTAATTATTGTACAAAAATATATATTTGATAATGGCAAAAATATTTATGTCAGACATACCATCAGAAAGGCAAGTATGACTTAATAAAGTTAGTCACTTAATGTAATACGAGATGTAAATTTGAAATTACCGCTTATGTATATTTGAGCGTAGTGAGTAGACAGAGTTCAAAATGAGCATATTCGGGGTTCATTTCTTCATTCCTGAAAAGATAAGGGAAAACCGCCTAAGATGGTATGGGCATGTGACACGGAGAGATGAGGACCACATGGTGAAGAGAGCCCTCAACATACCCACGCTGAGAAGAAGACCTGGAAGACCGCAGGCAACCTGGACTGCAACTGTAAACAAGGATCTGAAAACCCTGGGTTTGACCGAGAATGCAACGCAGGACAGACAGACATGGCGAACGTGCACAAGGAGAGCCGACCCCAGATGATGGGAAATGGCTAGGATAAAGAAGAAGATGTATATTTGAGCGTATTTGTATTTTTTTGTATGTTTAATAGTCTCTAGCGCCTACACCGTTTATCTAATGACAAACCTTACTTTTACATCAGCAAGATATATATAGCCCTTGGTGACTGGTATCGAAAACCTCGATGTACAATATATCGTCACTTATTTTCGTTCGCTCATCAGTCACGCATGTGCTGCACGCAGTCAGTTGTGTGCCGACGGCGGCGAGGTCGTATTGTGGTTGGCCCGGCCTGAATGCTGTGACTAGGTCCGGACCAGAAGTTTGTTAAGTTATCGAAATATATACCGTGCTAGGACTACCTCACGTCAGCTGCAGGGTGCTTCTATTTGCTCTGGCTGATCTGAGTTAGATAATATTAGATATTAAGCATGTCAAGAAGCACTATGCAAAAAAAAATTAGCATATATTGCTAGCAATTTGCACGTGCATCTAGGTGTGTTCTCCTTTTATAAAACTGCTAAAGGTAATGCAGCTAATGTCGATGAAGTGATTTTATATAATTCGCGTAATAACGTCGTTAATGTTCCATTAAACCGTGTTAGCCGCATTTAAGCACGATTAACGCCGCAGATAATTTGATAAAAAAAAGTGTCGTGGCTCGTTAAATGAATGAAACAGAGGATAATACATCTCGCGGAATGATAAATGGTAAAAACGTCACATAACGGACATAATGCATCCAGACTTTAACGCTATCGCATTTCGCGTATGCTGCCAACATCTCTTGTAACAAGATGGTGTGTATGTACCTATATCCTATCCCAGGGCTTTCGAACCTAACGTAGACAGGAGTTATGAACGTTTTTAAAGTAAAAATATTAACTATGCACGTACAAATCTATAGCAAATACTATCTTATATGATGTTTATGTAATCAATTGAATAAGAAATAAATAATGCATTAATGTAAAATTTGTACCGCAGAGCAAGGTCATTTCATTTATAGTATAAAGGTATATAGACAGTATACCCTTGTCGTGTCCACTGTATTTCTTTTTCTGATTAATAGATGAAGGAAACGTCACATAAAATGGTATTAATTAAGTATAGTCCTTTAGATGTTTCAATTTTCTGAATATGCCTTAAAATCTATAGTACATTGGCTTACACAGAATATTTTTTAAATCATTTTATCATCATCATCTCCAAGTCCGTTTTCTTAAATGGAGCATACGGTCGTCATTAACTGCCGTCGTAATGCTTTGTCATTTTGTCACATACCATGTCAGCTCCTCCGAATACATTCTTTCAAGGTGTAGCGCAGTAAGTTTCTGATTGCCTTATTTAAATATATAAATTTAATATTGATATTTTGAAGATTTTACCAAATCGTGTTGTAGTATTGAAACCGCGAGAAGAAGTATTTGATAAAAATTAGAGTCTTAGATGGCCAACCATGATTCAAAAGTTTTGTAAAGCAAGGCAGCTATGGTAAGAAGACTAACTATATATAATAAAAAAATCTAACTACTACAATTTTCAAACAAGATGGTTGCAACGGATGACAGAATTATTAACAGATAAACGCTTTTGCAAGACACCATTTGATATAGTATATATTCCCATTGAAGTAGAAAAAGAATAAGAGAGGAAATAGTCGATAAATGATGACGAGAAGGAGACTCATGATTGAAGATTGCCTTCAACATTGGACAAATAAACGGCTTAGTGATAAAAAGGAGCTTGAGTTGACGGAGAAGACAAGCAGTATTGTTTGACAATTAATTCTAAATATGGCATATACAATATCATCACACTATATAGCAATAGAAATGATGGGTATAGCTACAGTCAAATGGCGATGTTATAATTCAAAGTGGACATGAATCTATATCAAAAAGCTTCGCTGACCGCGAGACCGCATGAGAAGGTTCCGCGAGCATCCGAGCTCATTAAAAGCCTCTGTGGGGAACCGTTAAAAGCTCGCAGGTCATCGTATGAAAGCTCTTTCATGCTCTAAAGCAGTGCTCCGCAACCTTATCTCATCTACGGCACACCAAAGTACTTCTTTGGGTTCTACGGCACGCCAAAGTTCTCACCTTGAATACCGCGGCACACCAAAAGCCAAAAATAGATATTAATTTGATTAATTTTACTTTTTTAAATTTCATTTAGAACTTAATAAAGCAAGTACGTCGTTGTATGTCTACATAAATAGGCGATAGGCGCTGGGAGCTTGAGGGCCGTTGTAAAATTATTTATTTATAATATTGCCTTATTTGATCGCGGCAAACCTGTATCGGCTTACGGCACACCAGTGTGCCGCGGCACACCGGTTGCGGAGCACTGCTCTAAAGACATGTCCGCAAGATAAACTATGTCTAACTACGTTTGAAATAAGAACGCGTTAAATTCCACTCGGTTTCCATTAAAATAAAATTCGGTTTCGTTTACAAATACAAATATTAATAAATAGTTTATATTAATATATTACAATACATAATCGAGGGGATGTTAAATTGTAATGAGAATATGATATGTAGAGTGTTTAGTATCGTCGCTTATACACTGACTGTATTATATTCATTATTTTGCACGGTTGCGAATTTTGAAATCTTGCTAAAAGACAATGCAGCCTTGTAATGAGTTAAGAAAACATGTTTCTGCGCATAATTCAACCAAATTTATTTTTAATTAAAGCAATATTCGCGTTTATTTTCAATATAAGACTTAGTTTCCCCGCTCGACCCGCTTGGTAAAAATCCTCCCTGTCCCATCCTGTTTTTGGAGACCCAGATGGGGACCCGTTACTGGAAGCACACAAAAAACACTCTTGTTAGAAAGTGGCTGAAGGCCTTCCCGTGATTCTAGGTGCATCAGTTAGATGTTAAATAGACCTCAGTCTAAGGCTGCGAAATTAGTATATTACAGCGAGTCTCGAATGACCTTCTTTGGTAACACGTTGCTAACCACGAAATACGTGGGAATGGCCCGACCGTGACGTGCGTCGTCGGCCTCGGTCGGCCGGGGACTGCGCTGCCAGAGGGGCACAGAAACATAAAGTAGCGCCGTAAGGATTGCCGCGGCTGTCACAAACTAAAGTTGACAGTTGAACTAACATGAAATGGAGCAACTGTCGAAACAAATCAAATGGCGTATACAAACTCTGTGTGTTTTATATAAAATTAAAACTAACATTATTAGATTTGCATGTCAGACGAGCGAAAAAACATAAGAGACACAAGATCGTTTTTCGAGGCTTTTCGGCATTAAACCTAAAAGAGAGGTGAAGCAGATATTTAGTACCTATACATCAGAGCTCTGAGAGACAGAGCTGACATGGGATGAGTCAATGATCATGGTGACAATTTGTGACAATATGTTCAAACTTAAGAGCGGATATGCCACAAGAGAAGATGTAGGACACTCGGGAATCACCATTCAATAGAGAATAAAAGCCCTACCGAATCGGAATAAATTTCTGTGAATGCCAAATACGGGGGAGTGTCACTGTACTAGTACTATAGAGAACAGTCTACAATTCAATAAAATCCTCTCGCTCGAAATGCAAACGAAAGTCGTCACGACCCACTTCTGTGGACTCAAAACACATCAATTATAAATAATTCGATAGCGCCATACGCCACAATGAAATGAAAACGAGAATCACTCTCCGAATCAGGTTCTTAACCGCAAAATCAATTTAATAATGCTTGTTTTTTTTTTGTTAGCAATAATAATGAGAAAATCGTAAAAAATGCAATCATTGAAGACTACTTATATATAATAATAGCTAATCATAACAATTGTACTAACAACAATACCGATGGTGATATTGAGAGAAAAGAATAAGAAATAAATCTAGAAGTCTTGTAAGTTTACGTCCAGCATTAAAGGACACATACGGATGATTGATCAACGTAACTATATAATACAAAGCTAGGTCTCTGAATTCTTTTAGATACTGACATCAGCATGATGCTCTTACTGACTGGTACCGAAAACCTCGATATACAATCATTCGTCTCTTATTTTCGTTCGCTCATCGGACACGCATGTGTTGTCATTTTGTAATGCCGTTAGGAGGACTAGTTATATAGATCGCCAATTGCGGCGCTGGGTGTCACCGACCAAGGCGCCCGGTGTTTGCCGACCGCAAAATGGTCGTGTTATGGCTGGCCCGCCATATTATTCCACTAGGGCCGGAAGTTTGTAAAGTTTATCGTATCTGAAAATGTCTGTGTGTTGTTCTTCTGCTCCTCATCCGCCCACCACGCAATTCAATAACTAACTTAAAGAGGAGGATATCAATACATTAACAATCAAACACAACGCAATTAATGTTTGGATATCAATTGAATTTGATATCGTTTTACAATACGAAAGTCATTGAAACAAATGAGTTTACATTAACTAAAATATTAAATATTAAAATCTATTCCCATTATTGAATTCCTCGCATAATACTCATAAGAGTATTTCTAGCCAACAAGTGTATGCATAGACTTTAGATTCAGTAATTAAATTAATAAACACTTGAAAATACTATCAATGGTAGCGTTTCAGTAACAAGTAGTCGTCGTCTCTTTACCAAGTTTGTACATACGAGTATGTTATAACGAGCAAAACAACACGATTGAAGCTTATTGCATTGGAATAAGTAGCTTGACCAACTCTTTCTTGAGTGCAAATAGGAGTGCATTCGTAACTAAAATGAGATTTGAAAAAACATTGTAAAATATGAATCGTTCTATTGATGTACGAGTATAAATTAGCAATCTGTTTTGTTTGTCAACATTAATTAAACAGAAAAAGGATGTTGTTATAATTGAAATTACACGAATCAAATATTAATTTAAAGCTCCGCAAACAACTTGCCAAAACATTTGTTTGAAACATCTTGATGTACGGTCATGCCCTCGAACATTTTCTGCAAATACTCCCGTCTAGGGCGCACTTTGCAGTTTCTAACCTCAACCATCCCTTCCACAATGTCGTGAAGAAGACCATCATGGCGCATTATGTGAGCAATCCATCGGGCTCGCCTCTCTGAGATGGTTCTTACTAGGTGCCTATCTTCCTTGATTATGCTAACAACCTCATTGTTCGGATGGAGGATATGCAATATTTATAAGACCATTAACCCTCAGATTGCACAGGTAAATGAAAAAAGAAGGTAACAATATCACATCATTATCACGTAGCAGATCATTTATTTTATTCGATTTCAACGAGATCGAACCAATGATAAGTTTTCGTATTTTTTTAGCATCTCTTTACTGAACAACAGCTTCGCAATTTCTCGCGAATCGGTATGTGATTTTGTGTTTCGCTGTAAAAACAACTTCTGCGCTGCGTTCTGCAATCACGTTTATGATCTTGTTTTTCTTGGTGAAAGATCAACACTCGCATGTTCTGTTAAATATATATATATATATATATATATATATATATATATATATATATATATATATATATATATATATATATAAGCGATTGCAATTCGATATACGACCTTATACATAGCTTATGGAATGTACTTGATTTATGAAAACATATACTCTTGAATTGTGAAAGCTGCAACTATATAAATCATACAAATTTCGCTTCACTTATAAGTGCTGATGTTATTTTTTTAAATAATGTTGTAGTAATTGAAAGATAACGGTCGGGGTTAATCATCTGATCTCCCTTAAATAAATATGCTTAGGATTTCTACAATTGCGAGTAATTTAAGGGCAAGAATATAAGTGAAAGCTGACTTGTATTTGAACCATAGTTATCCTCGAAGACCGTCAACTACACATAACTTATTTTGTCATAATTCGGCATAAGAACCTGACATGCACCTAGAAAAAGTCTCAATTGGCAGTCATATACTCTAATCGGAGTAGTCATATCGAAGAGTATGCGCAGTGCCGGTTTTAGGGGGTGGCGCAGTGGGTCGGCTACCCAGGGCGCCGAATGAACTAAGGGCGCTAAGGGCGGCCTTAGCTTCTAGAGGGGGTGCTTACTGAAGATTTCGCCTTCTACACAAGGTCTAAAGCCGTCACTGAGTATGCGTCATCACGAGATTAATAAGATCTTGAACTAAACATGTTTAATAATTTTAAAATTTTAAATCACAATTGTACTGAATATGACAAGTGTTCTGTGGCACCAAAAAAAGTATTTCCGCAACAAAATACACCTTAAATATTTTTAAAAAATCACAACAAATAATAAAATAACGATTCGTGTGAGCTCGATTGATGGCGTATTAAGAATATTTTTTTTAATGTTATTTTTTGTGTTTGAATTTAAATAAACACGAATTAAATGTTGCCTGGTGTTGTGTGACACTCGTATAGCAATCAAATCAGGTCCTGCTAAGAGGGCCCCGAGCAGAGGTCACTGACCCGTCGTCGAAACAAGGACCCTCGACCCTCTTGTATTCCGCACGACATCCCGACCGATTGCCGAACTGCTGTGCGCAAGGATCCGGAATAAAACCATTCAAAAGCTTAACTGTTTTATATTCAAGGCTGCATTTAGACCAAATCGAACATGGAAATAGAATATGACCGAGACTGTTTACGATTTCTATCAAATCTGTTCAAAACACAAAATTCGTAAGAAATTGACATTCTCAATAGTCTGCCTCCTTGTAATTCCTTTGTTTATTTTGCTTGAATGTAATTAATTACCAATGACGATCTCTGTTAACGTTGGAAGAATCAATAGTTTACCTGTAACAAAATAAAATTCAATCATTAGTATATTATAATCAATTTTATTTACATAAGTAACTTTCAATAAAGCACATAAAAAATATTACAATCACAAAAACATACAAAATATTTAATGCGAGACTTCTTCTTCAAGTGTACTATTGTTACTCATATCATCATAAAGCATATCTGTTTTTCACTACATACAATCTGAATCCCTTTAAGAATAATATTAATAAACACTTGTAATTTCCTCAATGACAAGAAGTCTTTTTCACATGTAGTGTCCTGGTTGAGCGTCAAAGAATCCGTAGACAACCAAAGTCTATACTTTTGCTCTCTTATTTAATTTAATTTATATAAAAAGTAATTGCATATCGACTGTATTATCACCACTGTTTTATACGGTTGTGAATCCTGGCACTTTATCCAACTAAAACCTATGCAACCTCATAAACTGTTTCAAAAATAGGCATAGTAAGGAAAATTGGTATGGTTTTATAACTTTTTATGGAATGACGAGGTAAGGAAGGAGACATAGCATTCTTTCATCTCTACAGTAATTTAACCCCCTACGTGCGATTCGATCCGCACCAACTTGCACTGCTCTTAAGTGGGAGGTGCGGATTTATCCAACGCCCTGAAAAAAACACGTCGCTTCAGTGTGAGATGCGGATTTATCCGAATACCATATTGAATATAATACATGTATTGAGTTGTGGGTCATTCTACATATTTTTCAAATTTGCCCTTTTTTTTAAAATAATAATGTATTTATTTAATTTAGTTCTGAAGGTAAAGGTAAATGCAGCACTGACCAATCAAAACACATAAAAAAATCGTCCTTCAATATTCAACTTTATTTTTCATTGACTAATTGACTTATTTCGTGACTTTTTATGAAATCTTATTCCGCACGTAAAAAGGGTTAAGAGACTAATCTGGAGCTGGCTGGAAACTGTTCTTGGGATGCCGTAGGAAAGCATAAACTACGTGATTCTTATTTCACTATTATCAATAAGTAAACCTTTATATTGTTCAGTTATTCCATATGCAGTACATCTCATCCAATAAAATGTAAATAAAATTAGAAATTTCATTACAATAGACTTGATGTAGTTTGGTTGTTGATCTAATTACTGTTTGTTGGATTTTCTGGTGTGGCGTACAGGTCACTAATTAATTAGAGTGCCCCGCCGGGTCTGGTCCGGCAGGAGGATGATTGTCACGAATACGCGACACACAGGCGGCGGAACTGCGGGATGACAATCAATAATACTGACCGCAGGTAGCCACACGCACAAATGTAACTACACTATAATAGTATATAGTACGTACATCTACAGGCTGATAGTAAACAACACAAACTAAAAGGTATACACGTGTACTAGCAGTACGATAATGCTTTTATTAAATCGCATGCAGGAGAGCACAGCTGGTCAGGCTAGACGCTGTACGCGTGAAAATGTGTTGTGTTTCTGTGCCGGTTAGGCATACAGCATGTTAATATTGATGTGTCTCTTGAAGAGATCCAGATTGTATAAAGGGGGAAACACATATATGTAATGGAAGAGCATTTTACAGCTTACCAGTGGTATTTAGGAATGAATATTGAAAACTGTCAATTAATGGTCGACATTATGGTGAAAAACCACTGTGTTTGAAAAGAAATGTATAACTCTTTCTCTTTTCAAAAATAAGTCAATTTTGACATTCGCATAGCACGTGTGTGCATAACTGTATCTATTTAAATTTATATTTGTATGCAAATTTATTATTTTTAACAACGGTTTTTAACATCCTGTGTCCCATCTTTCAGTCAACAAGTTACTTCTGAAATATAAAGATATTAAGCATAATACTAAAACTTTAAATTTATTTTACAGACATTATCTTTTTCAATCAAGGGACACACTTAAATTATCTTCAATAAAATAACATATGAAAATACTCTAATAATATAGATTTATTAAGCATTTCTCATTTGCCTTATATCCTTGTATAACGTATTGTAATACATACAACGAACTATAGTTATCTACCTACGTGTATTTTTTTTTCGTATATTCTAATTACATAACTGTAACCTGCCGATACAATGCGCTCTCATATATATGTGTGCTCCAGTTTCCAACTGTCAAAATTTAAAAGAGCGTCATAAAAAGATAGCTTAAATAATATGTAAATATTAAATTACAATACATATTGTGTAATTGAATCAATGATTATTTTTTCGCATTGCCCACCTACGTGAGAATGGTTTTTTTTTTCATATAATACACCTACATAAACAAAAATATAATTGAATTATGGTTTTTAAATTTACAATATGTTTTATATGTTAATTAATTTAATTTTTACTTAGACCGCCATACTCTTATACTGTCAATGTAGGCCGGATAGGAACAACAATTACGACTATCTAATTTTCTTGTTTATTACGGCTTCGTAAGTTAATCATATTAGCACACTTCGTAGGCGATTAACCTAAATAAAATTTTATTTAGGTTATTCTATTTTAAATTTAATTAAAAAAACAAATAAAAATTAAGGTTATCATCTGACAATACTTGGTGAAACTGTAAAATTATAACTTAAATATTATTTTATTAAAAAATTAACAAGTTAAAAATATTTCGTTTTGATTCACATTTATTTTTAATGATGTTTGAAACATGTTTCGGACTCCCTGATTATTGAAAATGGTCTCCAGGGAGTCCGAAACATGTAATATTAAAAATAAATTTGAATCAAAACTAAATATAATTTGAACTTGTTAATTTTTTAATTAAAATTAATTTAAATACATATTTTTTCACATCTGTTCTCATATTTGTCTGTTTCATCATAAATTTCATATATGTTATATTGTATTTATCTTTTAAAACATCTGTACGAGTATATACGAGTAAGATGTTGCATTAACGTTGTACTTGTATCCGTAAAAATAAATAAATAAATATGAACAGTATTACAAATTATAAAACGTGATATATGAACCAAAATCACGATTCTCTCATATGCATTCTCATACACAATAGGTGACGTAGCATAATTCATCACATAATACGGTGACCATTTTTTACTGAACTGTGTGCAAACAACGGTGGCAAATTCAACATGAAAACGGCAAACTATTAAGCTGTGATGCAATGGTCATCATTCATGCCGGTCCGCAAGACCGACACAATGAAATCCTACAAGGAAAAAAAGATGAAATAAAAAAATGGCGACGGCTAGAATTATTATGTTCGCAGTTTCAAATTTAAAATGAAAACGAGCCGTTTACCTATTCCATTATCCGGCAACGGCGCGGAAAGGCGAAAGCCAAAATGGCAAAGGATAAGTCTCCAGGGAGGAAAAGTCTAGCGGATCGCGATAAATCGCAGAGACAACCGGAGACACTGCAGTGCATTCGAGAAATGCACTAAAATAAAATAATAGTAAAGTAATACGTGCATTTTCAGAATTGAATTATGGCACGTGTTTTACGTTCGAAAAACTGTATCAAGTATCAAATTTTTTAAACATTTTGAAAAGGATTTTTATATTTCGACAATCCAAACACGTAGGTACACGGTACAGAGTTATTTATTTCGTATGAAATAATTCGTCGTATGACAAACATTCTCAAAATTTTGCATTTTTGCAACAAAATGAAGAAATATACTAAAAATCCTATTTATTAGATACATTTTGATTAATACCATCAAGCAAAACAAGTCCTACATTTTTATGGACAACCATACAAAGGACGTAGTACGCGTAATAGTAAAATCAATGGAATATATGGTTTTATGCATTTATGAATATATTTCAGCTACTTTTATTAATTGCGTGTTATTTTTAAGATTTATTTTTAGCTCTAAAAACAATCTTTGGTGTAACTACATTTAATAGAATATATATTATATAGGGTCCGCCATCTAACGTTTTTTTTTCAACTAGTGCTTATTTCGTGAATGGTAACACTTAGCTCGTGTCTGATTTGACAGATAATCAGTTTTATCCTTCCGCTGAACGAATATGGTTGTGTATACGCTTGAACAACGCTGGGAAATATTGCGACATTACTTTGAAAATCAGGCCACTTTTCTTCGAAAATGAGCAAAGAGTGGCCGTTACAGTCAATGGCGATCGTTATCGGGCCATTTTTGTTCACAAAAATTGAAGAGGAGGATATTGGCAACATTTGGTTTGAACAAGACGGCGCTACGTGCCACACAGCCGAAGCTACACTCGATGTTTTGCGATGTTTTTCAAAAAAAAAAAAGTTATTTGGCAGACCCTATATATGGATGGATGAACAGCGATTTTTCTTCTGACGATACCAAAAAATGGGTCGATGACTGGAGTGCCTCAAAAGACCAAGACATTTTCCAGCATGGATTCCGCATGCTACCTGAAAGGTGGGAGAAGGTCGTAGCTGCCGATGGACAGTATTTTGAATGATCCGAGTCCGAAAGTCTTCTCAAAATAAACTGCTGATTTTTATTAAAAAACGCTCATTTTCAGAGCATATTCATTCGTGAATAAACGTGTAAAATAACTTAAACATTACTAGCTGACAAGTCTCAGTATAATATTAAATTTAATTTCATAAAAAAAATGACAATATTTACTTTTCACTTTTTATTTAAAAGATTGTACGCGTTTCGTCTCTCTCTGTGTTAATTAATAAATTAATTACTACAAGCAATCACGAAATTACTATTGCACTATTAGTGTAGCACTAAAAAATATGGCGTAACGCGAAAACAAACATGTTAGACTATTATAAGATGGCAATTGAAAAACATGTTACGTAATACAAAATGATAGAAGACTAATGAATGGATTATATTTGTATGGTCACGTAAACCTCGTCTCAGATCTGTCACAAAAACAATATTATCATCTTCAGCCTACTTACTATTGAGACGTCATTCAAATACGAAATCCTCATTTAAATACAAGAAAAATGTCATCTTATACAAAAGCTTTGAAACATCTTTCACTTGAAATAAGACAGGTTTACCAAAATTAACACAAATTTTAAAATAGTAATACCTACAGGGAGCGGAAAAAAAGCTGACGGTTTTTATCGTTGTTTTGATTTAAAACCGTCAGCTTTTTAGCGGCTCCTGTATTATTACAATTTTATAGGAAATGGATTTAAAATTACATTCACATGAATGACCGATATAATGATATGCAAGAAGTTTAATGATATTGTTGAAGAACACCTAAGTTAATAATAACGCTTTTCTAATAATCACATTTGTGATTATTAGGCTCAGCACGATTGATCATCCTCGTGGTCAAGATCATGCACCTTAAAAAGTATAATTTAGAAACGTCCATTTTTGCATCGGATACTGCATCTATCCTATCTTCATGTCCTCCGGTTCTCATCTTGAAGCCGAGAACTCTCCAGAACCATATTTATCCATATTTCAGAGAAAACAATTTGAACTTTCAAAGAAATTTATTAGAGTACAAAAACAATGTCAAATAACTACGATTTATAAATTTCAGTTATTTTTGTTTTGTCATCAGATAAACAAATTATGCGTATTAGAATGTTACACTTAAACCTAAATTAAAAACTAAGTTTGATATAGATGCTATAAAATTATCAATCATAAATATCAATCATAAATATCAACCCATACATATTTTAAATAAACACATTTAAAAAAGTAGCAAAAAAACATATACTCGTATTTCTTTCATTCACCGCGACAACTAAGAATTCAAAGAAAATAAAAAAGCACGTAACAAGAGCAGTAGATTGCAGGATTCCCTGCACCGGTTTTCAGCAACCAGGATGAAAAGGCTCCTGAAAAACGAGAAGAAGCGATGTCTCGGAAGCCGCAGCGGTATATCATTGTCTCGGGGAGCCCTGGGGGCGCGAGACAATCTGATTCCTCGCGATAGTCTCCGCGACGCCCCTGCACGTGATTGCATTTGGATCGATTGCTCCGGAAGTCACGCGGCGGGATATGCCTGCGTTTGACGGAAAACCATTGAAGCGACTTTAACGACAGAAAGAAAATATTGATAACTATGTTTTTACTACATCTACGAGATTCGTGTTGATCTTGGGTGATTATTAATTGTTTTGTCGTGCAGGAAAGCACAACCGGTCAAGACCAGTGCACTTTATGACGCTCAGCCAGGGAGGCTGGACGCTGCATGCGGAAAACGTGTGTTGTGTTCGTGTTTGTGTGTGGGTTGAGGAGATTGCTAGTGTATATTTATCTGTTTCTTGAAGAGATTCCATGATTGTAGGAAGGAGGAAACACAAACGCTGGATGAGCATTCCAAAGCTTACCGGTGGCATTAAGGAAGGAACTTTAGAAACTGCCAGATCTTGGTCGACACACATTAACCGTGTATGGATGTTCGGCAAGTGTAAGACGAGTTTTTCGGTTGTGAGTGGGTGCAGGAGGAATTAGTTAAATTTGAGGTAAAATAACATGAGGATTTATAGCATTACAGTGTGGGAAGAGCTAACGCGGACCACAACTTGGATATATCTCCGCCTGTTGCTCTTAGCATATCTTTGGTTGGGTTGTCTGTTTGAGTAAATAATCTTACCCTCAGCAGTGTCAATCATATTATCAGAACTCCTTAAAAATGCTTATTACATACACCTAACCTTTCGTTTTTTCAAATTCCTGGGATTATGCTTTAATGGCCATCGTAGACCATATTACGAATATGATCCCATTTTTTTTTTAAATTTGATTTTGATAATAGCAACTAATAAAACAGTGTGGTGGTAATTTGTGGTAGCAAGATATAAATTAAATATGGAAAAAAAAACCTATATTATTTTATGTATCTTAAACATTCAAAGAAAGCTCTTTTTGTCTAGGAAAAGCCACGTTCAAAATTGATAAAATGTTTAAAAATGTGTGTATGGAACTGAAAAAACATTGCCATTCGATAAGAACAAGAATAAATTGAGAGTTGACGAGCATTATAACGATACAAAAGAGCGATTATCTTCTAGCTCGTTTCAGTAACAGTAAACCAATCTGATTTTCGGTAGTGGCGAAAATTTACAACCATCTGCAAAACTGAGGAAGTATATTAATCGCACCAGAATCGCATCGCTGATCGCTTCCACATTATCCTTTCCGTGTAGATCCTTCTTGAGATGATATAAGCGATTTTTGTTCTCGATAAGATGCTCCAGCGAGAAGATTATCGTTGCGCAAGAACTCACGAGCGATGAACGTCAAGATGGGAGATTGTAATTTAATATATTTCGCCAGACGATGTTTTGCAAGTTTTTTAGTTTGAAGAGAGTTGCGGAGAGCTCGATCGTGCGGAGGAAAAGAAATGCTCATCAACTTGCCGGGTGATGCAGAACGGTGGAAACATGAAGAGACTGCGATAGTTTCCTTATCATATTTTTTATACATTATCCATATCATATGTTTTTTATGTTGTTTGCGTTAACACCAATGTCGTAATGGTAGATCATACATTGTTTCTGTAAGCTTTCAGTACGTTTGTGGACATTGGAACTGATGAAGCTTTCATAGATCACGAAACTGCAGCCTTCCATCAAAAGAAACAGTGCTCAGTGTGATGCATGCATTTTTTCTGTGGACTTGAATAAGTGAAATAATAAAATAAAAGTTAAGTTATTTTATTCATAAATTCTAATATAAGTCATTTTATGTACCCACTACTCACTACCATGAGAGGGAATAAATGAAATAGTCAAAATTTCAATTAAATTTCAAACAAATTTTTTTTGGTCTGATTGTAATTCAATTTTGGTCAGAATAAAATAAGTGCTACACAATTAAAAATATCATTAACAAAGTTAGGTGTGTTAAAACAAATGTAAATATATAAAATATGACACCAATTTCACGTTAAGATTCTGAAAATAAAATTTAATATTTATCGCTTATAAAGTTACCGTTTTTAGGATGACCATAATGGTCATGATCAGAAATGAAGAAACAATACTAATTTCTCGTGATCTTAATAACAAATGTGTTCATTACATTCAAAATAATACGTTTTAACTAAGTAAACGAGCATCAACCTAGTTTTTTAGATGTTAACAAAAAAGAATACGAAATATTTGCAAATGCGATTATAATTAATATTAATTGCGTTCATATTCTAACTTTAACATATCTGTATGAAGAAAAAAAATACAAAAAATATATTTTGAGTAAACAATGCGATCACTCGCTATGGGAGTGTTTGTTTAATGATGATCATCACGAATCATACACATTAACTTGGCACATAATGCAATGTGAAACCTCACAAAAAAATCAAAAATAAACGATCCCGTTTCCGTTAGGATGGCGATGAGCGAGTAAGGCAGCGATGAAGAAAATAACGTTTATAACATCGCAGCGTATGCCCCCAAGGATGATAAACCGTTATTTGTGCTGAAATAGTATTATAATACGGTGCGAAGGAATTTCGAGATAACATGTGCTTGCTTGCACATTTGGTAAAAATAACTTTATTATGGATGAAACTTTTTTTGTATGAAGCGTACTCGTATGTATAAAGGACGAAAAATATAATGATTTATTGCGTCAGTTCATTTTGTCCTTGCGGTCTCTTGTTGGCCCATGTGCCTCTATATTTGAGCAAATTTATCATGATCACTGACTCTATAACTAAATAAAATATATCTACTAGAATCCAAGCTTATACGAAAGATACAGTAGTTAAAATCACTAAATGATTGTGTGTACAAGGTAATAATTATTTGGGACAAAACATGTGAAAAATAAAAAAATGTATGAAAAAACCCTTATTTAAGTAAATACTCGAGGGTCGTGCTATATTTTTTTGAGTATATTAGCCACTACAAATTGCACAGAAACATGTAATATACTGGGAATTAATATTTGCCAGAAAATTGCAGTTATGTCCTGTTTTATGTCATATCCTCATTCATGTCATATTTTTTTTATCGTTTCAAATTTACTTTTATGCATCTACTTATGTGATTGCATTGTTAAGGGCACAAGGAAAACTTATTTAAGATCACGATAATATTTCAAATCAACGTTTTATGTTACCACAGCCATTATTGTTGTCTACACCGTGTTTTAAATGCATTGATTAATATACGAGTATTGAATTATTGTATTTTTTTATTCAATGCAATAATGTGCTTCTTCTTTACTTATATAAAATATATATAAAACTAAATGTCAATTATTACGAATGAGAATTGGAAGAAAATAAATTGATTATCACTATTTTTTCATCCACTGATATAAATGAGCCTCTACTGGCTCCACTTTTCCCATATTTCGCTTTCTTCATTCATTTCGTCCCTGCATTGACCCTTGAAGTATCCACCCATCTTCGTGGTTGTCAACCACACAGGCGACATGGGCGACAAATCTCGAGCGTCAATTAACAACACGTTTAGTCCATCGCTTTGGTGACATTCAGGTAATATGACCAGCCCAGCTCCACTTTAACCAGTGCAGACATCGTTTCAACAGTACCGATTACCCACCCTAGTTTAGCTTCGAATCAGATTATTTTCCATTACGTAACAGGTGAAATAACCGTTATGTCGTAAAAATATTTATACTTATGGTGCCTTTTATGTAAAAATTAAATACGTTCAGAAATGCTATGATATATTTTTATAGGCACTTAAAAACTTAATGACGGGATATTAAGAACGTTCATTCAAAAATCACAGTTTTATGACAACTATTTAACTAAAAACAATGCCGCATTTTAAACTAAGCCGTTTGTGTGCGAAATATGTGTTATCTATCTGATAACGAAGGCGGATTTTAAGGTATTTTACGACTTTTTAATGACTTTCAAATACTGCAACAAAAAACAGGCTAGAAATTATCAAAAAAATTCATCATGAAATCTAAACTTTATTTGAGATAAGCAAACAATATGCTTTTAGGCACACAATATTGTTGATTTAAATACTTAATAATAATAATAAACACTTTATAATAATGAAAAAAATACGTACATAAAATAATAAATAATTAAAATCATTTTAATCAATATATGATCAATATTAAAAAGCAAATTGTAAGCGCGGTTCTCATTAGATCATCAAAGTTAACCAACATTGGACGCAGACCAAAAATGGATGGCTTACAGCCTGTTGCTTACCACATCGTTGCTTGGGTTATATACGAGTATGATCCAGTTCAAAAGAGCTCAGGCTAATCAGCAGATCTCTTTTAAAATGCTGTCTTCGGGAACCGTATGTTTCTGAGTGGATCTCCGGGAGCAGAAATGTCTTTGAACAAGTCCTTAACAATGGCAGTTGAGAGAACTGTGTAGTGACAATTCATGGTGACCGTATGAACCAAATATAGAATTAATACGAGAAAACAATATACATACATACATTTATTACATTGGGCCATCTATATAATTATTTTAGTAGTAAAATTACCCATTAAAAGATCTGTATTAGAGATTTCAAAAAAAAGTACATCACTTTAGAAAAGGTTTAAGAGTCAGTTGATTATCTGTTAGGTCATAAATAAAATAATCAACCTTTACTTCTTGTGAAACGTTTCAAAATAATAGTAAAAAAGTTTTCAATGTAGTTTTGTTTACAAAAAAAGTCGACCCAGACCACACGCGCGATACAGTTTCGAGAGTGAGAGGAACATTTAAATCGGTTCGAATAATACTTTTCTGAATGGTTTAACATAACAAAAGATCTGGAGTGATCCCGAAACAAAGAAAAACTTGTGACTTGAAAAATAAGAAACACATGAAATGTAGACTTATTTATGTGAATTAATTATTTAAGAGAAAGAGGACATAGCAATTTAAAATTACAAATATTAAAAATACATTATTTTTTTACTGCCCATCCAGTCAAACTTGTTCATTTGTCCTATCTGAAAAATAAATACTTCGGTCCCTTAACAGACTTCGGACCGGAGTATGCAAGACGAGGACACAAATGAGGGCCTGGCAGTTTTACAGCGGACCGACTGAATGTGACTGCGGCGTGGAGCAGACCCTGTCACACCTTCTGGAGTGTGCGCTGTGCCCGAGTGGCTGCACCCAGGAAGACCTGATGATGGCCAGAAGTAACGCCATCGACGTCGCCCACTTCTGGGCAGACTGGATCTGACCCTGTTGTTTCCGACACGATTATAGATATATCTGAAAAATAATGCATACCAGTAATATAATGTGCGTTAATTGCTCCAGTTAGTACGTGGATAAAATGGTTGCGAACTGCGCTGAGTACAGTTGCTAACGGTTCGAGTTCGAATCCCAGTGAACGCGGTTTTGTTTTTCAATGACATTGATAAGAGAAATGTCGAAAAGATCATATTTGCTGTAGAATTGTATTTACCAGTATACATCAGTTTATTAAAACATATTCATTCTTCTCGACGACTTAAAGACAAGAATCCGGGGATTAAAGATATGTAGTATACTTTAGAGGTTGTAAACTAATCATATTTGATTAGAAAATAAGAAAAAAAACATAACGTCATTACTTGGCTGCTTGTGTTACAAAAACAAGTGCATTGCTTATAAGCAGTGTTGGTCAAAAGGCTTATACATCAGTACTGAAAATATTTGTAGTATAGATAGGATTGGATTAAACTCGAGTTTATGTTGGGGTGTTTAGCCATGCAACTGAAGACCGAATTAGCGAGATCGCTTAAGTTTGAAACCAGAAACTCGATTAAATTCACTAGACTCCGCTTATCTTCATGTCACATACAACTTGATTATACAAGTACACCGTGATGAATAATTTTAGAACATGTAACATAAGCACACGACGAAATCGTCATCAATGCGCTCCAAATTCCGTCCAAAAATCCATTTAAAATCAACAAATTTAAAAAGTGTACGAGCAAAATTGGTAACAACCCAAATTACTTTAAACAATGTGACACCTGACAAAAACAAAGGTTTTACAAATTTTTCGTTGAAAAAAATTTCAGTAAAATATATCAAATATATTACAATAATGTAAGGCGAAAAAAAATAAAATAATCTAAGCAATAATATAAATGGATTTAAAATATAATATAGTTTTTCAAATAATTCAAACATTTTAATTTGATACTAAGGTTATTATCAAAATCATTTCAGTCTATAATATAGTATACATTAACGTGGTTCACTAAGAATATAAAAAAATATGCACTTTAATCTCACGCGTTAGTCGTGAGCATCTTAGATTCTAAAGAAAGCTTTACTTCAAAACTGTTATCAGAAGTTTAAATCCGTGCTCGGCTTATTTCATAATTGTTTGATTGTACTGTTTTATTTACTTTATTCTTTATCATAGGATCTATATACATTTAACGTAACCATTATAATATATAATCATATTAGATTATCGCTGAATATTTATGTATAGGAATTTAGTAGATCATCGATGTGACAGAATCGCTTATACTCTATATACAAATATAATACTGGTATGTAATGTAATAAAAGAACAAACCAATGTGAGACGCGCAAAACATAGATGATAATTTTAGATCACGCGAATGAAATATTATTTTTAGTCAAAGTTATCAACATACTAAAATTAAAATAATTCCACAGATGAGACTTCAGAATCACTATGACCATCTGTCGGTATTCTCCAGTATGTGTTTGGATAAAAAAAAGTCCAGAGCATCGAGCTAATTGTTAGACATTTTTAAAAATGTTGATAAACCAAGACCCCTGGCTCCCGTTCCGGTAGATGTCGATCTCGGAAACTAATAATAGTATTATATCATATATACTTAGTGGAGATTCAGGTGAATAGATAACTTGAGACAAGTTTAAGATATAGACATTTGAAAGGTTGCATGGTGCCAATTTGCAGTGGCCATATGCACTTATGAAGTCAATTAGAAAGAAAAAAATATTTTTAGTAAACAATACTTGTACTCTCGCAAAGAGTGTTGATAGTCTGTGATTATCGGTGCCTGGTATAATGTAAATAAAACAATTATTATTTAATACCAGCAAATAACAACGTTTAATTTTAAATGCAAAATATCTAACACAAATTGCGATTTAAATTAATTTACTGTGTACAATTCATCACTTCACTGATATAATAATAACGCGAATTTAATGATGTCGGTTTGACAAATTAATTAATTCCGCTGAATAAAGTAAGTGAGTAAATTATAATTATTTATAGCACAATTATGTGCCCACAATAACTTAATCAGATTAAATCTCCTACACTAATGATTTTGTGTATAAACAAACTTTGAGAAAACGTCGTAATTAGAAACCCGAATCATACTCGAATTTTTAAACAAAAATTCATACTTGAAGAGACAAGAATAATGCAGGAAATACAGGCTAATTTAATAAACTACAAATATCTACAGACAGCGGGTATAGCTCAATGGTCAAAGCGTTTGCTTTGCAAGCCAAAGGTTCGATCCCCGACGGAGATTGAGAAAAAAAAAGATTTTTAATCGATCTATGAGCTCTAAAATACCCCCGGTAGGTGTGAATTTGATTCCTCACCCGTAAAATGCCAGTCATGGCCTTTTAATTATAATTGGTGGTAGGCGAAAGTTCCCGTGACGACCACCCATTCATATTAAATTCCTGTAATAATAAGGATGATGCGTAAATCTCGGGCTGTAGTCTATGACATTGGCACATGCAGCGATTAGCATTATGCACCATTGTAAGCGTCATAGAATTACTATCACCCATTTGTCGGTATTCTCCTGTATGTGTTTACATAAAAAAAACTAAGATCATTTATTAAATTAGTATGATAATATTCGAAAGTTATTTTTTCTCAACAATGCATCCGATTGTTGTTACAGAAATAATTTACAAAAAATACTTTCTTCGTAAATTATGTGTTTTTTTTTTAATTTGACAAACGACCTTTCTACGCATCGCAGTAATTTCTCGCGGTGTACTCGCATCGTTTACCAAACGAATTTTCTTGAAACGAAGCCAAGATAATATTTCACGGTCGAACCGGTCAGTGTGTAAACATTAGTCTGTGGCCAACATAATGAAAGTTACCACAATCGTTTTAACTCACTGACAGTAATTTTCTTTGAACTGAATAAAAAAATATTCATTACAATAATTTTAGTAATGTTTTTAATCACTGTGTCATTGCTCTAGATATCAAATATCAGGTTTTCTACTCGTTAATTAAATAGCATTTTGTTATCAATGTTAAATATAATTAATTTAATTAAATAGTCAGGCAAGACGCTAATTGTCTTGAACATAATATGGTCCAATTCACCATATTTCAATTCTTCTTCTTCGTGTCAGCTATGTCTAATAGTTTCCTCCGAATATCTGGCTACATCGATGGCCCGTGTGCTGCCCAGTATTAGGTCTTGGGGATGTGCAGCTAGTCTGGCACATGGAACAGGATCTTTAGCAGTCCCACAACAGTAACTCTCCCTGCAGAAACATTCCCCACCGCTTGAGGTTGTCCATTGGTCTATCAACTTCGGTTCTTATTCTGTACAGGAATTTTCAGGTCCGCTATTCAAGGTTCTAGTCAGTCGGAAGGCTTTCTTATGGGGTAATGAAATCTTCTGATGCGATTTGTTGTCAGAGCTAATATTTAGGTTTCAGGGCCGGATATGAGAGGTTGTGTGGATCTCTGAAAGCTGTTTCGCGACTTCCGTCTAGGTGTTAGGGGTAGTACGAGTATGTTGCAATTACCATTGTAATGCAGTAGTCTATTGCAATATTAATAATGTATTTAGCATTGCATCATTTAATTTTCAAATATATAATCGCCAAACGAAAGACAATCCATTTACAAGTCACATTCTAAAACAATCGTTCCAAATTCAATATGTTCAGAAATATTTAAAGTATAACATATCTTACCCATTGACATTATGAGTACACTCAGTCATCTCAAAATTATACTGTGAGAGGATCTCATTTCATTCAACTGAATATTTTTTTAATCTATAATAATTATTAATAAAATGTCATTAACGCCTATTAGATTATTAAAACTCACAACATGATATCATTTAACCACTTCTGTCACTCTAATACGACTATTTCTACAAGTCGCAATGCTGGTACTAGGCCCATAAATATATAATGGCTATATTGATTAAATGCATACATAAACTATCGTGAGCCAATAACTTGTATCAGGAATAGTTGTATTGGGAATGTCAGCTGCATGACATTGAAACAATCACGATTAATGCATAATGAGCAGAGCGCTATATGGGACTGTTGGAGACAATATCGAACTGAGTTGTAGACAAAGCGGGTGCTGAACCGAGCGAATATGGGTGCAGGTGAAATTAATTAACATTTGTATGAAGCAGTGGCGCAGTGGCAAAATATATGCTGACGAGCAAAACATCACGGGCTCAGAAAATGGAGACTTCTCGATTAAAACGATATGTTGCGTTTTTAGGTCAATCGATTGGCAAATTTAGAAGTGGATAATATAAGAAGTATAAGTTAAAAATAATATATGAGTGAATACTGCGGTAGATACAGGTGAGATGAAAATAATAAAAAAAACGCTTAATTTATAGAATTCCTCTAAATTGTATAGCATGACGCATGTCACAATATCTACCGAGAAATGGCTCTCGCCCAGCGCTACTAGCGGCGGTCTATATAACTAGTCCCAAATGGCGGACACATAAATGTATGACAAGCGAACAGAAATTAGAGACGAAAGATTGTATATCGAGGTTTTCGGTGCCAGTCAGCAAGGGCTACATCATGCTGATGTATTTTCTTCGCCGCATCACCCGCGAAGAAACCGTCGTCCAACGCGAGTAACAGCTGCATCAGCACATAGTCTCCAGTATGCAGTCCAAGCAAGCACATGCCGACCATCCTCACAAGCAGCAGAGCCAATCAAACATCCCATTGTCTGCGCAGTGCGGTAGGAAGGTATGCACCGACACAATAGACGTGCGAAACTTCTACCGCATGATGTATTCAAGACCCGCGTCGCTGAGCTGCAAAATTCTGTCACATATCTGACAGTATGAATATCTGAAATTTTCGCAACAATGCGATTGCACTGCACGAATATTATCTATTCGTGATTCAACATAAATATTTTTGTGTGCTTTTTTTATGTAAGATAGCGCTGTTTTAAGATCGTTTACACATGCAAACCTCCTTCCTACCATAATATTTATCTATATACAATATTCTGCTTTCTTTAAGGAGTGCAACCTTTTTTTATGTAAACACATACAGGACAATACCAATAGATTGTGATGCTGAATTCTCATCTGTGGATTCTATGATGCTTACCACGTTACATATGGTTAAGCGCTGCATGTGGAGTGTTCATTCGCTAACGTCATAGACTAAGCCCCGAAATTCACGCTTAATCCTTATTACTACAGGAATTCACTTCGAATGGGCAGTATTCACGGGACAACTTTTGTCTACCACCAACTTTGATTAATAGGCTATGACTGGCATTTTACGGATAAGGGATCAAATTCACAACAACCGAGGGGTATTTGAGAGCTTAGAAATCGATGAAAAATCTTTTTTTTTTCTCCGTCGGGGTTCGAACCTACGACCTTTGACTTGCCAAGCAAACGTTTTGAGCTATACCTGCCGGCAAAACCTGTTATTATTCGGAAACAAAAACGTAAAACCCAAAATAATAATAAATGGAGTAGATATTGTCACATGTGCCCCACGTTTATAATTTCACAAGTATTTTTATAACTATAAAAAATATTTTTTAAATACATTAGCCTATCTTAAAAACGTATTTGATATTTTAAAATTACACTAAAAGTGATCAAACAAATCGTCTAAATGTAAAGAGTAGTGAAATGGTATAACCACATGTCTTAGTACTCGTATTTAATTATAATGAGACTTGAAAGTACAAATATGTATCTTTAACGAAAATTTCGATATACAGCTGTTGGGAATTCTAAGAAAGTCTTTGTAACTAAGCAATGACAGCTGTTTTCGGAATGCATTGAGGAATAATAGAAATGCACTTTCCATGTAAAGAGCGAACAATCATTTTCAAAACAATATTGTTTCTCAAAAGTCATTCAATTTAAGCAGTAAAAATGAAGACTCAACACATTTATATCAAATATTTAATTTTTGTAAAAAAACATAAAAATTGTGGGAAAAAGATATTTAATTATGACTAACCATTATTAGTATTAAGTATGATCGTTTAACAATGTTATTAGACCCGAGGGTTTTACGAAAACTGACCAATCTGGATTACAAAGTAGTTTTTTTATGTAACTCATATAGGATACAAACAGATAGTAATGGGGAAATATTATCTGTATATTCTATGACGCCTGTCATTTTTGAGTGAGAGCTGCTTGTTGATTGATAATCCGCCAACGTAGTAGACTACGGACTGGTATTCATGTATCATCCGTTTTACGGGGACTCACGATGAACTTACTGTAACTTCAAAACAGTTCAAAAAAGCATAGTATATTGATATCAGGACGATATAGCCCTTGCAGGCTGGTGCCGAAAACCTTGATATACGATCTTTCGTCTCTTATTTTCGTTCGTATACTCGTTACTCGTATACGTAAAAGGTGTTAGTCTAAATCTAGATTTAAGGAGTAAAACCATATACTGTGTCACCATTTTGTAATTATTGGACAGGTCGTTGGCAGGACTAGTTCAGTAGATCGCCACTTGCGACGCTGGGCTATCGCCCACTACGAGTGCTCAGTGGCGAGTAGGCAGTTGTACCCCGACCGCAACCAGTAGCGTGTTGTGATCCGGTCGGGGCCTGAAAGCATACGCTCCGCCCCGGACTGAAAATTTGTATTTGTAAGTATATCGAAAATATATATCAATGTGCTTCTGAAAAAGTACTTGTGTTGCTCATCAGCTCCTCCATCTTTCCACCATGTGTCCTGATAACTATCGCGACGACGTGAAGTCGCTTCATTTGAGTAAAGGGATGTTAGTATATATATTGTATATAAATACAACAATAATAATTTTTATATATCATACAGTGTTTTATATTTTAATTTTTCGATTAGATCATTGTGGCTAAAAATAAAAAGAAAAATGTGGAGCAATGCTCGCTTAAAAAGCAGAAGTATTTAAGGATAAATAATTTCTCTATTGTAATTCAAGCGATTAAATCTATTGGTGGTTCTAATGCGTTTTCTGCGCATAAAGCCTGTCTCGACTGACATAATGCGTCCATCGGCTACACCTAATTAAGTAATTACAATCGGCCATTACGAAGGCCACTCCATAACTTGGAGCCAATAAAGTCCAACGCGGAACCGGAGAAGTGGCTCGGCCGTGCGAGAGAACTAACCGGTGACGATACCATAACACTATAACAGGTTGATACTTTATTGATAGCGCACAACAACATTGCAGAATGCTACAGTACGTGATGACGTGACATTTCTAGGCTGTTTGCAAAATATAAAATATAAACATTTCTGTTCGAAAAAGCACGAAGAAAACCACAAGTTCAAACACGATGTGACGAGGTGGAATCTTTTTGTGAACATTTTTTGATCTAGTAAAAGCAACAGATTGCCGCTACTTCTGTCACCACATATACATGTATTGTCCCATGACATATCTGTATCCAGAACTCTACCTGGGTATAAATATTACTTGATTAAAATTGATAAATTCGAGCTTTTATCCAAAAAATGAATATCATTAGGGTTGAAGGCCAAAAATACCTTCTACAACTAAATCGACTCTGTTCAAAAATGAGCAGGTCAACTAACAAATAATGGCACATTTTTTCTCTTAATCTTTAGAACACAAACGTAATATTGATTATTTTAGACTTTTCTAGCGCTCTTGACCCGACCATTGAACCTCTTAACTTTCACACTATACAGTCCGCGCGTTACGCGATTAAACTTACGCTGGAGGCCGAATGTTTTTTTAAAGAATTATAAAATTCAAATAAAATTAAATATGACCCTCACTGAAAAGGTTTGAGATCTTTGAATTATGGTCGGAAGTAAAAACAACACATATGTTGTGTGATCGGCCACTAACGTTTGAAAAAACATCACGAGCTGTGTATAGTCGGCCACTAAACGTTGGCGAAACGATCACACACATGTTGTATGACCCGCCTTTAAGTTCGGCCTGGTGATTACACATATATTGTGTAATCGGACTGGATAGTGTTACATAATTATTTTTATTCCCTCCTGCGCCCACATATAACGGAGGGCTCCGTCTCACGCTTTCTGAGCATCTACCTATACAGTATACACGATAAATTTATATCGACCAAGAATCAATTCCGAGTCAATATTTTTTGTCCTAAATACTTCTGGTAAGCTTTGGAATGCTTTGGAATGCTTTTTCACTATATGCATTTATTCATCAAACAATCTGAATCTTTTAAAGAAACACATCAAACAAACACACAAACTTTTAAATATAACACATGTTTTCTAAACGCATCGTCCAACCGACTGGTTTGTGCTTTATAAAACCAAACGGTTATGCTGTCGTGTATGCGTTTACAAAAAAATGACGCAAACAATAATTAAAGGCGCGTCGCAAATTAGTAATCCTCTTCGGCAATGAGACGTTTAGCCAATTCACTCGATTAGTCGCATTCTTAAGCAAACGACTCAGTTTTGAGTGCGCCACTTTTGCTAATCGCTAATTCGCAACCTGTAATCATCCAATGAGTGCTCGATGCGCTGACATTTTATTTTACCGCTCGCCATTCCGACCGTTTCCAAGGATTTCGCTATCTGAATAATTGTTCACTTCACTCCAATACTCGCGGTGCTCGCATTGCGCAATAAGTGTTGTTATCTCAAAAGAGAATGTTCAAAATTAACATAGCACACGTTATAGGCCTCAATAATTGAACATATTTTTTTATGATCACGTAATCGATAACTCTAATAGTATTATGTACATATTAAGACATCAAAACAACACTTATACGAGATGATGTCATGTGAAACTTAAATACATATATATATATATTTGCATGTTTCAATGTTAATTGAAAAAAGTGTAAATATCAATTTATCTCTCCACCAAACCACAAACATTGTAGTTAAAGTACTTTAAAATATTGAAATATAAATATACAAGGCCTTGATAAAGACGGTTTGCAATAAGATTCTATTATGTTACCAGGAAGTTGCATTCATAGAGAGTGATAAAAGATTCTTTGCCGTTTATGAAGATCGACAATGGACTATTATGGAAGCACATTCCTATTTGCTTCATCGACTATCGAACCTTGATTATCGAGGTCGCTCTCGTCGACTGTCAGTTATGTTCGACGTGTCGATATATTCATTGTCCAGGTAAAAAAACTGATATTTCTTACATAAAACTACAGTATATGAACAAGTACGAGTATACTACCTGGAATACATATCTGGAACACGTGGTTACCATAAAATACCACCACTCAGTTATGTCAGTTGCATTGTCTCACGACATATTTGAATCCAAAGATCCATCTCGCAACATATACAAGTATGATTTCTGACGGCTTCCAGGGCAGGAGACCGGGGACTAGGTGAAACGAAAGCCTGGATCATTTGGGAGGGACCCAAATGTACTCACTCTACTACTTAGTATAAACAAACAGTTCACGCATCTCTAATAGATAAATCATCATAAATTTTATATCCACTCTTTAGTTGTAACATATTGTTTTTAAGAATTGCCGCCCTAAATTTCTATAGTCGCCATTGCCTTTGCCTTGTACCATGTCAGTTCTGCCTCGCAAAGCTTCTCCAAGTACATTCTACGTAAAATTTCAGACGGCCTTCCAGAACGGCGAGAGCCCGGGGGCTGAAAAAAGGCAAATGTAGTTTTTTCTCTCCTGAGGCATCTGAAAAACATGCCTCAGACATGTTTACAATCGACTCTTGAGCATTAACTACAGCTGTTTTTCCTTAAGTTCTCGGGGTTCTACCACCCTGTTAAGCCGTTATGAATTTACATACAATATACTATATGCAGAGATGGCATGCGATGAAGTGTAGAGCATGGCTGTTGAAACGTACATTGAATAATAATACTCGTAATGACCATCGGTCTACAATTTATAACTCTATTGTCGAGGTCAATACATCAAGATGGTCGTAGATGAGGTATGTAGGCAACACTGGATATGTTCGCAGTCTACTGGTAGAGTTGGCTCCTTGGTCACTGAGCTATGTTTAGCAGATGACAGGTCCGGGTTCGATTCCGAGGTGCGGCCCAACAAGGCAAGGCCGTGACACTGCAGTGCAACCGAAGCAAACGTTCACGGCAACAATACAAAATAATATGGTCATATTTAAATTCCACATGTTGTTCATGCAACTATAATATGGGTGAACAAGCTAAACACCATGTAATTTTAGCTCTTTAAAAAAGCTTGTGAATAAATGTTGACTGATTGAATAATAAAAAATAATAATATACATAATCTGAATATATACTATAGATACATCTATCGTTATACGATGGTAACAATGGTATAAATACATCTTTTAACGCGTGTCCGTCCAGGTAGAGAAATAGTCGAGTGGACTAGGCGGTGTAAAGGACCCGAGAAAAAGTTGGTTCCAAGGCTCGTGGTTCGAATCCCGCTTCTGCCGATATTTTTCTGAATGAATTGATGCGAATATTTTTTTTATGTATAATTGTATGTGTATATTTAATTACTAATAATATTTATAGTGAATGATCTATAAAAGAAGATTAGAGTATTGAAAAATATTCTAATAAAAATTTAAATCCATGTATTTTTAGCCTTTTTAGACCAATAATAATCAATATATAATGAAGTAAATTGTTATTTCAATTAACCATGTTCCTCAGGCTAATCAAGATCATTGATTATATATATTTTTTTAAAGATTAGGTGACTTCTTAAAATGACAAAAACAAACATACATTTCACGTGGTGTATGACACATTAAATTTCGCGTGTATCTATATGTCTATAACCACAATCCTAATTGGAACATATGGTCGTCACGAACTACCACCACAAAGCTATGCCAATTGCATGGTCTTCGCATCATGACAGCTCTGCTTCATTAGAGTACAGGTTGTCCTCGACTTACGACCGAGATACGTTCCTGGACTTTGGTCGTAATTCCAATTGGTCGTAAGTCGAATTTCATACAAAATATGTATGTACTTACGTATTAAAATAAAACATGTTTATTTATTTATATATTTTTTATTGTTATATTTATACTTATTTATTAAAACAAAATAAAATATTTACTTCATTAATATTGAAAATGTTTCGTCATCTGTACTTATATAAGTACAATATATTGGCTCATCAACAATAGTGGAAGAAGAAGCAGTAGTAGTATTTTTAAAAAACATATTCAATTTTAGTTGAGTTGTTAGTTGTTTTTTTTCCCGTATATTTCTTTGTAGCAAGCAAGATCTTCCTGAATACGGCGGTTTATACTCAAAATTTTTCGTTATCCGAATCCATTTATTGCAAATTTTTGCATTACTTGGTCAATTTGAAGGAACGTGGCTTCCGTTTCTTTCAATACATTTTTTTTGGATATTCCAAGAGAATTTTTTTTAGTCTCTTCCTTTCAACCCTTTGATTTTCACTGATACTTTGTTTATTCTTCAAAATTGTGCGATCATTGAACGTGATAGGTGTAGATCACAAGCTACGTCCTTCACTCTTTTACCTATTTACATATTCTTAAATTATTTTAAGTTTTATTTATAAATCTATTGCACTTCTCTTTTTTTGTCACGTCTACTCCGATTGCCAGTCTCTATGGGCACGATTTATTGATTATTCACTTCAGATATTAAATGGGTATAAGTATTGATATTGTGGCTTTTGGGTTTAGCCGTGTGTGGCGAATTTCTTTTTACCGTGGCTTTTTACTTCTGGCCGTGAAAACCTAAGAAGTTATTTGGGTATATGTATTATTAATATCTCATTATATTAATGTGTATATATTTCCATGTTCAATACACTGTGTTAAATGAATTATGTATACATAATTTTAAAACAACGAAGGGGCGAAGTGAGAAACAAACGACATTCTTTGCGCACATCTCGCGAATTACTGACCACAATGCAATTTTTTTGGTCGTAATTTATTTTTATTTTAATAATTATTATTTTTAATTTTTTTGGTCGTAAGTGCAAATCGTCGTAAGTAGAACCGTCGTAAGTCGAGAACTACCTGTACTATACATTCTACAAGTACTCGACGGCAAGTCAGAAGGAGGACTTGAATAAAAGGCAGCTATTGTTTGTTGTTTATACTCTCTTACGGAGTTCTAAGTACAACCCAACCAGGTATACCTTCATTTTAGACTACTGTAGTGTGAAAAACAGAAACATTCCGCTCGCTCGCTTCGTCATTCCTTACAAAGTCGAACAACGCACCCCCAATATTCTACGTAGGAACTGCTTTCAAAACACATTATACGAATTCATTGGCTTTTCAAGAGATACAAAGATTCTCAGCCGTGAAGAAGAATGGGGTCGATACAGGCGCTGCATAGTATTTTACAGACGGTCCTCTTACTCGACCACCAGCCACTTGACCTGTATTCCCACTTCATAAACTATCAGCTGTTACTTATTTCAAATAGTGTTTCAACACTGCATCCATCAGTCATGCATTATTCACCTTGCGGTCATTATTAATGCACCATCGATTAGTCTTCTTGGCAAACCTCGCAATGCATCGCGGCCTATATCTATTGCGTGTGTACTTTTGTACAATTGTGTGCACTTTTCTAAAGTGTCAAATGGCTATGATACTAGGACACATCATAATTTTTTTTTGCTACAAAGAAAATCCCCGCTTCTTAATAATAATTATTTTTATTTATTCAGCCACCAGAGCCATAACTAAAATATTATTTTTAAGCAACTACTGACTCAGTGAGTGGAGCACCGGATCACCGCTACGTAAAGGCGCATCAAGTGCCCCTCCAAATAAAATGACGAAAAATTATTCATTTAGTATTTCCGCGTAAATACGTGACACCAAGTACAAATTTAAAGGAATAATGAATGCATCTTGGGAAGGCCTTCGTGAATAAACCACAAATGATGCATTAAAAATGTGCAACTACAAACGAAGAAAAAATCTTCTCGTAAGAAAAACTGTACAAAAATCATTTTTAACGATTCGACAACTGGTTTGAACTTTATTTTTATCTCGGCCTGTACCGACAAGGAAGTCGTAAAAGTGTTGTATTATTTTACAGCTTGAAAGAATGATGTTTAAAGGCGTATGAAATAGGAACTAAGTCACTAATTGCGGTGCGTAATGAGATGTATTAGGTCGTTCAGAAAATCATTTAAATTTTTCCCAACACAAGACTTCAATAACTTCCACAGCCAACTGTAGATTTAAGCAGAATAATTATTGTATATTTTAGAAGCTAATACAGCATGCCTTTCTAGTTAAAATGTTTGATTCATACTACGCAGTAGTTTTTGGTTGGTATTCTTTCAAATATTTAATATGAAAAAAAAACATTATTTTTTACTTATTTACCTATTATACTATAAAAAAATGTCAAACAAGTAAAAATATATGTATTATTAATTAAATATACATATACTATACACAAAATTCTTTTTTCAACGCGTCAATTCATATAAAAAATTCAAATAATAAAATAATATTCTAATAAAAATTTAAAAAAATCCATATAAAAATATATGTGTTTGGAGAAGATACATTGACAGAAAATCAGTGCCAAAACTGGTATGTAAAATTTTGATCTGGCAATTTTTGCTGTTGAAGCTGTACCACGTTATGGATTGTCAGTCGAAACTGAAGAATACACAAAAACATGGATTAATGTAAGCCGGCAAATAACAACTCGTGAGATCTTTGAAAAATTTATTGAATTCGACCTTTCATGATCATGTCTGATTTAAAACATTCGTTTTTCTGTTGATAATTACGAAACTACTTGCCGTACAACCAAATATATAGAGAGCGGCAGTATGGAAACACATGTGTACTACAGAGATAGAACTAAGTTCGAGTTACCGAACATAATAACGGATAACTCAAGTCTGAGATGGACAAGGTGCCGACAGAGTGGCTTTTAATTATTGTGACTACTTAATGACAGGTTTAATTAGTAGTTGGTAAGGTCAAGTGTATTAATGTAAAAATAGTTTATATAGTAGTAAATTTAATAGCTCTTATTGTAAGTCAAATTTATACGTTAGTTCGTATGTAACCTTATAAAAGTGAAAAAAAAACTTTTTATAAATCCTCTATCGGCGAAAAAAAAATGCATTTTCATCGACATCACGTCTACGTGCAAAAATATTAGTTCGATTGATAATGGCAAATAGTCTAATTTTTAGGTCCAAGATTTTTTCACGTTTAATCAACAAATATCGGCGGCGAAGTTATTAATATAAGGTATCCAAAAATATATCGAAAATATTAATATTAAGTACAATATTTCTGAGTATTTATATAAAATTCAAACTTTACGAATATTCGTAATACATAAATTATTATTGTTTATAATTCTACTCTTAATCGCGAAACATAAATGAAACCTCAAATTTTATACACATCGAGATACGCATTTGAACAAGAGCAAAGGTTGGTTACAAGGCTCGTGGTTCGCATCCCGCCTCTGCCGATATTTTTTCTGAATAAACTTTGAATATATACTACAGCGACATCTCTCGTTATACAATGGTAACAAGGGTACAAATACAACTTATTTCGCGCATCCGTTCAGGCAGGAGATAGTCGAGTGGACTAGGGTAATGAACAAGAGCAAAGGTTGGTTCCAAGGCTCGTGGTTCGCATCCCGCCTCTGCCGATATTTTTTCTGAATGTACTGATGCGTATAAAATTTGAAATATAATTGTATGTATATATTTAATTACTAATAATATTGAAATATAGTCAATGATCTATAAAATAAGATTAGAGTACTGGAAAAAAAATCTAATATATTTTTTTAAAATCCATAAATAAAACCCACAATGCCGTCTATCGTGATAGCTTTAATTTGTTTGGATTTGTATTGAATCGTTTGAATTTTCATTGGGAGAGCCCTCGCCTGTCGGGCCCGTTAATCCTGATTGAGCTCCCGCTAAGTGGCCATTCCAGAGTGATACGCATGTTTTATATCAAACTCACCGTGATACCCGTGTTCTCTACTAACCCTTAACAGGTAACACGCATTTCATATGATATGTTCTAGAAAACATCGATAGGAAGAACCGGTCTTCCAAAAAAATAGTCATAAAACAAACTAATTGTTTTTTTGTAAGTGACATATTAATATGAAATGAACCTGTGAGTTATATACTGGACGTAGAAAAATAAATGAAATAACAATCAATTTTTAAGTGAAAAATATATAAATATCTCAAAATCTGATGAAAATATATGTAATACAAGACGAAGAGTATGTTACTAAATACAACACTTACGTTTTAGTGGGAATTATACTTGATTAAATATTACAAAAGCTGTGTCTTTTGCTGCACTAACTACCACTACTAAATGTCATTAAAAAAACACGTTAAATCAATTGTTTGAATTTCTAACATGCTACAGATAAGGAACCGATATGGAACGATGATGATAAATTTAATTAAAACACTACATTGACTAATAGATTTGTTTACGACAAATCGCTTTCCCGAGATACCTATCAACGCCGTGTCAGAAAAACCATCAGAAATGTCGTGAAAAGTGTGAAAACGGCATTATTTAAAGTAAATCATACCGTGATTAACGCAATTGATAATATTATCCATTAACTATGTTAATACCTATATTGTTTTTATGGCAAACAACATATTGAACCTTATTTTTTTAAGATATTTGTTACTGAAGATGATATGCAAACTTCATTGATGTTCCATTTTACACGCCCTCATCTTTTTATGCCAAGAGTACGTAAAACATAATTTTAAAAAAGTCTACGTAACGTACTCGTATGTTCACATCGATTATGTTTATTAAAAGGATATCGATAAAGTAATGGTTCTCTGAAAAAAGAATTTGGTAAAAAAAATAAGAATAGGAAAACACCGCAATATTGTGTTTATGCGACCGTTGTTACTGGTTAAGGGTTGAATTCACCGCGATACTCGTGTTTCCCATTAAATTTCACCGCGATACGCGTGTTTTCCGGGTTCATCGCACCTGTGAAACAAAAATCCGCCGCTGATACATTTTCCACGTGTCGAAATGTCCGCGGAGGGGGATCGATCAAATAATCCTGTCAGCGCTAAGAGCTGTCACCTGGAATGAGCTCTACGTGAAGAGCTTTAGTACAATGGTACTTAATCGCTGCTTCGCGGAGCACTGGTAACACATCTCATATTACTAGTAAATTCATCCTTTTAAAGGCTTTTATGGTAGATTTGTCGATCAATTTTTAAACTACAAATAAATTTTGCAACACATATAGTTTTTATTTAGAATCCAATAGATTATGAATTCCAAACTTATTTTCAGTAATAAAACAGTAAAATGTTTCTGCAATTTAACGCTGAAACATCCATGCAAAGCCCATAATGGCTATATGTATGTAATCTGGGGATGTAGTGTTAAATATAGGCGATAATGAATGTGATATTATAAAGGTTTTTCGTAAACAAATGTAAGTTAATAAAAAAGTATATGTATCTTGTCTATCCATGATTTCGAATATACAGATTTGGTTTAAAATTTAATTTTGAAATAGCAATCAAAATTTAACTATATAGAATTTTCGCACACTATCCCATTACAAATTATATTTTTGTGTATCGAAAAAAACACCTTCGAAGTTTCGTAACAGAGTGATATTTTCCAATGGGTTAGTCCACGATTTTACTTGTAACTATGCTTAAAATAATAGATAATATAAAACAATATAAATAATACAAGAAGGTAATTAAAACAAAGTTAACTTTGTATAAGATATTATGTACAAATATGGTCTAGCAATAAATATTATTACGGTATATCTTACATTCATGTAAATTAATTATTTAATACATACAATGTAAACAATATTACAATGCATTATTTACTATGATGAAAAATACACAATTAAATGTAAATGCACATTGCCTCTTACAAACCTTAATTACCATTAATAGTAAACAATCAAAGACAAACGGCTCGTATGTATTCATTTTAATAAGCCACATATGTAAGCACCTATATGCTTACACAAAAAATCGTTGAGACGCTCCTTTAGCATTTGAATACATTATGCAAATACGTCATCATATTATCATCATTATGCCCCAAGACGATGGTTTTCCCATTAAAAATAATGCATAGAAAGCCTATATGGTTGCCGTTAGAAAAAAAATACTCGCGGGATTACATTCCTTCATAGGAGATTAGTTGAATAGATTACCATTCAAATTATCGTTGATACGCATAAACAACGCATCAGAATTATAAAAGTGGCTATTTGTAAGATTGTAATTGAAAAATTAAATCTAGAATAAAACATCAGATACTAATATACGTATACAATGACTTGAATCGAAATGGTCATAAATATATTTTTTATTCTTGGCCATGAATTTCAATTAAATTATTTGTCACCGGTAAGCTTTGGAATGCTCATCCAGCGTGTGTGTTTCCTCCTTCCTACAATCTGGAAACTTTTCAAGAAACAGATAAATACACACTTGCAATCTCCCCAACCCACACACAATCACGAACACAACACACGTTTCCTGCATGCAGCGTCCAGCCTCCCTGGCTGAGCTTCATAAAGTGCACTGGTCTTGAACAGCTGTGCTATCCTGCATGCGATTACACAAAAAAAAGTGTGAATATTAAATTAACAAGCTACGTGTACGTGATCGTATTTCTTCTATACAGAAGATACACTAGGATAAATATTCACTTAGTATAAATTTACACATCCTTGTCATTTATAAATCTCAAATTCTAGATTCTCAATTATAACTATATAGCAGTATTCTGACTTACTATATATAGGCATATGAGTTTTTAAATCAAATTTAATACATTTTACAAATGTATAAAAACATTGCCCTACACATTGTTGCATCAAAACATTACTATAATATAAACACACGAGTATTTAAAGAGGACCATGGTCTTCCGCGGACTCTATGACGCTCATCCGGTCGGCCACATGCTGAGTGAAAAAAGGATTTAGTAGTTCCGTGCGTGTAGGTATTGATAGTATTGTTTATATATATATGGTTTCTTATATAATAAAATTCTGATTATATGAGGGAGCAATCTGCCGGGAGAGCATACCAAAGCCTCCCTATCGTGTTAAAGGAGTAGAGAAGCTGCTCGTTCTAGGTCGACAAATGTCAATTGTGTAGGGACTGCCGTAAATGGAGAGAGTTTCAATAATATAAATATTTAAGAAAGACACCTTTTTCAACCAGATTTCAATGTTCGCAGTCGAGGATAACATTGAACGACAATAGATTTAATACTATAACATAAACAAAATGTACATTATTGTATCTAAATATAATAAATAAAAGGTCAATTGGATCAATAAAAAGTATTATATTATAATAAAAATAAAATAAAAGATCGAATTAGTTACTTGCCATATAAGTAATATAAGGAAGTAACCTTTTACTGTGTGTAGCACCTTGTGTACCATTCCATAAAGATTCATAACTTTAATTGAAGTGATAGTGATAACAAATTACATATCATTGTGTTTTATTTACATTACTCGATGTCGATAACAAAGTTGTTATTCAAGAAAAAATGTCTACAAAATGTGTACAAATAAAAAAAAAACATTTATTTTTCACGGTTAATAAGCGGCTGTTTGTTGCTAACGTCATATTCCTTGTTATACAAAGGTAAGCGAAAGGTTTTTTTGTAAAATAAATTTAATATAATTTATTATGTATTATAAACATGTGTCATACAAATATTATTCACAACAGTGACAGAGACGCAGGCTTAAAACTTCATACAATAAGAAATTATTTCTCCTTGAGTGTGTACAGAATCCATCCTGGGCGCGTCATCACGTACTTGTGACGTCACAGGCGTGGCCACTATCGCACGTAGCATCTTAAACGTAGCGCACTTGTTGAATAGGTATTTACGGTTTGTTTTGGGCACTTCAGTTTTACTCTTTGCCCCAAGTATACAAACACACGCTGTTTCTCTTGATGCTATCAGTACTGTAGTTATTTAACTCGAAATATCGAAGATATGGACCGCCTAGAAGTTTTGAAATAGATAAGTAAGTATAAGAAAGTATCAAACCTTTTTTCCCGCGGCACCAAATTTAGCGAACATATCCTGTACGGAGCTGCTTTTTCGGGGATTTCGCTGTCGCGTTTTCAATTATAAATATAGGTTGTGATATATTTTCAACTAATCAATATGTTGATTGGCACCCGAAGTAATTTGTTCAATAATAAAATACAATATATTTCTTGTATTTTCGGTTTGATTTAACAATAATCATTCTTCATACAATTATGTAGGTTTGAAACTTCCATGACCTCTATGTGTGTCATACGCGCTGAGGGCATGTTCGTTAGAACACACATAGCGGTCATACGCGGTGAACAGGTTAACATCATTATCATCGTAATACCATGTCCCCTCCCATAACTAAAGAATATTGTCTTCACGAGCTGCCGCCATAAAGCTTTATTAACCGCCATTGTCCTCGCCTCATCAGAGTACGAAACATTAGCAACAGAGGATTAAATCACAATTAAATTAAATGTATTAATTATGTTGATAGCTTTCTCTAAGCAGGTTGGTAGATATTTTTCCGACAACATAATATAAGTCATAGCCTATTAATCAAAATTAAACATGGGTTCCCGAAAGTCTTCCCGTAAACACCACCTATTTATTCACAGTGAGTTCGCTTAGAAATAATGACGCAACAATATTGAGTTGCATTGTCCAGTAAAGTTGACGTATCAAAACTCCACACATAACGCTCAATAATCCTTTACAAATGGAAAAAGTCATATGTGAAATCTCTACATTATTTTCTTTAGATATCATCCTGTATATGTTGTAGATATAATCATGTACATATACATAAAAATGTAAGCATTTTTTACAAATGCGCAATTTTATCATTCAAAGCAAAGAAGATCACCAAAAAAATGTAGCTTATTCAAACAAGGTAACTCATTATAAATATGTAAAAACAACAAAAATATATTCTTGTGAAATACTTATACATAATTGAAAGTAAATATTTTATGCTAAAGATGAGGACAAAAATATAAAGATAGCAAAAAATGTACACAACAGAGAGATGTAAGATGTCAGATGTTATTTAAAAAGGAACGTACGCATTTAAAAAACACAACACAATTCCGTTGTCAATCCGGTTTCTACCAGTATTCCGATCGTCCTCATCATATCCATCGTGTTCTCGGGACAGGAATGACTAGGCATACCTTACAATTGAACCCAATAAATAGCTGACCCCCGCGATGACCACGAGTGAACTTTCCTTTGAACATCAACGATGACTAACTCCAGAACTGACTAACCCTTCGAGCATCAAGAGTGTGTTTCCGTGTCAACAGTCCAGGATGTTGTAGGACCGTGTAAATCTTTACTTAACATCCGCTTCGTACCGAGGTTCATAACGGGTACTTCTCAAAGCATTGTTTTCGCAGTATTTCTTTGAAAAATAGTTAAGTCAAGATGTCTGTAGAAAACATTTTGAAATCTCGTATTTTTAAAACGATGTTGTATTGGGACAGATGGAATTAGTTGTCTTCCAAATTGACAAAATTAACGAGTCAATAATACTAGTATTTTAGAGGATTTCACTGAAAAATGCACTAAACTAATCCCTTATACAATTTGGATAACTAAAGATTCTTACTGTGATACCTAATTGAGTTTAAATGAAAAGGCAATTCTAGTTACAACGATTTTATATTTACTTATTATCGTTTTGTAAACCATGTTTATTTTAAAAGTATTATTATATAAGTTTATTATATACGTTTTCACTGATAAACTTCTAGACTACATCTCGTCGACTCCCCTAGATTGCTGGAATTTCAGGCCTATTCAAATCACAAACGGATTATCTACGTAAATTACGTGACGAATATAATCACCACAATCATAACAACCGGCGCACAGAGTAGAGCTTAAGCTAACTCACTTTAAAATATCATTATGCAATTATAAACTCTTCAATCATTAAACAAAAATCATACATTTAATGCGCATGCAGCGTTAAGTTGCCTTGGTTAATTGTCATAATATAAGACATTAGAAGAATACGATTCAATTTTAGTGCTATCTTGGTTCTATTTAAGAATACATTTAGTGCAAAGGTATTATAATAATAAAAAATGTTTATACAATTGAATGTTCACAAGTGGTCTAAGAAATGCCTTCAATATTTAATCAAATGCGTAATAGGCTATTCGTAAGAGGGTTAAGTCTTTTAGTACAATAGTAGCTCGGCTACTGTAGACTTGGAGATGATTATCATGCACAGGGGCAAACATGCGTTGGAATGTATGTTGATGTGTAATATTCCAATGACTACCGAACGCCGTGCACCGAACTAGATAACGATCAAGATGTGACGGGACGGGACGCATATTTTTATTTGTTTTTTTTTTTAAACAGATTTGAGGATATGTCGCCCAACAAAAAGCTTTGAAATTGTCACAGAAGTAAAACAGTTAGATCCTCGATTATGTCAACGCCACCTGTTTTATTTGTGTTTTTTATCTCAGTATTAGTTGCGTTTCATAGGAATTGCGGGACACGTCGATTTCATTCTTGGAATCGATTATTGTTTACCGTCCAAGCTTTTGACATCATTTCAACCATTTCATACGATCCGAATCATATATAAGATATTAATTTAAAATATTTTTATTATTTTAATGCGGAAAGATGTACAATCAAAAATATATTACGAAATTATTATTTATTCCACATTTCTTTTTGATTTATAACCTTGTATTCTCATCAATAATTTACTGATACTAAAATGTTTTTTTAGTAAGTAATGGCATATATAAGAAAGCCTAGCTAGATGCAGCATGCTGGGAGGTTGTAAGTGTATATTGATCTGTTTTTTTGAAGAGATCCAGAAAGGTTCTATTAAGAAGGAAACACTGTTGAGATATAGGAACAAACGCTGTTCTTCAAAATCTAGTATCACTTATTCACAAAGCATAAAGCTACACGCTAAAGACAAAAAATAGAGAATTTCATTGTTTAAAAAAATATTCTCGGACGTACATATTTAAAAAAAAAAGTATTTCAAATCAATGTTAAGCAAGTGATTTATATGTCATCGTATGAATATTATGCTAAGAGCATTTTACGAAAATAATACAATACTGAATTACTAAATATTGGATTCAACTGCGCCCTAAGTAAAAACTTGATATTTTAACACCCCTATTTTAATTTGCTACGATCAACCACGTTATTAGACATCATTAGTCACCGTAAAAAGTTGGGGTGAAAAAAAAAGAGTTTCGGGATAATGCGCAGTTGTTCAGCCACAACCCCCGCATTCAAATTTGAGTTATTATTAATTTATTAGTACCTGGCGGCGCACCTGTACAATTTATTTTTTCTCAAAGGGAAGTGACATCAAAGATCCGTCGGGACGATTGCCGCCATAGCTCTTTTATGTTTTTTGAATTTTTGTGCCTCGTTAATATAACAATACAAACGGGGAGAGAGAAATGGGGATAAGGGGGATGTCAATATTACATTAAAACGGAATGAGAATGCCTTTATTGTAATATTGACTACTTTAAAAAAATTTAAATAAAAAAATGCTTTCAAAACGTTGAACCAAAAAATATCGCTTCACAATTGAGCCACATATTAAAAATATTTCGTTGAGAAAAAAGCTCTCACCCGAAAGAAATAAATATTCTATATATTTAATGCAATTTTGTAGGCTACAAGCCAAGGACATACATCCACTAAGTATCATACGATTAACCTTTAATCGCCTAGCGGTTTCCTTACGGGACGGCAGATATGCGTCGTTCAACGCCCTACAGTCCCATACAGGAGTGCTAATGGTTCATTTCACAATCGGATTACATTAATTTGTAATAATAGTATTAAAATAAGTTCACGGAAGAATATATTGTCCGGCGATAACATTACAAACATTGGCCTGCTAGGGCATTGAATGACGCAAATCTCCGGTCCCTTATACTTTATAGGACCGCTGGGCGGATAAAGGTTAATCAATTAAACATGGTGGAGAAGGCTATTATAATATAATTTCAACTTAATACTTATTCGTATACAAACAGGCGAAAAAGAAGGTATTTATATTGTAACTGATTACATCCTCTTCTTCAGTGCTTGAGCATCTTTACGATTAGTCATGGAATCGAAGCGATGCACGTTTTTCACATTTAAATAAACATTTATTGTGCATTTGTCACACCGAACGATGCGTTAAGAACGCAATTTCAATGACACATGTAAATATGTGGCTACCGCGTCCCGCCGGTTATGAATCACTCTATCCATCGATTGACAGTTCAACGTACTTAAATGGACTTTTCTCACAACACCCAACCATATAATAAATAAGTTTGTTTGACGATAATCATTATTAAAAGTATTATTGCCTGATAAGTTCAAAGACTTCTTATTGACCCCTCTTATTGGCATGGGTTCAATGGACTAAATTATTACATATTTCCTCGATACACTCCTCCCGGAAAAAATACTCCTCATTGTTTATTTATAGCTGAAAACAACCCCCGCTTGTCAGTTTAGATGAAATCATTCCCCGGTAGGTTCTCCCCATCGCGGATAGTCCCTACTACCACGCATTATTATATTTTGAAGGCAGGAATGGCGTATCAAATTTCGAAGTGCAAGATATTATGCGAGAATGAATACTGTGATTTGGCCAAATATTTAGTGTATATTAATCAATATTTTATGTAAATTCACAAGCTGAACTAAGACGATTTGATTATTTATGGAAATACGTGCAGGTGTATATGTTGATAGAACGAAAAAATCTCCAGACTAGCCTAAGCCTCTCGTTATATTAAAAAAAAAAAAAAGAAAGAGCTAAAATCTCCTACTCCAATTGCAATACATTTTCGTATCGGTGTCAAAATTTATAAATCACCCTATAACATATACAGTGGGACCTCGACATACGAGTTTAATTCGTTCCGCAACCTTGGTAGTATTTTAACTCACTCGTATCTCAAATGAAATGAAAAGTAAATGTACAAAAGTCACAAAACGCGAGCACAACTTAACAAAAATGCTTTGACAGCGAGAGTACACTGACAACTGATTATCTGACCGTGGTCGGAGGATTCACGCGGGAAAGCATGACGATCGGTTTGTGTGCAACCGGCCGACCCACTAAGCCGACTGCTTGTGTCTTCAATTTTGCTCGTATTTCAAAGCAAAAAATCGCTCGCTCGACGGCTCTTATCGCAGAAAACTTGTATGTTGGGACACTCGTATGTCAAGATATCACTGTATATGCAAACATTTCGTTCTCTATAGATACCTACGCGGTTAAGATAAGCATGGAAAGCTGAATTATCGTGTTAATAATCAATTATGAAGATGCATTATTTAGAAAAAACTCTTTGAGGTGGCCTCATATGATGAAATTTAGAAGATTTTTATGTGTTATATTAAAAACTATAATCTATGAGATAATATCGCGTAGGTGCATTTATACCAAATTATTATAAATTATATTTTAAAATATTAATTTAACATTCTAATAATCTTTGCGGTCCGCCCCTGAAAAGCGGGGCCGAAGTAGGGGGAGACGAAAATCTGTTTAGCATTTAAATGGAAATGCAAAACGGAAGACTTCTCTCAAAATCATAGACGTGATACACATCGAGACACCACACACAATAATAATATTGTCTGAAGTAAAAAATATAACAAAGCCTTCTTGTGTGCCCTGCTTTGTATGGAAACATTATTATCAATTCAAATTTGAAAGGAAAAGTAATATACTAAACCGAAGACTATCCCAAGCATCAATTACTGCGCTAAAATATACGTTTACTTGTACTTATTTGGATAAAATGCAAATATAGCTGTAATGAATTGAAATAATATATCTCTAAGTACAGTCATCTAGAAAAAGACTTTATTCAATCGATAGTTTATTTCCATAACATTATCGTCATCATTTCATATCGATTAGCTGTAACATATTAGCGTCATCTTATGACAGTTCTGCTTGTCTAGTACATTATATGTATTGTCTTATCGCATTTGATATGTTAAGGAATTTGATATGTTATTGCATTTTTAAATAATTCGTCTCGATCTCGATCGAGATGCAAGATTTTATTGCTGCAAACCAATCCACCAGAATGATATTACGAAAAATAAATAATTCGTAATAATTAAGAGATATTTCGCATTTTTCGATTGATAGTTCTTGGTGGAATTCCAAAATATTAGATATAAATAGAATAAAATTTGAATTTATCCCACAATTTATTTTAAAAATATATTGTGGAATAAATTCTAAAAATTATTTTATTTATATCTGAAATTTAGAGATAAATGTGATTGAAGAGGACACATTTTATAAGTTGTCGTCATAGCAGTGTAGAAAAAAGAGGAAGAGGAAGTAAGCAAATGCGTTGAAATAATCACATACAATAACCTAAGGGACAACTAATGTTAGGTGCCGTTCTCCTCAAATTCTTGAAATATAATATTTTACTTGCATGTAAATGAAAAAAATATTTCAATTCAACGAATTTAAACATAAACTTTTTTAATTTTTATTAGAATATTATTTTATTATTTCAATATTCTAATCTACTTTTATAGATCATTGACTATATTACAATATTATTATTAATTAAATATACATATACTATACATAAAATTCTTTTATCAACGCGTCAATCCAATCACAAAAATAACGGCAGAAGCGGGATGCGAACCGCGGACCTTGGAAACCAACAGAATTAAAAAAATCATATATAATAATGTCTCCTTGAGACAATATCAAGAAGGTAAAATTATTCATCAGTAACACAGGTAAATGATTGGTTATAAAGTCCGAGTCGGAACTATAAGTAGTCGTTTCTCATCCATTCAGTCTATAGATTGGTTCGAGACCCAAGTGGTACTTACTAAAATAAATAGACTGTCGGAAAGTAATAATATTAAGCTTGTGAATAAATGATGACTGATTGAATAATAAAAAATATACATACTTTGAATATATACTATAGCGACATCTATCGTACGATGATAACAATGATATAAATACTAGTTTCAACGCGAGTCGATCTAGGCATAGCAATGGCCCAGTTGGCTGAGCGGTATGAATACCTGGGCATAGTTGGTTTCCAAGGTCCGCGGTTCGCATCCCGCTTCTGCCGTTATTTTTGTGCTTGGATTGACGCGTTGAAAAAAGAATTTTATGTGTAGTATATGTATATTTAATTAATAATATTAAACACAAACAATTAATTAATGTCAAGTACTAATAGGTAAATAGTATGTATGTTTCATGATAAGAGAATCTCTGCTTCGGAATTGCATTAACATTACAGTATTGACCATCTTATAATCAACGGTAAGTCCATTAATTAATTTCCCATCCATGCACTCGTATCGTAAATCGTTGGACATACCGTAAATGGGCAAATAAAATTAAATGTGTAGCGGACGAACAAGCCACGCACAATAAATTCATCATCTGCCCAAACCACACGCCATAAATTTCTAACCACGCATATTATTATTTAACGAGCCCTCAGTAGGGCCCAGTGACTACCGCCATTGTGGCACATAATGGAGGAACTTACGCGGGTGGCGCTTAAGAGCTATCTATAACAAGATGGACGCGTACAATCAGCTGTTTTTTTAATTATAAACATAACCTTAAAGTATAAAGCGTGTTTATGAGGTATGCTTGTCCTGTAGGGATAGATTCTCGTCAAGATGCGTCAGTTAAAACAATCGGCTTGCTTGAAAACAAACTTACGTATTAACTACGAAAATGTCACACAAGAGTCATATTTAAACCTACGTGTTCTTGGAGACTCATATCATACTGAAGAACTGTCAACTAAAAAATGTATAAAATGGGGAGAACACTACGGTCATCATAATAAAGGGTGTGGCAGGAGACAGAAGTAACGATGATTTGTAGTGGCATTATGCTTTATTTTGAGAGTTGGTATTACTATACAATATTTTTGGGATAAAAGTATTATTTGCATTATGACGATAATACTTTTTTCATATACTATTTCTAATTAGAGCATATATTCGTCATAAATTGCGGTCATAAATGAAGTCAACCGCCATAGTCTCGCCTCTGCCTCCAGGAGTTCATCCGGGTACATTCCGTGAATCTCTCACAAGATGGCGGAAGCCTGGGTGCCTCAATAAAAGGCAACTGTACTAGTGCTACATCTGGATAGCATGTCTCATACAGGTCTACCATCATCTTTTACTCTGATATACATATATCAAAGACCACCGTATCCGTTAAATAACAAAGTCAAACCATTATAAACGTAATATCCTGCGCACGATTCGCATCCCTATAAAATATTATGGATAATGAAGACGCTGTTTAAAACTACCATACATGTATATGATGGTAATAGGAGCATAAAAACAAAAAAAATATTCACTATGCCCCAGATTGCAAGTAAAGCTAAAAATCTAACAATTTAAAAGAGTTTGCGATGGATGGTCTCCAGTTGCGTCACGATAATAAGAAATAAAAATATTCGTAAGTCTCGTTTTGCTTTAAGATGTTTTGTGAATGGGCGGATAATAAATAAATTAAAAACTGTTGGCGTCTGAGCGGCTTCTTCAGGAAATGTTCAGAGGTAGCGCTGAATAGCTGAGGAGCTACGCCCCGAGGTGCTTTGGAATTCGTTGAAGGATTTCGAAGAAAGCTGGTTTAGGTCTGATGCTGGATTTCCTCCTCCCATAATGAATTCATAAGAACAAATCGTTCTGTTTGTTTCTTTCACGCCTTCCAGAAAAAGCCGGAAGGGAGAGAATTCTTATAAATTAATGTTTTCATAAAATTGTTGTTTTGTATTAATTAAATACAGAATGCTTTTTGCAAGAAGAGTTTAGTTAGTAAATTACATATACCTACCACGCGGACATTTTAGTCGTTGATTAATAAATTCATCTTCACGTTTGTGTATCACGGAAGAATCTGTTTTTTCGTCGTTCTTTGTTCCTTTACATATAAATTTTGAGTCTTGATATTATAAAATTCAATTCATTTTAATTTAAAAATTAACAAATTTAAAATATTTAGTTTTCATTCACAATTTATTATTATTGATTACATTTTTCGGCCTCCCTGGAGACCATCTTCAATAATGGTTAAATTATAAACTGCGGCAGTGAGTTATATAGGTATGTACAAGTATTAGTTTCTACGTTATTACACCCATATTTACAGATTGTTTGTGTTATTGAAAATGGTCTCCAGGGAGGCCGAAACATGTAATCATTAAAAATAAATTGCGAATCAAAATAAACTATTTTTTATTTTTTATATTTAAATTCATTTTAAAATTAAAATGAATTTAAAATTATAATCATGCAGTTTCACCAAGTTTTGTCAGTTGATAACCTTAATATCTTGATATTCTTACGCGTCACATTCCTAGTTGACTGAAAATATTTTATAACTACGTGTATTTTTTTTCTTTACAGATAATAGGATTTTATCACGCCATAAATTGTTTAAGTTTAATTTATTAAAATATTTGTTTTACATTTCCTAAGTACAAAAACAAAACATATATAAATTTGATAATACTCATATTTATACTTATTTATTTCAATTAATAGTTAAAAGCAGAATAACAATAAAGTCACAAAGGTATTTTATGTGAAAATAAATAATATAATATAATAAATTAATTTCAAAAGCACATATCAGGGTTAACTTGAATAGAAAAGAACGTTTTGAACCACTGGACCAAAACATTTTCCGCAAAATATTACTTTATCAATAAAAAAACGTACTTGAAATAAAGTGTCGAAAAATACCAAAGACCTTACAATTCATACAATAGCCTCAGAAGTAAAATTACTAAAAAAATATATGTTTTTTTTCTTGTATTATATTGTCAAGTACATTTCAAAGCTATTACTTATTAGTAGTGCGTGTACTCGTGCGTACTATCGGTGATGAGAATTCTCGAGTTGGGAAAAATCGATTCCAGAATTATAGGCGTTATGGCGAACAGAGAAAGGGAGAGAGAGCTCTTCCCGGAATTCTCTTTCAAGTCCCACATACGCGTTCGGCATTAAAGAGAACCATCACAAAAGATTCCCCATTCTCCTACCGAGAAAATAATAAAATATCCACCACTGCGAGTATAACCAAATATTTGTCAGATCTTCTCATATGGCAATAACCGCCTTTGTAAATGCCGAGACAACCCAACTAGCAATAAGATAAATAACATATTATGTGCGTATTAATGAAGTTGAGGTAATAATAGATGGGAATATTGTTTCACCTTCCTTACGAACACGAATGTTTGCATTGTAATAGGTTTCAAACGTCAAACCAAATAACGTCAGTATGTTATATATTATCAACAGTCAAGAGTGGTATATGAAACTATGTAGTCGTGTTAATATAGCGGTCGGTGGGGAAGGAATGTAAAAGATATCCCTTGTTTAATAGATTGGCGACATCAGAAGAAGGCTGAAGCGGTTGGTAAAAGATCGAAAGGAATAGAGACCTTTGCTAGAATCCTACGTACATTCAGCAGTGAACGAACACAAGCTGTTGATAATGATACTAATTACAACAGGTCAGCAGCCAAACAAGAGAAAACAAAGAAATCTTAATAAAAGCTTATTTACATTTCATACAAGTCTAAGTACGAAAGTAGGACTCGGATGTGGATACCGGACTCGAACGTTAGACTTTCGATTAAAATACATTGCTTATCATCAAACGACAACGTTGACAATCTCTTCATTAACATTTTATCAACACGCGCTTTTCAATGTCATCGGAATGACTTTCTCGACCCATTTCACTTAATAAAAGCTTCATCTGTCTAATTTTATCATCGCCGAAGCAAGTCCGTGTCCGCATCAGGGAAATTTCTCTTTTAAAACATTTACGACGTTGGGTTTTTAAAAATATTTGAACCCGAGAACATGACTCTGGCGCGGGGCTTAAAATACACGAACCATTACGATAAATTGGTTAATTTATTACCATATGCCCCCGTTAAGATAATGAATTAGTTAAAAGGTACGTTCTTAAGTAATGCACTTTCTCCCTCAAACATTAAGACGGAGGGTTGCCTCTAAACGAACACTCGAAATATTTTGTACAGCATCGGATATGAAAGATAATAGCTGTAAACAAAAATGATTTACATAATTTATAGCAAGCCGATGCTTCGTCAAAAGAGTAAACTCCTCGGTGAAAAGATTACTATAGAAAGAAACGAATAATCGAGTAAATATTATACACAATCAGGTCTAACCTAAAATACAAGTGGCATAGTTTAGACAATTTTAAACCATTTACAAAGGTAGTTTTTTCTACACCGTTTGATGTTATAAACACAGTAAATAATGCCCAAGCTTACAAAGAACTCATCTACAACCGGAACAAGGAGTTAAGCTGATATAAAGTTTACTAAACAAACAATGTAGTACTTAGCAACGTAATTCACCGCTTAAATTATGTGGGTGAAAATTGGACTGTGGGTCCTTCAAGCCGACTTCAAGAATGAGAGGATATCGGTTTTCTTTCCTTTTTAAAGAGTTAATTACCAATCTATACAAACAGCAATAGTGAAAATAATACGATAAAATGAAGGATAATTATTATAACTTTGAATTGTTTGTAATTAACAATTATAATTGAAATGCAGCTCCAATTTGTACTGCAAAAGAATGATTATGACCTAAAGATGACATTTATGATGGACGTTCAAGGAGACTGCATTATTGTTTTGTACTTTAATTAATGCGCAATATGAGAATGCAGCTTAATGCGACATATCAAGATCAAATAAATAATAGAAAAGGGTTACATACAATTACAGCCATTGTAAGGTAAAAACTTCCTGCAATAAATAAGTTCCGATTCAAGAATCCCAATATACTTATTGACGTAAAATTATGCCGATATTAATCTCCATTGAAAACACTAGAATCCAATGGAATAAAGCATTTTCTTTATTATTTTATTTCTCGATAATACGGTCGGGTGTTTTCAGCATTTTAAATAAAAACCAGAACAATTGTCCTTGTATTGCACCGTGATAAGTAATTGAATTGCACGTCACACAGGATATCCGTAAGAGCAGTAATTCACAGCAAGGTTTTACGTATTTTCAATTCGTCACAACTGCACCCAATTGAATCAGAAATAAACAACTGTGTAAACCGCATGTTTGTTTACTATTTGTCAGGCTCGAGGAGGTAGCGTGAATAAATCTAGCAAGATAAAATGTGTATTAATTATTGTTGTACAATGTGTAGTAAAACAACAGGTTGAACTTAAACACCTTCCTTTTAAGGACTAATCAAACACGAAATAATTTTGTGGAATATCGTTACGTAAATAAAAAGTAATAAAGTCATATAATTGCAAAAATTAATAACTCCATACCGAATGTATTATTTTTATTGTTTGTTTTATAGGTGATTGTTTTGAAGCGAATGTATAAAAGCATTTGGAAGCGAAATTGAGGTTCTATTAAATATAATACAGTTGCTCAATAAGACATACAGTATATTAAGACATGGAAAAATATCATTAATTTTATTTAAAAAAATCGATTGCTAATACTTGGTGACATTACATAAGTACACTGTTCTCAAAATCAATATCAGTTAGCCACACACAACTCAACCCAAACTCCGTTAATTATGAATTTGATATTAAAACCTACGAATATAATCGTACATCGATTTTGATGTCTATTACAGTGTGGCAAATAATAAATACTAACAGTTGTAAATATTATATAACGAAAACGATATAGAATAAAATAATTTAAAAACAGTAAATAAAAAAATAAGTAATTCGCCGTTTTCAAAAAACGTTCAATTACATGAAGATATACGATATATTACATTTCATCAAAGTCTAAAATAATGCATTATTTTTAATGCTTTGAACCACTCTTTTACTTAATAGAAGTAGTGTAGTATATCGCGTACAATGTATGCACTGTGTTTCTAAAATACCTAAGCATTATGTACTAAATTACGAGTATATGGAGATCAATCAAGGCATGGGGTGCGGCACAAAATTAAAATTCACCCCGCGGTTGCTTATAATGCCACGATAACATCAAGAAAAATGCGTGGAGCGTTAGGAGGAGAAAATCATGCCGGGAAGTGCAGTCAAGTCCCAGGGAAAGCTTCAGAAGCGTATCAAAAATTATGCGAAAAATACTGTAATTTATCTAATAAAAAAAATATTCATACACAAATGGGTAAAACCATTTAAAACGAGAGTTCTACCTAATATGGTCGAGTTTTGTCAATAAATTCTAAGACATCAACATGCATGTTAAAAATATAATTAAAAGTGCAAATTTTATTTTTAATTCTACTGTAATGTGTAACTGTAGATCGCATGTACGTAAAAAAACGAGAATATGAAGGAATATTTTAGGTATAATATATATATTGAGAAATTTGAGGTGCAAGAACATCCTATTCAACTGAAAATGCATTAACTGAGTATCACATTTTACATACACATCTTTCCATTATATTTTCTACCGCCTAGTAACCTAAAAATCACAAAAAAAAGCACCAACTGTCAAGGGTATTTGCTAGTACGACAGTTTTTTTTTTAAATAATATAATATATTATGGAGATAATTTTTGATATTTAGGGACGAAACATTATGCATATTTTAGTCTCCTATAGGAATGACCGAAATTCTTGGCAACTCTTTTGGTAATTTTGTATCTATACGTTCAATCTATCTTAAATAATTCACAAGCGCTATTTTCATGTAGGATGCGGAAATTCAGATAAAATTAGGCCGACTGAAGGACCTCAGGTGGTTGTCCGTCGTAGTGTCGTTACCCCTCTGAAGACACGCACCGCCGCCGGATCCGGAAACCCCGTCACGTATCGCCGGCTGTAGAGGAAAACCGGAAGCGGAAGAAGAACCGGGGATAATGAGGGATGAAAAGCCTTGCTGACAAATCTCTATAAATGATGGGGGAAATAGAGAATCATAAGAAGAGATACACTGATACGATTGAGGATGCGATACGGTAGCATATCAAATAGCTGATAGGTGCGCCAATAATGAATTATTATTACATTAATTTACAAATAAAAAAAACATTATTTATAGTGAATAGATTAATTTTAGTATGTTAAAGAGTATTTTACAAACAAAAACAGTTTGTCTAATATTGTCACACATACTCGTATAACTAAGGCTGGTTTTCAAGTATTTTCTATCTTTATTATTATGTCCACTGTTAACGCGAAAAGTTGGTTAACTCTGTACGTAAATCAAAATATATAGAGATATAATTAAAGGAAATTGTAAAATTTTACTTATAATGGCTATATTAGTTGTTATTGTGATTTTATTAAGATTCTCTTCTGAATAATCATTTTGATGGCGAGATCGAGGGTGCTAAAATCGATACCTGTAATTTTTTATTAGCTAGCATTCAGAGACCATGTCTTACAGACGTTCATTTTTATCTTTACCGAACACATGATGGAAGGGAGCTGGATACGCTTCCAATATTCATTACATACAGTAAGTAAAATCATCGTATTCTTAATATTCTGGGTGACCTATTTGTAGATGTTAAGAAATAATAGTAAAATTTTAATATTGAATGTTGACCACATTTAAAACTCTAAACGAAATACATTAAATTTCATAATATTTCATGCATAAATATATCAAAACTGGTGCATGAAATTGCAGTTATGGAACATTTTATTTATTAATGTGAGCACAATTTTCAGGTACGAAACTCAATAATTATGATATTCAGTAATTGTATTAAAGCTGTAACGTTGACTGCACGTATGAAATTGGTATGAAATTGAATTGAAGCAATTAAAAATGCAAAACTTCAATAATTGTGTTACAGAAACCAACATGGGCGGCGGCCGTGGAACTTTTCGGTGCGAATTCAAAGGAAAACTTTCAGATTTACGGAGGCCGAAGAGAAATCAAATCAACTATTTTATAGAAACGTAATTGCTTTATTATTTTACATCTGATTATTACTTAAGACTTTTAAAGATCGATATGCAAGAACAGTAGTAAACTTAACCAAAATCCCGTGTTTCAGAGAAATGTCAAAAAAATATTATTTATAGTACAAGTCTCCTCTCAATAAAGATATGAACTAAATTTATGAAATACGAATAACTAATACACACATATTCATTTAAAAAAAAAAAAATGAGAATTTATGTATATACGTTTACAAATTTAAAAAATACGAATAACTAATACAATTTAATTTTTTACATTTTTTTATCATTATTTATGTACGTACTTTTACATTACCAGATATTATCTAAAATATTTAAAAAAATATTTCGATTTTTTCGATCGATATTTCTTGGTGGAATTCCATTATATCAGATATAAAATAAAAGATTTAAAAAATGTTTGTTTGTATTTTATCCGTTGCCATACCGTTCATCTGATTGCAATGAAACTTTCAGAAGCTATAGCGTGCGTGCCCGTAAAGATTTATGTATAAAAATATTTTTAAAAACGGGAACGGAAAACAGGAATGGAGTGCCGTTTCAGTCCACATATCAAGCAATGCTATTAGACTATTAGAGTGACGTAAGACCAGCAATCAGTTTTGTATACCGTAATTTAAAAAACAGTAGTAAGCAAAAGTATGTAAATGCATTAATATTTATTTATTTCAACAGAACAAATGTTCCAAATTTATGGCGTACAGTACAAACATTAAAACGTTAAACATAGATATGACATGACAAATAATTAAAAATATGTAATGTAGAGATTATACAAATCTAAACGAAAATAAGGTAATACAGTATAGTGACAGACATTTAAGACTAGATTAATAAAGTGAGTGCATTGCAACGAATGCTACATTTTGCAATGTTAGTATTAATATTTAAATGATTAAATTAACATAATTATACAATTTATGGAAAATTGTGTCCTTATTTATTTTAAGTATTTTTTAAAAATAAATTAGGTATTAGATACAATCAGATATCAGACCGAAATATTGATGACGCGGCAAATTTGTTGATTTTTTTTTCATTTAAATTTATTTTTTGAAATATTGCTTTTCAAAATATTACATATGACAATCACTAATTTATATAAAACAATTGTAAAGTTCTTGTGATGTTTAATTGTAACTACATTTAAATAAATAACAAACAAATATACAATATATTTAAACCTAAATATATATACCAAGCTTCAAAATGCTTTTTAGATTTTTAATACTATTTTAGTCGATAATAAATGTATTTTATTACGATAATAAAAAGTCATGTTAAAATAACGGAATGCTATGGAAAGTAATAAAAAAATGTATTTAATGAAATCAGTGCCTCTGTTGTTTATTCTCCATATTATGGGTACAATATAATAATAATTTATTCAATTTCAAACGTAAATAAATTCATGAATGAAAAAATAATATTCCCATGGCCCTTGCGACCGAAGGAAGTGGCCCTTGTGCGACAAATGAATAATAAAAAAAAAAACCATCCCAGGAACACGTGTATTATAAATACTGAATAAAAAATGTCGCGCAGACGTGTTGATATCGGTAAGTTAAGGATAATATTACGGAAAATATGTGTAAAAAATATATATTTGGAGAATCCAAAAATGTCGTGGATGAACCTGAAGAATATTTACTTTAAAAGGGTTCGCATTATTTAAAGACGTTTAATTGATCATTTAAATAAGGATGCCACAAATTCAGTTAAATAATGTTCATGGTAATATTGACTTGAAATTGATAATTATTGATTCTAATGGTTATTTAATAAAGTAGCCACATAAATTTTGATATATAAATAGTATCGTACAGACTTTGCAAAACTCTAGCAGCAGCGTGTTTCCTCCCATATGCAATATGATACTCTTCAAAAGGCAGATTAAAAACTCTTCTTAACCCTTTGGTTATTAAGCGTCGAATATTCGGCGGTCGATTCTCTTACGAAAAAGACGAAGCGTCGAATATTCGACGCTCATCTAAACATTTTTTTAAGGCAACTCTGTTGGGCATAATTGCGTCCATGAAGGACCAATGCCATGTACAGGTACTTTCCTGTATGTCTAAATATAAAAAAATACCCAAAGAATCGTCTGCAAGAGGATAGGCTGATGACTAAATAAAGAAGTCATCTTGGTGTGGCGATCAGCATGGATCATGACCGTGGAGATGGAAAAGAGTGGTGCATAAAACTAAACAAGAAACTAAACTAACAACCTCAAAGGACCACGACGCTCAACAGTAAAACAACGACAACGAAGAATAAGCATGATTAATTAATCAATTTTACCTACACTTGCATAGTAAAGTTTATACACGTATTTCAATAAATTTACATTTGATTATAAGTTCCTTTACAAACACTGATTCTAAGTTCGATTACGTTCATATAATTTTCTGACGTCATAGTGATGTGATATTAATAATTTATACAAAAATCCCAGGAATGAATGTATTTATTGAACTTGACTGATAACAGGCGTGATAAGAATGATCAATGAATTAATTTCAATTTTACCTCAGTCGGCACTATCAGCGGTCGATATTAATAATGCAGTACACAAAATGATCGTCAATAAATTAATGTATCAATAAGTTTAAATACTATGTAAAAACGCACATACACGAGAATAGCGTCAAAGAATGAAGAAGATCTCATTATTTATTTATTTATTGATTTATTTACAGAATCGAAATTCTAATTTTTTTTACAAATATTTAGAAAAATAAAGTATACATAAATATACAATAAATAGAGAAGATGATAAAAAATAAAAATAACACAAAAGAATAAGAAGATGACACGTGTCAAAGATCACAGAGATCAAGGAGAACAATACCATCGACAAAAGAGGAAAAGGATGTAAGAAAAGGATCGAGGTGTGCTGGTAGGCCATTTAGGAGCGACATTGCCGTTGTACCAAATTGAGTGCTTGAAGCTCCACAAGCATCGACTGGGATAAAAAAACAATGGATGGCTACGAGCACGGGTGTACCTATCTGGAACATAGAAGTTAAAACATTCAAGAATCCCAGGGTTGTGAATTGAACCGCGAAGGGATTCTATGACAATTGTCATTTTTAGTATAGCTAAGCACTGCTTAAGAAGTTTTGATACGCCATTATCTTTAACGTCAATGCAGCATTCACGTAATCTTCCAAATTACTGTGATCTCTTTTGATTAAGAGACTTCCTTTTGGGTGAATGGGTAGTATTAAAGTAATGATCGTCAGCTTTCACTCATTTCTATAATGACAGTTTTTACGAAAGAATCAGTCGTACCGTACACCAAACAGAGGTAATTGAAGATATTTGTGAAAAAATCTACATCCATAAATAAACGTATGTGATTTTTAGCATTACGCAATTTTTATTTCAAATACTAAATGCATTATGATTAATACATTTTAAGATAGAACACGTTGAGAAACTACTGACACAATCACTGAAATAAAGATTGCGGTTTCCCCCTCACTGAAAACTTCGTCAGTCCTTCGTAGTCCATGATAGATCCATGTTAAAAAAAGCTTAAAATTATTATGAACTTAATACAGTAAAAGCTTTTTTAAATAAATCTCCTCAGGGAGTGTGACTTGTCGTATTACAGTCGAACACTCTAAGCCTTTCAGTAAATTTAAGTAGCAATGTTCTCAATGTACGAGTATAACGTCACAATCCACTTAGGATAGTCAAAACAGACGATTACCAAGCCATTGACACCGAGGACGGACATGTTCCGCGGTGTTGTGTTTTACCAGATCTGCACAGTCACCGATGGCGGATGTTCTGCTTCAGAATGTTTGAAGCTGACAGAGATGTTTATGCATTGAGAGTGCGAGACCTTTAAATCCGGTGTGAAGTACTCCCATACGGTACACAAATTTAGTATTCATCTAAATGATTTATTTTGTCGAAAGGGTATATTGATTTGTCATTTTTATAAATGACAGCTAATAAGCATTTGGTCAAGAGACGAAGGCGGCTATTGCTAGACATGACATGTCGTTCAGATGCTGCAGAAGAACATAAATTACAACTATCTTTTCTTCATCACAGCTCACGCCATCCTAGAATAACGTACGGAAATTTACATGAAATGTACTCGCGGGAGTTCCGGATGGCAGAGCTACATGGAATATGATGAAATAAAATTTATAGAAGAGGACCGTGGGCGCTGACAGTGCTTTATGGCGGAAGTTTTTTAAGAAAAAAATATCCAGTTAGTGGAGCAGACGTGCAAATTAATGATTTCCAAAGTATCGATAATTTTTACCAACCATTTCAAAGTTATCTGAGAAAGTAAAATGAATGCAATCAATGTATTACGAAGAAACTGGATATAATAATTCAACAAGAACATTCCAACAATATACTGATGCTCCGGAACCAATGACTCCCGAAATGACGACGTCAGCTGAATGGCGACGTCGTAGTACGACGGATTCCAGCACTAAGGAAAGGTCCAAAGACCAGGGTAAAGCAAATTAACTAATTAGTTGTTTAAAAACTAGTCGACCGTTTTATAAAATGGCAATTAAGTTAATAAAATAATATTCTCAAATAACAATGGAATAAAACAATATGGCGAGAGTAGTATTCCACTAATGTTTATACACAATATCAGTCGCACAATGTCGATGAATGTGCGGAAGCGGCTTTGATAAGGTCGAATATTTTTGTATCACAGTCGCTGGCACGATAAGAGCACAACTAACTATGGACAGAGCTGGATTTCTTCTGGTTTAGCCATGTGCCAAGTCAATAAATGGCATTATATGCCTAAAGCACGTAAATACAATCTACCAGGAAATAAAATAATTAATGATTATTTTACCACTGCTAAGTGAATGTTTCGATTCATATATATTTTATGACAGCATGCAATTTTAATTGAAAGGTGTGTCAACAACTAGTAAGAGGCCACGCCTTATGGGTGAAATGTTACTAATACCTGCAATATACGCCAGAAAGCGTTTGAAAAAAACCTCATTTAGTTTTAATAATGTACGAATGAATAAATGTTAATAATGCTCATGATATAAACTATTTATAAATATAATTAAATACACAGAGCATTTGAAGAAAAAATCATATGACAAAAAATGTAATACATATATTGTGTATAATTAGGTTTCTTATTTTTAATGTGAAATTATTTATTTATAAAATAGTTGATAAATATTATTGTTCTTTGATTATTTTCAACTACATATTGTGATAGTTTCTAAATAATGTACAGTTTATGCTTTTTATATTACTCGCAAATAATTTAAATTATTTTCGCATCTAATTTGCTAAACAAAATATATTTAGAATAACATCGTGTGCATTATCGAGGAGATCACGATCTTCATAATTTCATGATGTATTAGGCTAAATAATCTTCTATACATCTCGAGGGAGGTTTTGTATTATTTAATTCTTCCTCGCGCGATAAAAATCTTCCATCATATTTTAAAACAATACAATGAGGATTTAAAAAATCTTGTAATTACTTTCAATTACAATGTCTCACATCACACAAATGCGAGAAATCCCACACTGGCTAAAAGCGACGAATAATGAAGCCGTATGTAAAAATACGCTTTATCGGTATTGACATCCAGGAAACAGAATTTTTGATAGGAGAGGTCCCACAGCGAAGCAATTAATTCCTTCCATGTAAAACTGTACATTTAAGCAGAATTTTCATGAAATATTTGCATACGGATACTGAACTTGATACTGGGATCGTATTCAAATTCTAGGAATCGTTCAATTATTTGAGATATTTTTTGTACAACAATACACAATTCTAGAAATATTTTTTCAGATTTATTACAAAAAAATCTAGGTTTATTTATTTCTGTTTTAAATTCAATTTAGGCTTATAGGACAAACCCAACATTTTTTATATATATATATTCGTGTCGGAAACAACAGGGTCAGATCCTGTCTGCCCAGAAGTGGGCGACGTCGATGGCGTTATCATCAGGTCTTCCTGGGTGCAGCCACTGTGTACACTCCAGAAGGTGTGACAGGGTCTGCTCCACGCCGCAGTCACATTCAGTCGGTCCGCTGTAAAACTGCCAGGCCCTCATTTGTGTCCTCGTCTTGCATACTCCGGTCCGAAGTCTGTTAAGGGACTTCCATATATTCCACCCTTGGTCATGTCCAGGGGCTAGGTCCTCTTTCGGGGCAATCCAAGTATTCCCCTCAGTTGCCCTTCTCCACATGTTCAGCCGCAGGGTGGCCTCAGGTATCTCCAGTTCCGTTGTCGACTGTAGGAAACTTCTTCTTGATTTGAGCCGTGTAGTCATCTTTTGGTACCCAAACATAGGGTGGAGTGCGTCGTGGGTTGCTTTGGTGAGTTTGAACATTTTTTATTATCAATATAGTGGGTTCATATTGTCGTTTTATTATTTACATAATAAATATCATCGGAATGCGCAGATTTTTAGGACTAAATTATTTAGGCTTCGAGAGCGTCAGGATGACCATTCAATACCTTAAAGAAAACTGAAAAAATGCACTAACATGCCTCGGAAACTATAGCAGCCTTGTATATTAATCCCCAGCATATACATTTAGTCTTGAAGGTCGATTAGAATTATGAATAGTATGTTCTCGGCGGACTTTCGGGTATACATATATAAAACTTATAGATAGAATTGTCAAAAATCGAAACATCAGAAAATAATAAGAATAAACATATAGTATTCAATATATGAATAGATTGCCTCAACAACAACAAAAATATTCATAAAAATATAATCTATGTGATAAAGAATGCATCATGTGTTAGCGACAGTTTTTTTGGTAAAACATTAAACATTGTTTCCGGTTGTTACATTCTGTTTTTTTAATTATTGTCACTTTAGTGTAAACAGACACGTGCGCTTTTCGTGTGCAAGCGGAAACATTAATTTTTGTTGTTTGCTGGAAATTCCATACAGTTGAAAATTATTGGTACTTTAAACATTGCAACGCTCAGATTATTTATTACATATTTACAAACAAACGAGTACTATCAAATGGTAAAATACTACGCAATAAAAACACTAAAATTCAATATCAATATTAGCAAAGAGTTGTAAATTGTTTTCGTGTATTTAATTTTTCAATTTGACTATTATTCATTTATGTTTCATCATAATAGCTGATAGCACATCGTCGTTTAAAATGTCATCATCTATTGACAATTGTAAAAAAGTCGTTCATAATTCCGGGTCAATCGCCATGCAAAGGATGTTTTTTTTGTATCTCAAAAAATGACCATAATAAGGGTCCACTCTCTACAGGAGCCGCGTTCAAAATAGTACAAATAATGAGATGTCTTCATTGTGAGAAGGTCTGAAATCACGTGGTGTGACGAAGCCTCCTGTCCGGGGTCCCTACCGACCGCCGATCCGTGAAAAGGGAGCATAATAGTCTGCCCCGCGTCGTACCCACAGGATAATGGACCTAAAAAGATTTGGTCCCAAAAAAATGTAATTATCGAGAGGTGGGTTTAAAGTACAACAGTAGCGAGAGTTGGGCGGAGATCAAAGTGTAATAAACATAATATACGAGTAAAAGTAGCCTAGCCACCAAAGAGACTACGCCGTAGATTCGATCTGTATTTTTCTTTCAGAATATATGAATCTTCTTTAGCTTAATTTTCTTATGTATAGCAGGTGTGTAGAAATATATTTTAAAATTTCAACAATCAAAACGAATATTTTATTAGTAATATTAAAGGTTATACTCGTATGTTGCTTACGAAGCTGGGTAAATAGGAGGCGATCGAAAAGCTTCCAATTTCTTCGGTAAATTTTTCAGTGTTTTCCTAAAACGATACAGTATGTTGTATTAAAACGTTAATAAGCTCCACGAATATGTATTTTTCATGAACGTAGAATTTAAAAAATCTACGCTTCGATATCAAATCATCAAGTCAATAGTTATAGACATGACAATTTTATATGACATTTGTTTTGCAACAGTGAACATGAGATTAGAATCAAAGACAGTATACTCATGTTATGTCCATTAAACTCGACGTTGATCACTGCGTTATTTCATCACCTAATCGAATAATATTTAGTAGTGCATCAGCGAGTGCATTCCAAGAAATCGAAATAAGAATAAAAATGAATTACATATCAAGTTTTCTGATTCGCGTGGCTGTTGCAGAGGATCGAAAATTGCATCCCTTTCCTGTAATTACACTTGCACATGAAACAATGGCCGCGATCTCAGAACTGCAATAAACAACGGACGAGATTACCATAATATTATAGCATTACACCTGACAGACTCGAGGGCAAAAAATTAAACGCCATTCTAGGCACTCGCGAACCTAATTATTAGCATGAATATAATTCATTGAACATCCTTTATAAGCATGCGCTCTTCACTATAAATATTTCGAAATATAAGATGAAAATGCTATGTTTCATCGAGATCTGATGTTACTAATCCGGTTTTCAGGAGTTTAATATAATTCTTTAAATATCTCGTACAAGAAAGTAAGATTAACTATTTCTTTTCTTCGTCACAAATAGCAGCCTAACATTTAATTCAGCAAACACTCACTATAATATACATTATCCCATGATATCTCTACACCCCGAGATTCCTCTGGCAATTTAATATGTGTGTAATATACTATTATGTATATAATATACTAGTATATGATTTCCGATGGCCTCCAGAGCAAGAACATGAAACCATAGTTAAAGAGACGATAACTGCATATTAGAAGGTTTGTTAATCGACATTTATAAGGAGATTGTATAAATAGCTAATGGCTCATAAAGCTTAAACAATATACAAACTCATAATCAAACCAACGATTCTATGTGTACTTTAGCGGGCACCGTCCAAGTACGTTACACTTCAAATATTGCTTTACTTCGGGGATGTCAATTTCGGTGAACAAAAAAAAAGCTTATTAAATGCTACGGTTGCTTATCATAAACTTAAGTGTGTAAGATTATTAAAAACATGAACGGAATTACAACAACTTTAATTATTTTTTATTCAGAAATTTTATACAAAGAGAATTTAGTTTTATTAGTAGACTAGACTAGTTAGTAAAGTTATAATGTTATCGTAATTAAAAAACATTACCGAGAATTCGTTAATTTTCCTCCGCTGCACAAGTCTAGCTGAATGTCGACTACAGCCTCAGGCACATTATTTTTAGATCAGCACTAAAGCGACTTGGTGAATTTCATATTTGCATAGCGTTTATCTGAAGAGCAAACACGCTGATGGTATCAGCACTTTTATCTTATCGCAAAGCCTGATTCAGTAAACTAGTGAGCCTTCTGCAGTCAAACTCTTGCGAAGACGAAATCCACAAAAGACATAACATAGATATTTATATATATTTAACATAAATATTTGGCATGAAGGCAACACGTTTGTTAACATTTCTTATACTGAGCTTTAAAAATATTCACGATACGGTGCTACACAATCAAAAAATAAGATACGAGTATTGAAAATAATAAAAGACAAACTGTCAAGAAATTAATTACTTATTCGCAAATATAAATTATGTTTTGAGCATACCCCAAAATCTAAGCAAACAGAGTTGATTATGTAGACGTTATTAGATACATTGTGTAGTAATTACACAAAAAGCTACAGCAGTAGAACGTTGCAGATTCAAAATATAATTTTAAAAAAAATTAAAACCTTCAATAAATTTAGCTTTATTCTAAAATGCATGTAGAGGTTGAGTAGTTTATGCATCTGAAGAAAAGTCATTAGATCAAGCAAGCAGTGTAAGTAGTGTGGTATTTTTTAAATTACTACAGCATTCACGATTCGCGATATATTTTGCTACACCATACTACGTAAGTTAAATCAACCTCCAGTATGTATCTTCTTTTAGCTTGTGCGAAGATCTGAAAGCCTTCCAGATATATAGGTTTAATATCATTGAGACTCGCGTGGAATCTATTCCAGAAAACCATGACTAAAACAAACATGGAGGTTAGTAGGTGTTAGGTAATAAAAATAAAATGTTAAATACAAAGGAAAAGAATGACGCATTGTCACAAATAAAATCGCTTGCCAAAATTCACCGTAGCTAATTTGTTTTGTTTGCAAAGCAAATACTGAGAAATCGAAGACAGATCATCGAGATGAATTAAAATTTAAAAGAAAACTTGCATTCAATAAAAGAATTGTGAAGACATTTAAAAATACACGAGAACTATAAAATAAAATGTCATTACTAGAATTGCAACATCATAGTAATGGAAATTTAACGTAATTTTTAAGTACTTGCGTTAAATAGTTTATGAAAAAATATATGTCGTGTCATAGACACGGAGTCGGTAAATATTGAATATTTACAGAAGGTTGGATATAGAGGTAAAAATGTTACTAGAAAATAAGCGATAACGAATTCACCAACTACGCAACAAAAACTATTCATCGAAATATATTTAGTTACGTTATCTATCAATTGCATCAATGAAATACGTATAATTTTAGTAGGAAATGTTGATTTTTACAATTATTTATTATTAAAAAGATGTTCGTATCTTAATATTTCAATCAGAAACATTCAACAATTAGTCACGATTAATGGATCCATTAAAATCAAAGATTTTTTTATCAGCACATTTGCGCGATAAGTAAAAAATGTAGTTAAGGATAGCCATTAATGTACTCGTATTTATTAGAATATATATAGTGATAATTACGTACAGAAGAATTCTCGGAATTTCCTGGGAAGACCACGTCACGAACAATGAGGTTCTCAGGATAATCAAGGAAGATAGGCACCTTATAAGAACCATCTCAGAAAGGCGAGCCCGATGGATCGGTCACATCATGCGCCACGATGGTCTTCTTCACGATATTGTGGAGGGGATGGTTGAGGGTAAAAACTGTAGAGGGCGCCCTAGACGGGAGTATTTGCAGCAAGTTTTCGAGGACATGAATTGTAGCTCTTATGCTGAGCTGAAGAGGGTTGCGGAGGACCGAGAGGAATGGAGGTCGAGATGCAAGATTCTGTTGCTGCAAACCAATCCACCGGATTGATACTACGAAGACGAAGTGATAATTGGTATCATAGTTTGTCAAAGTTAACGATAAAAATATAACAACAATTGTTAATTTATTTTAAATGCAAATATAATGTTTTACTTCATATTTTACGTGTTCTGCGAGTATAATATTTAGTTGAATGTTAAGTGCTTTATGTCTAGATTTAATTATCATTTCATCAACGTATGTGTATTGTAGATACATGACTCAAAATGGGACCCGTGCCTTACATATAATGTATACCAACCATATTGGATCCCACCGTATAAGCTTTATACTATTCAAATGATACACAATGGTCTTACAAACTGGTGTAGCGATAGTGATTTTTAATGAATTATTCCAGATTTTGATGCGGGTTTCGGTCAAACGTGAAAGAAAAAATAAACAGGCAACAATACCCAGAATACACATTGAAACGTAATTAATTGATGCCAATGATATCATGTCTACCCATGTGGTAAATATTAAAAATATAATTTGAAAAAACTTCAAATTAAATTTTCACTCTTCTAAAGAGACACATAAATGGAATTTTTAATCACTATGTAATCAAACTAATATTTTTCATAATATTCCACTTTCTAGTCGAAATATATATTAAAATATGTCAAACGAGAGATATTTATAAAACTAATTTTAACGTAATATATATTTTACATGATGATATTGTATTTATATAAGATATATGTATTTATATATAACGTCAATTTTACACGTTTACGAAAAAGATTAAAAGTGTTATATTGCGTGTTTTCTGTTAAAAACTAGTATCTGCAGATAACATTTTAAAAAACATGTAGCAAAAAAAACGTTTACATTTCTGCGAAATTTGATGTTTACAAACGATATAGCACGTCTTCTAGAACCTTGAAATAGCATTTATATTTTAAATGAATAAATATAACATGAGTCATACAATAAATCAAAAACAACATTGAAAGTCTTTCTTGTATCAGTTTGATAAAATTAAATAATTATTGACCTCTCACCGCAGAACCAGAATTCGATTAAATCGAAATGTCACGGCTGCAGTCGTTAAAATATTGCAACGACACAAATTATTGGGACACACTTGAATACCAATCATGAATAAAACTTTACTTACGTAAATAGAGCCGTTTGATGTGTAATTGCCAAAAATTACATTGCAGAAACGACTATTTTCAGCGACAAGTTGTAGTAATTACACAATTATGATAAGGAATAATTAAATATTTTTAAATGACACTTATTTCTTCACGATGACGACAAACTCAAAATGTATAACGACATCCATTTAAGAAATACAATAGAGTACGGATATTAGGAGGGCTTCTTGTCATCAAGGAAGCAGAATGTTTTGAATTGTATGAAAAAGTACACAAACCAAAATAATTAGTCATTTTTAATTGTATTATATTCGATTGTATGGACATGAACCTTTCAACCAGTAATCAATGTAAAACAATAATCAATATTTTGTTCCCCATATCCGTGATCTTGTTGCATTTCTATTTTTCATAACTAAATACGACTTGATATGCATTTTTCAACACTCATAAACTGGAAAACATACTCTTCAAACATAAAAAAAAAACATTTTTTCCTGTTTGTAACAGGATAAAAACTCACATAAACATTAGTTGTTTTTTTTTTAATAAACCACAGGTTATAAGACGGATAATCTTATGATATGACTACTCTGTCTTCACTTGATTTTTTCACACAAATTCTTGTAATCCTGAACGAGATAGCTCAGCATTGCACGGTGCGTGTAAACAAACGATGTTTCGGACCGTATCGAGAGAAAGAGAGATATTACGCAGAGCTGCGCGCACAACCGACTCGCGGCACGGTCGAGCGCTGACTGAGGAGATAAGAAATCGTGACACGGAAACTGAGTGCCAACCGGGAGAGAAATCTCTCAACACAATTTAACTTTAAAACTTAACTAATTATTTAATTCCCTGTTAATTTACTCACATAATTAATGCCGTCAAATTGACTATAAAGATGCTTGAATAAACAATTTCAAACGCATTTTGATGATACGAGATTAGAGCCTAAGGTCCGCCACTAAGGTTTTTGTAATGTTATCAAAGACAAAATATAAAAATGTCCGAAATAGAACATTTAAAAAAAAAATATTCAATAATTGATTACTATCAAAGGAAATAATAATAATTAGATAATCAGTCTCAGAAACTTTCTAATATTCATACAAAAGTATGAAGTATGAAGAGTACATTAATATTTTTATGTGATATGAAATAAACATGTTGTATGTGTTTCTATTACTAATGCAACATCCTTTTATATTTCTTCAGTGCCCTCTCAACCAAATTATAAAGCTTCGTGGAAATAATTTGACTGCGTATTTCTCTGTTAAATCCTATATATCGTCCAAGCAAGATTTTTACCGACAATCGTCCAAGCAAGATTTTTACCACCCCCAACGCAATTTAAATAATTGTTATTTTTAAAGAACTGTAAACGACATTCCGAATTGTGTACAGTGTACAACTACATACATCGCTGGCGTTTTGTTTTGATGGAAACGAGAAGGCAGCGCTCTCTGGCGGAAAGCGTTCGAACTGCACAAGTAATTTGGCGCGAGATTTTCCCGCGCGCGCAATTCTAACAAAAGGAACGGGAGACAAGTAGGCGGATGAAAAACGGAATTAGTTTCCAGGAGGGAGAGTTAACTTTTTAATTCGGCGGGTAACAATTCGAGACCGTCCCAATTTAGTGTCTCTTGTAATGTCAATTAGCAATTCCTGAAACGTAGAATCAAAAAAAAAAGCGGCGAAGCGTGACGCAGTCTATCCTGAAAAAAACATAATTTAGTCTGCAGAGAAAAAAGTTAAAGCAAATTTATAATTACATAAATTTTGCTGAATATAGTCTATTTTTAGTCTACCTGTATGTATTTTAAGGGAATACTATAAAATAGCATTACCTACGGATTATATGTAGCTTGCTATACAAAAATTTCTACACATTCTATGCGTAGTCTTGATCAAAGTAACAATACACTACGAACTAAAATTAAAATTCCAAAAAAAATATATTTATAATTATTTTCTTCCCATATCTGTTCCGTGTATAGAACATTTGGAATGAGAAGTAGAAAAGACGACAACTATAGTAACTAATGCATAATTTTTTGGTGATTTGTTAATCCATTTTTTTAAAGGAGATCGGATGATCCGCCGGAAGCTCCTGAGACCTGGAGTATTTGGTCCTAAGGAACGGCTCAACCAGGCCAACGACATGTAGTTAGAAACAGGAGGTGACCCATCTAAGTTTTGTTCCACGTTCATTTTATCTTCATTTTGTTGATCTAACGACGAAAGCGCTTACGTTATGTTATTGTCGCTGGACAGGATAAAATTACTTAAATAAAAAAAATAAAAATATTTTTGCCAAAAAAAAAACAATAATAATTGAACTACTAATAATCTTCCAATGGTGTTTTTTTAGATGCGATAGAACATTATTGCAATTTAAAAAATCAAGAAACATTGAGACGATTCAATTGGAATATTATTAGATACTCGTATTATAACAGTACTCGTATTCAAGATGGTGACATGTTATTGTCTTGCAAACAATCGCTATACCTAAAGTAAATAATTTCAGTGCAAAAACAGGAAAGATACAAAAAATTACAATCAATAAAAGTTTCATTTAATTTAACACCAGTGAAGTTACAAAAATCAGTACATATCAAAGTGAATAAGTGTCAAAATTGAAAAAAGTGCAGTGAAGAACATGTAAATTTTATTGTTACAAGTAACATTTGATTTAACATCTGAAATTAGCTTTAAATAATCTGTGATTTGTGCGAAGGTCTTGTGGGTTTTTAATTTATAAGATTACTGGTATGTTTGAAGAAGATGGAACATCACCACATTGTTGATTCCAAGAAAGAGGAGCAACGAAGAAATAAGATGGACTAGATTAATAGGTCATCCCAGCACGATTGACATTTGTCGACTCATAACGAGCGGTTTCTCCGACTAATTTGTAACGCTTTGGTAGATTCTGTGATGCTCTTTCAACATCAGTATTACCTCCATCATACGTTATGAATGTCTTAAAATAGTTGGTTAATATACACTTGCAATCGTATTAATACCGACCCAGTTAAGCGTCAAAGAAAGGGTATACTGGAAGTCTAAAACTGCCAACTGGTGGTCTCATGTGTATTTATAGTATACAATAAATAAAATAGTAACACGGCGCCCAGTCATGAGCAACACGATTATAAATCAGTAATAAAAATATTTTTGTTCTTGTTGAATGACGCAGATATTACACCTTCTCTCATATATGTTCCAAATATTTTTAAGCTTCATTCCGTATGATCTCCAAGGTACCTGTAAGACGATCAAGCAACAATACTATTATAGCGTATTTAGGCGTTTCTTAATCATTTATTTAAAGATATCGAATGGTTAACTTGATGCTTCCAAAAACTTTAGTCATAAGAGGCGGCTTTGCTTAACTAACTAAATGTTAGTGTTCTACGGTCATATATCTGAGTACGTCCACAAATAATGGTGCTTCAATTCTGCGATTGTAATGTACAAGAATACTTGTTTAACATGATACGGTTATTGGTTGATTTCGCATATTAATAACTAATGTTGACGAGTACGTTGCTATCTTTACGAACAATCAATTTACAATTTATGTAGTCAGCAAAGGATCAAAAATACATTACTATCGAATGATAAAAAGCGTGTGTGGGTTGTCTAGACAGGGGGGGCAGCGTATTGAGGCGGGAATTGCCCATTCAAATTAATGCTTTTGAAGAATAGACTATGTGACTATGACGTCAAAATCAGAGACAAACACAAGCTACACCCACATGCAATTATTCTAAAGGTAAAACTAAGTATGTAATTAATTTTATCAATTAGTAACGACGTCGGACAAATTTTCGCCATGCTTTACCTATGTAACGAATGAATATGGGTTAAGACGAAATAGCCGCGACAGAAACATATTTCGTGTTAAAATAAATAGTGCATAATTTAGTTTAGAAATGATGTATTTGTGAAACTTTTTTTTTGGGTCCTAAGGCCCCTGGGCCGGTCGCCTTGTACCTGCGCTCCTTGGGAGCACTTACCAAGGCATTGTATTCAGAGTACTTTCTCGTTATACAAATAACGGGCCATGGTGAGCAACACCAAACGTGGACGTAAAATTTTGTAGTTTAGACGTTAAAATTTGTGAAACTGTATATATACGTAAAAAATAGCCTAGAAAGATATACAGGGAGCGGCAAAAAAAAGTTGACGGTTTTTTTTTTTTTATGTAAACGCATGCAGGAGAGCACAACCGGTCAAGACCAGTACACTCTATGACGCTCAGCCAGGGAGGCTGGACGCTGCATGCGGGAAACGTGTGTTGTGTTCGTATTTGTGTGTGGGTTGGGGAGATTGCAAGTGTATATTTATCTGTTTCTTGAAGAGATCCAGATTGTAGGAAGGAGGAAACACAGAGAAAACATGCCATTAAGCCGTCAGATCTTTTTTCTAGAAAAAGATCTGACGGTTTAATGGCATCTCAAGTAATCAAACCGTCAGCTTTTTTGCCACTCCCTGTATTATCAGTGTGGCAGTGACTGATCAAACACTTAACATATAGTGTTTAGACAACTTCAAAATTGAAAAGAGCCATAGAATCCACTGTTAAAATATCTCCATCACCATATGTGTATTCTGTATCCTTTATAGTTTTTAGTACTTACAAAACAATGAATGATTTATAAATGTTGAAATCGAACTACGCATAATATTGACATATTTGCTAATAAATTATTAGTAAATTACTTATAATGGGCACGGTAATGAAGAACAAAAATAAATTAATCAGTTTTCAATTAAATCAGTTATTAGTATTTGAAACGTAAATGATTCGGCAGTTAGCCAATATTGAAATAATCGCAGATCAAACTTTAAAACGATTTCATAAATGCACGCTAACTGACCTTAATAAATCTATTGTTTTGTCATTAATTCAAATTAACACACTTATAAACACAACGAAGATAGGTTGTGTATCATGAGTGCCATTCAAAACTAGTATAAAAGAAATATATATACGAGTGATGACATAATTTTTTCAACTGAGAATTATTGGTAAAGTAAAAAATATCCATTTTGGTGAAATGCGTGTTTTGTAAAAATAAATATTTTTAAAAAACTATTATAATTCAAGATTGAGAATTTATTTCGAATAATCAAAAGATAATGTTTTTGAATACGAGTATTTACTCACGTAAATAAACACTTAGAACAAAATCCAATCCAGACACTTAGGGGGTTTTGTGGTATACCTCAAAGATAAATGCAAAATAAGATGTCAGCGTGTTGTCCAAAATAGAGATAAATTATACCTGCGCCACCTGAATTTCGTGATATTCAGAAATGGTGAGGCGTGTGAATCAAATGTATTTGTTTACATACTATATATAGTTATATTTGTATAGTTACGATACCAAAGAGGAATATTTTTAGTGTCACCTACATCTCTAAAATATCGGGACACAATTCATGTTTAGCGTAAACAGCAGAAGAAAGCTCACGTGTATCTAGGAGATTTCTTTTTTATATTATATTTACGTAACATTTGTAAACACACACAGGAGAATACCGCTCAATGGTGATGGAGAGATCTCATATGTGGAATCTAAAATAGTATTATTTTTAAGGGTGAAGTATCAGACTTAGACGAACCGCGGAAATTTATAAACACTCGTATATGTAAAGAATTAATAATTTTTTAAAAATATTCACTATGAATCTGTAACTGGATCATAAAATCATCACAAATTGCCGCCACAAATTTACGTCAGCTGTTATAGTCTTCGTCTCAATCATATTATATATATATAGTTCCCGGGAGATTTCCAGAACGGGGAGTAAAAGGCTGCAGTTATTTATGCTTGCTTGCGACATCCAAAGAACACGTCTCAGATAGGTTCATCTTCGTCTTTTGACTGCTGCAGTGTATTCGCCTTTACATCGTTTTTCCCTACTAAATCAAACTATCGCACCCCCAATATTCTACGCATAACCTTATTCTAAAAACCAAATATACGGCCTCATTGGCTCTTTTTAAGATGCCACGATTCGTAGCCAAATAGAAGGATGGGGGTAATACAGGAACTGCATAGGCAGCACTTTACTAAGGTCAAGTAAACAAAAAAAAAAAACATCGTGACGAGCCCACGACCTCTCGGGAGGCATTTCGTTAGATCATCACATATCTCAGTTAAGATTAGATAGCATTCAAATAATCCTATTCTACTTATTTCACTACATATTTGTAACATAACTTTACCCGTCTTACTTGCTTTACACCTGTTACTTTCAGATACTAAATAAGTTTACTTTATTTATCAAGAAGATTATAAGTTTATTTTAATAATAGCCTAGCTATTGACTTTTAAAAATATATTTAAATATTGAATAACGAAATTTACATAACGCGTTGTTTTATAGGTCGCGTTATTCAACACAGCCGATCATCGAATTGACGGACGTTGTTAAAAAATGTCACGTACATCAAGCCTGCCATGATAAATAATAAATAACGGTGCATTGAATTCTTGCTAGCGGGTTTTTATAGCCGGCCGACGAAGAGACCGAACACGAGAATTTGTCGAGGTGAAAAAAGTGCATAGTATTTTTATCCACCTGCCGTGTCCTTTAGGCGTGTTCGGAAATGCGACGAGTGGGCGGATTACACCAATACGTATTATCATTATTTTATTTCACGAACGCGGTTAGGGTATATAGACCTTTTAGATTATGATTTAAGAGCAATAATTTTATTTTTAATAATTCACATCATTGAAACGAAAATACAATATTAAAAAAACATTTTACTAGTATTTATGTAGTTTTTACACGTTAATAAAGATACAACGGCACTGTTAACCTTTTCATAATAGCTCGGTTTGAATTCAAATTATACTATCAATTATTAAACTAGTATTTGAAGCATAAATGTACTTATCTGGTCTATTTTTATATATCACATTGGTTCTTGTATCCTTCAGCTATCAGATGATGCATAAAAAACTATTCTAAGAAAGTAGCAAAACGATATATCACGTCAACCGATGTCAATGGTCGGGGAATCTTATGACGGCATATGCCGACAACCGATGCGAAAGGGTTAAAAAATCTTCTTATAAGGTTTGTGTAGTTGTATGATTAAATATTGGATTTTTTAAGCATAGTAAAAAAATAGAGATTAGAATCGCAGTCACAGGATAATAGAATACACAGAAGGAAAATAGATTATCCATCACCGAAAATACAAGAAAATTACCTAATTCTTTGTAGTAGCTACAAAGTCTACATGCCCAATAAAACCGAGATAATTTTCTCTATTCTTCGAAGAAAACAACATTCATCTTTCTAATAAAAGGAACTGACAATCCTAGAGCGTGTGTTCTGAGATCTGGAAGGGTTTGAAACTAAATTTAATGAGTTTGTCCAGATATGAACTGACTAGACCAGTGATCAGTGTATCAGTGATGCATTTAGTATCAAGTTTAAATTATTTTTTAAAAAACACGTTCTCGGCTATAGCTGAGTGGTTTTAATTTACCAAAGCGAAGATCGCAGGTACGATCCCCGATGAAGATTAAAAAAAACGATCTCTAAGCTCTCCGGTTGGTATGGATTTGATCCCTCACCTGTAAAATGCCAGTCATAGTATATTGCTTTCAATTGAATGTAACCGAAAGTTGTCCCTTGAACACCACCCATTCATAGTGAATTTCTGCAATAAATAGATGAAGCCTGAATGTCGGCCCGTACTCCACGATGTGGCGGATCAACACTTTGATAGCAGCGCTTAGCCATATGATAAGAGTCATATAATTCACAGATGAGATCTCTGCATCACTATCACCATTTGTCGGTACTCTCCTGTATGTGTTTATGTAAAACATATCGGAGAAGAACTGGTATAAGTGTGTACCGTCGACAATTCTCTCAAGTGTGCGTTACTCATGAAAAAATGCTGTCCAGCAGAGTCTGGATGAGGACGATCAAGTGGAAGGTCGCGCATCGAGAACAGGTTCCAGTGGAAACAGTACGCAAGACAAGAAAATAATTATTGCGTCGCCGCAAATAAAATGCAAAAAGTCGGGCATTGCGTGCGATGTAGCCGTATCAAGTAAGTCGTGTGACGCACTTCGGTACACACGGTGACGCGAAAAATTGTATAGACCGCATTATTGATCGGCGGAACTTCGAGATGCGAAACTCGATACTGAATGAATGACCATTACAATTCTCTGACAATGTGGAGATGTTATGTTATTTTTTCAATACGTAGTTTGCTAAAAATGAAATATTATTTCACATCAATCGATTTTTAATTAAAATAATCATAATCTAGATTTTAGTGATATCTGACGATTAGTTGAATGCTTTAGAGACATGGTTTTAAGCGTTCAATATCCTAAACTTCAAGCCCTCTGAAGTCTTACTGTACTGAAAGGCCATCAGAAAATATGCATAGAACAATAATTAATATGCAAAAACTATTCAGCGGAGCTCAGGGAGGCAGAGTTTTTTTTTATGTAAACACATACAGGAGAATAGCGACAGATGGTGATAGTAATTCTGAAGCCTCATCTGTGGAATTCTATGACGCTTACCATTGTACATATGGCTAAACGCTGCATGTGGAGTGTTGATCCGCCAACGTCATAGACTACAGCCCGAGATTCACGCATCATCCTTTATTATTACAGGAATTTACTATGAATGGGTGGTCTTCACGGGACGACTTTCGTCTACCACTAATTTTAATTAATAGGCTATGACTGACATTTTACAGGTGATGGATCAAATTCACACCAACCGGGGTATTTTAGAGCTCAGAAATCGAGTAAAAATCCTTTTTTTTTTAATCTGCGTCGGGGATCGAACCCACGACCTTTGGCTTGCAAAGCAAACGCTTTACCATTGAGCTATGACCGCCGGCATTTTAAGTTAAGAAAAGAGGCGATTAAAACTTTAGGGTAGATATTTATGATGACCATATGCTCCTACTTAGATATGTAATGATAGTGTTAAACTGTATAAGAAATGGAATAACTGTATAAAATCTTTAGCAAGGAAAAATATTTTTATCACATTCAATATACAGTGTATTTGTAATCTTAGTTAATTATTATGTACTAAACCTTAATGCCACATAATTATCTGACAATGATATAAATGATTGTTGACGATCAACAATATGACACATCTTTTCTTATTAGAGATCACGTAAATAATATATAATAATGTATGCATTGAAAATTAGTGTTTTTTTATAAAAATTAACAATATATTTTGAGAAGACTATCAGACTCAGATCAGCTACGACCTTGTCCCATCTTTCAGGTAGCAATATACTTTTAAATAACATGTACATTTAATGTGATTCAGATGGCCGTAAACACAGAACGCAGTAACTTGCAGGATTCAGCAAATAAATAATACTTAAACAAACTATAAGCATCACAAAACTGAAATAATATGTTATATGTAATTTTCTAGGTAAAATAACTCAATACAAAATCAATAAAGCTCTTATTTGTTCAGATTCTTTTTACATTTGTGCAAAAATGTCTTTAATGTTATTTTTTAAGCCTCAATAAAATTACAGTGGTACCTCGACATACAAGTATAATTCATTTCGCAACCTTGCTCGTATTTCAAAGTGTCATTAAATAGCTCTGATGCACAACCAGTTGCGACTTTTGCTGGGTGTTTCTCGCGAAGCCGATTGCTCGTATCTCAAATTTTGCTCGTATTTCAAAGCAATAAACCGCTCGAATGGCTCATATCTCAAAAAACTCGTGTGTTGGGGCACTCGTATGTCAAGGTACCACTGTATATCAATAAATTCTAATGTAACTTCAAAACTTACTAGAACTTAGAATGGTGTCAAGACCTATCGTTCCTAGACGACTCATCGGTACGACGTGTATCGCACTGGACGTCTGGTGCACAGGATGTTAGCCGCACGGGACAACTAGTGCACTGACTCTCTCGCTAACCTAATGATTTGTCCAGTGATTGTAATGTCCAGAGATCTATAGGTTTTGTTAACGAAATAATTTAGGTTGGCAAGACATCCAGTGCACCAGTTCTCCCGTGCGCCAAATGTCCCGTACACCAGACGTCCAGTGCGCCACACGTTCAGACCGATGAGTCATAGTACACATTATCTGGGGACGAAATGCGGCAGAACCTTTAGAATAATCAATTAATGGTATAATAATATAATGAATTATCTAATATATTATAATTTAGTCAAATGATCCATATTAATAAAGAGCTACATAATAATCTTATCATGACATATGTATTTTTATAATGAAATTTGTAAAATCTAAGCTGATATTACATTAAAATATTTCTATATTATGACACCTTTTCTTCAGCCCATAAATCTTTTTTTTTTTATTTTGTCTGAAATTTAGATCATTATTAAATTATTTTAATGTATTGAAAAAAAGAACCAGAGGATTATCTTACATATATGTTTAATTAATATGCATTGAGTAATAATATTCATAAAACACCACACAACACATATAAAATAAACATAGTTTCATTATAATAATTTATTATGAAATATTTACACATGATATTATCTTATCAGTGTAAATTTTTATTAGAATATTTGTTTACTATTAGATTGATATGTAAGTCATCATTATCTTGAATTTGACAATAGATAACCAACACTTGTAAATGGATATGAAAATTAGTGAATACAATTACACCCATGTAAGAGAAAAATAATGTCGAAATTGTATTTTTAATGAAACATGTAGTCATAGAATCTACTGTGGTTTCAAATGTATATTAACCTTTTAACGCCCAGTGGTTTCCTTAAGAGACCGCAGATTTGCGTCATTCAATGCCCTACGGTCCCATACAGGAGTGCTTATGGTTCATTTCACAACCGGATTAATTTGTAATAATAGTATTAAAGTAAGTTCATGGAAGAATCTATTGTGCGACGAAACATTACAAACATTGGCCTGCTAGGGCATTGAACGACGCAAATTTGCGGTCCCGTATGGGACCACTGGGCGTTTAAAGGTTAAGCATACTTTAATAGTACACACACTAATAAATTAATTTCAATTATTTACAAATTTATTAATCGTAAGTTACAATAGTTAGGGGAGACTATTACATTCATAAGTAGACAGAAATATGCCTTATATATTAAATAATTATTATCAATTTTGTGCTGTATAAAGAACCCATTATATATTATTTGTTTTACTATTGAATTATAAACCAATAAAAATAAACTATGCTAGATATTCAAATTTATGTAGGAATATGTATAATGTGTAAATCCTACCTGTATCTCCAACAGCAATTCTGTTTTTCTTCTTCTAATGTCGATCAGCATTTTCTGTTGTTCTGGTGTAAGCTCTGGAAAAAGAAAATATATTTTAGTCTTTAAACATTTTAACATATGTGAAGAATATAAAATTCATAAATTGATTACTTTATTTTTATTTTAAGATTCGTAAGGAAGCAAGCGCGTTACTACTCGCATGGTAGGCAAACAATTTAAACTAGATCATAGGCCATTACATTTTTGTCTATGATATAATGATCTTCCACTTCCTCCACTAAAAAAGTAGCATATGCCTCCTTGATGTCTACACGGCAAACGTACTCGTTCTATTCATTTTAATTTTTAATTAATATGAAATAGCACCTATGAAGAGATCTATATAATAAATGTTAGGATAAATAATAAGCCTTTGCTCAAAGCTATTAGATTCAAGACTGCCATATTTCATTAAGCTATAGACCACTTAATACAACTAAATTATCTTGCACTTATTCTTACACTAATTCCACCAATCTCAATTATTACTCATTTTTGTTATGACAGACTCAATTCCATGACATCTTCCATGCTAATATGTTATCTCAAAGAAATTTGGTATTAATAAATTGTACAATATACCCACTAAACTATTACTAATCAGAATTTTTATGTAGACAAGAATTTATATGAAAAAATTGTAGGTTAAAGCTAAACTGGTAGCTGAACTTTGTTCATCACTATCCAGAATTGATCCACGGACCAGTATTTGAGTAGCAATGCACTAAATTACATAATATAATATATGCAGTTTTTCATGAACAATAGTAAATTCTTCAAATTGTTTATTATATTTCTGTCTTTGTGAGATTTGAATCATTGAAATATAACATTTTACTTATTGCAGTGTATAATATATATGTATTTAATACCTAATAAGGACAATAATGGCATTAGTCACTATGGTATCATTAATTTTGACAGGATATCAAGACATGACTAAGATATGAGGTTATTTAATCTCTAATGCTAGTTAGGTGTGAATGACGTTATAATAATTTTAAATGAATTTGCGTAGTGAAATTAAAAAACGTTTACTATTTACAATTTCAATGCAACATAAGCATCTTTATCACACAGGAAATTTAATATGTCAAAGTCTTACTGGAATTATTGGTTACCTATGTTTATTATAATGCTCTAATAAAAGATATTACACAACAATGCACTATTTCAGATTAGAGAATATATTGAAAATTACTCCCCGATGAAATTTTGGGGAATTATAAGGTGTTTCCGCGGTGAAACCGTAAATAAATGTTGTTAATAAAATTAGATCAAGTGTGACAGTTGATCGTAAACAAACCTCGAGACGTGAATTAATACACTTTGACTGACCTGTCTGGGTGAAGTTGCCGGTGTGGCCCCCCGAAGCTCCCTGGGCGCTCAGGGAAAGGTTCTCAAAGTCACTTATCATGGCAAATAATGCCGTAACACTCACATAAACAATATTCACTAAACTACTCGTTAATTGTCAACTGCGGCCATATTGATGTACCTGTATAATACAATGTTCACTTATGCGCGAGAATAGTTTTACGTACGGCTGGTGCTTACAACGGTAAAAAATAATACTGCGGTAGGTATAAACGCTATTTTATTATTTCTGATATTATATATGTATGTTATTATTACTTTGAATTTTCATCATATATTTACTAACATATTCAAATCACTCCTTAATTAAGTAATAACATTTTTTTATCATTATTACATTTTATATATTTAGTAAAAATACAAAAAAAAATGTTATATGTAGGAGACATGAAGTAAAAAACACAACTGGTCAAAGAAATTACTTAGTTCTCCGGTACCAATTACGAAGGAATTTTGAGAATCTGCGAGTACTTATTTATTTATCATTGCGATATAATATTATTATATTTTTATTATGTCATTTGAATACAAATAATACTTTGAACTTACAATCATATTTTTGTAAAATTATTTTTACAAATAAGCAAAAATATTTTTTACTTAAAAATAAATTTATTTGAAAGAATTTTAAGACTTAGACATTCATAGAAAGAAAAAATATTTTTTTTATTAATATCTAAAAGAAAATCATAAAAAAATCATACTGAAATGTAATATATATATTTAAACATGTCTTCATTCCATCTAAAATGATTATATTTTTAAGTAAATTTAGTGATTTTATCTTTTAAGTGGAACTAAAAATAACTGTAATTTTAAAACTCTTGCAAAAGGGAAGAAATGAATAAAATATAACATAGAAATTACCTCCCCCCTCCCAAACTACTTACAATTAAAAATGCAATTATCATAGGTATCATATTTACAATATATTATAATCTACACAGTTCAGATAAAACTTTGTTAATTTTTAATTTTAAAAGTTCATTTTTAATTTATTTAATCATTTTTATGTTATATTTCTATAATTTCCATTATAAAATAATTTATGGAAGGTATATTTAAGAAAAACTTAAGAAAAAAGAACAGTAGGCAAAGGAGGGCCCAGGTATTTTGCACACATAAATAAACATATATAAATAAATACACATTGAAAAGTATGAAATTTATTATGACATGATTTATAAAATTTACAAAAATAAATTATATTTACATTTAGCTAGTATTGTTATTAATTTTTAAACAAGAAAAAGTCCTTCATTCAGTCAAATATTTTTTCTTTGGTAATAATACAGTTATTAACATTAAAAAAAGAATTTATGTTTTTTTTTTTAATTTAAGCACTTTTCAAGCTTCTGTGTAACGGGAAGTCAATCCTTCATTTAAGAATAATATTTTATTTACAACAGAATTTATTTGGTTATTTAATAGGTACCTATCTCATTATTTCTCTTTATTTCTGGTTATCCTGCTCTAAAATAAAATGAGAAATAGCTATTTATATATAGAAAATAATCTAAGAAAATAAATGATATTGTAACAAAATATACATAGTATATAAATTAACATAAATGTGTGTAATATTTTTTGGTGCCTACTTTTATTGCAAAATAAAAACCTTCAGAATTAAACTAACATCTTGTATTACAGACATTTTAAATTTGGTTTCAATTATTTATTGTTATTATAGTAATAATTATTCACATATTGAATATAATGTATTATTAAAATTAAATGAAATGCAATTTCAAAAGTAAGATAGAAATAAGTTTGATTTGAAGTTTGATCAAAAGATAAATAAAACTCAAGGCATTTTTTTTTTGAAATGTGTTTGAAGTAAATTGGATTTTTTTCATTATTACAAAAATATATAAATGTGCTAAAATAAAATATTTGTTTTGGACTAAGTCTAAAGTTACTCAATTTAGATTTTTAAGCCAGGATTTAGGTATGAGTAAAAGATAAAAATATTTAATTTTAAAAATTATGTTTTTAAATAAAATAAAATAAATATTTTATACTCAAGAAAATTTAGCATGATTCCAGACTATTTAACCAAATATTTTTTATTTACTTGAATCCGTGATTAAATAAATATGAAAATACTTTAAATTAATGAAAATATTTCCAAGCTATTAGTTATTTGGATCAAACGTGTGAAACATTAAAAAATAAAATAAATATTAATTATTTAGGATTACTTAGGAATTATACTATGTATATTTTTTGTGAATAAAGGTGAAATTGAATCTTACTCAATTATAATATACCTGCAATAATCAATTCAAATAATATTCGATTTTTAAAATTTCAAACTTTAGTCCATCTATGAAATGTAAATAAACTTCATAATATAATATATGTTTTTTTTTAAGAACAAAATATGAAAATAAAATCCAGTAATCAATATTATAATTTACTCCATCAGTTATAGAAAAAACATCGCAACTGTCACTAGGATCATGCTCAGTACCGGCTTTAGACCCTGCGGCGCCCTAGGATATTTTTTTCTAGCGCCCCATATTGATTATATTTAAAAAAATATATATAAAGATTTGTTGCTTTCGGCGCCCCTAGCTTGTTTGACACTTTGGGTCACCGACCCACTTCGCCACCCCTTAAAACCGGCACTGATCATGCTTTCATTTATCAAGAATAATAAAAGAACTAAAGAGTTCATGCCTTGTACGATGCATTCACAACAAACAAATGTAGAACTAGAACACGGGCAAAAATGGTAGTTCAATGTAAGCGATTTAATTCGACGTGTAAAACCTGCATCATTTGCAATAAAATTGTAATAACTATGCAATAAAGGTAGAAATATCAATGTAAGAATACAGATTTATCGTTTAGACTTGGAGAATTTGAAAAAGTAGGGATTTAATGTACAAATTGTTGTTTGATATAAATACAACCTTACTTCACCAGGGTAATCATAGTCATTGGAATTATTGTATAGCTGGTATTCTCTGTAATATTCATGTGAACCATGAGTAGTGTGTGCTGTCTTGTTGGTGACATCACTCATCAAACCTCTCCCTGATTTGCTGCGGTTTAAAGTCCTTCTGAACGGCTCTCGTGAGACTCTCGGCGTAAAGGTCGAGGCGCTGCGTCATGCGGAAACCCCACTTGTCTTTAATCTGTCGGCACAGGTTCAGGTCCATCTCGGCTATCAGCAGACCGTCCATGATGCGGGACAGACCCTGGAAACCATACAACAGAACCATTAATTCAATACAATTTATTTTATTCCCTTGAAAAATATTAAAATTGAAGTTAAAATTGTTTTTTAAATCCAATTATGAAATGAAAAAAACAATAAATTAAAAACAAGTACATTTTGTTAACAATTAAAAATTAATTTCATTTTTTATAGACAAGTACCAGAAAGTCCAAAAGTTCACTAAACAAATGACTGGATGTTCCTGACATAGAATATATCAACATTTGAGAAATAAAAAAAAACATATTTCATTTAGAAGTTGAAGCATATGTCCACCGTGGATATACTCACAGGCGTGCGGGAGCCATCTGGAGCTGCAACGTAACTAGACCCATAGAAGTGTCCAAAAGTCTTGGTGGCTGCTTCTCCATCTCCAACTGTGAATTCGTTAGGGAAATCCTCTGACCCAACTCGGTTAATGGCCACAGTGAAGTAGCTGTTAGCGATGGCTGCATTACGCGCCTCAATACCCCACAGAGGTTCGCTTAATGCACCAACCTAGAATTTTTTTTTTTTTAAAAAACAGAATAAACATGTTGGAGATGTGATGCTTTATTTTTAACTATGAAATTACAAATTTAAATAAGATGGCGGAGTTACTAGGTATTTCAAGCTTCAGGTATGAGAAAATGGATTTAAAAAAACCTTCCAATCTACTTCAGAGTTGTATAAGATATTCAACGTAACAATATAAAAATGAGATTTTTTGGATCATTTCTTTACAACAAAACTGTATTCAGCGAGCTTATAAGCTTATAGCTAACTACGTACATCTACTATACTCAATTTTTTAGTACGATCCCTGACTATTTAAATTAATACGTTTGTTAAGATTAAAATACTTAAAATAACTGAAAGTGAAGGTACAAATTATTTTGATTTGGGGAAAACATTGAAAATTTGAATAATATCAACTATTAATGTAAGCTAAGGGGTCATGGTTAATTTTCTTTTTAAAAGTTTAAAATCACAATGATTTACTGTAACATTTCTTATACTTTCAAAATTCACATTCAGATCATTTTAATTTTACAATATCGAAAAATGATTTTAATATATACTTTCCTTTACATTGATCATGTTTAATAACAAATAATATAAATGAGACTGTGGCTTCACGTATTACAGTAATCTTTATTTATTACTTAAATATACATATACTATACATAAAGTTCTTTTTTCAACGCGCCAATCCAAGCACAAAAATAACGGCAGAAGCGGGATGCGAACCGCGGACCTTGGAAACCAACTATGCCCAGGTATTCATACCGCTCGGCAAACTGCGCCATTGCTATGCCCAGACTGACTCGCGTTGAAACTAGTATTTATATCATTGTTATCATCGTACGATAGATGTCGCTATAGTATATATTCAAAGTATGTATATTTTTATTATTATTCAATCAGTCTTCATTTATTCACAAGCTTAATATTATTACTTTCCGACAGTCCATTTATTTTAGTAAGTACCACTCGGGTCTCGAACCAAACTATAGACTGAATGGATGAGAAACGACTACTTATAGTTCCGACTCGGACTTTATAACCTTTATTTATTTTGATTATTATAATCTTTATTTATTTTGCAGGGCGATTATAAATACGGATATGTAATCAATTCCGTAAGAGAAGTGATCAGTTCGTGGAAAAAGTTACAATTACAGAACATGTGGACTATTTTCCTTAAAAAAGAAAGTGATTTTTTCAAACCTATCCTTCGGTAACAGTAAGCAAGGACTACGTCATGTTGATGTCAATATATTTAATTATTGTCTGATTAAGACTCACAGTTGCAGACGGATTGAAGACGATCTCTGCTCCATTGACGCCAAACATCATCCAGTTCTGAGGATGATGTCGGCCATAGCAGATATTGACTGCGATGCGTCCGTATTTGGTGCAGAACACGGGATGTCCCGTGTCTCCCTCCATGTAGTAGCTGGACTCGCTGAAGCCTCCCACTCGAGGGATGTGGTTCTTCCTGTGCTTGCCCAGAACCTTGCCTTGGTGGTCCAGCACCACGGCAGTGTTCCAGATGGTCTCGCCGTGGTCAAAGTCGCGCTCCAGGATCGGCGAAATGATCACCATGCTGTATTTTTTGCAGTACTGAAAAATAAACAGCAAAGCAGTAATATAATATTTCTTTAATAAAGAAGCAGTTTGTCTTATAAATAATGGCATACTTATGTCTAACCTTTAATTTTTGTTACACAAATGTAAGGTTGTTTCAAGAATTGGAGGTTAGACGTAACCTTACGTAACCTAATCTAGCATAACCTATTATAACAAAACTTATGTCTTCGTGTCATAGAAGAGCTATTAAAAATGCGCAATTACACAAAAAAACATCCATTACTTGGAACACAAATGTAAGAATGTTCTTTTTCTTCTTCGTGTCAGCAACGTCAAATTATTTCTGCGCAATATCTGGCAACATCGATAGGCCATGAGTGGCCCAGTATTAGGTCTTGGGATGTGCAGCTTGTTGGGCACATGGGGCAGGATCTTAAATGTGAGGCGGTCTGCAGGTCTCCACAATTGCACAACAGGGACTCTACCTGCTGAAGCATTCCCCACTGCTCGAGGTTGTCCTTTGTTCTACCAACTCCAGTTCTTAATCTGTTCAGGAATTTCCAGGTCCGCCAGTCAAGTTTCTTGCCAGTTGGGAGGCCTTCTTTTGGAGTAATGAAATTGACTTGTTGTCAGAGCTGGAGTCTCTCATTTTCAGGGCCGGATGTGTTGGGGGTATCTGATTGTACAAGCAGTGGGACAGTTGGTCTATTGCCTTAAGGATAATTATTTGCCTTGATTGCCTAAGAATGTTTAAAATGTATGTCTCACTCGAGGATAAAGACACGTAAACGACGACACATAAAAATATTCATTAATATTTTTTCATCTAAATTGAATCATAGGTGTATTGCAAATATTTTTCTTGTTTTTCTTCTGCTCTCTCTAGGACTGCATCTTGTTTTTTTCTGGAAGCCTGTTCCTGTGACACGGATGTCCAGTTGCATCGCCATAATTTTTTTGGTCTTCCTTGAGGTCTTATGTCCAGTAGTAACTTGTCAGCTGCCATATGCTCACCATTCTTTCAAACCATATCTGAATAATTGCTTTTATGATAGGCAGAAATTGAAATTAAAGTATTTATAATGCTAGACAATAATTTTATTTCAATGCTCAATTTAAATATATACTTGTATATATACAAGTACCGTTGTGATCATTTCATCTCATCGTTAATCAAACATGCATAATTGTTTTATTTAATCTCACACAACCAGTTTTATTTACACATTGATAAGGGAAATATGAATCAGGAGTTTAATAGTCGTGAATAGTGATCTCATCGCAATTTCAATAATGTTTTAACTGCCAATATATTTCTTTAAAAAAATATTTTGTAAATAGATTTCCCAGTTTGACTTTCATATTTAAAACATCTTCTCCAACAATGTTATTCGTATCTTCAACAACTGGGTAAGCTGGATCTCTGGACTCGACGATCACAAGACAAATCCTTAGGTTAGGTTAGGTTAGCGAGACATTCAGTGCACCAGTAGTTCCGTGCACCAAACGTCCCGTGCACCAGACGTCCAGTGCGCCTCACGTCGTTATCGATGAGTCGTTGAATGAATTGTCTGGGAACGATAGGTCGTGACACCTAAATTAATATTTATCTAGTGGATAGCCATTAATAGATATATCATTATTTTATGTTTCAATATAAGGCTTATCCGTTGTTAAGTCATGAAAAAATGAGAATTAAACGTGAAAATAAAAAAATATGTTCTAATAGATGTATTTGAAAATTCAAATATTTGTTAAAAACATGGAAATAGAACTCCTTTGTCTTTGGTTAAAACAACAGAACTGCAACACCGCGTCATTCAACCAAACTAAGTGTCTTCGAATATCCTTATTTTTCTATTTTATAAGATTTAAGTTTGTATTTAAATTTTATTTAGATGGTATATAACCTAATTGTAAAAAAGGCCCATTGAAATGCATTTCTTTATGAGTCTGATTCTTGGACAGGAAAAACATCACATTTTACAATGACGAATACTGCAATACTAGACTACATAATTATGTCATTCTTATTGTCATTTCAGTCAACATGTGTCGTCGAAGGCCGGCAAACATCCTCTCAATTGAATTGAAGTAGTCTTTTATTGATTATTAATGGGAAGAGTTAAACCTGGCTCAGGAACTTGGTGGTGGGACCGGTCTCAGCTGATTCAGCAAACTCACACCAAGGCTGTTTCTCACGAGTACAGAAGGCAAAAGGCATCGCTGGAAGATGATCATAAAACATATAAAATCATTTGATATAATGGAAATCAAATACTAGTTATGTACATTGAAAGAAGGAGAAGTTTGTTAAGTTATTTGATTAAGATGAAATTTAAAAGAAATCCACTTACGTAATTATTATTTAAGCCTCATCTAACTTAGCGGCATCATCGTCAAACAGAAAAAAACTGACAGTATATTTATTTTAGGTATGATAAAGGATGCTGAGTTGCCTCTAAGGATTAAGCGATTCAAGCTTTAGAAACGCACTGCTGCCACAAAGCTCTGTCAGCCGCCATAGTCTTTGCCTCATCCCAAGTCAGCTTAGCTTCCCGCAGCTCCGCCGAGTACATTCTATATATTAACTCTACATCATGTATAGTTTACATGATATTGTCTGTTGAACTTAAGCTTGGAAGTTGTTTGGCAACGTGCTTGCTAAAGATTTCGGCCTACAATAGAACCCTGAGGCGATCCTATTTTCACCTTGTTGAAAAAACAATGTAAAGTATATTTGTCTATTTGATACTCAGTGGTTTAGTTGTCAATAAATAGGTTCCAGGTCAATCATTAATTTCTTTTTATTTATTTTTACGTTTTTATTTATTTATGTACATTGTACATATATCCTAATGTCACCACCTATCTAATTAAAGCGACTTCATGTCGCGGGATTGTCAATGGGATGCGTGGTGGATGGATGAAGAGCAGGTCGCCAAAGAATTTGTCGAGAAGCACATTTGACTTTTAACTTACGTTAAACAAAAAGAAATTCGTTCTTCTGCCCGGGACACATACAACGCTATTTACCTAGCAGTGCCCGGGCGGATACTAACGGCGTCAGTGACAGTCACTGAAACTACATAGCGGCCATATGGAAAACTATCCACTCCCACATGATAAGGCGCGGCTTTCAAAACAAAATAAACAAGATGGCGGATGAAAACGCCGCGTCGCGTCGATATTGAGTTGGTATCAATAGTTTAATGCATGTTTCCGCTTAAAAATGACATGTGAAATTTACAAAAAAAACTTACTCGTTAAACCAGTATAATTTTCATGTGTCGAGGTCACTGACCTGGCCCCACTACACCACTGTTAATACCATATGTTATACTCACTCCACGCTTCTTGGAGGCATAGGATGTTGACGCCTTCGTTTCCAGCGACGTCTATGAGCCTGCCGATCTTTGCAAAGATGGCGTTCCTCTGCTCCATGACGCTCGCCGTTGTGGGCAGCACGATGGTGTTCTGCACAGCACCTACGCGCACCACGCGCGGCGCTCTCGTGTTCTCCGGAGCCGCCGAAAAGCGGTAGCCGGAAATCTCTGCCGTCCCATACTGATTGCAGAAGAACTCAGTGGCTTCACTCAGATCCAGCTTATTACTGAAATAATTAACAAATTCTTACACATTCGAACCTCTTTTAACGCACGCTTTTTTTATGTAATCACATCTAGTGGAATACCAACAGAGGGTGATAGTAATGCTGAATTATCATCTATGGATTGTATGACTCTTACCATGTTATTATTATTATATTAGTATTTGTATAGCGCTCTTTTATGACCGAATGATCATTCCAAAAGCGCTTCTTTGCCTCTCTGAGTAAAAAGGTGGGTCTTGAGTCTGCTTCTGAAGGATGCCTCCGCTTTAAGCTCTCTTATGCTTTCCGGTAGTGAGTTCCAGGCCATTGGTGCAGCGTAGCTGAAAGCCCGATTGCCAAAGCCCGTGCTAGGACTACCTCCCGTCAGCTGCAGGGTGCTTCTATTTGCTCTAGCCGATCTGAGTGTCTCTCCACGCGCGCTTATTTCTGAAGGCTTGATAAGTTCTGTCAGATAGCCCGGTGCAGTTCCGTTGAGTGCCTTGTAAGCTAAGAGGCATAATTTATATTTGGGTAAGCACTACATGTAGAGTTTTGAACTGCCAACATCATAGACTACAGCTTGATATTCACGCATCATCAAATTATTACTGGAATTCACTATGAATGGGTGGTCTTCACAGGACGACATTCGTCAACCACCAAATTTCCAATCCGATTCCATCAAATTTTCTGATTAAATAATAACCTTAAATTTGCCTCGGATACTACAGCTACCGTATCGCATTAACAAGCCCCCGGGCTCCTGATTTAGAGATCATCGGAAAACATATATGCTTCCAGATTGACCTTTGGGTTTAGAGATGTCATTAGATAAGTCAATAAGCTTCAAATATATGCACGAAAAGAAGAATAAGACACGATTATTGGGGAATGACGTTGATGGAATAGTGTCCAAGAACAGTTTTTTTTTTTCATTTTCGCCGTCTGTTTGCGGCAGCTATATGCTCTTAATTGGGAGCTGACATATAGAGAGACGAATTTAATGTATTACAATAATAAATACTTGATCCTTTGAAACTCACTTTTGTGGACTTTAGATATGAGTATTAAAATTTTCTTATCTTGCATTAATAAAATCACAAAGATAACGAAGAAAATGTGAAAAATATATTTTTTTCATTAAACATATGACAAACAACGAGCTTTATCATAAATTTAATAACATTTTTTGCATCACCACAATAATATAACATTATTGTTCGTTCGGAGCTATACGAGAACATGGAACGACTGACAAAGTTTTACGGCAGAAGTTCGTGACGGTTCCTCCGCATTTGATTCCCTGACAAATCGTTCGGCGACTCATCGGTTACGACATGGGGCGTACTGGACGTCTGGTGCACGGGACAACTGGTGCGCTGGATGTCTCACTAACCTAACCTGAGTTATTTCGTCAACGTGACCTAAGGATCTCTGGACTCTACGATCGCTAGACCATTCTCATGTATTTCGTGGTTAGCAACGTGTTACCAAAGAAGGCAATTCGAGACTCGCTGTAGTATACTAATTACGCAGCCTAAGAATGACGTCTATTTGACATCTAGCTGATGCACCTAGAATCACTTCAGCCACTCTCTAACAAGTAGCTTTTTGCGTGCGGCCAGTAACGGGTCCCCATCTAGGTCTCCAAAAACAGGACAGGGAGGGTTTTCACCAAGCAGATCGCTAGACAAATCTTTACCAAATGTCCCGTGCACCAGGCGTCCAGTGCGCCCCACGTCGTTACCGATGAGTCGTTGAACATATTGTCAGTAAACTATAGGTCTTGACACCGTTCGTGACGACCATATGTTCCAGTTAAGAGAGCGGATATGGAATGATGATGATGATAAAATACTGGCAGAGTTTATTCGAGACAATATTATTTTACAGTCAACTTAAACGACTTGGTATTATTAAGAAATAAAACAACTTTTCCTTACAAATTATCAAAGTCATTGGAAAACTTGTTACGCGATTGCGAAAGGTGACAGCTACATAAGAATAATGCTCTGTGCAGATAAATATTTTCAAGCACTGTGTTGCTATGGCAACGATAAATACTACTGTGAATCTTTGCAACAGGGACAGCTGTAAATATTGTGAAAATGACAAACTTCAACGGTGGGGAGTGCTGCAACAGGGAGACTCACTAATTTATTCTTATCATAAACCGCATTCTTCAATGCCTTTAGTACATTAGTAACTATACCATTTTTTTATGTAATCGCATGCAGCACAGCACAGCCTTAACCAGTGCACTCTATGCCGCTCAGCCAGGGAAGATGGACGCTGCATGCGGGAAACGTGTGTTGTATTCGTGTTTGTGTGTGAGTTGGGGAGATTGCAAGTGTATATTTATCTGTTTCTTGAAGAGTTCAAGATTGTAGGAAAGAGGAAACACAGACGCTGGAAGAGCATTCCAAAGCTTACCAGTGGCATTAACAAAGGATCTTTGGAAACTGCAAGTTCTTGGTCGACACACATAAACCGTGTATGGATGTTCGGCAAGTGTAAGACGAGTTTGTCGGTTGTGGGAGGGTGCATCTTACAACTTAGCTAAAATTGGCAAGTACGTAATGTTTTTCACTATTTTTTCATTTTAGTTTTTTTTTCTTTCCACATCCTATCCGAATCTAAAGCAGTACCGGCTTTAGACTCTGCGGCGCCCTAGGGCATTTTTTTCTGGTGCTCCGTATTGCTTATATTTAAAAAATATAATTCGAGATTGGTTGCCTTTGGCGCCCCTAGCTTTTTCGACGCCCTGGGACACGGACCCACTTCGCCACCCCCTAAAACCGGCACTGATCTAAAGCATTTGGTCGCCGCATGTTGCTGTTACTTAGTTCTCTTAGATGTCAAAGCTCATGTCTAGTACCATCAGGGTAGGAGCCCCGGGACATGAAGAAACGAAGAAACGGTTAGTATGCGAGGCATATTTTGAATGATTTTTTTGTACCAGATTTTTTTATGTATGAATACATCGTATTTGTAGATCAATAAGTCTGTTGGTTCTAAAGCGCGGTTCAACCAACAGTTAAATAAAGTAAATTTGATTAAATAATATTAAAAATGTACTCACTCGTCACTTCTTCCATAGAGGATCCGTTTGAGTTCTTGTAGCTCCAAAGAATCGGCTGGGATGTGATCGTTTATGATCGACTCGACGCTCGATACTTCTGCCATTTTTCCGCCTTATTTAGCTGGAAAGTAATAATCAATATATAATACACGATATATAATATAAATGATTATGTATTGGTTAGTAATCGCTAATGTAAAAAACAACAAAATATAACAAAACCATATTAAAACAGCTGTGGTAAGTGCTGCCATTGATCTTTATTTTAAACAAGTTCCGGCAGATGGCGATAGTGAATTGTTAGGATCGAAAAAATTGAATTTTTTGTCCGATTGGACTCATATATTGTATATTGAGTTATGTATAAAAATATTTGCGTAAAAATGTACTATTAGATAAAAACGCACCAAGTCGAGTTATTAATAAAAATATGTAGGTGGCCTATTTTGGGAATTGACGGGCGAGAAAATGCTAAACAATGTTTTTTTGATGCATAGCAACGCTCTACGTGAAATGCTAGTATCAGTGATATATTTAAATACCCATGTTGTATGTAATTAAAATATATATATATGAGATAGATTGCCCTCGGCGCCCCTAGCTCATTTGACGCCCTGGGCCACCGACCCACTGCGCCACCCCCTAAAGCCGGCACTGGCTAGTATGCTTATATAAATATTGATGTGTGACGTATTTCCACAAGAAATGGTTTTGATGATAGATAGGCACAATTTTAACATGGATATATATGAGTATGTGATAAAAAAAACGCATAACTGAAGAGATTTTCTTGTTTGGACGACTTTCGTCTACCAAAGATTTTAATTGATAGGCGTTCTTAAATATGACGTGTCAGTCTCACACTAACAAGATATATTTATAGTTGTTTATGTTTAGTCATTTCATTTAAATCAAATTGAAATCGAACGCTTTTTGAATGGTAATCGTATGAGTGTGAAATTGATTTGACGACTATACTCAAGAAAATTTAGTGTGATCCCTGACAATTTAACGCTTTGAGCGGTATGAACGTACCGGTACGTTCACACACCCTGGCGCATTATTTTAAGTCCCACGCTTTCAATTTTAAATAAAATTTGATTACGTTTTTTTTTTATAAATTCTACATGATCATTTATCAATGATAAGTGAAAATCATTAGAATTTTATCATTTATTTTTAAATAAATAAAAATAAGTAAACATTGCGAAAAAAAATATTTAAGCAACGGTGTTTTGACTTCAATACATTTGTAGATCTTTATTGTTGTAATCCTCACCAAACACAATTTGTATGAACATATTGTCACTCTCTTGGGAATTAGATCGTGCTATTCAAATGAATTGTTTGAATCATTTTATTGGTCGTAATTGTGAGCTTATTTCGATTTTTATAGTGTATTGTGAACAAACCTTTCAAAAGAAATGATATGTATAAGTGAAGAAGAAATAAATAATATATTTGAGAAAAGTGAGGAAGAGGAGGTTATAGAAGATCTCGATGATTTTGTGTTTCATATGAATGATTCTTCGGAGGAAGATTCGGAAGAGGAAGAGGCATCTCAACTCACTCCCGCGCTATGTATGCAACAAAATTAACTCACTCTTCAGAGGGTTAACAGAGTAGATTATATTTTTAAGAATCTGGACTTACATGCAAGTTCAAAGACTTAAAATCACTGAAAGTTGGTAGAAACTATTAGTTATTTGGGACAAACGTGTGAAATATAAAAAATATATCTAGGAAATATCAATTATGTAGGTGTATCGTCCCGTGAAAACCACACATTCATATTAAATTCCTGTAATAATAAAGATGATGCTATGACGTTGGCGGAACAACACTCCACGGGCAGAGCTTATCCAATATGAATTATGGTAAGCGTCATTGAATTCCACAGATGAGACTTCAGAATTACTATCACCATCTGTCGGTATTATACTATATGTGTTCACTTGAAAAAAAAACCTTGAGTATAATTTTTAGTATTAGAGTAGTTTGACGACATTCAAAATAGGTTTTAATTAAGTTATTTATTAAAGAAAAACCCCCTAAAAGTAGTGGAGGACTCTGCGAAATGCCTTAAGGTCACAGGTTCGATGAAAGAAAAATCCTGATCTATCTCCTTCTCGTGGTGGGGGGTGAGCGACATTAATCGGCCAATATAGACAGGGACCGAATGTTGGCCGGAATAAGCTAACACCCAGCTAACCTCATCAGGTCCTGGTTAGGGCACTCTATTGTCCTGGATGGAGTAAATGCTCTCCTAAGGCGGATGAACCTTTATGGTCAACGGCATTAGGATGTGGAAATAAAGGGGAAAATACCACATTACAGGTCTAAAAGACATCCCATGTATCAGCAAAAAAATAATTGCTTGGAGATCGAGATGCAAGATTCTGTTGCTGCAAACCAATCAACCGGATTGATAGTACGAAGAAGAAGATTAAAAGAAATAGTCAAATTTTTAACCTCAAAACAACAATTGATATCAATCTTCAAAACAATATTATTATTAAACCACAATTTTCTTACACAGATAATGATTCTCAAACTGTTTACGTCTCACTAAAGTGGTAACACTTTATCTTGCTCTGTGTTCAGCTTGTAAGATACGTAAATAGATTGCGCATTCGATTTATTATCACTTCCACAAATAAGTAATAACAACGTCACAGTGTAACAAGTTCAAACATCGAAAAACAATGGCGACCATAGCTATATTTAACAACCGAACTGAATAATCTAACATCTTAATGGATATTCAAATATTTTACGAAATAAATAACTTACCAAACAAATAGTGACTCCACGTGACGGCACACTCAACACGTTCGAGGTGCGAGACCGAACTGAAGTGATTTTTCGTATTTATCGTTGATTTTACAGAGCGCGCGTTTTCAATGCGGTGATAACATTATGACGTGACTTTTATGGCCGTCGAATATAAAGAATTTTCTATGTACCTATTATAGTAAAGAAAATTTATCATGATCTCTGAGTATTTAACTAAATAAATTTAATTTCCTAGAATCTGAGTTTATATGAAAATTGAAATACGTAAAATAGTTGAAAGTAGATACATTATATAAGTTATTTAAAGCAAACATATCAAACATTAAATATTTTAATATACAGTCGATTCCGCTTAATTGGGACCACTTAATTGAGACAGCCGCTTATTTGGGACAAATCTCAAAGAACAGAAACCAAACCAAGACCAATAGTAAATTTATATGTTTAATTGGGACAACATTCCGCTTAATTGGGACTGTATATTTAAGATTACAGCACACATTATGTTATTAGTAATTAGACGAAGATGACGATGATGACGATGAGTCACCTGTGCCTGTGACTAACCAGGAGGCAAAAAAATGTATGGCCGTGTTCTAGCGTTATTTTATGCAGGAAGGAAATGAAGGGAGCCCTACATCCGCACTAAATATCTGTGCTGATTTTGAAGAAGTGAAATGTTACAAAAATAAAAAACAGACTACACTTGACTCATTTTTGCATTAAATTAAATTGTATGTACCCACCCATTTTTTATTTTAATTTGGTTTTTTTTCTTCTTAAAAGTTTATATTACATATTTGTAATTTATATGATAATTTATATTACCTATATGTAATTTACAGTTTCCAAGAGTTTATAAAATAAAATTATTGAAAAAAATGCATTGTTTAATTTAATGTGTGTATTACTGCTTAACGACCTAAGTTGCCAAAATCAAATAAATGAATTTAAAAAAAAATGTGAAATTCGCTTAATTGGGACAGCCGCTTAATTGGGACAAAACGACCAAGTCCCGATGTGTCCCAATTAAGCGGAATCGACTGTATACGAATACATACAATGTACTAGGTGAAGCTCGAAAGGCAGAGCGGGCATAGGATGAGGTGACAACGGCGGCTTTAAGTGACGACCATATGCTTCATTAAGGAAAGCAAATAAATAACAGCAGTCATTTAAATTTCCGGGATCCTGTCCTAGATATCGTGGAGAACCATATATTCCAAGTTAGACTTACGGAAGCAGAAGTTTCTTGGAACAATGTAATATGTTCCATTTATGAAACAGATTTATGTAGTATGAAAAAAAATATCTACAAATTGCGATTTATTTTTTAACGCCATCTCATGTGTTTTTATCAAATCTTTAGTAACGTTTCTAACGAAAAGATGAATTGACTGATCATATAAAAATGATATACAATGCAACAATACATTTGTACTATCGCTTATAATATTATGACCACACATACAGTAAGTAGTAGACATAAGTGACCAGCATTCAATGACAGACAGTACTCGTAATTAGGTTCAAGTTCAAATAAGTTAAAACGTCCTATGTCATATTGCGGCTGCATACAAATGATTACATTTTAACTTGTTGAATACATCATAGTATGTATAGATGTGTTGCACATTTATTACGTGATAATATGTGGTTTTAACTACTATGTATAGCATAATGTAGGCTTTTGTGAGAGAGTGCGTGTGTTGTTTATTTATAAAATGGACAACTTCATGTGAATGAGACTTTACTTTATTAATTTATCGCGAATGTCAAAGATTCTTAAAGTATAATGTATAAAAAATAGGTATTGGAAAAGCAAAATTTAAATAATGAAAACCGTTGAAATATTTTTGTTTTTTGTAAGTTTCCAAGAATATGTACGAATAATACGGATGATAACACAGACCTTATATAGGGTCCGCCATCTAACGTTTTTTTTTTCAACTAGTGCTTATTTCGTGAATGGTAACACTTAGCTCATGTCTGATTTGACAGATAATTAGTTTTATCCTTCCGCTGAACGAATATGGTTATGTATACGCTTGAACAACGCTGGGAAATATTGCGACATTACTTTGAAAATCATGGTAATGTTGTAGAATGTGTGCGAAAATTGCGTACGGATTTTGGAAGAAGAGAATCACCGTCAGCTCCGTATGTTCGTTATCTTGTGAAAAAAGTGAAAAAAACTGGCATCCTCATCGATAAACCAAAGCGTGAAAAGCCAAAAACAGTGCGTACACCCGAGAATATTGCTGCTGTGGCAGAAAGTGTGCGTGAAGCGCCATCAATGGCGCTTCCATGCGGCGCGGCCATGTTGAACGAATTTTTGTTCACAAAAATTGAAGAGGAGGATATTGGCAACATTTGGTTTCAACAGGACGGCGCTACGTGCCACACAGCCGAAGCTACACTCGATGTTTTGCACCCTGTTTTAAAAAAAAAAAGTTATTTGGCGGACCCTTTATATAGTTGTTTAAGATCTGTATCTATGCATAAGGCAGCCATCAGACACACGGCAGATTGTAAAAAAATAGATTGCAAGCCGTTGAGAATCTGAAGACTCTCCGATCCATTGCAGGACTGACAATCCGACACAAATTAGGATACTCAAAAAAAAAACTTAAGCCGCAAAGATGTGGTGCGATGAAGGACATCGAGAAGGCGCCACTGGAGAGATCACATGAGAATAGTATGTTTTGAAATAATGGTGAGTATAGAACATTGCTGCAGAACAGCAAACTAGATAACCTAAAATTAGAAATGCAGAAAATGAAACTGAACATTCTAGGGATAGCAGAAATGAGATGGCCAAATTGCGGAGACTTTTGGAGTGGAGAATATAGGATAATACACACAGGATGTATTGAAAACAAACCTGGCCAAGGCGGAGTAGGTATTGCACTGTACAAGGAATGGGGAAAGCGTGTGAAGGGATATGTGCAATATAATGGAAGAATTATTTTAGTCAAACTTGAAACAAAACCTGTTGATACTGTGCTACTCCAAGTATACATGCCCACCTCAAGCCACGATGACCAGGAAGTGGAAGACGTGTACACGATACTAGACAAACTACTGATAGATGTTAAGGCTGGAGAAAACCTGATTATATTAGGAGATTGGAACGCTGTATTGGGAGAAGGACGGGAGGGAACATGTGTTGGACCTTTCGGGCTAGGTACAAGAAATATGAGAGGCGACCGACTGACAGAATTCTGTGCCAAACATAAGCTTATAGTCGCAAACACCTGCTTTGAACACCATCCAAGGCAAAGATACACATGGAAGGCTCCAGGAGACCGACTCAGACTTCAGATCGACTATATAATTGTAAGAGAGCGATTTAAGAATCAAATTAAAGATTGCAGAAGCTACTCCAGCCCAGATATCGACAGTGACCATAATATAGTTATTGCTAAAAGTTCTCTGAAACTAAAAAAAAAAAAAAATATAAAAGTAACTATAAATGGAACACTAAAGCTTTAAAAACAAAGATGTCAAAGAAGAATACACGAAAAAAAACACAAGATTGCGCCACAAAAAATTTGACAAATGTTAATGAAATATGGGAGGAAATAAAAAAAAAATTAAAGATGTAGCAGAAGAAGTCATTGGCAAAGATAAGCCTAAGGCAAGGAAAGAATGGATAACAGAGGAAATCGTTAACATGATAGAAAAAAGGAGACTACTCAAAAATAACCCCAATGACAAGGCCCAGAGTGAATATAGAGCACTGAGAAACAGAATAAACAGAGAGTCACGAATCGCTAAGGAAGCATTCTTACAGAGAAAATGCAAAGAAATCAATGACAACATGAAAAAGGAAATATTGAAACTGCATATGCGTCAGTAAAGGATTTCTTTGGCATGAAAATTGGAAAAGGCAAAGCGATAGAAGCAGAGAACGGGAAAATACTGTTTGAGGATACACAAATAGGGGAGAGATGGAAACAGTACCTGGAAACACTATACAACGGAAGTAATGATACCAGCTTTGAGAGTGTGATAGAAAACGAAACTGATGTGGACGCCGATGATTTGGGAGACCCAATTATCCGAGAGGAATTTGACTTCGCATTAAAAAAGCTCAAAGATGGAAAAACACCAGGGATTGATGACCTACTAGCTGAACTAATAAAGTCGGCAGGAACCGGAACTCTAGATGCTCTGTTCACAATGACTCAGATGATTTATAATACAGGAATAGCGCCAGAAGACTTCAAAAAGTGTCTAATTGTAACTCTGCCAAAGAAGCCCGGAACAACAAAATGTGAACAACACCGAACACTCAGTATTCTATCCCATGCATCCAAAATACTGACCAACATAATCCTACATAGAATTGAACCAAAAATAGAAAATAGTCTCACTAGCGATCAATTTGGATTCAGAAAAGAATGGGAACCAGAGAAGCAATCTTATCCCTGCGTATGATCTTGGAAAAGAGGATAAAAGTAGACCAAGATACATATATTGCCTTCGTGGACATTGAAAAAGCATTTGATAAAGTAGATTGGGAGAAGCTCTTCGATATTATGAAAGAAATTGGAGTCAAATACAAAGAACGAAGACTCATATTTTCACTTTACAAAGAAGAAGCTGCCATAATATCACTTGGAAATGTCCAAAAGGAAGCAAAAATACGTCAAGGGGTGAGACAAGGATGCTCTCTGTCGCCTGTACTCTTCAACGTATACATACAAAATGCAATTAATAACATCAGGGAAAAAATGGGCCATAGAGAGGGGTTAAAATACATGGCCAAAAGATTGATATGATAAGGTTTGCTGACGACATTGCTCTGATTGCTGAAACTGAAGATGAACTCACTGAAGCGCTGACATCCATGGAAAACATATTTAATTCCAACTACAATATGAAGATAAACAGCACAAAAACCAAAGTCATGAGAGTAAGCCGCAATGAGCAGCAGAAAATTAACATATCAATGCTAGGAGTACCCCTAAAAGATGCAAAAGAATTTGTATACCTTGGAAGTACGATTACCTGGGATGCCAGAACAAAAAGAGAAGTCAACAGTCGAATACATCAAGCAAGGCTAGCTTTCAATAAAAAGCCAAAATTCTTGAGTCAAAGAATATTACTTTAGGGCTCCGCAAGCAACTTGCCAAAACACTTGTTTGGAGCATCTTAATGTACGGCTGTGAGACATGGTGCTTATCTGAAAGTGATAAAAAAGACTAGAGGCCTTTGAGATGTGGTCGTACAGAAGAATTCTCGGAATTTCCTGGAGAGACCACGTCACGAACAATGAGGTTCTCAGGATAATCAAGGAAGATAGGCACCTAATAAGAACCATCTCAGAGAGGCGAGCCCGATGGATTGGTCACATCATGCGCCACGATGGTCTTCTTCACGATATTGTGGAGGGGATGGTTGAGGGTAGAAACTGTAGAGGGCGCCCTAGACGGGAGTATTTACAGCAAGTATTCGAGGACATGAATTGTAGCGCTTATGCTGAGCTGAAAAGGGTTGCGGAGGACCGAGAGGAATGGAGATCGAGATGCAAGATTCTGTTGCTGCAAACCAATCCACCGGATTGATACTACGAAGAAGCAGCTGACGAGATAACACTGAGTGTCTGTATGGGAAGCGTCGAAATAACCATCTGAGCTCCTAAAAATACCGATTAACAAATGACACAAAATATGCCTCGAATAGTAAAACGCCGTCTCTTCAAGTTCTCGGGCTTCTCTCTTAGGAGTCGTTGGGAACTATATATGTTCCAAAATGGACTTTCGAGTGTCGAAATGTCTGAGAATTGGGCAGAGACAGTGGAAACTGAATTGAGTGGCGGTAATTTGTAGTCACAATATGTTCCAGATATAGAACGGATATGGGAAGACAAAAATCCGTACTCTAGGAATACCACTAAAAATATGACGCGACAATAGACAGGTAAGAATAATAACAGAACGTTTTCTTACAAAAAGAAGAATAAGAAAAATAAAAAACATCCAATTTCCATTCGACTAGATTTACTTTCGGCTAAATGTTTATTTGGCCAAATGTCTGTTCAACTTAATGTCCGTTCGGTTAAATGTCCACGTAGCCTAATGTTTTTATAAAAAAAATATTATCCATTGATTTTGATCCCAGTTGATACTTGTGGAGCTTCGAGCACTCAATTCATTACAACGGCAATGGCGCTCCTAAATGGCCTACCAGCACACCTCGATCCTTTTCTTACATCCTTTTCCTCTTTTGTCGATGGAATTGTTCTCCTAGGACCTAGATCTCTGTGATCTTTGACACGTGTCATCTCCTTCTTCTTTTATGTTTTATTTTATTTTTGTATGTATTGTATTTTTATGCATACACTATGTTTCTTATTATTTGTACTTTGGAACTGGGGTTCTATTAAATAAATAAATTATACATCATTTTGTGAAGCATTGCTTTAGTATTTATCATCTGTACAAAATATATACATTCATAGCATAATTGCAAATTCTGTTCAGTTTAATCAAATTTTTGTTTAAGTATTATAGTAATTTAAATAATTATTCAATTCTTGCGCAAAAACAACATTTTCAGTGACAAAATCTAAATATTACTAAAAGATACAACAACACAGTGTATTTCTCGCAAGCAAATCAGTAGTAAACAAACCACTTGAGAGCAACAAGCAGTGCACGAATATACTCGTACAACATAACCACAAACTTGTTATCATACAAAAGTTATCGAACTTATTTACAGGTAAGAAAAATATTTTTATAAAAATCATTTTTTAAATGAGTAGGTTGGAAAAACTTATACTCCATGGACTAACCGTCGTCTACGCTGAAGATCAAAGATAGGATTACAAGGAATTTTTTAAATTGAATACAAAAATGTAATATTATATAATAGCTTAATGCATTAAGATAACACATACCCATTGATTTTATAATGTCTTTTTTCAATGGTTTTACCCGCACACATAAACAATCTGTAAACATGTGTGTACTAACTTAGGAACTAATACTTGTACATACCTGTATAAGCCACTGCCAGTTTTTAATTTTAATCATTATTGAAGATGGTCTCCGGGGAGGCCGAAACATGTTTAAAATAAATGTGAATAAAAACTAAATAATTTTAATTTGTTATTTTTTAAATTAAAATTATACATGAGTAGGTCTCAAAAATATTTTTTATTTATCTCAGGCTTACAGAGTTAAATTGTTATTTTTTTATTGTAAGCATTTTATTTAAATAATAATATAAATAATGAATTTGGATAATAAATTTAAATAAAAGAAGCATTTGATAATCGTAATTATATTATTAATTTTGGCCATATGACCATCACAAAACTAAAGTGAAAAAGCTGTCATCTAACCGTTGAAACGTAATTTTACATATTCAACAAAATATGAATTCGAAGCATTTAACTAAATAATTGATATTCATATAGTTTCATCTGTTTTACCTAAATTCGAGTAATTAATAGTTTGTACTTTCTGTCAGTGATTTTGAGTATTTAAACTTTTTATATAATCCAGGCTTCGGGAGCGTCGTGCTTATTATCCGATCTCTTCATATATACTGGTTAAATTATCTCCCGAAATGCCGTCTTTTTTATGTAATCGTATGCAGGAGAGCACAGCCGGTCAAGATCAGTGCACTCTATGATGCTCAGCTAGGGAGGCTGGACGCTGCATCCGGGAAACGTGTGATGTATTCGTGTTTGTGTGTGGGTTTAGGAAGATTGCAAGTGTATATTTATCTGTTTCTTGAAGAGATCCAGATTGTGGGAAGGAGGAAACACAGACGCTGGAAGAGCATTCCAAAGCTTACCGGTGGCATTAAGGAAGGAGCTTTGTAAACTGCCAGTTCTTGGTCGACACACATTAACTGTGTATGGATGTTCGGCAAGCTTAAGACGAGTTTGTCGATTGTGGGTGGGTGTAGAAGGAATTAGTTCTTTCAAATCGTTAGATTACCGAAGTTAAGCAACATTGGGCGCAGACCAAAACTTGCATAGGGCACTGCTTGTTGCTAACCGCGTGTCGATGGTCATTTTGAGCATATCCTTAAGACCAAATGGTTCAGATCTGGCGAGCGTCAGGCTAATCATCCTGTCTCCTTAAAATATCCTATTTATAAAATCACCCAAATGTATGCCCTAAGTCCTTAGATTTCTGCCCTAGAAGTCATCGGGAACCATATATGGTTCCTAGGTAAATCTTCAGGTTAAGAGATGTCTTGGGAAGAGCCATTGACAATGACAACTGACAAATTAGAATCGCGGCAATATGTGTGATGCGGTGACCAATATGTTAAAATATGAAATGGAGAGGGAAAGAAAAAAAAATGCTCTATGTGAAGATGTACATTGTACGTATTTAATCGAAGACACTACTTTGTACTTATACTATTATATTTATAGTCTTATCTCCAAATACAGATAAAAATGGTAATCTAATCACAGATTAAATAGCTCAATTATGCTTTTTTTATTTCGTGACATTGTGCAACACAGTTTGACATATAAACATCCAATTCTTCTTTTGTTAACCCATTCCAGCAAAAGTCATTCATCATGGAGTTTACCGGCTACGATTGGCTACTGCTAGTCATCACCCTGCTGTTTCTAGTGACCACATACAGCAGATGGCGATATAGCTACTTCAAGAGGTTGGGCTTGGGGAACATTGATCCGCCGGTTCCGCTCATGGGGAACATGGCTAAAGTATTATTCAGGCGGGAACATTTCGTCGACATGCTCAACAATGCTTACAAAGCATATCCCAATGACAAGTAAGTTTAATATTATGATTTTAATTTGATAGAAACTAAAAAACAATGGCACACTTACATTCGTATAACGTTCAATACTTGGAATACAAACGCACAAGATTGTTCCTAGGATTGGAGGTCAGACATAACCTAACCTAACGTAACCTATCCTAACCTTGTCTCAAGACATTTTCGTTTTGCAGGTATATGGGATTTTTCGAGTTCCACAAGCCCATGCTGATCATCAGAGACATAGAACTCCTGAAGCAAATCGGAGTAAAGGATTTTGATTCTTTCATCAACCACCGCATGATGCTTGGCGAAGATGGAGATGACATATTTTTTAGGCACCTGTTCGCACTGCAAGGTAATTTCATATCACCACTCATTCGCTGTAAGTCTTTTTATGAACATACCGCTAACATTCTGTGTATAATGCGTGAATGCCTGACTGTATTCTAAAAATTTTATCGTATCAAAATTCTATAAGCAGCCCAAAACTACAGGTCCTAATCCAGTGAAGCAATTGGTTAGGGCACGGTCCAAATTCGCATGTATACTCGTACAGTACAAATGTACTGTTTCTAGGTACTATGGTCAAAGCGTTTGCTTTGCAAGCCAAATGACGTGGGTTCGATAACCGACGGAGATAAAAAAAAACGATTTCCAAGCTTTCAAATACCCCGGTTGGTGTGAATTTGATCCCTCGCCTGTAAAATGACAGTCAACGATAAACAACTTCTTCTTCTATATAAAGGACAAATCCGACCTATCCTTGAATACGGCAGTCACCTTTGGATTGGAGCCCCAAAGTACCTTCTAAACTTAATTGACTCAGTTCAAAGAAGAGCAATTCGTTTGATAAACAATGACACCCTTACGTCTAATCTACAATCAATGGAACACAGACGTAAGGTTGGTTCTCTTAGTCTTTTCTACCGTTATTACCACGGTCGCTGCTCTTCGGAACTTAAAGAACTAATTCCTCCTGCACCCACTCACAGCCGACAAACTCGTCTTACACTTGCCGAACATCCATACACGGTTAATATATGTCGACCAAGAACTGGCAGCTTCCAAAGTTCCTTCCTTAATGCCACCGGTAAGCTATGGAATGCTCTTCCAGCGTCTGTGTTTCCTCCTTCCTACAATCTGGATCTCTTCAAGAAACAGATAAATATACACTTGCAATCTCCCCAACCCACACACAAACACGAACACAACACACGTTTCCCGCATGCAGCGTCCAGCCTCCCTGGCTGAGCGTCATAGAGTGCACTGGTCTTGACCGGTTGTGCTCTCCTGCATGCGTTTACATAAAAATAAAAAAAAGTCATAGCCTATTAATTAAAAATTGGTGGTAGACGAAAGTCGTCCCGTGAAGACCACCCATTCATATTAAATTCCTGTAATAATAAGGATGATGCGTGAACATCGGTCTTTAGTCTATGACGTTGGCGGATCAACACTCCACATGCAGCATTTAGCCATATGCACCATGGTAAGCGTCATAGAATTCCACAGATGAGACTTCAGAATAACTATCACCGTCTGTCGGTATTCTCCAGCTACTTTTTAAAATAACCGAGTTTTTTTATAAAAACAATCCTTATCAAAAAAAGATTATCGACGTGATAATTTTGAATAGTTGAGGTAAGACGTTTCTAGAAATTAATTAATTGTAAAACATACAAAATAACATAATTATGATCTTAAATTATTCGTTGAAAACATGTTTTCATTGTGCATAAAAATTACTAAAAAAAACTATTCCATTAAAATATGTATAGTAAAAAACCTTATTATGATCAATGGAAGAAAACAATTTAAAATCTGTTAATCGAACAATTTAAACTTTTTATATAACGATTGTCATCTAATTGCGCACAAATTACTTGATTTGCGTAATAATGTACATAATGTGAATACAGCATATTTTATTTTTATTTTTGTGTAAGCACATACAGGAGAATACCGACAGATGGTGATAGTAATTCTGAAGTCTCATCTGTGGAATTCTATGAAGATTACCATAGTGCATACGGCTAAGCGCTGCATGTGGAGTGTTGATCCGCCAACGTCATAGACTACAGCTCGAGAATCACTTATCATCATCATTATTACAGGAACTTACTATGAGTGGGTGGTCTTCACGGGACGACTTTCGTCTACCACCAATTTTAATTAATTGGCTATGACTGGCATTTTACGGGTGAGGTATCAAATTCACACCAACCGAGGGTATTTTAGAGCTCAGAAATAGTTTTTTTTTTTTAATCCATGTGTGTGTTTATTTATTTTCAGGACAAGAATGGAGGGATATGAGAGCAACACTAAGTCCAGCGTTCACAGCTTCCAAGATGAGAGCCATGTTTTCTCTAGTAGTGGACTGTGCAGATAAAACAGCCAACTATTACTTGGAGCAAGCAAAAACCGCAACAGCAAAAGGTTACTAATCACTAAAGCTTAAATTTATAAAATATATATATTACATTTTCATTTCATTTATTTTTTTCCTTGCAGAAAAATTACAAATTTTATCAATTCAATGCATTTCTGAAGTACAATAATAATAAAATAAAAATACAATAGTTAACATAAATGTGGTGATGTAAATTTATTGACACATTTAGTATCACTGACCTCACACTCAGAACTAGCGTCAGGAGACTCAAGATAAATAGTTTGACTTGTAACAACAAAACCCTGTCATAAGTATATCACGATTGACTCACAAATAACAAGGCATTATTGTCACAAAATAAAACGTGTAACATTTCGCCTCCATAAACACCAGTACTGAATTTAAAGCAATATTACACTAAATATGTCAATATCTTCACTCAAGTTGGTTTCAACCACTGTTCACTGCGATTATTTTGTCTTATGCGTATCCAGGGTTGAACGATGGTCCTTTCAGGCCACACTTGAGGCTCTATGAGAGACTCCAGCGAAGTTGCGATGACCCCGACTTTGAAAGAAGTTGACAGCGTCTGCCTGCTGACAATCCTCCTGATGGTCATCCAAGAAGGATTGAATGCAGCGGTCGCTGCCAAGAAGCTCTGCAAGTCCTCAGCCGATGTATCTGGGTGAAGGCCCTTGGCGTGAAGATACGCCATCTTCACTCCAGTAACGTTTTTTGAAGTAGCTGCAAAACCACGGATAGTCAGACGTGCTGAATGTTGTTGCCTTTCCCCATGCGGAGAGGCGCGACTCAACTTAGAGCGTTGAACTTCTCCGGAAAGATTGCTCGGGGGAGGGAGAGGACATCCACGGAGAAACCACTCAGGTCCTCCAGTTCCTCGAACGATGATTCGTCCCGGCTGAGAACGGGAGTCCTTGGGAGCCTTGCTCGAAATAGCAGGGGCTCCTTCGATAGTATCTTCCGAGGAGTCCTCTTCGGTGGCCTCACTCGAAGCGGATTCATTGACGGCAGGTTCGGAGTCTCTGCTGTCACAGTTAAGCGACATCGACACAGGAATGTTGACAGCTTCAGCGTAGGTAGCCGGAATTGATTTGCACGCTCGAGGCAAGCGCCGTCTGCGGGAAGTCGGCAGACTTGTCGGGTTGGGTGGAGGGTCCACACCAACGGATGTCAGTGCATTATCCATCCCGCATCCAACAGCCTTTAAGAGCCTCTCCAGCAGCAAACGGTGATCGTCTAAGCGACGATTTATTTGCGCGATATCACAATCGCAACGGTGCGCCATCCTGTAGGTAGGATGACTAGACACGTCCGCCCGGTTTGAGTGTCGAGCGACTAATATCCTATTATTAATTAATATACTATACATATATAGAAAAAACTGGATTATGATAATTTAAGAACGTAGATGGCTGTTCGTCTAATTTATGTTGAAAAAGACCAATGTATGAAATCAAATGTTTGTAGAACCTAAGAAGTTTCCACCTTTAACGCGTGAAAATTTAATTGTTTGAATTTCAAATTATATGTTTTTCTTTCTAGATGGGATTGTCGAGATTGAAATGAAGGATTCCTTCACCAGGTATACCAATGACGTGATCGCCACCTGCGCTTTTGGAATCGAAGTAAACTCTTTAAAAGATCCAAAGAACGAGTTCTTCCTCTGGGGTAAAGAGGCGACTGTCTTTAGGACTTCTCAGCTGCTTAAATTCTTCGGCTATGGACTGATGCCAAAAGTCATGAAGGTACGTAGTCTTATGCTAGGGTCTTTGAAACTGCGAGAAATGAAGGTATTAAATCGAAAAAGGTAGCTACTTGTTGTGTATTCCAAAAATAGAAAGCGAAGTACTCCTCTAAGTAGAGCCGACAAAAAGCTATAGTTATGAACGCTACCGAAATAATAGGCACACTCAAGTGGCAAGATACGTCTATGGGAAAGAAAATTATCGTGGATTGGTGCCCATCAATTGGCAATGGAATTGTTGACCGTCATCAGAAGAATAGTGGATGAGAAATCGGAGGATCGAGAGCGATGCTGACTCATGTGGAAGGTTTACGTTTATAAGTGGACCGACACACGTTACTCGAAAGTGGTCGGAATTGAGTTGGTTCTTTTCAGAACTGCTCTTCACTGTGGAAAAGCCTCAAATGCGTTTCTCTAACTAATACCCTTAGTTTTTAAGTATAACGATATAGTATTAGATCACTAGGTAAGTTTAATAAGTTGCATTTTTATACCAAGTGCAGTGGTTTTCATTTTAGGATCAGTATTTCAATAATATATAAAAATTGTAGCTATTTTATTGATGGTGTGATTTTTTTAGGCATTGAGGATTCAGTTGACTAGTCCAGGACTAACTAAGTTCTTCCACGACCTGGTGCAAGGAGCCATGAAGAGCAGGGAGGAGACTGGTCTTGTGAGGCCAGACATGATACATCTGCTGATGGAAGCCAAGAAGGGATCTCTCAAACACGAAAAGACAGTAGTTAATGAAGAAGCCAGCTTCTCCGCAGTAGAGGAATCCAAGGTGGGAGAGGAATCGACCAAAAGAAGTTAGTCATCTTTATTTTTGACATACCAAAAACAAAAAAGGACAACATGAGATTATGAAAATTGAGATTTTAGAAAATTGATCATTTTGCAATGAGAAATGACAGTGCCGGTTTTAGGGGGTGGCGAAGTGGGCCGGTGCCCCAGGACGTCAAATAAGCTAAGGGCGCCGAGGGCAACCAATATTTCTTAGATTTTTTAAAATATAAACAATATGAGACGCTAAAGAGAAAATACCTTAGGGCGCCGCAGTGTCTGATCACCCTATAGGAAGATGTTATAATTTTTGCAAATGGCGTCGTACGTCAGCTATATATGACATTTGTTAACTGGACAGCTTCAGTTTACAAATATATATGCAATGTTGCGCTAAACTGTGCAAGAGCGGAAAATAATTGTGTCAATTTTTTGACCAATAGTCAGTCGGCGGTGTTAGCGCAGCGTGAATTTCGACGTCGATTTCTTAATCGTGTCGCGCCAACTAGGCAAACATCTCGGCGTTTAGCTACTCGACTCGAACGAACTGGAACCACAGGAGGACACGGCCGCCTTCGGACTGGTCGTTCGGTCGAGAATATCTTAGTTGTGGCTGCCGATGTCGCTGAGAACGAAGAAACATCAAGTAGACGACGGGTCACCAGACGCGAATTTTAGTGAAAGACTTACACATGCTCCCATACAAAGTACTAACATCCTCCTCTCTCAAAAAGGGAGTTATTACGTCACGTGAGGGCAGGATGAGGAGCAGGTCAGCAAACAAACACGTTCTTTTTGAAGCACATTTATTATATTTACTTAAAACATTACAAGCTTCCGACCACGCGGAATGACATGCCGCGCAGCCGCAATGCAACCTTGTCTCGCTAAAGGGCGGGGACCGACTGGCGACCTCCGCGCTCTGTCTTGTCTTTGGCTCGCGCCACGAGCGGTGGTGTTTTTGACTAACACACCCGTTAGCTAAACCGTCCAAAATGACAACACGGCGCACCTAAATGCACGACAAGCAACCAGAAATAAGAGACGAAAGATTGTGTATCGAGGTTTTCGGTAACAGTAAGCAAGGAATACACCATTCTGATGTCAGTACAAACAGTGCATCAGGTAATGCCTGCTGACATATCCTAGCTATAGAGTGGATAACATACGAGTATAAGACATTTTTTCTAGAATGGTCTGATATGGACTTCACGGCCCAGGCTTTCATATTTTTCGTGGCCGGCTTTGACACGACCTCGGTGCTGCTATGCTTCTTTTCCTACGAGATGGTCAGGAACCCTGACATCCAGCGGAAGGTTCAGGAGGAGATCGACGAGGTTCGAGCGCAGATGGATGGACAACTGACCTACAATGACTTGCAGAAGATGAAATACATGGACATGGTCATTTCAGGTAAGACAAACAATACTATACCAAAGCCTACTTCTCCGACAAGTGATTGTGTTGCCATAATATAGGTTGTATACATTTCAAAAGATTGGTAAGGTAGGTTTAAGAGTTATAAGAATCCAAAAACGAAGTAAAAGAAGCAGATATAGTGATTTAATCATGTCAACATTAAATAAGGTTATTCGAAAAGTAACTTTATTTTTAACACCTAAATCCTTAGTGTTTTAATTGATCATGAACGCTAATACATTTTATATCTCAGCGAGAGTAGGATTCCCAATTATTGATTTGGTCTTTATGATAAATTTTTTACAAATTTTGTGTGGGTTGTTTAACTTTTAACGTATATGATATATGACGGTATAGACGGCGTGCAGTGAAGACGTCTATACCGTCGCTCTTGTTTTAAACAATAAATCGCACTTAAAAATAAAACTTATAAACATTCTCTAACACCATCAGAATCGTCATCAAATTCTCTACAAAACGTGCATTATGGTTTATATGCATCTTTAGCGATCGCTCGTTAAACAGCATCGACGCGCAACATCTTTGGCGGAAGATCTCGTGACGTGCCGATGTCGGCCATTTTTTATTTTATTTATATCTCCATGGCAACTCATATGAATCATTTTAAAAACAATTTGCGTTGTGGTTGATGATAATTTGAAAGATCAGATTTTTTGGACCGAATGTTGGCCGGAATAAGCTAACACCCAGCTAACCTCATCAGGTCAAGCTGGTTAGGGCACTCTATTGTCCTGGAGGTAGTAAATGCCCTCCTAAGGCGGATGAACCTTTATGATCAACGGCATTAGGATGTGGAAATAAAGGGGAAAATATCACATTAAAGGTCTTAAAGACATCCCACGTATCAGCAAAAAAATGATTGCATCTCAAGTATAATTTTCCGGAGATAAAATAGTCCCCCAATCGGATCTCCGGGTGGGGACTGCTCGAGACAAAACAACCAAGACAAATAAGAAAAACCTTCAGCCAACATGATATGCCACCTGGAATGTTCGAACATTACTGCAGAACGGCGCCCTAGACGGGAGTATTTGCAGCAAGTATTCGAGGACATGAACTGTAGCGCTTATGCTGAGCTGAAAAGGGTTGCGGAGGACCGAGAGGAATGGAGATCGAGATGCAAGATTCTGTTGCTGCAAACCAATCCACCGGATTGATACTACGAAGAAGAAGATATATGTACTGATTACTTGAATTTTCACAGAGACCTTGAGGTATTGGCCACCAGCAGTAGGAACTGACAGAGTTTGTAGCAAGCCCTACACTCTCCCTTCAGCCAATGACAAAGCAAAACCATATCAGGTAATTTGTTTTATTCAATTCTTTCAGAAACGTTACAAATACAAATATATTTAATACGATCCTGAAATAAGATATAATAGAAACAATTTATAAATAAAGGTATTATAAACAATAATGATTAAAAAGTACCGGAGCTCGCTAAACAGAAGACTCCACGAAATTACTTTGATAAAAAAAATCGTGTAGATCATGTCGAAACTGGGCTTCTCTCAAGTGGAATATATCAATATTCGGGGCAATATGGTTGAACAGTCTGATCACTCTCTCATACTCAAGAACACATCTCTTCTAGTTCTCAACTTATTGTATCCCAACATACCCCGTATAAAATTAGATGGGTACAGCTACGGATAATATCCATACATCCTCATGTAAAGAAACCTCAAAAATTTATTCTGAACTCTCTCCATATACTCGTGGGGAGCCCAAATAATAAATCCGCTCTCAAGTATCCTACGAACCAATGAATTGTACAGTACGATCGGTACGTTAGTGCTCAAGAATTGATAATTGTAGAAACGAAACAGGTTTGAAAATAAAATACCTGGATCAGAAGCAAGGTGAAACGCTTCCGCTTTTGCCAGCGGGTATGATTTAGTGGCATTTGCTTACCATATGGTCGTGAGATCAATTCCTGGTGGAGTTTCGAAGCTCTAGAAATACCCCCGTTTTGTGTGAACCTTATAACTAATTCCATACACGTAAAATGACAATTATTTTACAGCAACGCTCGAAGAGTCAACTAGTAGTTTTATAATCCTTCAGGGGCTTATAAAGTATTAAGAATATTAAAAAAAAAATAGTACTGCAAAAATTTAACAAGACTTTGAATGTTCGGCGACTGATTTATATTCTAGTGCATAACTTAATTAATAATTGAATTATTTTAATTTTAGCTACAACCTAAGGACGTGGTCATGGTACCCATAAATGCCATCCACCACGACCCAAAATATTATCCCAACCCTGAAATATTCGACCCAGAGAGATTCTCCGATGAAAACAAATCTAAGATCGTCCCATACTCTTACTTGCCCTTCGGAATTGGACCGAGAAATTGTATAGGTATGTTTTTATTTAAAAAAAATATATATATTTTAACTTATAATTATGAATTACTAGCGGGTATGGCTTAGAGAGGAGAAGGTGGATCTGATTGGCACACGTACTGAGTATGCCGCAGGAGAGCATAAACTATAGCTTCCTTTTATTCAAGCCTCGGACTTGTGCCGTCCTGAAAGGTCGTCGGGAAATGTACACAGAATGTAATCGGCGAAGCTGCGGGAGGTGGAACTGACTTGAGATGAGGCGGCTGACAGAACTTTGAGGAGGCGGTTCGCGGTTGGCTTTTGATGAGATGTCAGGATTCGCAGCCGTAAAGAAGAATGGGGACGATACAGGCGATGTATAAAATTGATATATTTTCTGTTTCCAGGGTCCCGTTTTGCGCTGATGGAAGCAAAAGCCATTATTTTCTACTTGCTGTCAAGTTTCGACTTTGTTCGCGGCGATAAAACAGTTATCCCGTTAAAGTTGAGCAAGAATGCTGTGGCAATGAACGCTGAAGATGGCTTTTGGACAGGACTAAAGCCAAGAAAATAAATAAAAAAAATATATAAACAAATATACTTGACAGTTCCTTTGACCACTCGCCAATAGGACTGCCACGTGATTTTGAAATTACATTTAGTATATTTACAAAACACAACACAGAGCCGGTTTTAGGGGGTGGCGAAATGGGTTGGTCCCCCAGGGCGTCGAATGAGCTAGGGGCGCTGAGGGCAACCAATATTTTTTATATTTTTAAAAATATAAACAATATGGGGCGCTAGAAAAAAAATGCCCCAGGGCGCCGCAGCGTCTAAAATCGGTACTGGCCATATATATAACACACTTCACTGAAAAAGCAACATCACAAATTTGGTGTAACAGATACTACGTATATTAACATTCAATGATTTTATATAGTCCATTGAATTATTATTATGAACATTTTTTTCTGTAACCTTAAATAGAAATTTGACGAAATGGATTAAAAATTAAGATGGGGGGGCTTAATCAATTATTATTATTTTGTAAATAAGTAACTAAAATATGTTTTAATATTTTATTATTAAAAAATATTTTTTTTTAAATATAGTATAAACAAAAAAAGAAAAAAATATATCGCTAGTAATGTTTTTTTAAATTTATTAAAATATATATACATCTAAAAAAATATTGGACAAAAAAAACACTCAGTAAAATACATAGATTGTTGTAAGTGAAGGCAAGGTTACATAATGTAATATTAAGACCTATTACTAAGATTTTACTTATATACTGTAATAATCACATTTTTTTATAAATACATACTTTATGACAAAATATATAAAAAATCGTATCATACTTTTAAATCCGTTTCCCAACTGGTGAATATGGTCGCCAAACATCTACGCTATAAAGTTGTTAGGTGACATATCTTTGTCACTTTCCAACTTAGACCGGCGGTCATAGCTCAATGGTCAAAACGTCTGCTTTGCAAGCCAAAGGTTGTGGGTTCGATCCCCGACGGAGATTAAAAAAAAAAAAGATTTTTAATCGATTTCTGAGCTCTAAAATACCCCCGGTTGGTGTGAATTTGATCCATCACCCGTGAAATGCCTGTCATAGCCTATTAATTAAAATTGGTGGTAGACGAAAGTCGTCCCGTGAAGACCACCCATTCATAGTAAATTCCTGTAATAATAAGGATGATCCGTGAATCTCGGGCTTGTAGTCTATGACGTTTGCGGATGAACACTCCACATGCAGCGCTTAGCCATATGCATCATGGTTTACGTCATAGAATTCTACAGATGAGAATTCAGAATTACTATCACCATCTGTCGGTATTCTCCTGTATGTGTTTACATAAAAATATATATATAACGTTGATTTGCTCGGAAAGGATTCCACATGTCTGACATTGATCAATAGATACAGAAGGGATCAATTGGGAAATTTCGAAAGAGCAAAAACATCGACAATGCTGATAGCAATAAAAAAGACTTGGTTGAATGAACCTCTGTTTTCAATGTATTAGAGATAAAAATATGTTTATTTGTGGGGAATTAGGTAATTATCTCGATGATCTCGTGGCCTTGACCATTTCATCCTAAAGAGCGGCTCAACGTAGATAATGACATTTTTGTAAATGATATTCAATGCTTGATATCCCTCCTCTTTAGTCCAACCCAGATGCCATCCTTGGCGTGCAACAAGAAGAAGTGGCTCTTGATCACAGGATACACGGTCTTGGAAGTCTTCACCAGGTCAAAATTCGCCAGCAGGTAGAATGCTATGATCTTGATTTCCATGAGCGCGAAACGGCTACCTGAAATATATTATAAGTATCGATAGTTTGACTTTGTGAGGAATTATGAAGTGGGGGAGCCATCACTACAGTTGGTCAAGAGACAAAACTGGACATGGCTGGGACTTGTACTTCTGATGATACAGAAAAGCGTAAGATATAGCTACGTTTTTTCAAAGTTTCATGCTATCCTGAAAAACTTGAAAACTTTACCACATAATGTATTCAAAGGAGCAGTGCCGGTTTTAGGCAGTGGCGAAGTAGATCGATGCCCAAGGGCGTCGAATAAGCTAATAAAGCACGCAAAATGTGACTTAGATACTATAGCTGAAGTCTCTTCACGTCACCAGGCTGTTACCTTAGAGGTCGTTGTACCATATGTTCCCAGGAGGACCTTCAGGTGTAGAGATGTATTGTGACAATAGACAAAAGTGATGGTAATTCGTCACGGAAGACTAACTTCGTTTCTTTTCTTCTATAGTGGGGACGCTATATAAGAGTTGGCTGTATCTTGGATAATTAAGTTTACCTATGCATATTCTGGGTCCGCTCCCAAACGGCAGATATGTGCTCGGATTTATAGATGCCTTGTTTTCTTCAGAAAATCTTTCAGGAATGAATTTCTCAGGTTCAGGATAGTACTGTGAGTCTCTATGAATAGCCCAAGCAGGAATCCATAAAAAGTCACCTTTCTCCACCTAAAATTATAAAATAATAACTATAATTGGCTTCGTCCCTGGACGCATCGCGACCTAAGACATTTATTTATTGTGAAAATCATATATCGGCAACGGCTGACGCAACTTCTCTGTGAGACGAGCCAAGCTCAACTGAACCTGTTTTGCGCGCCAAACGTCAAAAACGGTTCATGTCGCGTAATCTCGTGAAGGGCTGCCACCAGTCGGTGCTGCCATAGTAAATGAATTATTGATGACTGTTACCTACACACTTTAGCTCTAATAAACTATCAATATAATACGTACCCTGTATGGTTTTGTGTTTCCCTTGTTGGGAGGAAGGTCATAGGGCTTGGTACAAACTCTATCTATCGTCCCAGCTGGCGGCCACAAACGCAATGTTTCTAAAATCAATAAAAATGCGTAAAATTCTTATTATTAGTGAAATTTTATACATTCCAGAAACAGTTCAATAATATTGCCAACTTTTCACTTTATTTGTTTAATAAATAATCACATTTATGGATATATCTTTTTTTGCTGTCATGTACGCAGATTTTTGAGCCTCGTTTTACAGTATTTTTTTTCTGGTGTAATGGTTAAAATTAGGTTATATTTTATAGTACAATATCAATTGACATACCTGTTTGAAAAAAAAAGTAATTATCTTTCTTTAAGGTCTGAAAATTGATTGAAAAATCCACTAGAAAGACACGTTCATAAATGTTAAAAAATCATAACTAACCGTTCAATGCCATATCTAGATATGTCAGCTTGGCTAGATCGCTGTAGTTGACCATCCTGCCGTTTTCTTTGATGAAGGTGTCCACCTCCTCCACGACCTTCTGCTGCTTGTCAGGATTGGAGACCAACTCCATGATGAGGAAGCTCAGTAGAGTGGATGTCGTGTCAAACCCAGCAAAAAGGAAACCGATCGCTTGGCCTGTTATCTGATCTTGACTCCATACTGCAAATATAACAGAAAAAGGTTAATAAAGATACTACCCCATAATATTACTTATCCTATGATCTAGCGTGACTCCAGGCCAGTTATTCTTTTTTTTATCTCTAAGCAATACAATTCATGCTTATTAGTCTATTCCTTATTTCTTGTTCTCTATGAAGTACCTGTATAAACTCTACCAGCAATCTGCTTAATAATTTTTGGGTAATATAGTTCATGCTCACTAGTATTGTTCTTCTTGCTGGTCTTGTACGTGTACGTTTCAGCAGTATCAGGGCTATCACCCTCCTGAGCAGCTTCGGCCTCTAGGGATCCGTCCATGACTTTCATGAGCAGATGTATCATGTCATGACGCACCTCGCCTGTCCTCTTTCTGTACTCCATCAACTCTGATACCAGCTTGCCAAAGAACTCCTTAACTGACTCTCCCATAACAGATATATTCAACCACTAAAAACAATAAAACATAGTACAGTGATACCTCGATTCTACGTTTTTCAAAGACCCTAGAAAAAATGCGGGTAAACGTATTATCGGAAAAAACTTCAAATACGTAATAATATAAATTAAGGTAAATCCAAAAGAGACATTTTTTTTTTTTTATATCCGTAGTACATCTGAAACAATGCCTCTATTCGGTTCTGTCAGACACCATGCTTTGTCTCAAGATATATGTGCGTGAATATATATGATTCCCGACAATCTCCAGGGCCTGAAGATTTGCATAGACGGCATCTGTAGCGTCTGAAGCATATTTTTATCGTATGATTAGCCCGACGCTCCCGATGCCTGGACTATTTGGTCCTAAGTATAGACTCAACTCGACTAGGAGCACGCGGTTGGCAGCAGGCGATTACCCATCCAAGTTATTATCCGTACCTAAAGTTGTTTAACCTCGCTAATATTACGAGAACTGCGCAAACGATGTGTTATTGCCGCTGGTTACTGCTAGTAATAGATGGAAATTATCCATACCTTCATCACCCATGGAACAGTTTGGTATCCCGCCATCTTTAATAGGGCAACACCATCCAGGTTTGTCAGTTCGTGGGATTTCATGTAAAACTCATTCTTGTCATTTGTCAAGGAGTCTTCTTTGACACCGAAAGCGCAGGAGGCGATGATGTCATTGCCGCACTTGGTCATTAGCTGCTTCATCTCCACCTCATAGAATCCTTTTTCTGCAGAAAGCATGAGCATATGTTATTACAAACATGAATTTATTACACCTTATTTATAGACAATAACACGAACTTAACTTAACTTAAAAAATAAGTCATGTCAACAGGTGTATACAATTCAAATGGGCAAAATTTGAAAACTTAAGTTCATTCTTGTATGTCCCATAGTTATAGTTATAATCGCCGTCACCAGAGATCGCTTCAAGTACTATTGTACCTATCAAGGTGGGAGTTGAGCAGGCTCTATACAAGCAGACGACCTTACGGACCAGACCTCTTCTCTTTTCTCTCTTGACCGCCTCCGTAAGCTGATCAATCATCAGCCGCCCGCCGGAGACGCCACTGAGTTACGTGCCCGCTTTACGACAGACAAAGTTACAACTACCTACTATTAACCTTTCATTATTCTAAAAAAATACTTATAGAACTTGCTGATAAATAGAATCTCGTTAATCATTCAACTCAAAATCTAATGTAAATATTCTGTTTACTTTTCAACCTTTAAAACTGCTTAAATATTAAGCTTACTTACTGACACTAAATTCCCCGTGACTTTATACCGCGTTCTTATTTATTTTCTTTCGATGTTTTGGAATGTCCGTGTATTCCCATTGATCTCTTCCTAACATGCATAACAATTCCTTCGCAGCAATACACAGATAACAACACTTCCACTACACTCTCACATTCCGACAGAACTAACAAACGAAGTGTTTACCAAACTTTTGTATGATGGATTGACGTGGTTGAAGAAGGGTAGATACTTAAGGTAAAGACTAAGAAGGATGAAGACTCGCGCGGAAGGTTTACGATTAACAGTAGATGGACACAGGCTGATGATGATACAAAAAATACCGCCTAATTCACAATTATACGTAGAAAAAGAAAACGATGGCAAACGTGGGATCCGACCTCACGACAGTGCGCACTCAAGTCAATACTCTATAGACCGCGCCATAATCGTTCTCCTAATAATAATTATTTTTGATGTAGTCAATCCATCACCTAGGGTGTCGGAAAACACTACGTTTGCCAGTTCATAAGCTTTAAAACTACACACTATTCTTCCCCGTTGAACGTCGTCTCTTCCAACATACATTTACAAAACAGTAATAAAACAAAGTAAACGTTTTAAACAGGGATTTAAGAACAAATCCGACCTATCTTTGAATACGGTAGTCACCTTTGGATTGGAGCCCCAATATACCTTCTAAACTTGATTGACTCGGTTCAAAGAAGAGCAATTCTTTTGATAAACAATGCCACTCTTACGTCTAACCTACAATCAATGGAACAGGCGTTAGATTGGTTCTCTTAGTCTTTTCTACCGCTATTAACACGATCGCTGCTTTTCGGAACTTATAGACTAAGTCCTCCTGCACCCACCCACAACCGACAAAATCGTCTTACACTTGCCGAACATCCCTACACGGTTAATATATGTCGACCAAGAACTGGCAGTTTTCAAAGTTCCTTCCTTAATGCCACTGGTAAGTTAAGGAATGCTCTTCCAGCGTCTGTATTTCCTCCTTCCTACAATCTGGATCTCTTCAAGAAACACATAAATATACACTTGCAATCTCCCCAACCCACACACAAACACGAACACAACACACGTTTCCCGAATGCAGCGTCCAGCCTTCCTGGCTGAGCATCATAAAGTGCACTGGTATTGACCAGGTGTGCTCTCCTGCATGCGTCTACATAAAATTAAAAAAAAAAACATAATATCAAACAATGCGGTTTGTCTTGGCCATCTTGTATTTGCAAGTAGTTATTCTATCAATGAAACTTATAATACTCTTACCTGTAAATGACACTTGAAATTGATTGGTGTTTCAATAATTGCTTACCTCGTGCTGAAGGGTCCTTTAGTCTTTCATCAAGATAAGCCACAAACCTCTGGGCCACTTCTTCCATGAAGGGCATCATATCGCGCATCCTTGAACTGGTAAAGGCAGGACTGAGGGCTGACCTCATTTCGTGCCATCTCTTACCTAAAAAACATACGTTATTGATGTAAGGGTTATTAAGCATTGGAATAATCACATGGATTACGTATAACAAATGCATTGATCAATATATATATAATTGTGTCGGAAACAACAGGGTCATATCCTGTCTGCCCAGAAGTGAGCGAAGTTGATGGCGTTACTCTCGGCCATCATCAGGTCTTCCTGGGTGCAGCTACTCGGACACAGCGCACACTCCAGAAGGTGTGACAGGGTCTGCTCCACGCCGCAGTCACATTCAGTCGTTCCGCTGTAAAGCTGCCAGGCTTTCATTTGTGTCCTCGTCTTGCATACTCCGGTCCGTCTGTAAAGGGACCTCCATATATTCCACCCCTGGTTGTGTCCAGGGGCTAGGTCCTCTTTTGGGGCTATCCAAGTTATATATATTGATCAATTAAATAACTGCGACAGGTTTATTTGACTTAAAGTGTAGATAGACACCTTTGCGTCGATTTGTGTCAATTTTTTACAAATTATTCTGTGTCTGCTCTCCTAACTGAAGCACATGTTCGTCACAAACTACCACCATAAATCAATGTCAGCCGCCATGGTTTTCACTTTATCCGATTTCAGTTATGAGCATCGGTGAGTACATTATACGTGTAATTCCCGAAGCACTTTCAAGACGACGAGAGCCCGGGGGCTTAATGACAAGGGAGCTATATCGTATGCTCTACTGCGGCCACTGAATGACATGTCCTCAGCCAGGTCCACATTCGTCTCTAAAACGACTGTAATAAAGAAAGCTGCTTCGTCTGCTTAGCCACACATATTAGTCACGGGATTAAACCATTGCACTCCCAGTATTCTACGCAGGCATCTATTTTCAAAACCTATCAATTGGCTCTTATTGATATAAAAGTTCATTGTTACTTTCTACCTGGAGAAATATAAATTATTACAATGATTACCTCTTAGATTGAACAAGTTACTGGCGAAAAGAGGATCCTGCACTTCATCAAGTATTTCCCGGTGATCAAAAAAGTGTTCAAAGTCTTTGATGGTTACCCTCTTTATCATTTCCGGATCCTTCACCAAGACCACCTTCTGCCCAAAGTTGTAAAATCCTATATATCTGAAAATATTAATTAAATAATACAAATACTTAGTTAGGTTTATACAATCCTGGGAAACAGTACACTATGATACATTTTCTAATGAAATGCATCATCCATCAAAATTGTAGATGTGTTCTGTGTAGCCTTCTTGAACTGTTACTTAGTTCTGATGGTCCCTTACTCTGTAACTATATTAAGAATATCGGCTAAAAAATGTGCTTAGTTAGTGTAACAGTACTAGACATAAATCTTATTGAAATGAAAGAGAATAAATAATTCAACATAAATCTACGACATCAATGAAATGTCCTTGAGATCATTCCACGGTCAGGGAAAGCTGCTCTGATAAGAACCAACACATATTTCGACCACTTTCAAGTGAAGCTGCCGTCAAACTGAAACTTTGCTGGCAGTACTGCAGCTAATAAAGGATGAAAGTTAGTTGCGTTCATGAGCGGCGAGCATTCATTGGCTTGTAGCACATCGTAGTCCCATTCTCGAAGGGCGTGCGTTCATGGGTTCAAGAGCATCATTACTTATAAAATTGGATAATAATTCCAAACGCGCTTCACTCTAGTTTCGCATTTGTAGCTAGTATATAAAGTGTGTATAATATTTAAAATGTATGAAATGTAGTGTTAAAGATGCAGTAACTTACTGTTGGTCAGGGAACTCTTTATAAACTTTTTGCAGTGTTTCGTTGACGTGAACTTTTCCCATGAAGACGCTACCCACGTTACCTACAAAAGGCACCGGCTTGACGTACTTGATCCCGTAACAATCGAACTTGTTGCCGCGCCATTTTGTAAACAGGTACACCAATAGTACGGTCAGCAAGAGAAAAAATAAGTCAGTTGTGGAGAAATCCATTTATGAATCTGAAATACGACATAGTTCATCAAGTAATTCATTCAAGTGAAAATTGTAAACATATTGATATAATTTAAGCGATATAATAACATCCTCCTCTCTCTCAGAAAGGGGTGTTAATACGTCGCGTGAGGGCAGGATGATGAGCAGGTGAGCCGTAACGCGACCTTGTCTCGCTAAAGGGTGGGGATCGACTGCCGATCTCCGCGCTCGGTCTCGGCTTTCGACCGCGCCACGAGCGGTGGTGTTTATAACTAACACACCCGGTAGCGGACCCGTCCAAAATGACAACATGGCGCACATAAATGCACGACAAGCGACCAGGAATAAGAGACGAAAGATTGTACATCGAGGTTTTCGGTAACAGTCAGCAAGGACTACATCATGGTGATGTCAAAAAGTACATTTAATCCTCCTATTGCGTCGAGATAGAGACCACGTTATAGAAAAACATGCTGTAGAATTTTAGTCCTATATCCGCTGCATAACTGAAAAAAAAATCACCACAAATTTATGTCACTCAGTTCTGTCAGTTACTATTATACATGTCTTGTCCTAAGACATATTTGTATACCAAGTTCCACTTGGCAATGTATAAAGTTCTTGAGCATTTTCAAAGAAGGAGCCCGGGGACTTGAAGAAACGGCTCTAGTGTCTGAACCATGTTTTGGGCGATTTGTTAATCATAAGTTTTAATTAAGGCTGATGGTTACGTTGTCAAGCCCTTTCCGCCTCCGCTCTGTACATGTGTTTCTGATGAAAACACTTCACAGAGCACTACAAAAAGCTTAAATGTTAGCAAGTGGCTGAGGGCCTTCCCGAGTCTTTGACGCAGCATACGGCTTGTCAACAAAACCTCAGACTAGAAGTTTCGACGTTAGTATGCTACATGCGTGTCTCGGGTTGCCTTCCTTGGTGATTTGCTGCCAGTCCGCTTAATTGCGTGTGCTTGGAAAAGTGGTAGTTATGTCAAGTATTGTTTGGGGTGTGTCTGTACAAAATGGTTTCAAGAGGAGTATTGAACTCTTTGTGTCATGTCTGGTCAGGTGGTGGTTTCGAAATGTAGGCAAACTGTGGCGCAGAAGCGCTTGAAGGCTGTATAGTTTTTTCTACTGGCAACAAAGTCCATGTATCTGACCGGCCCTGATACCGGGCAAACAACCTCAAGGAGCGCAACCCGAGCAGAGTGGTGCAGCGGGCAGTCCCAGAGGACTGATGGTTAGTCAGATGCTCTCTATTTTATTATAACAAACGATTAAATAAATAAAAAATATATGAATATAAAAGGAATCCTTAGATAAAAATCCGCCCCAAAAAATAACACTATAGAAGGGTTTACTGTACAAACTTTAAGCATGGAATATAAATACGAGGTGTTATTTAACCCTTTCGTTACGGCTCGGTGGAATACAAATTATACTGTCAATACACGTCTCGAATATACGAATATAAACACGCCTCATGCACAGCGTATAACTCAATGCACGTGGTGGCATTGACACATGTGGTTTACAGAAAAATCGCTCTTGTGACGAAACCTAACGATATTTAGTTACATGCTTTTCAGATTCCTGTAAAGAATACAGGTAGGTTGATAAAGCGAATGACTGCAGTTTCAATTTCCTACCGTAGATGACATAATGAGTACTGAAATTAGCAAAACGATATATTACGGCTACCGATGGCAACGGTAGGGGACTCTTAGACGGCATATGCGAAAGGGTTAAAAAAAAGCTCATCATTTCTGGTGAGCACTTTTTTCAATAACGCCTTGCATCTAAAATAGTAACGATCAAATAAAAAACACTCACCAGTTGGGAGCCGCTGGATAAAATATACCTACTATTGACAACCTATTAATATACCTAATTTATGTATTTAGTATTATAAGTGTATCTCAAGGTTTTAATTAATACAATAGGTATAATCTGTAATGACTGCTAGTTAATTTAAAAATAATGATTCGTAATTGTTTAACCTTTTCATTACGGCTCGTCAGTTTTAAAACTAGAATTTGAAGCATATTGGTTTTTGTATCCTTTAGCTATCAGATGATGCATAAAAAACTATTATAAGAAAGTAGCAAAACGATATATCACGGCTACCGATGTCAACGGTAGGGGAATCTTACACGGCATAGATCGGGTACGAATGCGAACAGGTTAAGTAGTGATGAATTAATTGTATTTACAGTTTTTAACATACTCGTAAATGAAAATATTGTATGTTTAATACTCAGAGCGTATTTCAAATTTACTAAAGTGATACGAATAATACAAGAATATATGTAATTTATTCATTTTAAATTACATTTATACTTAAACACATTTAAATGCTTTACAAAATTAAAACAATTCGTATGTTAAATGTCAAAAAAAGATTCTAAATAAATAAAATCGTTGACTATAGGATTTATCATTAAAAACAACGTTTTTTTACCCTTTCACTGTCAATTTTAGCAGATCATCATCCCAAGAAATGATGCAAAAATTTTGAAAATCCGCAAGTAAACGCAAAAGGAACAATCAAATTTTGTTTTTTAAAAAAACACTTTTTAAAATAATACGAGCATAACATACTGTATTGGTAACAAGTGAAACTGAATAATTGCGACTGTTATCAATGATTTTAAATCAATTTAAATTAACATTATTATTAAAATATTTTATAACCTGTTGTATTGACTATTTGAACTTTTTAAACACTGCTAAGAAACAAGTCTTAATTACTTATAAAGTGAATTCAATTGTGTTATATTATTTTATTACGGTTGATACACACGTATTTACGAGTATTATATATTTAAAAAATCATATTTAATCACTTGTTGAAGATAATAATTGTTATCTCAAATATTTTCCTACCTTTCTCTGTCGTCTCTTGAAATAAGTGTCTAGCAATCTTCAGTGTCTAATTTGTTTTGAAAAGTTTAAGTGAAATGAATGTGTTTAGGTACAATTGAGCCAATGAAAAAAGATGACATAATCGTACCTACACATATCATTACATAAATTATGTACAGTCAACCCTCTTTTACCGTCAATTTAGAAGAATTTAAAAAACACGCTATAAAAAAATGGATTTTCTTTCGTATCCGTTCCATTTCTATAGATTGTTCAACGTAAGATGAACCCTGTGACACATTTATTGCCCTGTACTGAATATCGTCCGATATAACGTTGTAAAAACGTTCAATACATATATTAATTTTATCATCATTAACAAAAGCCTCTCTTCTTATAAATAATAAGTTATTTTGGTATTATAATAAAAACAAAATAATAAAAAAAATATACATATTGTTAAAAATGAGCAAAAATACGGTAATTTATAAAATTTTAAATATAATATCTGACGCATGTAGAAGGCTAACTCATATTGCTGCGAAAACCAGTGTTGGGGTATAGATAATCGTATTAACGATTGTTTTTGTATATACCTACTAAAATGAAATATTAGAATTATTTTTATATTAGAATATAGAATATGGTTCCCAGACTATTCGTTTAACGACTCATCGATAAAGACGTGGGGTGCACTTGACGTCTGGTGCACGGGAAATTCGGTGCAATTGACAGCTGATGCTCTGCTAGCCTAACCTAACTTATGTTATTTTGTTGACGAGACCTATGGATCTCTGGCCTCTACTGGATAAATCGTTAGGTTATGTTAGGTTCGCGAGACATCCAGTTGTCTCGTGCACTAAATTTCCCGTGCACCAGACGTCTTGTGCGCCCCAAATCGTAGATGAGTCGTTGAACGAATTGTCTGGGAACGATAGGTCGTGACACCCTACAATATATAACCAAAATTTGCCGTCACTCAGTTCTGTAAGTTGCCACTGTCCTACTTTTAAAAGAAATTTTCTATTGATGGGTGGTGTTTTCGAGACGACTTTCGTTTATCATCAATTTGAAATAATATGCTATGACTGTCATTGTACGGGTGAGGGATCAAATTTACACCAATAATAAACTATTTGGTCCTGAGCGGTGGTTTCATCATAAATGGATGCTATGTAAGAGACTGTTATATTATATGAAAAATTGCCGCAAACGCTATTGGAAAATCTCTGTAGAAGTTTACGTTATAGGAGGGTTGGCTGTAATGAAAGATTTAACTCTTGTTTCTTAAGTGTCACGGCAAAACCTACTATCCACATTTTTTTAAACTATGAATGCAATATTTTAATGAAAAATAAAAAATAAATGCGTAAAACATTCATCGATCAAAGTGACAAATATAGAGAGCCTATAGCCCTTGCTGGCTGGTACCGAAAACCTCGATATACAATCTATCGTCTCTTATTTCTGGTCGCTTGACGTACATGATTGTGTCCGCCATATTGTCATTTGGGACTAGTTATATATACCGCCGCTCGTATCGCGGACGAGAGCCCATACCGAGCGTGGAGATCAGTCGCCCCCCGCCCGTTGGTGAGAGCAAATTGTATTGTAGCTCGGCCTACTGCTGTGCCTAGGTCGAGCCCAAATTTGTAAAGTCTTATCGTAAATATAAGTCAATGTGCTTCTGAAAAAATCTTTGTTTTGCTGACCTGCTCCTCAGCATGCCCTCACGCGACCGAATAACACCTTTCTGAAAGAGAGAAGGATGTTACTACAGATTAAATTCATTTAGGTGCCTAGGCTCTCGTCTTTCTACTACGAACTACATATAACTTAGATACATACTTAGAATGTATTCGGCGTTGCTCCAGAAGGAGGAGGTAATATAGGAAGCGATGACCATTTACTTCATTTACTTCAATAGTCCAAGTTAATTTGTACAATATAAACATAGATTACAAAAAAAAAACAAACTGAAAAGGAGAATGCTCTCGTACAATTTTTTTTTTAATTTTCTTGATTTATTTCATGATTTTTTTTCTTTTGAACTTTTATATATTATTTATTAGACGACCTGGTAAACTTCGAACCGCTTAAGAATCAATAAATTCACCTACTTTAACGGAAATAAATTCAGTTTTTTATTAAGTTCAAGTGAATACTAACAAGTATATCAGCAGAGATGGTGTTGTGTGCAAAATGATACTGCGTATAATGTCATCTACTGGAACCAGCAAATTCGTAAATCTAAAAATCCGATCTATACAAAATGTATAAAAAAATACCTCCTGAGGAGATATTTTTATATAATCTGATATTATATAATTTATATTAGGGATCAAGATGAATCCGACAAATTAAAGATCATGCAAATTGGTTTTGCCGTTCTTTAGTTATAAATTATGTAACTAACACAGTTACAAGTCGGATGGGTCATATCGCCTATTACTTACTGGCGTGTCTTTGGCTGAGCCTCCCCATAATACCAAATATTCCAGGCCTCGATAGCATTTACCTAATCATCCAAGCTCTTAAAAAAGTGATAAAATAATCAAGTAAGATATGCCTAGGATATTACAGCAGCTGTATCTTCAAATCACCGAGCTCCTGCCCTGTATACCTTCGGGAAGTGTAAATGTAGACTTTCGGATCCAAAGTTGACTTGGGACAAGGCTGCTGACAGAATCGAGTGGTGGCTATTTGTGGTGTAAAAAGAAATATACAAAGAAGATACATTGTTCTGTTTGCAATTTGTATGGTGAAATAATTATATTGTATTATTATATTAATTTTATTAAAATAGATAACAATATAAACCAATAACAATATTAAAATATTCTTTTTAACAACAAGTTTAAATATGATAAAATAATTATTATTTAATAAGACGTTATAAACAATTTGAATAATATTTTTAATAATTTCAATGTTTTGATAAAGGATTTATTAAATTTCATAATAATTTACGTAATGTTTCAGGTACATTGTTTTGGTATGAAACTAATACCGTTAAATACAAACATTATACATCTATGCCACTAATTAAGTCTTAAATTACAGTGACAAATGATATCATAGTGTAAGCAAAGGTAAAATATTCTAATATATGCGGAGACATTGTAGCTACCAGATGCCATTATAAGTTTTAATGTAATCAGTTGACAAGGAGACTTAAATAAGGAAAATATATTAATTGAATGCAATCACACGTAGGAGAGTACCGATGTTACATTTTGATGTTCTATAATTTTAATATTCAAAATCTAATTTGAACATGTTTAGTTCCCAACCGAGTTTCAGTTTACTATAATTTCAAGCTAAAGCTGTGGTTTTTTTTATCGATTTCATTTGACATAATCTTTACAGTAAACCATTTTAAAATGTGAGCATGTAGTAATCCACCTTTTTCCACTGCAAACAGTACATCCAGCATTGTGTTTCTCTGAAAACGTTGAGTGAAGTGAGGATGAGGATGGGAGAACACTAACTGGAGGGTATCATATGGATTGGTTTCTAGACAGCGATCATTTCAGATATATAGGGATAACCGAGCCCATGAATTAATAGTTCAGTAACTTGGTGAGGGTAAATATATATACATTATAGCTGCCTTTTTTACAGACCTGTGTGTAGGCAGGTTGTGACGACCATATGTAATATGATAATGATCTTATTTTTATTGAAGCTGAGACAAAAAAAAACATCGAATTCAGACAATTAATTCTTGAAATGTCACCTAAAAAGGACATTCCATAAAATATGTATTCAAAAATTAATTTAATATTTTCCAATATTTTTTACCGGTATTTATAAATATTTTTTTCTATTCAGGATCAAAACGAACCCAACAAATCAAGAATCATTGAAATCAGTTCAGCCGTTCTTGAGTTATAAATGGTGTAAATAAGACGGCTTTCTCTTATGTATATAAATAATACAATCAAGCGATTTTAGGCTTCGGTCTTCCTCTTCTTCAGCCCGACCCAGAAGCCGTTCTCTGCAGTAACGGCCCACAGGTGCTTCCTAATAGTTGGTGGATATTCAGTCTTGCAGGTCTTCACCAGATCAAAGTTTGCCAAGATGTGAAACGCCAAGATTTTGACTTCCATCAGAGCAAAACGAGTACCTAAAAATAATTATTTCAGATATTATAAAATCCAAATTGCTATGGTTCCCTTGATGTCATTGTATCAATAATATCATAAAACTCTTTTTTGTAAATTTTTACACATTTAATTATTGCAGGATGTTTTGATCAACGACATTAGCACATTAAGAAAATTTAATATTATTCCTGAATATTAAACAATTTTTATTTTTATTTATTAGCATCTGGGCGTCTTATGTAAAGTTGAAACCCTTAAAATCACTGAAAGTTATGAGTTAAGAAAGCTATTATTTATTTGAGATGAACATGTGAAACATTAAAAATTCCAATGAATATCAATTATTTAAATTGTTTTTAGGAGGGTTTTAGAATATATTTGAATATTTTTAAACTTTATAAGCCACTAAAATTTTATGTCAACATTTAACAATTGATAAATTACAAATTCACAGAAAACATCATCTTTTTTGATATTTCTCTCATCAACAAATCGGACAAAAATAATGGCAGACGCTGGGATGCTGACGTTTGCTGTGAATTTGTAAGTGTATCAGTTGTTAATCAATTATTTGGATAATAATTCAGGGATCTAGATATATTTTCTTGAGCATAGTTTATAATATATCATACCTATGCATACTCTGGGTCCAATGCCAAATGGAACATTTGTACCCGGATGGATTGATAATTTTTTATCTTCAGAATATCTTTGCGGGAAAAATCTGTTTGGCTCAGGATAGTATTTAGGATCCCTTTGAATTGAACTGGCTGGTATCCAAAGCAAGTCTCCTTTTTGTACCTAGAACATATAAAAAAATACATTTAGTAATGAAAACCAAAAATATATATAGGAATACTTAAACTTAAATATTTCTTTGTTCCAAAATGTCATGTTTGTTATATTTTAAATTATTGTCAGAAAAAGGAGTGCCATCATAATTGATCAATTTTTTTCAATGTAATTGTTGCAATGGTAATCAGATGGTTTTGAAAATTTGTTTTCAAAAGCCGTTAGCTACCTTTCGTTTATACCCAGCAATTTAAAAACTAATATAATTGACCTTAAAAAAAAATCCTACTAGGTTTTATATAGTGACTATTTAAGGTATATCAATTTGAAAAAAGGAACACTTAATTATTTGTTATATTCGAATATCCTTTGTTGAGCTTTTATTCTATTTACAGTAATTACAACTATGATTTTAGGCGTTCTCTCAATTTTACATCTCTTCATTTGACTAATTTTATGGCCATTTTCTCACTGAAGCATATGTTCCTCACAGAGCTCTGTCAGCCTCTATATTTAAAATCATAGGAAATTGAAAAATATTACTTTTGTATGAGTATGTACTTACTTTGTAGGGACTGCTGTTCCCATTAGTTGGGGGGAGAGTATAAGGCTTTGTACAGACTCTATCTAACACACTGACTGGTGGCCAAAGTCTCAGGGTTTCTAAAATAATAACCAAAATTTATATAATCAGAAAATTTAATGCTATGTAAAAAAAACTGCATAAGGCAAATCTTTTATGACGCTGAAAAAATAGCAAAGAAAAAAAAAGATGTACCTTTAAATATTGGGAACAAGATCTTTTATTACTTTATTTAACAGATTTAAAAATTCTACCGGAAATTCTTATAGCCCGACTGGTTTAGATTTTCTTTAACCCTTTCGCATCGGTAGCCGATATATGCCATCTAAGATTCCCCTACCGTTGACATTGGTAGCCGTGATATATCGTTTTGCTACTTTCTTAGAATAGTTTTTTATGCATCATCTGATAGCTAATGGATACAAGAACCAATGTGATATATGACAATAGACCAAATAAGTACATTAATGCTTCAAATACAACTTTTATAACTGACTGTTTAATTTGTATTCCACCGAGCCGTAATGAAAAGGTTAACCGAATAGACGCTAAAAATACCTGACTGTCCATTTGAAAACTAGACAACCAGCAAATTTAGTTATGAGTATTGATAGTGATATTAATTATGGAAATACTTTTACCGTGTTTATAAATGTAGCATTATAATTAATATTATAAAAGACTATTCCTTAGAGGGTTATACACTGACAGCGAGGGCGTTTTTTGTCAAGATTATTGTAAAGCTATGATTACCAGAACAAGCCATGTCTAGATATGAAAGTTTGCTGAGGTCATTGTAGGTGATGGTTCTCCCATTGTCTCTGATGTATCCATCCACTTCTTGCTTCGCCTTTTCTAGCTCTTCAGGGTTTGCCGTCAGCTCGAAGATCAGGAAACTCAGGAGAGTGGAGGTCGTCTCGAATCCCGCAAAAAGAAAGATGGTCGCTTGTGATATGATCTCCTCCTGAGTCCAACCTTTATAAAAAATATATTTAATAAAACACTAATTCATAGAAATAACAACTAAAACTGAGCAAATTTTTTTTGCCAGTTTACGCTACATATTGTGTGGATTTTTTAATCGAATTTTAGTCTGTAAATAAAGATTATATTTTATTTAGATTACATAGATAATACTCGTATATTTGAAAGTAATATGAAACATGTGAGTAGCTAGATAAACACTTTTTTTTTTTTTAATGTTTTCAGCATTCACTTTGGAATCCATTATAAATATTTATTTATTTACCTTGTTTTTACATGGATCATGTAAGATATGTTCTCTGTTTAGGAGACTGCAGTTTCAACTAACTCGTATCCTTTCTCAATCCATCACTTGTCAAGCGACAACTGATGGATTGTTGCTTAACAAGTGATGGCTAGGAGTTAGTCGAAACTGCAGTCTCCTAAACAGAGAACATATCTTACGTGATCCATGTAAAAACAAGGTAAATAAATAAATATTTATTATTAAATAAATGTAAAAATAAAATGTGCCTTAAAACAGCATATACCTAGTTAGGCAGACTAAACATAGACCAGAAGAAACTATTCCATTTTATTTTTGAAACTTGTACTGTAATATATTTAAAAAGCTTGTTATTATAATAAATTATTACAAAAGATTTAATATTCATAGATTATTCAAGAGAGTTTTCAGCTGGAGTATTCTGGAATCGCTATTTGTTATATGTCTGTTGATTTTTTTAGCTATTTTGTTACATGGTATTCTATAATATATTATAGAAATATTACTATATAGAAAAATCAATTGATTTAGCTTTATATATGACTTGAATTATTGTTAGGTCTGAGTCCTGTTCAAGAATTCATTAACCTTTTAAATGCCAGTAGGTAGAAGTGTAGCTGTGCACAGCAGGCCGTGAAGTTTTAATCAAAATAAATCATTTTTAAATCTTGGGAATAAAATGCAAAACTGTAATTTCGACTGTTTAGTGAAGTACTACAAAATTATCCCAATAGATGTCTCTGTGTGTTCTATATTTTAAATTAACCAAAAAAACGGGACATATAATGACACAGAGGCTCAAACCAGAGCGAGAATACTCGCTCTTTTTCTATAACCGGCCTGCTGGGCACGGCCAAGAATGCGAGTAATCTAGCTCTTGGCACAGAAGCGGTTAAGTATCAATAATCAATGTACAAATAAACATTTATTTAATATCTCTATATAATGTGAGAAATATATAAATACTTAATGGCGGCGGGTCGTGATGTCCATATGCTCCAGGGTAGAGAGCGGACATGGACAAATTAATATATTGTACCATTTATTATAGATGTAGTAAAGATGAATATATTGTACCATTTTTTTAGATATAGTAAAATATACACATAATTGTTTTAAAGGAAGGTAAAAAATTACTTTGCCGGTCACAGAACCGACAGAGGCCAAAAATGTCTATTGAATAACGACATTATTTTGAGGAAAACCCAATAACTGGGGATTAACTCTTGTAAAGGAGACTAAACTAACTAAAAATGTTTAAAAGGAGAAGATGATTATTTACTTCTGACATTGGCATTGTCGTCCTCTCTCAGGGTTCCCTCCTTGATCCTCATGAGCAGTTGTATGATGTCGTGCCTCACCACACCCGTCTTCTGGCGCAACTCCATCAGATCTGTCACCAGGTCGCCAAAGAACTTTTTCACCTTTGGCTTCATGAAGGGGATGTTAAGTAACTGCAACAATGAAGCAAAAATGAAGCAAATACCAAGCTTATATTATTATTTAATCAAAATATCAATATACACTTTTAATCTCCCCAACGCACACACAAACGCAACACATGTTTCACGCATGCAGTGTCCAGCCATTCTGGCCGAGTGTCATAGAGCCCATTGATTTGAATCGGTTGTGCTCTCCTATAAATGTGTTTCCGTAAAAAAAAAGGTTTTTTTTAAGATACATATCAGCATAATTTATAAATTAATTCTTGTTAACTTATTTTTTTTCAATGTTTCACATTTATGCCCCAAGCAATTAATACCTTATAATTACTTTCAATGACTTGAATAATCTCCAGTTTTATTTGAGCCCACATTCTAGTAAATACATTTTAATTAGTTAAAAAATCAGGGATCATGGAATTTTTTTAACACGGAAACAGAATCAATAAACAGAGGCTATTGTAAATTACCTTGATCAGCTTCGGAGAGAAGGAATAGATGATCATCTTCAATATGTTGATGCCGGTGATTTGTGTCATGGCGTGTGACATCTTGAAGAAGCCATTGTCGGGATTGTTCAGAGAATCCTCCTCGACGCCAAAAACGCACGACGCTATTATATCGTTGCTGTAGCGCGTCATCAAATCTTTTATTTCCAATTCAAGAAATCCATCATCTAAAAATACAATACTATAATTTTAAAGCAAGAAAAAAAGGACAGGAAATGTGAAAAATAATGAAACTTTACATTTTATATCCATATTACAGAACACAAATGCTTCTTAAAGTCAATTTTATCACTTTTATCATAAACCTTGTGCCTACAAACATTCTCTTGCAATTTCATCACCATAGATTTGAGGAATTTTTTGATTGATTTAGATTTTGGAACTAGTGGTTTTATGATCTATTTAAATACCAGTGGCAGTCGGAATACTCTCTCAACATGTATTGTATCCATCATACAATAAAACTACATTTACTTACTTTACAAAAGATTCTTATTATTTTTTTATTTATTGTATAAATAAGGCCAAGAACCTTTATTTGTTAATTTAAAAGAAAACACCCATGACATTTATTGACCGCAGATGATATTCTTGTTGAGGAAAGTCAAATCTTTGGAGTTTTTAAATTTATTTTAGTAAACTCACTAAAAATATATTGTAATGTTAAAATAGAGTTTTTACTCATGCGAATTAGGTTTTAGAACAAAATTAATTTAACAACCTACATATTCAATAAAACACTTTACAGAAAAACACCTCCAATGTATGAAGTACAAAAGTATTTCTTTATTAAGACTCATACATTACCGTTCAAAGAAGAATCGTCGGTTTTTCTGTTAAGAAAAGTCACAAATCTTTGAGCGCAGACTTCCATGAAGGGCATCATGTCCCGCATCTTGGAGCTGGTGAACACCGGGCTCAAGGAACTCCTCATGACATGCCATTTTTCTCCTGGAATTCAATAAACATATTCACCTTCATTGACAATAACAAATTAATTTATTATTAAACATTTCCAAAATGCATTAAAAAGTTTCTATTCATAAGAAAATTCAGCGAGAACTATTCATTGAAATTTATATTTACTAGAATCCATGCCATATATAAAAGATAAAATACTTCAAATTACTAAAAGATGGTAATTTTTTTAAATGGAGCAACATTGTGAAACATTAAAGTTGAAATAATTATCAATTCTTTAGATTTTTTTATATAGCTTATGAAACCTTAAAAAGCTTTACATTATACAACAAAAAGTGTTTTAAAAAAGAATTTTTATTCACAATCAATTTTTAAATCCTTTACAGAAATCTGCAAACGTTGGAATAAGTGACATCTACAATTTGAATTTGGAAAATTTTAATGATTATACTTTTTATAATTAATGATGTAGTCGAAAGAACATTGACTTAGAGATTGAAAGCCTTGATTTTAACACTTCATGGTTTGTAAAGTAACAAAATATATTTTTAAAAACATATATATATATTAGATATACTTTGTAATTAGAGTGATTGGCTTTGGACATCACGTTAAATATAAAAAAGATTTCATTTAAATAAATTATATTTTATAATATTTTTTTAAATTAGTTTGTTTAGAGTAAGAAGATTATAATTGTAGTAATCTATATTTACCTCGTAAGTTGAATAGGTTGTTATAAAAATAAGGATCAATTTCCTCGTCAAAGAATGAAACATGATCGATGAAGTGTTCGAAATCTTTTATGGTTATTTGTTTTATAATATCAGGATCCCTGATGATGACCACTGGTTGGGTGAAGTTGTAAAACCCAACGTATCTGAAAATTTAAGCAATATAACTAATAAACATAATAATAAATAAAGAAAACAATTCAACTTGAATTCAACATATAAAAACATGGCTAACATTGTAAATATTTTCGGATTTCTATATTATCTCATCAAACACATCACATCCAAAAATAAACCCTGAACAGGAGTTGATTTATTGAGATAATAAATACAGTGGTACCTCGACATACGACTTTAATTTGTTCCGCAATCTTGCTCGTATTCAAAGGAAAAGAATGAGAAAAATGTATTGTCATCAACATGAAGTGCAAAATTTCAGCACGATGACGGATTTGAATGAATGATCGCTATAATGGTGGTTTATCTACTAAATAAAATAATCCATAAAAATGCATTGTCATTGCCATCAAGTTGACGTGTATAAATTTAGCTTCATTGGATGACATAAAATTAGTAAATTTTCACTTGCAAAAAAAAATTATACATCTAAAGTGTTTTAAAAAGATATACTCACTTTTCACTGGTGAATTTTACATAGGTCTTGTTGACAGCATCTTTTAAGTGTTCTTTTCGCATCAGTACCCCCAACATGTTCCCAACTATGGGCAGGGGCGATAAGAATTTGATACCGTTCTTCACGAAGCAGTTATTTCTCCATTTGAAGAACAAGTAAGCTATCAGCAAAAGTGTTAACACGAACAGCAGCACATCAGACTTGTTGACATCCATCATCAAGCAATCGTTTTATACAACTGTAAATAAAATATATATGTAGACACTCTCACCATGGACGCCGTTTGTAACCGTCATGAACTTTAACAGGAATTTTTAAGCCCTAATTTTTATGTAATCACATGCAGGAGAGCACAGCCGGTAAAGACAAGTGCACTCTATGACGCTCCAGGGAGGCTGGACGCTGCATGTGGGAAACATGTGTTGTGTTCGTGTTTGTGGTCGGTTGGGAAGATTGAAAGTGTATATTTTTCTGTTTCTTGAAGAGATCCAGATTGTACGAAAAAGGACACACAGACGCTGGAAGAGCATTCCAAAGCTTACCGGTGGCATTAAGGAAGGAACTTTGGAAACTGCCAGTTCTTGGTCGATACACATTAACCATGTATGGATGTTAGGCAAGTGTAAGACGAGTTTGTCGGTTGTGGGTGGGTGCAGGAGGAATTTGTTCTTTGTTTTGACATATCAGCTTACTCGATTACATATTACAATCTACATTAATGGTCTATAATAAATCTAATAAGAAGTCGCTTCAAAAGGTTAAAACACTCAACAAAAGTAGTGTTTTACTTACTAACTATAATTCCCAAGTTTGATTCCATGTAAGGTAGCTGGTATGGAAAGAGTAGAAAGTTTTAATTTCACATATTAAACCAAAAATTTGAAAAAAAATCTACAGCATATCTGCATGAACATTAAAAAAGAAGTCTTAAAACAGGCTTTCCCTGACACTATAAAAGTAAACTAATTAGTTTCTTACATTTGACACACTAAAATTTAATTAATGCATTTTATATTATAGGTTTTAAAAACATTCTCTTTAGAGATTATTTTGAAAATTAAATAAAAAATATTTATTTTCATATGCTTTGAATAAGGATTTGTGTATTTTTTATTTATGCAAAAGCTTATAGTCATTATACTTTTAATGATTTTGAGTATTTTAACTTTTATTTAAGCACAGATTCTAGTAAATATAATTTATAAAGTTATATTGCTTAATATTTTTGAGTATAATTATGCCAAATTGCAATTTAATAATATATAAAAGCTATAGAAGTGTGCAGTATACTCAAAACCATGGTCTTTATTCTTAAAAATATGTATTCAGTCACCTTTTCGAAAAAATTTCACTTATTTAATTTAAAAAAACTAACCTCAAAATAAACAAATATGCAACAACGAATAATGTTTAACTTCTTAATGATATTGACGGTTATGTGGATGCAAGAGGACTAACAAGGAAGCTGTTGTTTGATCAAAATTTCGTCTTATTAGATGCAAGGCTGAATACATTTATATCAATGTGACATTTGAACTTATCATCAATATGTAAATTGAAGAGATACCTAAGGAGCCTAATTGACATCCCAGCGTTTGCAAATTTTTTGACAGATCTAAAAAATAATAAATATAATTTATTTTTATAAAAACATGAATTTTAAATTGTTTAATTTCTAAGAATTTACCAATGCTTTGTTTTCTGAGTTCACTTAATCATAGATGTATTTTGCATGATTTTAGTTTTTTTTTTATTTATTGTTATAAATGTACATATACAGGTATATAAGAATACTGCAGACTGATAAAGAAATGTCTTCTGTGGATTCTATGACATAAGTATAACTACAAGATGCATAAAATGTGTTGATTCGCTAATAATTTCATTGCACTATAGACCAGCATTCACACACCATACTTTCAAAAGAGTATCGGGTGGTGTTCATCCCAGACTTTTATCTACCTTTTTTTTCTTATAATATGCTACGAAAGGCACTTTTATCATTAGGGAATGATTTCCATACCAATCAAGAGTGTTTATAGATACTTTAGATAAAAAGATTATATTTTCTTAAAAAATATTAGATCCCAAAGACTTAAGAAAATAAGCAGCTGTGGTATACACTTGAATAAAGCAATACATAGAATGCCTAGTTGGAGCATATGGCTGCTAAAAATTTAGAGATTAAATCTGTTCTAAACAATGGAGGTGAGAAATCATATATTTAAATAATAAAATCAAATTACATTTGACATAAAAGATTAAAAACATAGTAGTCATTGAAAATATAGATTTATTTTATGTCATTGTAATTTTATACTATCAAAAATACTTAAAATGAGAACAAAATTAATCCAGTCAAAAAATGATATTATGTTTTATAAAACTGTATTTTTACAATAAATACTGTTATAATTTTAGTTTTAGAAATTCTGTTATTTATGATAATTTTAAAGTTGAGATAAATATATTATGTGCTTAAAATGTTAATTTTTGGTAATTAAATGATAATATATGATAATACATTGAAAATAATACCAGTTTTTTAATACTGTTATTATTATTATTTTTAAATAGTTATATATATGTGCCTATTATTAGTGTTGTTTTCATTTTTATGTTTAAATTAAAATAATCAATTAACAATTAAAAAGCAAGATGAAGTGTGATTTTATGAAAATAATTGATAAGTAAATAATGGAAATGAACAAGGTGATAAGTGACATTATTATTTTATTTATCACTGGTTTTTATTATTGTTATATATTAGTTTATGGTGTCTCATATTTTATGTAAGCACCTACAAGTGAATACCGACAGACGGCAATTTAAAAAAGTCTTACATCTAAGAAACTTCTTTAGAGATGGCTTAGCGCTGCAAGTGAAATGCTTAAACTCTATTCTCATCACATTACAGCCTGACATTCATTGATCAGCCATTCTTAAGGGGTCTCACTATGAATATGTGTTGTTTGCGAGACTACTTTCGTCTACCACTAACTAAATAAGGATCATACAACCTTCTCACTGGTAATCTAACATTAAATCATAAATTACACATCAGTTTTTTCAGCATATTTTTAGATAATATTTTTTAAAAGAATCACATATTGTTTATGGAATATCTATATATATTTAAGTTTATAAAATATCTATATTATGTTTATAGAAAATATAAATTTAATTGAATTTAAATGCTACAAGAAAATAGTTATCAAGGTATTATTAATAATTAACAAAAAATATGTAATGGATAAATAGGACAAGTGTCTACTATTTACGGCTACAAATCTCGTAGTTATAATTGTTTTTCTCAAATTAATTGAAGAAATAAATGCTATATAAAATAATATTTGCTTTGCTTGTGTATCAATTGTTATGTGAACCTTTAAACGCCTAGTAGTCCCATACGGGAATGCAAATTTGCATCATTCAATGGCCTAGCAGGCCAATGTTTGTAATGTTTCGTCGCACAATAGATTCTTCCATGAACTTTGCTATTATCATGCTATTATTACAAATTAATGTAATCCGATTGTGAAATGAACCATAAGCACTCCTGTATGGGACCGTAGGGCATTGAACATAGCAAATCTGCGGTCTCCTAAGGAAACCACTGGGCGTTTAAAGGTTAATCTTCATTGGTTTTCTTAAAAATAAATAATAATAGGACAATACTTAAATAAATAAAATAAAACAATGCTTGTAACATAGTTATGTTAGTTCTGCTAATCGTTGATTGAAGCGATGTAACGTGGAGATTCGTCGGCAGATCGTGGGGCCTTAAGGTGTCGAGGATTGTAGTGTGTCCTGACCTGCCGGGTTCTGGGGACTGACTGGTGTTAGCCCTTGAGCTTAGTATCGTGTCCATATAGTGTTGCCATAATTACATAGTTTATATTTACAAAAATTTCAATTTTTATGTTATTACTGGTAGGTACATAATAAAATATTATATTTACGAGTATATATATATATATATATTTTGTGATCATACATTATATTTTATGAATAATATAAAATATTTTCTTAGTTTATTTAATACTTAAACCAATATTTTCCCTAGAATGTATTTAAATAGACAGTTAAAAGTACTGCAGTTAAATAAGTACCATGGTAATTATAATCTTATATATATATATATTTGTTTGGATGTTTGTTCCTATTTTCTTTACTACTATACCGTTTATCTGATTGCGATAAAACTTTGGCAACCTATTTCTTGGTATTGAACAAATGTTATAGGCATAGTACAATATAAGAGTACTAGTCATATGTCCTTCATTATTAGCAACTTCCTTAGTCAAAGCAATACTTCGGTTGTCCCCCAACCTCCTTACAGTCCCAACTTGGCTCTGTGTGAATTTTTGTGCTTCCCTGAATGAAGAGAGAGCTGAAAAGAAAGCATTGGGAGACCAAAGAAAACATCCGAAAACATGTTACAACATTCCTGAGAGACGTTCCCATCAAGAATTTTTAGAGCGCCTTCCAGGTGTGGTAGACACGTCTCCGCAAGTTTATTGATGCAAAAAGAGAGTAATTTGAAGAATTTCATGCATTTTGACAGATCTGATAATAAATCTATTTTCTCATCTTGAATGAAAAAACAAATATTTACATGTTTGTTTATACTTTATGTGCAGCATGCTCCTGGACAATGCAGTTGGTTATAAAATATCTTGATTAAAGTACTGCTGGTATTTGTTTATTAAATTAAAAGTCCAGCATATTATTTATTTTCTTGGTTTAATTCCAACCCAAAAGCCATCCTCGGCCACCATATCGAAGATGTGAGGTTTTAACTTCATGGGCACCGGCGTATTGTTAGTCTGGACGAACTCGAAATTGGCAATCAGCTTGATGACGACGATCTTTATTTCCATGAGAGCGAATCTTGACGCTAGAAAGAAATGGATTTTTGTAGAAATTTCGACAAATATGGGAAGCAGTCTCATAATACCAAGTATTTTTATCTATATTATGCTAAGAACATAAATTACATAAAACATAATGATGACAAATATTTGTGAGCACAATACTAATATAGCTACTTTTCACAACTCACTAGTGTTGTGTTTGCGAATACTCTCAATTTTTACCTATGCATGCTCTGGGACCGAGTCCAAAAGGAAAATATGTGAAGGGTTGTATCGTGTGTTTGTTTTCATCTGAAAATCTCTCCGGATCAAACTTGCTGGGGTTCTTGAAGTAGCGAGGATCTCTGTGGATGGAAAAGAAAGGAATCCAAATCCCATCTCCTTTTCTCACCTGAAATTATAAATTATAAAAACTTTATTCCCATTTAATTATGTTAGATTAGTTTTTATTTTGCTAAGAGTTCTTTAAATGAATCGTAAAAAAGCGAATTATAATTTTTCAAATTAAGTTAGGTTAGCTTAATTTTAATAGAGATAAGATACTAATCATTTGACAAATAATTTATTGTATAAAAATATCCATATTACAAAAATAACAAAATAAAAAGTATTTAGTAACATTATAATATGTCTTTGTTAGGTTATGTTAGATTAGGTTAGTTTCTTACTTGGTGAGCGACGTTTGTCGTGTCATTCTGAGCAGGAAGGTTAAATGGCTTAGCGCACATCCTGTCTAGGTTAGCAGTTGACGGCCACATTCGGAGAGTTTCTAGAATACAATTATTAAATATCATCCTTATTGTACCTTCTTAGGCTGAATACTAGTTGAAGAAGAATGTACCTGATAAAACCATGTCGAGATACTTAAAGCTTGGCAGATCATTGTAATCTATCTTGCCATTCAGCTTCTCGTACATGCCGTCCACTTCTTCTTGTAGCTTCTTCTGCACGTCGCTGTCAAGGCTCAGCTCATAGATGAGGAAACTCAAGACTGTGGCCACGGTTTCTAGCCCGCCGAACAAGAACAGCACAACTTGTGCCACAATGTCGTCGTTTGTCAAATCTACAACAGAAAATTCTCTGCAATTCAGTAATATAGTCAATTATTATGAATACAGTGGCGATTATGCAGTTGTCTTCCAACCGCGACCAGTAAGGTGTTGTGATCGGCCTGGTACCTGAAAGAATATAACTCCGCCCGGGCCGAAAATTTCTCAAATTTATCGAAAATATATGTGCTTCTGAAAAAGTCTGTGTGTTGTTCATCTGCTCCTCATCTGTCCACCACATGTCCTAATAACGATCCCGACGACGTGAAGTCGTTCTGCCTTAGTAAAGGATATATTTATATGAATTCGATTAAATTCACTAATGTAGAATTTATCGATATAAGATCAATTAAGTTAAACAAACCAATCATTCCACCTAATGGCGTCTTGGCAAGTTAATAGCAATCTTTTGAAGCATAAACAGTATAGGCTTCCTTCATCTTTACACGTCTAATCTTAACAGAGACTATTGATTTTGATAACATACCAATTTTCTTGGTTTTCCCAGATGCAGTCTCTTGCTCATCATCCTTCAGTCCCCCAGTCTTGGCTAGCATGAGCAAGTGCAGCATATCAGGTCTGACTATTCCTTCACGCTCCCTTTGACCTACATTGTTGGCCACAAGGTCGCGGAAGTAATGACTTAACTCTGGGTTGATGATCTGGATCTTAAACACCTAAAACGCAAATTGATGTTCAAATGTTTGTGCTTAAATCATTACGGAGCTAAATTTGTAAAATAAAATAGAAAAAAAAACTATTTGAACTGATTCGAAACACTACAAAATAGCAATAACATCAAATGAAGAAGTTCCATAATATATCTTAGAATGTGATATAAGGACGTTAAAGTTAGGCTTCGATCGCTCTCGATCCTTTAAATTTCACATACAGCCTCTTCCTGCCATCTTGCTGTCTTACCTTCATGAATATCGGGAACATGAAGTATGTGAGCAGTCTGAGTTGTCCCGTTCCAGACACCTGTGTCAGTTCTCGGGACATCCGATAGAACTCATTGCCTCTGTCATTCAAAGAGTCCACCTTCAGGCCGAACCCCACGGAGGCCAGCACGTCATTGGCAAATCGGCTAAATGGATCTTTAACGTCCATCTCTGCATACCCCATCTCTAAAAGCATCAAACATCAAAGCATATTTGTCAAAAAAATGCATTTTATCATCAAAACATCAGTATTTATAAATACTAATCAAAAAAGTATATACTTTAGGGATTTGCATTAGTTTATTTAGATTAGGGTAATTATATTCCATCTTCATCTATCCGTATATAGAGATAATAAAATCTCTATACAAATCTGCAACAATGATGGTCCAGCTCCATGATAGCACTAACAATATTTCTATAAACAAAGGTGTTAGACAAGGAGATGTTATATCTCCAAAACTCTTCACAAACGCCCTAGAAGATAATTTTAAACTGCTATCCTGGACAAAATGTGGAATAAATATTAACGGAGAGTACATTTCTCACCTCCGATTTGCAGATGACATAGTGCTAATAGCCGAATCACCTAACAAGCTCCAAGACATGCTCTACGACCTCAATGAAGCGTCGAACAAAATTGGTCTGAAAATGAACATGGATAAAACAAAAGCCATGATTAATAGTCATATTTCGCAGACCTTTGATCCTATTTCCATTGGAGGAACAGAAATAGAGGTTGTAAACGACTATACCTATCTGGGACAAGTAATACAACTAGGGCGAAATAACTTCTCAAAAGAAATCGACAGGCGCATACAACTGGGATGGGCAGCATTTGGAAAACTAAAGTACATTTTTAAAGCGAAAATTCCGCAATGCCTTAAGACTAAGGCGTTTAACCAATGCGTCCTCCCTGTATTAACTTATGGCGCAGAGACGTGGAATCTGACAGCAAGTCTTACCCATAAAATAAAAGTCACCCAGCGTGCTATGGAGAGATCCATGCTCGGAGTGTCGCTAAAAGATAGAATCCGAAAGGAGGAAATACACAGAAGAACTCAAGTAGTGGATGCTACCCAACGAATAGGCACACTCAAGTGGCAATGGGCAGGACATATCTGTCGAAGAGACGACGGTCGATGGGGAAGAAAAGTATTGGAATGGCGCCCAAGAACTGGCAAACGAAGCATTGGCCGACCCCTACAAGATGGACTGACGATATAAGAAGAATAGCGGGAGTGACCTGGATGCGGAAGGCGGAGGATCGAAGAGGATGGAGACTCATGCGGGAGGCCTACGTTCAACAGTGGACGGACACAGGCTGATGATGATGATGATTCCATCTTCATTATCAGACCCTTAAGACACTGGATTCCTGAACATATCTTGGACCAGAGTTTACTTAAAGACATTTAAAAAAAACTAAGACTCAAGGAGTTTGTATTATTTTTTACATCCTATGAACATAGTACGTTTCCATTATCATACCAGCTCAACCCAACTACAATTAATTTTGTTCACATTATCTTTCCTTATTTGGAACATCTCGCAACCACAAACTGCTGCCATTTAGCTTTCATTGTCCATGCATTATCTCAAGATATGTCTGCATCCGGAGGTTAACCTGGGTACATATATGGTGCCAGAGTAGGAGTCCAAGGACTTGCAGATACAGTAGCTGCAGTATCCGAGGCATATGCCTGTGTAACATATGGGGGGTATGATGAAGACTTTGTGAGGAATTATGAGGTGAGAGAGCGAACGAAGCAGCCTCCCTTACTTAAGTCGGTCAAGAGACGACGGCAGACCTTGCTGGGATATGTAATTCAAATGATTACGTTAATTAAAGCTGCCTTTACTTAAAAGTATGCTCCAGTTAAGGTAGCGGACATGAAAATGACGATGATGATGAGGGTGGGGTAAATCTTATACTACTAGTTTGTTGTCATACTCACTCTTGGCCTCTGGTTCAGAAGCTTGCTTGTGCAAGTAGTCGACCAGGATGTCAGAGACCTCGTTGATGAAGCTGAACATTCCGCGGATCTTGGAGCTGGTAAAAGCGGGGCTCAAGGTGGCCCTCATATCTCGCCATTTCTCACCTTTAAGAAAAAAATATAGGTTCTACATTAATTTAGGAGGCCAAAAATCACACGTGAACAAACTATGGTGTTAATACCATCTGTTGGTAGCTCTTCATGACGCGACAATTGTCAAGTGACGTTCTGTCACTGAAGAGGCCGTCAGTAGCGCTTGGCACAATCACAAGTCGAGAGCGCGTGTCCTTCACGGCGTGTACTATTAAAACAACGTATTGATTTGATACCTCACATACACAGACTGATTATGATGAGGATTACCTTTAAGAGAGAAGACGGACTTCCCAGTGAGGGGATCGACATCCTCGTCGCTGAAGGGCGTGTGGTCGATGAAATGTTCGAAGTCCTTGACCATGACTTCTTTAATGATCTCAGGGTCGTTCAACACCACCACGGGCAACGAGAAGTTGAACACACCAAAGTATCTACAACACATTGCAACGTGCAATAAGGGTCTTTGTTTATCGTCATTTATTACTCTCAAGTATGTTGACAAAGAATGGATCACCTAGCGACAAAACACCAGAGTTAAGCAAACATGTGAATCTTTGACCAAAACAATGGATCACCGCCTAATGCTTTTCGTGTGTCGTTGTTTGGTTTGAGCCACACCCTAGAAATAATTGTCTCTTCGAAAGCGTCGGACTATTTATCCGATCTTCATAAAAATGATCATTAACAAACACCCAAATGTGCTTCGGATACTACAGCCGCCGGCGTTTTAAGTCCCCGAGTTCCCAATCTGAAGGCACAGTGTCAGGTGGATTTCCCAGTACCGGCTTTAGACCCTGCGGCGCCCTTGGACAATTTATTGTCTGTCGTCCCAAATTGTTTATATTTTTTACAATCTAAGCAAGATTTGTTGCCCTCGGCGCCCCTTGCTTATTCGACGCCCTGGGGCACCGACCTACTTCGCCACCCCTTAAAACCGGCACTGCGATTTCGGATTGCAAAGCTGTCTTACGACAATGCATAGAACTCAGTTTTGACTAAATTTGACTAGATATATGTGTGGAAGCAATTTGTGGCAACCATATACTCCGTATTTGTAATTGGCGTCTAATAGGCCCCGACGGCAACCAGTCTTTCTTATAAAGTTTTAAATATAAATATTATGGGGAGCTAGAAAAAAATGCCCTAGGGCGCCGCAGGGTTAAAAGCCGGTACTAAAACAATCAAAACAGTAGGTGAAGATTTTTTTTCTATTTATTATAGTATGGATTTTAAAGTGTATCGATCGTTGAATCCTCAGTACACAGTATTCTTCTGAGCTATGAATAAATGTAGAAGTCAACTCCTTCCTCACCTGTCTTTGATGTGTTCTTTGTACGCCTTGTGCAGGAATTCCGTCATATGTTGCTTGCTACTGTAAACGGACCAAACGCTGCCGAGGAACAGAGTCGGCCGTACATGGTTCAGCCCTCTCGTGAGGAAGAATCGGTTTGCGTGCCAGTAACGAAGTACCACAGCGCCCACAACAGTGACCAACAGAACAAGCCAGTCGAAAATATTCAGTTCCATCGTTGATGCCTAAAAGAAGAACAAGTGATTACAGTTCAGGTTTAGTGTTACGATCTAAAGTGTGTCTTTTGCATTGAAGGTTAATGTTTCGTGAAAACTCGTTTTGGTCAAAATTTTCAACACAGTTTAGATTTGTTTAAATGAAAAAGCAGATATAAATAATATATTTTTTAGAATTTATTCCACAATATATTTTTTTGACGACATGTTTCAGCCAGGTCTGATGGCCATTTTCAAGTTAATTAGTTAAATGTTTGTTGGCTCTATATAAAGCAAAGAGTGAGTGAAAAGGTGGATATGAATTGTGTGATGGGTATATGTGGTTTTAGTTAATCATTAATGTACGAAATTCTCGTAAATCACGTGTACTTATAGTATTAAAATATTTATAAATCATTGTATTAGGGGTTCAAATTATAATTTCGGCTAATATTTGTGTCGGGATTTTTGTGACACATTAGGATTTGGTAACGATTTTGCTTACAGTTATTAATATGTTGTATGGAATTTTAACTAGAAACGATACTATAAAATTGATAAGGTAACGAATTGTTAAGCGATGTATGTAGTTTTAAGTTATGTTAGGCAAAAAGAGTTAGGTTTGAATAAGGTTAATTAAACAGTTACGGTTTTGGATTTAGGTTAAGTAAACAGTTACGGTTTTGGATTAAGGTTACATTTACGGTATTTTAATAAAAAAAACGTTACTGTAAAGACGGTTTTTGATTACAGTTTTTGATTAAAAGTTAAAATTCAATTAAGGTTACTATTTGGTATAATAATTTAAGTTACGAACTTTCTGTATGAAAAAATGATTTTGTTATAATTTTTCACGGCTTTTATTTTCGATTATTACTATTTTTTAATAGTGTTTGATAACGTCTCAGATTTCTTCTCAAATATGTTAAAAAAACATAACTATATATTCATTTTTAAAATCATCATAAGTAAATAAACATAAATTAATTTACGAACTATATAGATAACCTAAAAATTATAAACAAACCAATATGAATTAAATATCGCAAATGTTCATATCTAAAAGCAACCAATCTATTTTATAAAAATACATAATTTAATTTTAATCTGAATACTATATTAACATACTTTTATAAATTCAGCTTATAAAAACAAATATAAACGGTTATATTTGATGCTCGTCGTTAATGAGTTCAAAGATGGTTTGGTCATCGATATTGAACATGACCTCCAGCAGTAAGTATAAGCGATAGTATACATACATGTGTAAACAAACATAATATCGTTTAGTATTCCGCATTCCTAGCTCTTGTTTATTTGACTTCTGCTAAGATCTACAAATCTAATAAACACAACCGTAAAGTACACTTATTTCACAACTATCGGGTTTTTCTCGTGCGACATTGTTTATTTTATTTATTCACTATATTCCGACATTCATTTATGACGGGAATACCCGATTGTGACTCGAGAATGGCATCATAACCTCAAAAAAATAAGTGAGTAATTATAAATTCAGTTATCTCAGGGAAATATAATTTGTTTTTAGAATATTGTTTATTTATCTGGTGATACTCGTATAATAACGTAACATAACTCAGCCTACCAATTATCTAAATATTATATCCCTTCCATATGGTCACCACAAATTGCTGGCACTTCGTTATGTCATATATCATTGTCGATACTTTGTCCTTGGTAACGTATAATACCTATATGGTTCCCGACGACCTTCCGGTTAGGCCCAGGGACTTGAAGAGACGACTGCTGTAGTATCAGAGGCATATTTTGGGTGATTGGTTAATATAATCGTTTTTTTAAGTAAGTCGGAATATCAAGAAGCGGCTCGGCCCGACTATATAACAAAATGATCGATTTATTTTATTGATACGAGGTTAAATATTTTCTTTACAATAAATTCCGTTTTAAGGTTTTATTCGTTTTTACGATGCATCAATAGACGGGTACTTTTTGTTTTCATAGTATTATTTTATTTTGTTAGTCTTAGAACAGATTTACATCACATTATTTTTTGTAGGGTCATCACTTCTTTGCATCTATTAATTAGGCAAAATATGAAGAAAAAAAAATTGAAAAAGTCACGTAACAACGAGCAAATCGCGTAAAAAAGAGTAATGATGCCGGCCAAAAAATCGAAAAATAACCATAACATGGATCACACTGAGCACTGTTAACACATTGTTTGCGGGATTCGTTTTATGCTGATTGCAGCCAGGCGCGGGCGATTTTTGGGTTCGCGCGCGAGTTTTTTTATGATTTCTTAAAAGTCTATAACTTTTGAAATATTCGCGATAATTTAGTGAAATTTTAATCGTAGTGTACCTTATTGTGCAGAAATGATAAAATTATGGTAAACTAATACAAAAAAAAACGTCCTTTTAAGTAACACTTCACATTAACACAAATATTTTGTAGAAATATGAACAAAACATTTCTACCATTCATCCCTTCGTCAGGTAGAAAGAACCCCAATTCTCCGCACAAGTTGAAATCAATTATTGCGCATTGATGGTCAAAAAGAATCAAGCCAACGGGATCTGCGTCAAGGTTTCTTCGAGCACACAAAAAATTGTATATTTACAGACATTTTTTTTCTTTTCATAATTTATTAATAAATTAAAACTAAAGCATGATAAATACAAATTTATAAGTGAAATGTATAGTTTGAAGTAAGATATACGATTTAGCAAAATCCGTTATTACGCAACACGTATTATTACGTTACCCGACGTCCACCACCAGAGAGTAAAAACCGTAGTAATACGTTTCCTGCATTTGAGCACCAGACTAACAAAAACGTAGTAATACGTCTCCGCAAACAATGTGTTAATTTACTTGCCGGTATACCGCGATTTCGCCATTGAAAGAAAGCGTTGTCAGTTTTCCACGTCCATAAACATACAGTTTTCCAACAGTGAGTGATCAGAGTTATCCATGTTGAAACAGGCGAAGACGTATTTATCTATTTTATATAAGTATTTTGAAGTATTTTTGTATTTTTGAAGCGCTTTTGGAATGACCGTTCGGTCATTAAGAAGCGCTATACAAATACTGATGTAACAAGTAAATCAGTAAAAATATCACTTATAATCAGCATACGTCATTCATGCATTAAAAAATACTAAATTTTGCGTGTTTTAATGATATTTTAAATGATTTTTAAGCAAGCTCAGACCTGTACACTACTTCACGGGCGCGGTTTTCGGCCACTTGTGAAGATAATAATATAAACAGTTCGTCTGTTTATGACGGTCCATCTGCCGAATATCAATGGCTATGTGTGTTGTGGAATATTTATCGAGCACCCGACTTTAAAACACGGCACGCTAATCTTTACATTAACGCGAATGATCGATTGCGCTGCAGCGTATGAAGAAACGTATACGTTATAAGGAAGAAAATCGTACACTTTATTAAACTTCCAAGGACGATGGTGGCTATATGTTCACAGTGATAACTATTGTATACTTACTCCTACTTAGGTCCTTTATCTGCCTTAATATCGAAGCTATTACTCAATTTCGGTAAGTACTAATTAACAGCCAACTTCTAAACTACTTAGAAAACAATGATCTTCTGTGCGATCGGCAATATGGCTTTCGCCGTAGTCGATCGTGCGGCGATCTCTTGGCATATGTCACACATGTTTGGGGGAAATCTGTCGAATGCTATGAAGAAACGCAAGCTGTTGCCCTGGATATCTCCAAGGCGTTCGATAGAGTCTGGCATCGCGGTCTGGTGAATAAATTACCGTCTTATGGACTAACTCCCTCCCTGTGCTCCTGGATTGAAAACTTCTTGAGTGATCGAAGCATCATCACTGTCGTAGATGGCTTTTCTTCTTCCTGCCATAAAATCAACTCAGGAGTTCCACAAGGCTCTGTGCTGTCGCCCACTCTTTTCATTCCGCATGTGAATGATTTGTTTCAATGCGCAAACATTCACTGCTATGCCGCCGACAGCACTGTCAATGAGAGTATAATCTTCCATAAACCTCCAAAACATTCAGAACTATATGCTGCTAGGGGGGAATCTCTGGTGGAGAAGATGAACATGTCTCTTGAAAGGGTTTCACGATGGGGTGACCTCAACCTTGTCAGTTTCAATTCGTTTGATAAACAATGACACCCTTACGTCTAACCTGCAATCAATGGAACACAGGCGTAAGATTGGTTCTCTTAGTCTTTTCTACTAGTAAGTCTATATTAATCTGTTTCTTGAAGAGATCCAGATTGTAGGAAGGAGGAAACACAGACGCTGGAAGAGCATTCCAAAGCTTACCGGTGGCATTAAGGAAGGAACTTTGGAAACTGCCAGTTCTTGCATTCATTGCTTAATTATTGACATCAAAATTGTCATTTTACTTTTTTCATCATTAAATTTGATTATATGCGACCTTGTAAAAACAGGCATCATGACATATCGCTTACAGACAAGTCGTTCAGCGACTCATCGGCAACGACGTGGGGCGCACTGGACGTCTGGTGCAAGGGACAACTGGTACACTGGATGTCTCGCTAACCTAATATAACCTTAAAATTTGTCCAGTGATCGTAAAGTCATATGTCTCGTTAACGAACTAACTTAGCTTAGGTTAGGTTAGGCCAAATATCCCGTACACCAGCCGCCCAGTGCGCCCCACGTCGTTGCCAATGAGTCTCTGAACGAATTGTCTTTGAACTAAATGCGGTGGAACCGTAAAGACGAGCGTAACCACACGGTTATACATAGACATGCTGACATACTATTGCTGTGTTTTATATTTCAACTTCCGATAGTTTTTCAAGTATGTATTTACTAGAATATCTAGATCAAGGGTGGCCAAACCGCGGCCCGCGGGCCGCATGCGACCCGCGGGGTGTCTGCTTATGGCCCGCGGTGCATATTATGAAAAAATATATATATTAAGGATGATGTATGTAGCGCCGTTTTCGTATATATATACCTCAAGGGTGATTTAATAGTGTACATAAAACCACCAAAAGAACATTCCATCGTGCATAGTGTGTATCATATCCTATATTATGGAAGTATCTCAGTACATTGATTCAACTATCGTGACAATTTCTTCTATGGTAGGTAAAGCGAACACGCAGCAACAATACGCATACAAATTTATCTGTATTTATACAGATCTTAGGGTACCATTACAGAACCATATTCGTTCAGCGGAAAGATAAATCTAATTATCTGTCAAATCAGACATGAGCTAAGTGTTACCATTCACGAAATAAGCACTAGTTGAAAAAAAAAAGTTAGATGGCGGACCCTATAGAAGAAATTTTGTTGTGCGGCCCGATAGGAAATCTCATTTCCAAAAATTTGGCCCGCCTGCTGAAATGGTTGGCCACCCATGATCTTGATTCTAGATTATAATTTACTCGCACCTGATTTACACTTGAGATAATGTCGTTAACCAGTGATGGGAAACGTTTGTCACGCGTGCGAAATAGGATCCACCAATCGTCTTTATTTGTGCTTTCTCCAGGAAATATGTAAGTATCATTTCTCTCTTCATATGCTTTTTTGCTATCCTGGACTAACTGCTATCCTGGACAAAATGTGGAATAAATATTAACGGAGAGTACATTTCTCACCTCCGATTTGCCGATGACATAGTGCTAATAGCCGAATCACCTGACAAGCTCCAAGACATGCTCTACGACCTCAATGAAGCGTCGAACAAAATTGGTCTGAAAATGAACATGGATAAAACAAAAGCCATGATTAATAGTCATATTTCACAGACCTTTGATCCTATTTCCATTGGAGGAACAGAAATAGAGGTTGTAAACGACTATACCTATCTGGGACAAGTAATACAACTAGGGCGAAATAACTTCTCAAAAGAAATCGACAGGCGCATACAACTGGGATGGGCAGCATTTGGAAAACTAAAGTACATTTTTAAAGCGAAAATTCCGCAATGCCTTAAAACTAAGGCGTTTAACCAATGCGTCCTCCCTGTATTAACTTATGGCGCAGAGACGTGGAATCTGACAGCAAGTCTTACCCATAAAATAAAAGTCACCCAGCGTGCTATGGAGAGATCCATGCTCGGAGTGTCACTAAAAGATAGAATCCGAAACGAGGAAATACGCAGAAGAACTCAAGTAGTGGATGCTACCCAACGAATAGGCACACTCAAGTGGCAATGGGCAGGTCATATCTGTCGAAGAGACGACGGTCGATGGGGAAGAAAAGTATTGGAATGGCGCCCAAGAACTGGCAAACGAAGCATTGGCCGACCCCCTACAAGATGGACTGACGATATAAGAAGAATAGCGCGAGTGACCTGGATGCGGAAGGCGGAGGATCGAAGAGGATGGAGACTCATGCGGGAGGCCTACGTTCAACAGTGGACGGACACAGGCTGATGATGATAATGCTTTTTTATGTAAACACATCTGTCGGTATTCTCCTGTATGTGTTTACATAAAAAATAATCTACCGGGGGTATTTATAGAGCGTAGATATCCACTAAAACATATTTAATTTTAATCTCCGTCGGGGATTGATCCCACGACTTAGGTATGGTAAGCAAACGCCGATGACACAGATTGCTTATCACTGATGCATTATGAACATAAAAACGCTCTCTAACAGTCGAATCATTATAAAATAAATTGATGATAAAAATGATAATAACAGACTATTCATGCTACCAAATAATAAGACGATAATGATTCCACTGTTGAGTGATGTTTACTTGTTTCCTTTTCTACAGCAGAAAAATACTCTCAATGTCACGAAATAAAGTTCATAATTGTATTAGGTTGTTTGATAATTGTGTGGTCTGTTCTGACAGTGCTGCCAGTCGTTGGTGTTGACTCGAACTACAAATTTAATTAGTTTTCAATGAAAGAACACGTTTTTAACATAGGCGTTTCGAATGAGGAACGTTCGACTTTAATAAATTGATTATTTCAACAATCTCACATGTTCTTGATCGCTTGTTTTGCAACAATTAGCGCCTTTATTATGTCTTCATCAACTTTAAAAAGCTTTCCAGAAAAAAAAATCCGAATCGAAATTTTGCAAGCCTGTTTCGGCACTAGCATACTATCAATAATCGTGCATATTCTCCATACACATCGTTTATTTTTTTGCTTATACATAATTTTACGTTTTTGGTAGTTAAATGGTAAAGGGTGATTTTTTAATAGCTATAGGAAATTTTTCCAAAAAAAGACACATAAAATTTAAAAAAAATGCATGAAATCTTTATTTGAATCGATAGTACAGTCCATATAATTTAATGTTTGAAGATTATTTCATTCAAATGTTGACCGCGGCTGCGCCTCAAATGGTCCATCCGCTTAATCCAATTTTGGCATACACTTTCCAACATTTCGGCCGGTATCTCACGAATAAATGCTTCAATGCTGTCTTTTAATGTGTCAATCGAAGCGGGCTTGTCAGTATAGATATGAGCCTTAACATAGCCCCACAAAAAATAATCTAAAGGCGTTAAATCGCTCGATCTAGGCGGCCAATTGACCGGTCCCAAACGTGAAATAAAGTTTTTACCGAGCTTGCCACTCAATTGGTTTATTGTTTCGCGTGCTGTGTGGCATGTGGCACCGTCTTGTTGAAACCACATGTCATGCAAGTCAAGCTCTTCTATTTTGGGCAAAAAAAAGTTGGATATCATCTCACGGTAGCGCTCACCATTCACAGTTACGTTGCGATTCGCATCATCTTTGAAGAAGTACGGTCCAATGATGCCACCAGCCCATAATCCGCACCAAACAGTAACTCTTTCTGGATGCATTGGAAGCTCTTGCAATGCTTCTGGCTGATCTTCACTCCAAAACCGACAATTCTGCTTATTTACGAATCCATTCAGCCAAAAATGAGCTTCGTCGCTGATCACAATTTTTCGATAAAAATATGGATCAATAAAATTCAATGATTTGCAAGCGTTGTTCGTTTGTAAAACGATTCATGGTTAAATTATAGACCAAACTGAAGATGTTTGATAGTGACATAAAACACGAAACGTACGTGAGCTGTCAAAATCAGTGTTGCCAAAAAGAAAATAGTATAAAATTCACCCTTTATATGCTGACATCCCCGATCTTTCAAAAGGCGACAACGGGTCGCGAGTTTGTCATCGGGACGCGTGGAAGAAAGATGCTGGAGTAGTTCGCAAAGCAAAGAACTTGTTTAGAAACGCAATTCACGTTTATTTCCAGTTAAAGACTTCGGTTTCCCCGCCCGACGGTAACATGTAACGTGGGCAGCGGTCGGGCGGAGACTGTCGCGGACACATGCTGACCTGAAGGGCACAGCAACAGTCAGCGCCCTAAAGATTATCGCGGCTAAATAAGAAACTAAAGTTGACAGTTGAACTGACATGATATAGAGCAACTATATAGCGTATTATATATAAAATTAAGACTAACATTATTAGATGTGCATGTCAGGCGAGCGAAAAAAAAAGAGACAAAAGACAAATTTATCGAGGCTTTTCAAAAAAAGTCTGAACTTTCCAAAATTGTACGCATTCATGGAATTAAACTTGTTTTACACTGTGAAAAATCACTGGGAATCTTATATTACGGATAACCTTCATTACGATTATAACCCCTCGTATTTTAAAAGACTAACAACCGAAAACTATTGCGGATTTTTTCACAAGATAACTTTCGAAAAAAAATCGCCGTGTTATTTTTAAACCGTGTTAAAAGAAACGTATTAAGAGTGAACTGAATCTAAAAATAATAATACAACATCAACATTATCGGTTAATGTTAGAACAGGAGATAATGGAGTTTAGACATGATAAATAATGCTTTCGGTTAAGGAGTGGTTCGGATATTTTTATAAACGCATGCAAGAGAAACCCCGAAGAAATAAAAAGACAATTACAAATGGTTTTGTATCATTTAATACAAATATTTTTTTAAGTACATAATACTTTCTATAAGAATGTATGTGACCATCAAAGCATTTAACATACTTGACTTTACACTAACCTTTTTTTTAAGTAAAATCTTGCCGACAGATGGTGATAGTGATTCTAAAGTCTCATCTGTGGAATTCTATGACGCTTACCAAACTGAATATGGCTGAGCGGTGCATGTGGAGTGTTGATCCGCCAACGTCTTGGTGGTCTTCACGGGACGACTTTCGTCTACAACCAATTTTGGTTAATAGGCTATGACAGGCATTTTACGGTTGAGGGATCAAATTCACACCAAGCAAGGGTATTTTAGAGCTCAGAAATAGATTAAAACTCTTTTTTTTTTATCTCCGTCGGGGATCGAAACCACGACCATCGGTTTGCCAAGCAAACACTTTAACAATTGAGCTATACCCGCCGACATAAATCACAAATTTTGTAATTTCAATATGTACCGTTAGTTTATCATCTACCTTAGGGATTAGGTTAGGTTAGTTTAGATTTTGTTAGTTTATGTTAAAATAGGTTAGGTTGGATTGGGTTAGGTTAGCTTGATCGTCTCCCTTAAGGATTTCGTTAGCGTAGGTAAGGTTTGATAAAATAACTTTCGTCCTTTAGGAAAATCACTCCACAGAGCTGTAATTTTAACATTTTCCGTGAATTGATCATCTTCCTTTGGGATCAGGTTATGTTAGGCTACATTGAGTTATTTTAGGTGAGGTTAGATTAGGTTTGATCAAATCATTACTAAAGGAAGAACACTACAAAGATGTAATTTTAACTCATCAGCTCCTTTCTGGTATTAGGTTAGGTAAGGTTAGGCTACATTGAGTTATTTAACGTTATGTTAGGTTCGATAAAATACGTAATTTCTTATTGTAAATTACTATACAAATTAACTAATTCTAACATCTTCAGTGAATAAATAATTTCCTTTAAGGGCCCTTTCCCACGGTCGTCCCGTTTTGCAGGATCACGTTTAGTGGTATGACGATAACATGATGCTCATGTGAATGTTACCATAGTAGCACGTATACTACTAAACGTGATCCTGCAAAACTGGACGACCGTAGGAGAGGGCCCTTAGAGATTTTATCGAATCACTCTTTTCATTATTTCACATACTTATATTCTCGTATTTTCGTAAAGTACCCGATTCCGAACCGCGCCTAAGATAAAGTTACGATGTAAATAAACATTGCGAGGTACTTATTAAATGTGCAGCTGTCCTTATCTCAGCAGTGTCTCTTGGTTTCGGTCACTGTACGGATACACCCGACAAAATCAAGAACAAACGCCGAACAACACTGTCAAAGGTCAAACACTCTAATTTATTTAATTTATTCTGCCAAACGCCTGATTAATTGATGGTTTTTACCATTCATTTTTATTATGAAAGCCATTTTTAGCATGCCTACAGAAAATTTCATTTCATTTCATCATCAGCCTGTATCCGTCCACTGTTGAACGTAAGCCTCGCGCATGAGTCTCCATCGTCTTCGATCCTTCGCCTTCCGCATCCAAGTCACTCCCGCTATTCTCCTTATGTCGTCAGTCCATATTGCAGGGGGTCGGCCAGTCGGTCGTCTCTTCGACAGATATGTCCTGCCCATTGCCACTTGAGTGTGCCGATTCGTTGGGTAGCATCCAGTACTTGGGTTCTTCTGCGTATTTCCTCGTTTCGGTTTCTATCTTTTAGCGACACTCCGAGCATGGATCTCTCCATAGCACGCTGGGTGACCTTTATTTTATGGGTAAGACTTGTTGTCAGATTCCACGTCTCTGCGCCATAAGTTAATACAGGGAGGATGAATTGGATAAACGCCTTAGTTTTTAGAATTTGCAAAAAATACCTCAACTTAAACTTTCTTTTGGAGTCCTGTCGCTCGTGACTAATAGGTGTACCCGTGCTCGTAATTATCCATCGTTTCCATTCCAGTTTATGCCTCTGGAGTATCGCTTAACATTTTATTTACTGAATTAAGAAAAAATGTATTTCTCTTACAGTTTTTTATATGACTAAGTGTTGATAGAACAAAGATTAATAAGTGAAGATTTTTTTCTTATAAAGCTATCAATTAAACATTTATTTCATAGCTTTATAAAACCGACTCATAAGTCCCGACAGGGCACAATAAAAATCGAATGCACGATCAATATTACTTAGTGAAATAAGATTTAAAATGTTGTTACGATTCGCAACAAAAAGAGAACATGGTGGTCTGCCACGTTTTTTGTTAGCTTTTTGCCCAAAGTCATAAGCTCCATCGCTACTTGTACTTTGTACTCTAATAAAGGAATATTCTTCTCCAAATTAACAATAATTTATATACAAATGGATGAGTCATTTCAATCGTGCCATAAAATAACTGATGCCACCATTTCTTGGATTTTCTGTCGATTTCGTATAAAGATCATAACATATCATACTTAACAACTCCCCCATATGTTGGTTATAGTCTTTTACGACAGAAAAACGTGGAATATCTTTCAGAGTGGCATTTTTTGTGTACATTTTACAGTCGTCTCTTCAATGTCATGGTGATTTGAAAGAAAAAATGTAAACTCCTATTATATTTCCATTTAACATGATCCTGATTCGATATGCGGTAATAAGAACCACCACGCTTGAGAGTTTCGTCCTCAGCTAACATAGGCAAGCCCATTCTGTTTGGTGTGACAAATAACGGGTCCGCCAAATAACTTTTTTTTTGAAAATGGGGCGCAAAACATCGAGTGTAGCTTCGGCTGCGTGGCACGTAGCGCCGTCCTGTTGAAACCAAATGTTGCCAATATCCTTCTCTTCAATTTTTGTGAACAAAAATGGCCCGATAACGATCGCCATTGACTGGTCTGCTCATTTTCGAAGAAAAATGGCTTGATTTTCAAAGTAATGTCGCAATATTTCTCAGCGTTGTTCAAGCGTATACACAACCATATTCGTTCAGCGGAAGGATAAAACTAATTGTCTGTCAAATCAGACGTGAGCTAAGTGTTACCATTCACGAAATAAGTACTAGTTGAAAAAAAAACGTTAGATGGCGGACAATAGCATGATTTTCAAAGTAATGTCGCAATATTTTCCAGCGTTGTTCAAGCGTATACACAACCATATTCGTTCAGAGGAAGGATAAAACTAATTATTTGTCAAATCAGACATGAGCTAAGTGTTACCATTCACGAAATAAGCACTAGTTGAAAAAAAAAAACGTTAGATAGCGGACCCTATATTTAACTGAAATGTATAAGTATGTAAAATATTATAGTGATATATTAAAGTTTTTGTTAAATATTTCGCCGCACGCTATTATTTTTAGGCAATGAGATTTTTTTTCCGAAATTAATAATCTACCGTCATTATTTTAAGGTAATAAGAAACAAAATTATTTTAATATTTTCAATACAATTAAAAATAAAACCTTTTTTTATATTTATTTTTTTATTATATTTTATTGTTTCCTTTTTATTTTTTTACTAAGGGTTGTAAGAATGACGAATCAAATATTTCGGATCTGTCAAACTGCACGTCAAGTTTGAGACTGCACTAGTGAGAAGGCACAATCTACCTGCTGATCGTAATTGTCACAATGCACGCAAGCTCTCTTAACCCTTTCGTTACGGCTCGGTGGAATACAAATTATACTGTCAATACGGCGTAAATGTTTCTAACGTTTTTTTTTGGCTTAAAACTAGTATTTGAAGCATAAATGTACTTATCTGACCTATTTTCATACATCACATTGGTTCTTCTATCCTTTAGCTATCAGATGATGCATACAAAACTATTATATTTAACAAACGTTCATTATGTAACTCCATACATGGCATTGACACATGTGGTTTACAAAAAAATCGCTCCTGTGACGAAACCTAATTATATTTATTTACATGCTTTACAGATTCCTGTAAAGAATACATGTAGGTTGATGAAGGGAATGGCTGCACTTTCAATTTCCTACCGTAGATGTCACAAGGAGTAATGAAAGTAGCAAAACGATATATCACGTCAACCGATGTCAACGGTCGGGGAATCTTTGACGGCATATGCCGACAACCAATGCGAAAGGGTTAAACACTTATGGTACAACACAATGTTTTGTTCCAGGTGAATTGTAAATTTCATCGATTTCAAAAAAAATATTTTCCGCGATGACATATACGTTTTTCAACAACAGTCACCTTAATGTGTAAACGAACTAACGGGTCCGCCAAATAACTTTTTTTGAAAATGGGGCGCAAAACATCGAGTGTAGCTTCGGCTGTGTGGCACGTAGCGCCGTCCTGTTGAAACCAAATGTTGCCAATATCCTCTCCTTCAATTTTTGTGAACAAAAATGGCCCGATAACGATCGCCATTGACTGTAACGGCCACTCCTTGCTCATTTTCGAAGAAAAATGGCTTGATTTTCAAAGTAATGTCGCAATATTTCCCAGCGTTGTTCAAGCGTATACACAACCATATTCGTTCGGCGGAAGGATAAAACTAATTATCTGTGAAATCAGACATGAGCTAAGTGTTACCATTCACGAAATAAGCACTAGTTGAAAAAAAAAAACGTTAGATAGCGGACCTCATATATGCATTTTTTGGCTCATTTGGTCGGTAAATAACAAAGTTGATTTTTTATGTTGCGCGCATTTTTAAAAGAATAAACTCGCCGAATATCGATTAATATTCTACACAGCGATCTGTAATAAGTACCAATCGGCTAGTATTTTAAAATACTACATTACAGTACTTTTTATTTTGTTGTTGAGGCAAATGTACCACTAACTCGTTCTCACAAAATCCGACTCCACGCTCACAAAGCAAGGTTAATAAAAGCTTATTATGAAAATATTTAGAGTATCGTAAAAAATATATATTTGAAATAATTTAATCTCTCTCCCATAAAATGGCAGCAGTCATAGCATTCTAATTACAATTGGTGGCAAAAGAAAGTGGTCTCGTAAACACGACCGATTTGTAGTAGATTCCTGTTAAAAATGGATGATGCGTGAATGCGACAATTCTCCTGTAACTGTTTGTATTTAAGTAAAAAAAACTCCAATGAGAATCATGTTAGATTTTTTTGATCATAAAAAACCGACTTAGAAAGTTCAAATTTTTGCCATTTTCTGATCTAAGTAAACATTGTCTCGCGTGCTAAGGTTGCAACTCTCAGAATAGCACCTTTTTAGGTCATATTTGTTGTGCGCCACAAAGGCGAAGTGATAACGTTATTTTTCAATCCTTATCAGTGAAATTTTCAGGATTTAATTTTTCAGCAATAATCTGGGTCACTGAAATTTGCTATACTATTTTTAAATGATCCACGAGCAAACGAAAAAATGTGAAAGCAGTCATACATATAAAGAACAAAATTTGTATGCACATATTTGCCGACCATAAAGCGCCTGCACTGTCCCCATTCTTCTTTACGGCTGTGAATCTCGGCATTTCACCAAAAGCCGATGCAGCCATTTAATGTATTTCCAAAGCAGATGCCTGCGTAGTATACTAGGGGTAAGATGGTTTGACTTTGTGAGGAATGACAAATGAAAGACAAGAAGGTGAACCTGGTAGGGACATGAACTAAGGATGCCGCAGGAGACCATAAACTAGAACCGCCTTTTCTTCAAGTATCTAGACTCGCACCTTCCTGAAAAGTCTTCAGGAACTATAGATATAATGTACTCACAGGAGGCAGAACTGACATGGGATGAGACAAGGACCTTGGTGGCTGACAGAACTTTTTAACGGCAATTCGTGAAGACCATATGCTCCATTTTGTAGAGCGTTAATAGTATGATGATGATGTAGTTACAAACATAATGATGCTGTCTCTGTTAATTTTGACAATACGAGTATTTTCTTAACCCTTTCGCATCGGTTGTCGGCATATGCCGTCATAAGATTCCCCGACCGTTGTCATCGGTTGACTTGATAAAGTACCGGCTTTAAACCCTACGGCGCCCTAGGCCATTATTTTTTCTAGCGCCTCATATTATTTATATTTTTAAAAGTCTAAGAATGATTTGTTGCCCTCGGCGCCCCTAGCTTATTCGACGCCCTGGTTTCCACCCCTTGACTTGATATATCGTTTTACTACTTTCTTAGAATAGTTCTTTATGCATCATCTGATAGCTAAAGATACAAGAACCAATGTGATATATGAAAAAAGACCAGATAAGTACATTAATGCTTCAAATACTAGTTTTATAATTGACGAGTATAATTTGTATGCAAACCTAGCCGTAATTAAAGGGTTAATTAGATTCTTATGAGGCAGAACTGACATGGAATGAGGCGAGAACCATGACCGCTAAACGAACTTTATGTTGGCAGTTCTTGACGAGCACATACTAATGTTGTCTGTTTTAATTTTTAGATGATGGAGCTTTACAGTGTGGGACTGGCTGGTTTTCGCCGCTTGTCTTTTGGGTTTAGCACTGTGGTATGCGTCACACGTGAATTCGTACTTCCACAGACGCGGCGTGGTAGCGGCGAGAAAGCCGCTGCCCTTTCTGGGCCATATGGCCAGAGTTTTCTTGGGCAAGGAGCACCTGCTGCAGACTGTATACAGAGAGTATTGCGACAACCCCGATGAAAAGTGAGTTTATTCTTATAAGATTTAATGTAAGCGTTCTTCTTCTTTATTGAGACCTCGATGCCGAGTATCGTGATCCTATGTCATAAACTGCACGTATGTTTATGTTTAACAAGGTTCATTATTTAAATTTATTTATTTATTCACTATTTCACTTTTCTATGTGTTGATATCAGCTTGATATAGCCCTTGCAAACTGGTGCCGAAAACCTTGATATGCAATCTTGCGTCTCTTTTTTTGTTCGCTCGTCGGACACGCACGTGTCGCTATTTTGTAATCATTTGACAGGCCGTTGGCAGGACTAGTTCTGTGGATCGCCTCTGAATGAATTTCAGCGCTGGGTGTCAGCGACCACGGACGCCCGGTGGCCAGTAGTCAGTTGTGGTATTTTCGGTATTTTGTCGGTATTTTGTCTGTATTTTCCTGTGCGTGTTTCCGAAAAATAAAAAAATATCAATAATATATATTTTTAAGTAATTATCTTTATTTATTTAGTTTGCTTTTACATGAGTCAAGTAAAATATGGTCTCTCTTTAGAAGACTGCAGTTTCGACTAACTCGTAGCCTTCAAGTCAAGATGTTGTCTCTTGACAAGTGATTGACAGATACCATATCTTAGATGATCCATGTAAAAACGAGATAAATAAATAAATTTATATTATTTTCAATGGATTTTAAAGTGAATATTAAAAAAAAAACACGAAATTAAACTATAATTGAATTAACTAAATCAAGTCAACATCAACCATAGATTATATATATTATGATACTATCTCAAATATACTTGAAGTGCTTAGATTTCATATCTAGATTTTAATGGATTTTATTGTCTGATAGCTAATTTTATACTCCTTAAAAGGTAAAGTCTTAGAACACACAAATTTAACTGATTATATTATGATACTTAAAAAATGTGTATCAATAAGATTTCATTAGATAAATATAAACAGGAAATGAATATAATATTATTCATATAATCATATATAATAACACGTGGGCCCCAGGAAAGTCACATTTTTCAACTTAAATAAAACTTATTACTTACTCTTACGTCGCCGGGATAGTTATCGGATCGCGTGGTGGCGGAATAAGGAGCAGATGAACAACGCGCAGACTTTTTCAGAAGCACATTGACATATATTTAATTAAAAGATAAAAATTAACATACTTTGGTTTTGGCTCGGGCCACGGACAATCAATGATCTACCTCCGTTGAGAGCCGGACTGACTCGGAGCGCTTCGAAACACCGCAGCACCCTTCTATCACATATTGGCCCTTTGACGAATTATCTTCTGTTATAACAATCAAAATGGCGACACATGCATGTCCGACGAGCAAACATCGTCCTCTCTTAAAAATAGACGACTTAATCTATACTATAATCTTTTCAGAATCCAACGAGATTTATTTTAATTTTTGGCTCTAATCATTGGCAATACAAAATTCAAACTACATCTCATATATGATTCCATTATTGTGAACGACTGTTCCTTCCGGGAATATTTTTAAGTGCAACAGACTTTGCCATTAGATGTTGGCAGGCATGAAGGCGATAAAAAATTTAACGACAACTTTGTTTTCCAGATATTTGGGATTTTATGCCTTTAACCTCCCAACGGTGATCATCAAGGATGTGGATCTCATCAAGAAGATTACAGTCAAGGATTTCGACCACTTTCTGGACCACAAAGTCTTCATGGACGAAGACGCTGATCCCTTGTTTGGAAAGAACTTATTCTTCTTAAAAGGTAAATATAAAATAAAAACTTTAAGACACATATTTTAACTCTTTCCATATCTGGAGCATATGGTCATCACAAATTTTTACTACACATTTCTGTTATCAGCTTTTATTATCCGTGCCTTGTCCTAAAACTACTTGCACCTGGAGATCACATACAGAGCAATAGCTATGATATTTATCTTAATATTCGGCTCAACTTAACCATCAACATGTGGTCAGCAACAGGCGGTAACCCATCTAAAATTGTATCCAATGTTGCAGTACCGGAGTTAGACCCTGGGGCGCCCTAGGCCAATTTTTTTCTACCACCCCATATTGTTTGTACACCTATCCCCCGATTTACACGGTAGATACGTTCCTGAGAAAAACGTGTAGATCGAAAATTAAAAATTTTCATGTCAAAACCGTGTAAATCGAAAAGCTTGCAGAAAATTCATAATTTTGCTATTTAACAGTTGTGATTTTTTTCAATATTTTTAGGTGTACACAGAAATAAAAATAAAATGCATTGACAGGTTAAAATATGTAATATATTACGGAAACGCTGTTTTTTTATTTAATTACAATACATACATTAAACAGAAGAACAAAAAATAAAACCAAGGGTGTTTTATTATCCTTCATCACTATCAGAAATTACTCTCATTCTTTTTTCGGAATCGAAGGTTGGAATTCACTTTCATCACTCGAAGTTATTTGTGCCGATTCGATGTTTGAAGCAGAAATATTTACATTCTGAGAGGTGGTAATAAAATCGGTTATTAACAATTGCTTCGAATTTTTGTAAGATCTTTGTAAACTTCTTCATATTGAGCCAAGCAGCGATTTATGTCACGTTGGAATCGTAAAGCCCTTTCAACGTTTGTGTCATTTTGTATAAAATGATTACCCAGCTTTCTTCCCAATGCGAGTCCTTCGCGGATGACTTTAGCAGTGAATGTTACTGGTACTAATTCCTCTTCATCAGATTTGTCAGACTCACTTTCGCAAACTAAGTTAACTAAATCATCCTCACTTAGTTCTTTCTCAGCCATTAACTCTGCGATATCATCATCAGTAAAATCATCAAAACCTTCTCCGCCCAATGAATGCGCCATCTGTACTATCTGCGAATATTCATCATTTAACGTTGAAATGGAATGTTCATTTTTGACTACATTTGGCCACAATTTTTTCCAACAGCTATTGAGCGTTGTTTGCTTAAACGCAGTGTATGATAAGGCGATATGCTTCACACAGTCTAATATTGTAAAAATTTTCCGAGCACTAATAACTGTTAAAGATTCATTGTTCTCCATTTGTTCCAAAATATATGTAAAGGCTCGTTTTATGTACAAAGCTTTAAAAGTAGAAATTATGCTTTGGTCCAATGGTTGTAATAATGAAGTTGTATTTTTTGGTAAAAATTTTACTTCAACGTTCTCATATTCTAGATTTTGTGGGTGACCCGGCGCATTGTCAATTAACAAAAGCACTTTAAAAGGCAATCCCTTTGAACTTAAATATTTTTTGGCATCTGGGATAAAACATTCATGAAACCATTCAGTAAACATTGCAGCAGTAACCCACGCTTTCTTATTAGCCCTCCAATAAACGGGAAGATTATTGATGTTTACTCCTTTAAAGGCACGGGGCATTTTTGATTTGTTAATCACTAATGGTTTCATAATATAATCTCCTGAAGCATTGCTACAGAAAAGAATTGTTATGCGTATAGTCCTTTCAGGCCTTTTTTTCCAGAATAACCCTGACTCATCAGCATTGAAAACCTGATCAGGGGTGTATGAATTGTCGTTAATAATTTCTGCAAAATTTGCTGGATATTCTTGGGCCGCATCTACGTCGCCAGAAGCCAGTACACCTTTTAATTTTAAGCTGTGTAAAGAATGTCTTATTTTAAATCTTTCAAACCAGCCATGACTTGCCAAAAAATTTGGCTTCTTTTCAGTTGAAGAAGAAGATGGTAATTGCTCTACAATTTTTCGTAAATTCGTAATGCTTTATTTGTTATAGCGGCCGTATCAATGGGTACTCTTTTTTGTGTTTGATCTTCTATCCAAAGCATTAACGCTTTCTCCATTTTTTCCATTGCGATATTTCTGGTGTATGATGTTGTGCCCATACTCGTGGTATTGCCAGCTGCAACACTCTTTCTAATTGTGTTTTCATTTGTTCTAATAGTTCTTATTGTAGCTTCGTTCATGCTATATGATTTTGCAACATCTACTACTCTATCTCCCTTTCGTAAGCGATCCAAAATTTCGATTTTATTTTCTAAAGAAATAACTTTTCTTTTAACTTATTTCGACATTATAAGCCTATAATTCTTTTTAATTAATGTTAATTTATAATAATCTAAATTATGCACTCACTTGTAATTTACGAATATGGAAAATTAAATCTTTCTGAAACTGTGAAACTTTCACTCAAATACAATTTTCCGTAGATAAAACTTTAATTTTATGCGAAGAAATACAGACACAGTGTGCGTGTGCAGCAACTCAGCACAACTAGCTCGGGATTCCCCGTGAGATGTGTACACAGCGCACGTGTTCAAACACAGTAGCATTTAGTAGAGTGCGATAAAACCAAAAAAAAAACTTATTTGGAAAACCGTGTAAAAGCGAAAACGTGTAAAACAAGTACCGTGTAAATCGGAGGATAGGTGTATTTTATAAAATCTAAGAAAGAATGGTTTCTCTAGGCGCCCTTAGCTTATTCAACGCCTTGGGGCACTGACCCACTTCGCCACCCCCTAAAACCGGCACTTCAATGTTGCTTAACTTTGGTGATCTCACGAGAATCGCGCTTACGACGTCACAATTAAATGATTTTTAAAGCTTGATTGTTTACTACATATTATTTAATATTAATTTAATCTCATTCTAAATTTATTAACGTTTAATTATTGATAATAATTTAATCTTGAGTCCTAAGTAACAATTCTTACCTAAAATAAAGCTTAACCTAACTATCAGACCACATATCAATATACTTCTATTTTCGATGAAATATCACCGATTCATCCTTCTGTCTCAATACGTCAGTCGTTAAAAGTGGACTGGTTTACTGTGGGTTCAGCCGTCTTTTACGAAGTGACTACCATCTCTTCCCTGACATGAAGAAGCACCTGGGTGGAACGCATTTAGGCGATAGAGTAGAGCTGGAAGAAGCGGTTCTCAGGTATCTGCGTGGCTTGGCGGCAGATTTTTTGACTCGGACATTCAAAAGCTCGTATACTCCATGAAAAAATGAATTGACCTCAGTGGTGACTATGAAGAAAAATAGGTAAAAGTCTGAACTTTCCAAAAATGTACGCATTCATGGAATTAAACATGTTTTACACTGTGAAAAAGTACTGGGAATCTTATTTTACGGACAATCCTCGTATACCACACACGTCACAGTAGGAGATAACGCCAAAATGTTTGTTTCAGGTCAGAAATGGCGAGACATGAGAGTGGCGATGAGTCCCGCCTATACGGGTTCAAAGATGAAGAACATGTTCCCGTTAATAGTGGAATGCGCTGAAGAGATAACAGACTACTTGAACAAACAGATACAGCAAGATTCTTCATTCAAAGGTATCATCCGAATGATAATGGAATGTTATTTATTTTTAACATCGGTTTGAATGTTCAGTCAAAAAATATATTTCTCGAATGTACTACTCTATTTTCAGTTGCCGACGTGTATGGCTTAGTTTTAAAGCATTTGATTATTATGCCGATGGTCATGGGTTTGATTAGAATAAAAAATATTTTTAATGAATTTCTAAGCTTTATAAATTCAGTGTGAATTTGATCTCCCATCAGTGTAATGCCAGTCAATAGCCTATTAAATAATATTGGTGGTAGCCAAAGTTGTCCTATAAATCATTCTCCTGTATGTGTTTATGTGAAAATGTGTTCAAATATTATCTTTTAGTTTACGTCTATCAAAGTTAGATATTGACATCAGCATGATATAGCCCTTGCTGACTGGTACCGAAAACCTCGATATACAATCTTTCGTCTCTTTCGCTGTTCGCTTGTCGTACATGTATGTGTCGCCATATTGGCATTTTGGACAAGTCCGGTCACGGGAGTGACGTTAGTTATAGAGATCGCTGTGTGTCACGACCACGGCGTGCAGTCAGTCAGTGGTGTGCCGACAGCGGCGAGATCGCGTTGTATTGTGGCCCGGCCTGAATGCTGTGGTCCGGGCCAGATGTTTATAAAGTTATCGAAATATATATGTCAATGTGCTTTAAGAAAAAGTCTTCGTGTTGTTAATCTACTGCTCATCCTGCCACCACGCGACTGAATAACAACCTTAAATTAGAGAGGAGGATGTTGATATATATTTTTCAAAATTTCAGACGAGGGTTGCCTGCAGATAGAGATGAAGGATCTTTTTACAAGGTTCACAAATGATGTCATCGCATCAACGGCCTTTGGCGTCAAGGTCAACTCTCTTGAGGAGAAGACCAATGAGTTTTACCTCATGGGCAAGAAAGCCACGGACTTCAGCGGGGTGCAGTTCCTCAAGTTTTTCGCTTTCGCTTCTTTTCCGGGACTCATGAAGGTCAGTTCTTATCAATATTGTGGGAAACTTAAAGCACTAGTGAAGATGACCGAGTCACTGAAGAAAAATCCAAAGAACAAGAATACTATAGACTTTAATGAGCGCGATTACTATAATTCTTTTATAATGTGTTACTTCCAGGACATGTTAAGATCATTAATTATGAATTATTCATTTATAAATGTTTAAGAAACACTATAGACAAGTTAAATAAGCTCGCTTAAGGATAATACCGACAAGTTCTACTTCATGGAAATGAAAGATATCAATTTCAGTTGAGTATTGTTCTTCAAATTCTTTGCTTTCGGTTAAAGATGAGTTAGTAGCGCTGTGAATATGTTAAACCATGAACGTATGAAATATATATATAAAAAGTAACCCAAATCTTAACTTAGTACATTTAGAGAAAATTGTTTAAACAAAATAATAAACATTGTCAAGTTTACGATGCTTTGTGCAGTGTATTGGTTGAATAAATTATTTTTTCTTCACATATCCATTCTATATCTGACAATTGAGCATATGATGATCATAAATCGCCGCTACTCAGTTCTATCAGTTGCCACTCTTTGCTCCTTGTCTATATTGTTAAAACATCTCCGCACACGGAGATCTGGAGAGCCGGCGGTTATAGCTCAATGGTCAAAGCGTTTGCTTTGCAAGCCAAAGGTCGTGGGTTCGATCCCCGACAGATTAAATAAAATCGTATTTTCAATCGATTTCTGAGCTCTAAAATATCCCCGGTTGGTGTGAATTTGATCCATCACCCATAAAATGTCAGCCATAGCATATTAATTAAAATTGGTGGTATATATATAGACGAAAGTCGTCCCGTGAAGACCACCCATTCATAGTAAATTCCTGTAATAATAAAGAATGATGCGTGAATCTCGGGCTGTAGTCTATGACGTTGGCGAATCAACACTCCACATGCAGCGTTTAGCCATATACACAATGTTAAGCGTCATAGATTTCCACACATGAGACTTCAGAATTACTATCACTATCTGACGGTTTTCTCCTGTATGTGTTTACATAAGAATAAAAAAAATCTGCCTGACAACTTATTTAGAATCAGAAGCGCGTGAATACGTTAAAGCGTGAGTGAATCAAATACAGTCACTTTCTCAAATCTTAACTAACGCATTATATTTTCCAGTTCCTAGGCGTCTCCTTGTTCCCAATGGAAGTGAAGTCCTTCTTCAGACGTGTGGTGCAGCAAGCGCTGGACAGCCGCGAGAGCCTCGGAGCTTCCAGACCAGACCTGATCCAGCTGCTGCTTCTGGCTAAGAGGGGAGCGCTGGCCTTCGATGGAGATCCAACGAACGTGGACGATTCTGACTTTGCGGCTTATAAGGAGTCCACCATGAAAGATACCACAACTAAGAGAGGTAAACTAAGACAATTGTGCTTGACTGCTGTTACTTATTAGTAAGATAGAAACCCTGCAATTCAATGGATATCTAGCCAAAATAGACTAAAGAACATAAAAATATGAGAAATATGCTTACACTACCATCTAACATCTTCTCCGCCCTAAAAAGGTAGTTATTCAGTCGCGTGGTGGCAGGATGAGGATCAGATTAACAACACAAAGACTTTTCTGAAGCACAACAATGCGATCTCGTCACCGTCGGCTCACGACTCCGCGCCGTGATCGGTGACACACAGCGCCCCAGGTGGCGATCTATAGAATCAATGACGCACCAATCACAGCAGCCATGTACATACTAACGTCACACCCGTGACCAAAATGCCAATATGGCGACACATACATGTACGACACATAACAGAAATGAGAGGCAAAAGATTGTAAATCGAGATTTTCGGTACCAGTCAGCAAGGGCTATATCATGCCGATGTCACATCTTTTACACTTTTTGCACTGAAGGAAACTACAACTAAAATAGTTAAATATAAACATTCATCTTAACCATGTTTGATATAGCTGCTATTATACTGTAGCAACACCTTTTGGTGTTAAGGACTGGCGTGTCCTGAAGACTGACTGGCGTTAGCCCTTGTGGTTAATCGGATATCCATATGGTGTTGCCATAACACTAATGGATAACATAAGAATACTGATATCCAAAGGATATATAGATAAACTTCTAATTCCAGACTGAGTTGTCAGGTGAACTTAGTGAACTAAGAATGATAAAAATATATATTTTATAAAACATTTTAAACAAAATAATTAATATGAGCAACAAAAAAGACTAACTTTCAACAAGTGTCTGGATCATATCATTTGTGTAGATAAGCTTAAAATTACAATGACTGCAATACAAGCAAGTTGATATAACAATTTATATTATTTTAGAATGGACTCACGACGATCTGACAGCCCAAGCTGTTGCATTCTTTGTTAGCCGGCTTTGACACATCTTCGTCTCTGCTCTGCTTTACTGCACACGAGTTGGCTATAAACCCTGATATCCAGAAAAGACTTCAGGCAGAGATAGACGAAGTCATGAAGGCCAAGGGGGGCAAGATCAGCTATGGGGATCTGCAGAAGATGAAGTACATTGACATGGTTGTATCAGGTAAGATAGACTAGCTATATAGTGTGATAAATAATAATTATGTTGGAAGGAGACTTCAGGCAAAGATGGACTAGGTTATGATGATCAATATGAGCAATATCAGCTAAAGATGTTGCTATGTTGATCTGCAGAGGATAAAGCACAGTTAAATCAGGCAGGAGATAGAATGACCATAATGCACTAAGTATGATGTTGGAAGAGTCTACACTAGTTTAGTCTCCTTGATAGGTCATATTTTCCATGAGGTGGTCCTGGACTGGTTGCATACGTCGCCTTTTCTGTATACATGGTAACCTTCTGTTTATTATTGGAATAAGTCGAAAAATACTAATTTTAATGACTATGTCTTGTTTGGTGTTGAAAACCATGCCTACATAAGTTCTTTCAAGGAGTATGTACGAGTACAAGGCAATAAGCCCATCAAATAACGTTTCTTATGCATTATTTACTTATGATGGTTTGAATACAATATACATTTTAGTAATATTAATTATTACTGTCTTATTTGGCATTTGATATATTTTTATAGAATCCCTGCGTATGTGGCCACCAGACAGCCAGCTGGAGCGCGTTTGCTCAAAGTCATACACACTACCTCCACAAAATGATCTGTCTTCAGTCACTTATCAGGTAATTACACTTACTGTTTACCTAATGCTGAAGACGGCTCAATGCAATGTTCGTAGCCTTGTCTGTGACATCATCACACCCCCATCAAAGATATTCACAATCAATTGATACTAAAACTACAAAAGATTCCATCCATCGCACCTCATATATCCATATGTCCCAGATCACAATGAAGCATCTTCAATTAATATATTCAATCTTTAAAATACAATAACATCATTATCAAGCTACAAATTTAAGTAGACTGATATATTCGAAAATATTGAGCACTGCTTATCTCAATTGTTTTGTAGTTCCATATTCAAATTTAAACACATACCTTAAATTTTAAAACCTATTCACTTTACCTAAAATACATAACTTTACTCAGAAAAAATAGCATCATCATCATCATCAGCCTGTGTTCGTCCACTGTTGAACGTAGGCCTCCCGCATGAGTCTCCATCCTCTTCGATCCTCCGCCTTCCGCATCCAGATCACTCCCGCTATTCTGAAACGAGGAAATACGCAGAAGAACTCAAGTAGTGGATGCTACCCAACAAATAGGCACACTCAAGTGGCAATGGGCAGGACATATCTGTCGAAGAGACGACGGTCGATGGAGAAGAAAAGAACTGGAATGGCGCCCAAGAACTGGCAAACGAAGTATTGGCCGACCCCCTACAAGATGGACTGACGATATAAGAAGAATAGCGGGAGTGACCTGGATGCGGAAAAAATAGCACAGTCCCAGAGTATTTACCGAAAATAAAAAATATGTTTCACATGATTGTCACAAATTACTAATAGTCCGAACTTACTTTTATTGAATATGATTTTAAGTATTGCAAATTTTATATAAGCCACAATTCTAGTAAGTATAATTTATTTTTAAAATAGTCTGGTGTCATAATAAAATTTTCTTGAGTACAGAATTTTATTAAAACTTGAAAGATTCATTCAATATCTTTGAGATTTAATTTTTAACTTGTTAGAATAGTATTTATTAAGGAATTCAGGAGAGAATGCTATTTTGAGTAGACGTTCCTTGATCAAGAGAATCTAAAATGAGATTTACAATCCCAAAAGAGATTATATTATTTTCTTGATTATATTGAATACTGTTAACAAAATACTAAGACAACCAGTATTACAATGCTGAAAGCAAGAAGCCAGTTTGATTGCATTATATAGTAGTTAAGCAGTTCATTTTTGAGCACAACCTTCATATAACATTTTCATAAGTTCCGTATGATTAGCCCAATGCTCCCAAGATCTGAATCAATTAGTTATGAGAAGTGGTTCAACCCAAAATAACAACATAAAAATGACCGTTATATATAATATGAAAAAATTCCCACAAACACTGAAAGAAAAATCCCCATTACAATTTTTTTTAAACGTGTGAATTATATAAGGGTTGCTTGTATATGATGATAATGAAACGTGACAATGATCTCTTGCAGATCAACAAGGATGACGACATTTGGATCCCGATCTATTCCATCCACCATGATGCAAAATATCACCCGGATCCACACACCTTTAACCCTGAGAGATTCTCGGACGAGAACAAGCCCTTTATGCAGCCGTTCACTTTCATACCCTTCGGCGTCGGACCAAGAATCTGCATAGGTAACTATACAATGAATGTAAGAGGAGATAATCATAACATCTTTTATAAGGACGCTAGATGATTAACATGAAGCTTTAAGTGACCAAGCATACCCAATCAATAACTAGTTGGATGCATTGAGTTACCTATATAATTAGTTAGCTGTAGTGGTCAGCTAAAATATAACTCAATGGTTATGTCTAATCAAGGGTAATACATTTAACTCCATATCTCAAACAAATCTTTTGAACTCATTTCAGCATAAAAATGTATTATTCATCATTTTATATCCAAGTAAGTACACTGTACTCAAAGTATATTAATTACTATATACAAATGTGAAAACATAGATGTTGAAAACATATTTTTGTGAATTAAGAATAAAACCATCATAGCATTTTCAGTTCTTGATCTTCATACTGATGAATTTATCTGAGGCACTTACCTACTTGAGGGTTACCAAACTACTCGTACCAATTTTTATCCGAACATTGTGCCATTTAGGGCGTTTATATAACTTTTTTATAGGCCCATAATAAACTTAATTTCGAAATAATTTTTTTACAATTGGAGACCCAAGTAAACTTATTTTTAAAGAAAAAATGCAGAAATACAACACCACATTTTACCATTACCTAGTATTTTGCATTTTTTAATTAGATAAATGTGTATTTTTGTGTTCTTGATCAAATTGGTATGTCTACGTGTTTTAAAAATACACATACAAACAACATAGTTGCAGAGCTGCCAACTGAATGTGGCTTAATATTAAGTTCTCTAATTAATCAATTTATCCTTTCAAATTTACAGGTGCTCGTTTCGCAGTGATGGAAGCAAAGGCAATGATCTTCCACATCCTGGCAAAGTTTGATATCGTTACCACCAAGAAGACAGTTCTTCCGTTGAAGCTGGCTGCGGATACATTCACAATGTCTTCAGAGAAGGGCTTCTGGCTGGGACTGAGGCCAAGACAAGACATAGAATAACAAACACTAGTAAATAATAAGAGTCATTGTATCATCTAGAAGATATTTATAAATTATAATGAAAAGCTTATTGCAGAGATTTGGGAAGAAGTTTAATTATTAAATAAACACTCAACCCTCTTATAATGTTTTCATAAGATCAGGTGATCAGCGCGATGCTCTTGAGGTCTGGAATATTAAGTCTTTAGAGGCAGATCTAAAGAGTATAGTAAAGTATAGTAAAGTATCAGTAAAGTATTACAAGAAATCGCAACAAACATTATAGGAAAAATATCCGTTACAAATGGAGAAAGTGTGCATTATGGTAGTGTTGGCTGTAATTAGGACTCTTTAAGGTTGTAAATTATTCTTTCGCAAAACAACGACATGGGGTTAGGCCGTGGACTAGAGCAACAAACCCCAGAATAATAATATTACTAATTTGTTTGGAGCTTCTTGATGTACGGCTGTTAGACATAGTGCTTATCTGAAAGTGATTAAAAAAGACTAGAGGCCTTTGAGATGTGGTCTTACAGAACAATTCTCGGAATTTCCTGGAGAGACCACGTCACGAAAAATGAGGTCCTCAGCATAATCAAGGAAGATATGCAACTAGTAAGAACCATCTCAGAGAGGTGAGCCCGATGGATCAGTCACATCATGCGCCACGATGGTCTTCTTCACGACATTGTGGAAGGAATAGTTGAGGGTAGAAACTGCTGAGGGCCCCTTAGACAGGAGAATTTGCAGCAATTGTTCGAGGACATGACTTGTAGCTCTTATGCTGAGATAAAGATGGTTGCAGAGGATCGAGAAGAGTGGAGATCAAGATGCAAGATTTTGTTGCTGCAAACCAATCCACGGGATTGATACTACTACGAAGAAGAATTGATCATAAGAAACTTTAAGAAAATTAGAATCTACAAATATCCCTTACAAATCAAAAAAGTGTGCGTCATAGGAGGGTTGACTGTAAGCTAAAAAAGTGTTTGTAGAAATGTTTTCAAAGTGATGTTAGTCTGTTACATAAAGTATTAGCATAATAGTGAACTGTCTTTTGTAGGCAAATTCGAATAATATTTTATGTACATTATTTCTGTAGATTTTTATAATATAATTTTATTTTACCAAATACCTTTGCCCGGGATTGATTCAATCTCACACTTTATATGAAATGTTAGAATTTCTAAGTAATATTTTTATCACAGAATGTTAACCTATTTATGAGGAATGTTCCTGGGAGACTCACAGACAGTGTCATGTATTTTCTGTGTTATTGTATATATAAAGACTGATGTTATTTGCAATATGAACCAATAATAAATATTTTTTTACGAAAAATGTATTATTTTAATTATTGAAACATGTGCACATCCAAATGTGTCATTGGACACTTATTTTGTCAATTATTCAGAGAAAAGAGCAACTAAAGATTTATAGAATTTAATTTAAAAGTCTTCTTTTAATATTTTGGTTAGATGGCAGTAGTATGATAAAAAAATCTGCAATGTCTTAAAACTTAGGCGTTTTACTAATGCATCCTCCCTGTTTTAACTTATGGCGCAGAGACGTGGAATCTAACAGCAAGTCTTACCCATAAAATAAAGGTCACCCAGCGGGCTACGGAGAGATCCATGCTCGGAGTGCCGCTAAAAGATAGAATCCGAAACTAGGAAATACACAGAAGAACTCTATGTAGTGGATGCTACCCAATGAATAGGCACACTCAAGGACATATCTGTCGAAGAGACGACATGGGGAAGAAAAGTATTGCAATGGCGCCCAAGAAAACTGGCAAACGAAGCATTGGCCGACCCCCTGCAAGATGGACTGACGACATAAGAAGAATAGCGAGAGTGACCTGGATGCGAAAGGCGGAGGATCGAAGAGAATGGAGACTCATTCGGGAGGCTTACATTCAACAGTGTACGGATACATACTGATGATGATGATGATGATTCAATATTAAAAACGTTTTAAAATCTTTATTGTAGCATAATAAATTCTTTTTGTATTTGTACTGATAATAAAAGTGATGACTTGAAAGGATACATATTGTTTAAAATAAATTTTATGATATTTAAATATTCCAGAATTTATTTTTTAAAATCTTCTGTAGTTAAAAACAAAAAACAAAACATTACTTACTCGAATCTAAAAACAATAGGTATCGAAAATGATTGATATTATTAACATTAGTTATATTTAATATATATTTGAAAAATGGTATCTTTTGATAAAATGTTGTTAAGACACAATTATCAAATACTAAATTAAAACATAGCATTTTTTAGATATTTAGTTTATACAATGGAATAATGTCTATTTCTAGTATAGTAGTAGTAGTCTATATTATGTCAAAATAATATATTGAGGAATGAGGAGGTGAGAAGCATGGACCATTTAGTTCTGAGATACGGTTCAATCCATAATAACAACATAGAAGGGACAGCAATATAAAAATCTCCATTAAACACTATCGGAAAAACCTCTGTAAAATTTTAAATAATTTATGTAGGAATTTATTGCTTTTGCGAAACATGGTTAGGTTGAGAAATTAAGCAATGAAGAAAATTCTAGATATAATTAATTTTAAGCCTAGTACCTATGTTTCAATAATCAATCATTATCACCAAGTTCGCTCCACTAAATGAAACATCTGGTCATTACAAAGCTCTGTCAGCTGGCATGGTCCTCGCCTCACGTCATGTCAGCTCTGCCTCCCGCAGCTCCGCCGAGTACATTAAATGTATATATTATTTTTGACGACCTTAAAGGACGGCGCGAGCCCGGGGCTTGAAGAAAATGCTACTCCAAATAATGCTCTCCAGCGGCATTCGGAGTATATGTCCAAATCCACCTTTACCTCTTGACTGACAGTGGTATGGAAGGCTGCTTTGTCCGCTCTCTCACTTCGTCATTTCTCACAAAGTCGAACCATCATACCACCTCTATTCTACGCAGGCATCTAAAACCTATTATACGGCTGCATTGGATTTAGGAGAGATGCCATCTGTAAAGAAGAATGCGGACGATACAGGCGCTGTATAGTCAGCATTTTGTTTTGATCAAATATAGCCGCGAGTTTCAGATATCGCGCATGAAATTGAATGATAATAAGCAATGCTCAATTTAACATTATTTTGTTTAATGTTACATTAAATAAGCGTTATTTGAATATCGCCGAACAAACAGCTGATGATAAGTATGTTTGAACAAGACTCGCTAATTGAAGCACGCACCACGTACCCCGGGTCATACAAGCATTACATTATTATTGCTCTTAGACTTTTGTTCCTATTATGAATATATGCTTAGTGATAAAAGGCGTGATAAGACATGTATTCTCAAACAAACTTACCGAATGCACTGTCAGTTTATAACCTAGAAGAAACGAGTTTTGGCATTTCGATTAGGAAACTCTAATACTGCTCATATACTCATTAATATTCATCGATTAAATCAGTCCACAGTTTGGCATATAACAAGCAGGATTGCAGCGAATCGGTAAGTTAATTTTGTGTTATTTTTTTATTTAAATGGATAATTTTCAAGTAATCATAAGTTAACATAATAATAACAGAATCGATGATTGTCAGCCGGGATGTCAGTACAATGCATGCAGAAATGATGTGTGATGTTTGCGACATGGTAAAAAAAAATCCAAGTGTATATCAATATTAAGAAAGCAAAGTATAATTACAAAAATTATCGGCAGAATTTTGAAAAAAAAGTTATTTGTCAACATACATTATTTTTAATTGTATGCGGGTGTTAACCCTTTCGTTACGGCTCGGTGGAATACAAATTATACTGTGAATACGGCGTGTATTTTTAAAAACCATTATTTTTTTTTGTTTTAAACTAGTATTATAAGCATAAATGTACTTATCTGAATTATTTTCATATATCAAATTGGTTCTTCTATCCTTTAGCTATGAGATGATGCATAAAAAACTATTATATTTAACAAACGTTCATTATGTAACTCCATACATGTGGTGGCATTGACAAATGTGGTTTACAGAAAAATCGCTCCTGTGACGAAACAAAACGATATTTATTTACATGCTTTACAGATTTCTGTAAAGAATACATGTAGGTTGATAAAGGGAATGACTGCAGTTCCAAGTTCCTACCGTAGATGTCACAATGAGTACTGAAAGTAGCAAAACGATATATCACGGCTGCCGATGTCAACGGTAGGGGAATCTTAGGCGTTATATATTGACAACCATTGCGAAAGGGTTAAGCAACATTGGGACGAGTTTGTCGATTATTAGTGGGCGGAAGAGTTATTTTAACTTAGAGATCAGAGGAGTAGCCGTTATAATATTGGTAAAAAGATTAAGAGAATCAATCTTATGTCCTCAGATTTTAAGGTTTATTTTCAATTTATTTTACCGTTTTGGAAATATTCACTATTTCGCTATCAATCGTTGAAGTGGCTCTCTACTCTCAGGTGGAAATGAGACGAAAAAGAAAGACGGTGGACTTGCGCCTAAGAACCGGCAAACGTAGTGTCAGTCGACCTCCTGCTACATAGACTGACAACATTAGAATAGCTCTACATTAGCTGCAAAATATATGCTAAAATTTTCTAAAACATTCATTTAGCTTTAGGTTTAATTAGTACTTGTTCCACCTCAAAATTCCACCTGATCTCAAAATTTGGTTCGTCATTTTTTGACAGCAGACAATACAATTGATCATTGCTACCATCGCAAAGATCAAAACTCACGTACTTAACGACATAAAATGATTTCCCGCGTATATCACACAAAATATGATATCAAACAAAAAAAATCTGGTACGATGCAATGAATTTTTGCGTCGAACGCGGATCCAGGACTAGTCTTCATGGCACACTTCAGGCTGCATGAGAATGTCTAACGAAGTCTCGATGACCCTTACTCTGAAGGATGCAGAGAGCTAACAATTCCAAACAACCAATTCGGAAACATCGAACTAATCATTCGATTTTATGAAAAGACATGGGTTAACTGTAATAAACATGTATTGTTGTGGTCTAAGTCAAAAGTTCTAGTCTCCGATCTCTTCCAGCGATGGATTTCACCATCTGGGACTGGCTGGCGCTGCTCTCAGTTCTGGTCGGTGGCGTCATCTACTACGGCTACTGGCTCAACGGACACTTCAGGAGGAATGGCGTGCAGCACCTGGACACCACCGTGCCCTTCTTCGGCCACATGTTCAACATCTTCTTGGGAAGGGAGCACTTCGTGGAAGCGGTGTACAAAACTTACAACAAACACCCCGATCAAAAGTGAGATTAAGCGGATGAATATCACATCTTTTAATTATTTAGTTTGAATTGAAGAGATAAAATACCGATGGAAATCTTAGCAGCCAACTAAAAGTAGTGGAGGACTCTGCGAAATGCCTTAAGGTCACAGGTTCGATGAAAGGAAAATCCTGATCTATCTCCTTCTCGTGGTGGGGGGTGAGCGACATCAGTCGGCCAATATAGACCGAATGTTGGCCGGAATAAGCTAACACCCAGCTAACCTCATCAGGTCAAGCTGGTTAGGGCACTCTATTGTCCTGGAGGTAGTAAATGCTCTCCTAAAGCGGATGAACCTTTATGGTCAACGGCATTAGGATGTGGAAATAAAGGGAAAAATACCACATTAAAGGTCTTAAAGACATCCCATGTATCAGCAAAAGTATTAGAGGACATGAATTGTAGCGCTTATGCTGAGCTGAAAAGCGTTGCGGAGGACCGAGAGGAATGGAGATCGAGATGCAACATTATGTTGCTGCAAACCAATCCACCGGATTGACACCACGAAGAAGGAAATCTTAGAAACGTTAGTCTAAGACCGAGTCTAAGTCAAGACTTCTTCATTCTTTCAGAGGTCATAAAATCGAGGTTAGAATCGGAATTCTTATTGGAGTTGTGTTGGAATTTGGCTTTAATGTGAAGCAAAAATCAAAGTAATTTTTCTTCTATTATATCTAATTACTGCATAACACTGGTTAAAGACTTATTGAAATATCTAAAAGATGGATCGACAACATGCAAAAGCATTTTTTTATTATTACAATAATCTTTTTTTAAGTTATGAAAACATCTGGAAGTATTCATTTATTGATTAGATAATACTCATTTAGACATAAAATCCATCTATTATCATTTTGATAAAATTCTAGTTGAGTGGTCATACCAAATTCAATATTGTATATTTCATAAATCGTTTAATAGTGGAAAAATGTGTAATTGGTAAATGTATCATTGTTTATCAAACAATTATTCAAAATCGTATGTAAGATTCAAAAAACTTATATTCTTCAACATTTCAAACAATTCTCAAAAATATGGAAAAACAATATGATCCAGACACCTACGACATCTGGACCATTTGCTTCAACCCAACGAACAACACGTGGTGTTTCTAGGCGGTCACACATCAATATACCAACCCAGTGTTACTTAAATTAGGTGATCAAACAACAACTGTTGTTTGACACGGTATTGGTCAATAAATAATGACGATGTTAATTATTTCAGATTTATTGGATTCTATGCCTTCCGAAGTCCAATAGTGATTCTTCGCGACCTCGACCTGATCAAGCAAGTTGGGGTTAAAGACTTTGATCAGTTTGTGGACCACAGGGTCTTCATGGACGAGGAGGCAGACCCGCTGTTCGGAAAGAACCTCTTCTTCCTAAGAGGTAACTACTCTCTCAATCGTTCCCTAATTACTGAGCATCAGTAGACCATCGAATTTATAAATAAACAAGACATTTTTTTGGAAAAACTACGAATTTAACTTAATTGATAGTCTGGAATACACTTGTGGCATTCTGCTGAACACTTCGTAACAAACGTTTTAATATATGTATTATTTTCCAGGTCAAAAATGGAGAGACATGAGGATTTCGATGAGTCCTGCGTACACGGGATCCAAAATGAAGAACATGTTCCCTATGATAGTCGAATGCGCGGAGAACAGCGTTGCATACTTCACCAAGCAGGCCAACTTGTCGCCTGCAAAAGGTATATAAGTTCGCGAAGGTCTCGAAGTGCTTGCATTCGATTTCGCAATAGATGAGTGACGGTACGATGCCCGCGATCCAATGAACGCACGCTGCTCTAGAAAGGGACTACGATCCCCTGTACTTCTCTTTTTAAAAGCTGCACTACTGCCAGGAATTGTTCTAAACAGTCAGTGTTACGACGACCTCACTCTAAAGTGATCGGGAATTAGTTCTCTTCTCAGCTCTTCCTAACCATGAAATAGCCTCAAAATCAGTTTACTTACCTATGTCGTAGTTTTTGAGTAAAATTATTGAATTCATTTCATTTCAAATATATGAGTTTCATACCTTATTTCCGTGGCTTTCTACTTTGGTATATATATATATAAATTTCATTTTCATCCCGACACGCCATGACAACACATAGTTATTTGGGATACAATTTTACCACTATTATCTACTAGCTAACGGGTCCGCCAAATAACTTTTTTTTTTTGAAAATGGGGCGCAAAACATCGAGTGTAGCTTCAGCTGTGTGGCACGTAGCACCGTCCTGTTGAAACCAAATGTTGCCAATATCCTCCTCTTCAATTTTTGTTCAAGCGTATACATAACCATATTCGTTTAGCGGAAGGATAAAACTAATTATCTGTCAAATCAGACATGAGCTAAGTGTTACCATTCACGAAATAAGCACTAGTTGAAAAAAAAACGTTAGATGGCGGACAATAGCATGATTTTCAAAGTAATGTCGCAATATTTCCCAGCGTTGTTCAAGCGTATACACAACAATATTCGTTTAGCGGAAGGATAAAACTAATTATCTGTCAAATCAGACATGAGCTAAGTGTTACCATTCACGAAATAAGCACTAGTTGAAAAAAAACGTTAGATGGCAGACAATAGCATGATTTTCAAAGTAATGTCGCAATATTTCCCAGCGTTGTTCAAGCGTATACACAACAATATTCGTTCAGCGGAAGGATAAAACTAATTATCTGTCAAATCAGACATGAGCTAAGTGTTACCATTCACGAAATAATCACTAGTTGAAAAAAAAACGTTAGATGGCGGACCCCTTATAAGAGCACGTTGAATGCATAAATCTTAACTAACACTAAAAGAAAATCTGCTCATTAGATGACTTAAGCTAACGAAATAATCATGCAATACATATTAAACGGTATGATGGTTTAGTTTAGTTCTAAGAAAACCGAGACATTCACCTAACACAAGAATATTATAACATTTGAAGAAGTACGCAGAGTTCATAACTAAGCTATTGAGAAAAATACATTATTCTACACGTCACATAATACGAGTATTGATACCAATGGGTAAATTGAAGAAGCCACGGTCCTAAAGGTCACTCTTATATTTTTTGTTTTTTTTAGACGACGGTTACGTTGATGTAGAAATGAAGAACGTGTTCACTCGATACACCAACGATGTGATTGCCTCCACTGCCTTCGGGCTGAACGTCAACTCGCTGGAAGACCAAAGCAACGAGTTTTACATCATGGGCAAGAAGGCGACCAACTTCAGTGGGGTGCAGTTTCTCAAGTTCTTGGGTTACGGATCATTCCCGAAAATCATGAAGGTATATCACCATTTTTTCCCCTTTATTTCTACGATTAACGAATCATTTAAAATAAGCAGGGATACTAAAACAATCGTATTTTTAAGTTATGAGGTTGCTGACCTAGAATTAAACATATTATGTTCCCAGGTGCATATATTTTTTGAGACAACGGCATCTAACATAACTGAGTGATAACAATTGTTAATGACCATATAATCCAGTTATTAAACGGATATAAGAAGATATAATAAATCAATAAACTTATTTTTTCTTTCCTTAGCCACGGTGCAATCTTGCATTAAGTGTAAGGTATCACTAATACATCACACTTAAGAAATATACTTTGGCTAACTTCGACTTCGTAGAGCATCTTCTCTGTCGCATGATGTGTTTTCAGTCTAGTAATAATTGTTATTATGATGTTCTACTAAGCCGAAGTTAACCTCTCCTCCCCGGTGATGTCTATCGACTACACATTACTTGTAATAACTTAAATATCTCTGTAAATATAATACACACAGGGTTCAGATTTTAGGTATTTCTCCTTAATACATTTACGTATTGAAAACAATAATTATTTATAATAATAGGCACTCATCGGGAGCAGGAAATATTTTTCTACAATCCGGAATAAATTCACCACTACACTCAAGACGCGTCAACTGTCATGTATTCATTCGACCTGTCGGAAGCGTGTGCGAAAATAAAATTAAAAAATACACAGATGCGGCGGCATCTATACTCCTCACTCTCGCTGACGTACTAATATGAGTGAGCGAGACGGGAAACCTCAGTTGGTCGCCTAGTTCGAAATGATATCGATGCGCGTCGGCTCATCCATATGTCGACAGGCCAAGTAATGTTAGTAGCTCTCGGAAGTTCACGCGACAAGGTGCGTCTGGCCGTTTGAGGTCTTCGTCTGATGTTTTTCATGTTTTTAGCTATTAAATGTCAATTATTACTGCTTATTGACATCAATTATTATAAAATTAAGCGGTATCTTTGAATATTTTCATTTTTTCGAATTTCTACTCATTTTATTCACTTTAAATCAGAATGTATAACGAGTACACACCATCGGAATGCGCGGAAGTTTTTAACATAGTAAAGCGAGGGTTAAACGATAATGTCTCCTTATCATTGGCAGTTTAAAGCCTGTAGCAACACTATACGGTCACGCCACTGAGCACGAGGGCTAACACCAGTCAGTCTCCAGAACCTAGCACGTCAGGACACGATATCCTCGATACCTAAATGCCAAACCACCGACGAATATCAACGTTATATCGCTTCCATCGACGATTAGTTAGCATAACTAACAAGCCCAATATGACACATCTAAAATTCCACAATTTGCTTATTATATTCATTGATTTTTTCAGTTCTTCAAAATTCCTCTGTTCTCCTTCCCCGTGTCGTCGTTCTTCCGCAACTTGATCCAGAACACGATGACGTCCCGTGAGGAGAGCGGTCTCGTCAGGCCGGACATGATCCATCTGCTGATGCAGGCCAAGAAGGGATCCCTGAAGTTTGACAACGATGGATCACAGACTGACAACACGGGATTCGCAACGATACAAGAAACGGCGATCAAGCAAGAAGTCGTAAAGCACGGTATGCGTCCATTGTGTTAGTTTATGTTGGATGAAGTGAAGTCGAGCGAAACGATCGACTCAAACCAAAAACCTATATGTCAATCGAGGTTTCAGGAAAAATGCGGTGAAGCAAGAACCACGGTGGCTGATAGAGCTTCAAGGCGGCAGATCGTAACGATCATATGGTCTCAAGTTAGGGGAGCGGAAACGGAAATGATGATGATGATGATAATCAAGATTTTTGAAGGAAATCAGATGATTAGCCCGATGCTCTCGATTCGTGGATGATAGAAGCTCAATATAGACTCATAAGGGGAGTGAGACAGATGCTTATGAAGAGTATTAGTTGTTTTAAATCAGTGCAGTAGAACAATGACGCATCAAATTTTGTGTCGCGTCACTCTCAATAGAATATTTGTCAAATAGTATTAGGTATCAAGTTTTAGAAAAACAATAAATCTATAATTGTATAACTTCGGTTTTGTAGAGAGACCTCAAAACAAATTGTCGTTTTTTTATTTCAGAACTGAGCAACGACGATCTGACAGCACAAGCCATGGCCTTCCTTCTGGCAGGGTTCGACACCTCTTCGTCTCTTCTCTGCTTCATAGCTTATGAGCTGTCCTTGAACCCTGACATTCAGGCCAGGCTGCAGGAGGAGATAGACGAGGTGCTGGCGAGGAGCGAGGGGAAACTCAGCTACACCGAGCTGATGAAGATGAAGTACATCGACATGGTGGTCTCAGGTAAGCATAATGCACACTATTAAATTTTATTAACTTGTAGCTAAGTGTTTTTGTCGCCTATAGGCGTGAACTTCGATATCGTTCACACATCCTGTTTCCACAAATCCGTGGGCTTCTGCCCTGAAGGTCTTCGAGAAGCATATATAATATGTTCCCAGGTGGACTTTCAGGTGCATATATACCTTGGAATGAAACTTGGACGATGGCAACTGAGAGATATGATTGAAAACAATTTGTTATCACCATTTTTTCCAAATACAGAACAGATGTATTTGTAAAAATGATTAATGTGCTTTTGTCGCCTATAAGCGCACACATTAGTATTGCTCACACCAAGCACGACTTTTATATAGATTTTTTTCTTCAATTTTATAATAACATTTTACGATATGTTTGTTAAATAATATAATGTCATTTATGTTGAATCTATAAATATCATTTTATTTAATTGTTTTTGGTAGATTTTTTTAAAGTATATACCTTAAAGCGGTAATATTTATAAATATTGAAGATCTACAATAAATCAATATTTTAAAATTTATACATTCATGAAAATTCACACCAGGGGGTCAACTAAATAAATAGATAGTATGTAAAAAATAATAATACTTGTGAATAAAATTAATTGATTGCATCTTAATAAATATACAAACAATTTACAACAAGCGCCATCGATAAATAATGCGTATCAATAATACGTGTCAATTTTTCGATTCAGTGAGTGCAGCAATGACCGTGGACTGATTTGAGGTACCCAATGGCTTGCGACAAGGCTGCATACTAACTCCGATTCTCTCCATCCTCTCTTCATTGTGAGCATATGATATCAAAGTTAATGTATAATATATGTAATTATTGTTTCAGAAACATTGAGAAAATGGCCGCCAGATGGTCATCTCGATAGATTGTGCAACACGCAGTCTTACACTCTTCCCCCACCTAACAGCTCGAGCAAAAGGAATTACTATGTAATAAATATTCTATAAATTTAACAATTTCTTCATTATACTGCTGGTTCTTATCCCTAATCTCGTCACAGATTATTACCTCAATCCAACGCTTACATTGCATTTTGTAAACTTAATTACATCAAAACGATTTTTTTATATATTTCAGTTAAAGAAAGGTCAGGACGTGTGGATCCCCACGTACTCTATCCACCATGACGCCAAATACCATCCTGATCCTGAAAAGTTTGACCCAGAAAGATTCTCCGACGAAAATAAATCTAAAATATTGCCCTTCACCTTCATTCCGTTTGGTGTCGGGCCAAGATTCTGCATAGGTAAATACTATAACAAATATTTGTACATAGTCATACTGTAAATAAGCAGTGTTAATAGGATGAATGTTGAAGAAATGTTTTAATTATTCGTTGCAGGTGCCCGCTTTGCAGTTTTGGAAGCCAAGGTGGTGGTGTTCTACCTGCTGGCTCACTTTTCCTTCGTTACCACTTCGAAGACATCAGTCCCACTAACTCTAGCTAGAGACACGTTCATCATGCACTCGGCAACAGGATTCTGGTTGGGACTCAAGCTAAGAAACAAACAGAATCCTGAAAGAAACTAAGAAGCTAACACCAGTTTCTGAACATCGAGATCAATGAGGAATTCACTTGTGTGACTACAGTTAGAAATATACTTATATGATCTACCCTAAGACGAATTTTTAGCTAAACTCGATCTCAGAAACAAGCAGACACATGATGGAAACTATGAAACTAAAATAAAAGGTTTGCTTACATGTCAAGTGCAAGAGAAATGAATTGTGTAAATCCATTTAGGAATACCTCCATAATGCAGTCTGCAAAGGGTTTCAGGTAGTAATTCAAGATAAGAAAGAAATAAGCAGAATCTTGAAGGAATTTAAGAGACTTACTTCTGCTGATATATATCATGTTCGTGGCCAATTTACGTTTGTAACTCCAATCAGGAATACTTTCATAGTCTGCAAGATAAGCAGAATAACTGCAATGGATTTGGCTTATAAACATCGGTTAATGTAAATGTTTTAGAAAATATCTGTCCTTTACTGTCTACCCTCAGACACGCATTTATTTTAACCTTCCCACAGGGTTTCTTAAACGATTCTTGTAACCCCTATATACACATGCTAGTATAGTAATATTGTAAAATGAAAAAAAAAAACAATTTTTGTAAGCTTGTTATGAAATTAAATAAAAATATTTTTATCGAAATACTTTCATGCATGTTTTAAGCGCAAATGATTTTTTAGCATTGAGTTCCGAAGTTTAAAACAGGAAAAACTTCTTCTACCACGATTTCACGAAAATCATTTATTTTTATTAAAAGATAAGTACGTACTTTTATTTCATCACGCTTAAATAAAATGTCTTGATATTTGTAACTTGCGTGATTTTTTTTTAAATTATCTACTTCTGGTAACACTTTGAATTTGCTAGATAATCGTCATTTAAAAATCACCACATAATTTTGCAAAACGCCTCCTATACAGCGCCTGTATTTCCCCTTATTACATTACTTTGCAAATATACTCCAGCTAAGAAGCTCATCTAAAATAACAATGACGAGTGACCTAAATATAAAATATTGTATTGTCACCAACATGAAGAGAGTTCCTGTAATAATTGGATGATGCGTGAATGTTGGGCTGTAATCTACGACGTTAGCGGATCAATACTCCACACGCAGCGCTTAGCCATATGCATCATGATTTGCATGACATAGAATCCACAGATACTACTTCAGAATCACTATCACCATCAGTAGATATTCTCCTGTATGTGTTTACATAAAAATAGTCGATGAGCAAAATTTCAACTAAATTCGATGACGGATATTAAAAACATGCACTATGACCCCTGAGTATTAATTTTACTTTATACCGGTTTCGAATTGCCATATGCGGTCCATATCTGGAAAACATGGGCACCACAAATTGCCACTACTTAATACTGTAATTTGCCACTGCCCATGCCTCATACCCAGACATCTCTGCACCCGAAATTCCACCTGGAAACATGGTTCGCGACAGCCTCCAGGACTGCCCGGGAGTCGCATACACGGCTGCTAGATAATACATATTTTGAGTGATTAGTTAATTAACTATCTTAAGACGATCTCATTTCACATTAACATCCCCTTTACTTAATGGAAGAAGCGACTTCACGTCGCCGGGATAGTTTAGATCACGTGGTGGTAGAATGAGGAGCAGATGAACAACACACACACTTTATTAGAAGCACATATATTTAATTAAGCTTGACAAACTTCCGGCCCGGACCGAATCACATGCTTTCAGGCACCGTCCGGCCACAACCCGACACTCGTCGCGGTCGGCACACAACTAATTGCCAATAAACGTTCGTAATGGGCGATAGCCCAGCGCCGCAAGTGGCGATCTACAGAATTAATGGCGCACCAATTACAGACAGCCATGTACAACTAACGTCACACCCGTAAGCGGACTTGTCACAAAACCAATGTGGCGACACATGCATGACAGACGAGCGAACAAAAATACGAAGAGACGAAATATTGTTTATCGAGGTTTTCGGCACCAGTCTGCAAGGGCAATACATAAATTACAATTATGATTGCGCAATTTCAATAAAAAAAATACAGTTTTACGTTCACTTTTTTAATATACCACTGCGACTCTGTATTTTCATCAAAAGATAATACATATGGGTTACATTTTCGCGCTGTTTGTGATGTTAATATCAATGTGACCATATTTTACACGTAAGAGAACACGGGACATTTTATATTTTGTAGATCTAGATCAGTAGATCTGTCCAAGAACTCATCGCCAATCAAATTATTTATATATCGGGCAAACATCGCGAACTATTGCCAAACGAGTAAACGAACATGAGAGATGGTGCAGACTGGGCCACCCAATGGCGTCACCACTGGCAGAGCATCTTGCTTAAACGGGACATAAGTATTCATTCGAACCAGAAATCGTAGTTCGAACGCAAGGAAAACGTGCACGCCTATTAAGGGAAGCCATTGAAATCAGACAACATCAACAGGGATGATGTTTTGATCCTCAAAACAGCATGGCCTCCACCTGTAACACATGCTCAAAAACCTGCACAGACAAGAAATGACAACCACAGTCCAACGTGACGTTAGTGGAGGTATGCTCCTTAGAACAGACTCATCATGATGCTCGTGGAGGTATACTCTATAGAACATACTCACCGTACGTGACTCTTCGACATGACCTCGTGGAGGTACGTTAGGCTGACGGCAGAACTACCTCAAGACATCATCAACCCAAGAAGACCCCTGCAATGGCGGTCGAAATATTAGAACGAGATAATTCACCACACTTATTTTTAATTTGTTTACTTTTTAACAGTCGATTTCTTTCTTCTAATTTAAGCAGGAAAAAATGATGCTCCTTTTTACCAACAACAATCCCATTTTCCCTAATTTTTCAATTTCAACAAAAATCCTTTTCTGATATATTTAGTAACATGCCTCACTTAAAAAACGGGAATTTATTTTTAAAATGAAATATTTTGGCATATGGGATTAGCTCTAGCCTCGCCCATCATTTCCCATCATCTGGGATCGGCTCTCCTTGTGCACATTCGCCATGTCTGTCTGTCCTGCGTTGCATTCTCGGTCAAGCCCAGAGTTTTCAGATCCTCGTCGACAGTTGCAGTCCAGGTTGCCTATGGTCTTCCAAGTCTTCTGTTGCATTTTTTTGGCAGGTTTTTCCCTGATTGTGTCACTATAAAAAATATACATCTTCTTGATTCCAGGCTTATATATTTGTTTAGCATAAATATATTTACGTGAATACCGTCACATGGGGGTGGAGAAATCTTCACTTTAGATTCTATAACACTTGTCATTTTGCAGGCATGTAGATTTTTGAAATTTTATGAAAAATCACCATAAGAACTATTCGTAAACTCTTCGTTTTAAATAAAAAGAAAGCGTCCGAGATCTTCTTCTTCGTGTCAGCGACGTCAAATTATTAATAAAGCGTCCGAGATAACATAATAATACATATTACACATAAAGCCATCAGAACTTTACCGTTTCAAACTAAACGTATGGTTGTCTAGTTATTGCGCATACCGAAATTAATATTGCCCTTGAAGAAAATACAAAGAGCAATTATTCAGATAACTTTGTTGACACGAGGTCTTAAAAAGTAAACAGTTGTAAAAGATGTTTCCTGGGAGCGATCACTTCTTGAAAATGGACCATTGGACACTTGGCTCTGACTGTAATAGTCGAATTCAGAACATATTGCTTTTAAAGTTGTTAAAAAGTTACTTTTAACTGTAGTAAATTGTTTTTTTATGGTGAGTTCAAACTTTATGTAATCCACATACATTTTTTTTTTATATAAATAAATAAACATTTGAAAAAGTTACTGTATCAATGGAAAGTTTACTCTAATTATTGTCTTAGCCCTTTACGTGCGAGGTGCGGATATATCCGCACCAACTTGCACTGCTCTTAAGTGCGAGGTGCGGATTTATCCCACGCCCTGAAAAAAACACGTCGCTTCAGTGCGAGATGCGGATTTATCCGAATACTGTATTGAATATAATTTTGTTTCGTATTACGACATTTATTCGTCAATTTTTTTTTTACGATATGTATTGAGTTGTGGTCATTCTACACATGTTTCAAATTTGCCCTTTTTAAAAAATAATAATGGATTTATTTAATTTAGTTCTGAAGGTGAAATCAAAACACATAAAAAAACATCCTTAAATATTCAAATTTATTTTTCATTGACTAATTGACTCATTTCGTGACATTTTATGAAATCTTATTCCGCACGTGAAGGGCAAAGATACATCAAACGCATCATTACGCATTATTTCTACAAGAAACAGATCAATATACACTTACAAATGTACGTATATTGATCAAGCATTATCTCTTAACTCCTGGTTGGAGGGGCACTGGATGCGCCTTCACGTAGCCATCCAGCGGTGATCCGGTGCTCCACTCACTGAGTCATTAGTTGTTAAAATTGAAAATTAATATTGTTAAATGTTATTAACTTGTATTTTCTTTTTTGTATGTCTATGTTAAATTCAAATTTTTATGGCTCTGGTGGCTGAATAAATAAAATTATTATTATTTCCACATTCAGTGACTAGGTGGTCTAGTTGGGCATGATAGACCCCACTAATATGTTTCACACTCCGTATTTATGCTCTCCTGCGTGCGTTATCTTAATAGATAAATAGAAATTATGCGAGAAGATGCACATAAGATGTAACACCAATGATGTTCAATTCAAATCAAAGTCTGTTGAATTTCAATTAGATTCTGAGAAAAATAAGTGGCAGACATGGGGATTCGAGCTACAAACCTTTGCAACCATGTTCATTTCATTGCCCAACGCTGGACCGCGGCCATTTTTCCTTTACTTATTGTATAATATAAATAATACGTGTTAATTTTTCGACTTTGTGTGCGGAGTAAATGGCCGTGAGCCAGCGCTTTGTAATAAAATGAGCATGGACGCAAAGATTCGTGATTCGAATCTCATTTATTTTTCTCCGATTTATTGATCAGAGAAATTTCGTATAAGATGATGTTTGCTGTAAAATTGTAGTTATATCTGTTGTTTTGTATTAGTATGTGTGTATTCAGTAATTTGCCGTATTAAAGCATTAGAGCAATCTAAAAAATACACCAATAAATTAGTTTTTTTTTCGTAATTTAAAAAAAAACTATTTAATTATGAGGCATGGGATAAGGAGTGAACCATGGCGGCTGATAAAGCTTTGTGGCGGCAGTTTGTAACGATTCTAAGTAGGAAAGAGGATATAAAAAGATGATGATGTTTTTGTTTCAGAGATGGCATTCAGTCTGGTGGACTGGGTCCTTCTGTTGATCTTTTTGGTCGGGCTGCTGGTGGGCTGGGCTTATTGGATCAATGGACACTTCACCAGAAGGGGAGCACAGCACTTCCACAAGCCCCTGCCCTTCCTAGGCAACATGAAAGAGATCTTCATGAACAAAGAACACTTCGTGGAACGGCTTTTGAAGGTGTACAACGCCAATGAAGGACAAAGGTACAAAAATATACACATACTTTAAAATACTTATTATTTGTATAGATCGCCGCTTGTGGTGCTGGGTGTATCACGGGCGCCCGGTGACCAATCAGTCCCCCGACCGCGACGAGTATCGGGTTGTGATCGGTCCGGTGCCTGAAAGCATGTAACTCCACCCGGGCCAAAATTTTGTCAAGTTTATCAGGAATACATGTGCTTCTGAAAAAGTCTTTGTGTTGTTCATCTGCTCCTCATACCGCCACCACGCGCTCCGATAACTATCACGGCGACACGAAGTCGTTCTTCCTAATTAAAGTGGATGTTAGTATCAAGTTATAAATAATATACTTTGGAAATGTATGATGTATTTTTTTTGTTCAGGTACACGGGTTTCTTTGCATTCACTGAACCTGTGGTGGTCATCCGTGACCTTGACCTCGTCAAGAAGATCGGGGTCAAGGACTTCGACCACTTCGTGGATCACAAGGTCTTCATGGACGAAGAAGCGGAACCTCTCTTTGGAAGCAATCTGTTCTTCCTTCGAGGTAAATAACTCTACACCACCTTAACAATATCAAAACTTATATTTTCGAAATCGATTGACCGTTGTATCGTTGATGGTTACTAAGCGATGTTGAGTTCCCTATATATGTTCTCTCCCAAGGTATTGATATCCTCCTCTCTTATTTCGATATCGGTTTACTTGATGAAGGATGTAGGATCAGGTTCACAATATAAAGAACTTGTTTTTGTTTCACTACACGCGTTTATTTGTCAAAAACGTCACCCGTTATAGCGAAGCCCTAGGCGCGCGCGCTATAACGGCCGCGAGTCAAACTTCAACTGTCAACTAACTGCGCGCCCTGACATCTCGGCGGTGGCAAATGTCGCTGCAGAAAAAAGCGAATTCAAGGTGACAGTGGTACCAACAAGAAATGGGCCCACTGTCATAACAAATATTTTGGCGTATGTAAATACCGTTTAACATTCTACAATTACAAACATTAGATGTGCATGTCAGGCGAGCGAACAAAATAAGAGACAAAAGATAGTTTTTCGAGGTTTTACGGCATCAGCATAAAGGAGTTATATCATGCTGGTATCAGTATATAAAACCGTATTTTGATATACACTGTGTAACTATGTAAGTCAATCGCTTGTAAGCACTCACTGTAGCATACAGTAGTGATACAGTTTTTCTATTTTACATATCAATCAATGTTTTCTCCAGGTCAGAAGTGGCGAGAGATGAGAGCTGCCTTAAGTCCTGCTTTCACCAGCTCCAAGATGAAGAGCATGTTCCCGCTGGTGGAGGAGTGCTCGGAGCAGATAAGAGACTTCCTGATGAAGCAATCCAAATTGGACAATGGTACTCGTATATTCATCTACTTACACTAACCCGCCAGAGACTATGCCTCTTGGGAGAGGGATCAGACTGTTTAACCAAATCGCCTCAGATGTTGATATATTTTACGTAAGGGAGGCCCAATTCAGACATGAACTCCAAGAGTTTCATTGGAGGAATAATTTGTTGGCGTCGTCTGTTTGATGAGCATTGGGACCTCCTGTTGCTTGTCTTTATTGCTTTGTTCTTAGTACTTAATCATAAATACCTATATTTGTAGACATTGTATTTTTTTATTTTAGGATTAACTCTGATTGTACTTCATAAATTAATTGAGTTGTTCAAATTTGTAATGTTTCTGTAAGGGAAAAAGAAAAATTTAAATTGAATAAAAAATCTACTTTCAGAATCATCCGAAAATGTCGTAACTGAATACAGTCGAACGTTGTAATGATATTTAAACTGTTAAACTATATATCTTCAAAGTATTCTATAAGGTAAATAGCATGTAGGCTAAATGAAACAACTGTCCTTTTTTTGGACTCTCATCATCCACATGGATGAGGAGAATTATAAATACGTATTCATAATTTGAATACTTTGTGATTTGAGCATCATTATAATGATTGATAGTTTTTATTTGTGCTACAAGAACATCTCAGGAGTCCACAGGGTTCTGTTCCATCACACATTCCTTTTCTCGTTTGCATAATTGCTTTTCAACACTGCACAAACAGTTATTGCTAAGCAAACCAGCACTCAATATTGCTTAATTTAAGTAATCAGACAAAGAGTGTTTGAATGGTATGGTTGTTAGCGATTTGAGATCTTACTTACAGATTTTAAAGACATTTCAGGCCAGAGCATTAATTGAATTCTGTTATGTGCTGTAATCTAACCTTGAATGTTTGCATAATATTTGCACTGTCATAATAATCACTATCTTACCCACCTGTCTCCGTGTAAGAGATAAGCAATTTCTAAGTAGACATTAAGGAGCATTTCACCGGAAATACAAACGACATAAATGTCAATCAAGATCCCACCACAATCGCCTCGGAAATTTTCGCGATATCTTAGTGACCTTATGACCCAACTTTTGCCTACAAATGTAGCTTTAAGGGAACTAATTTAACATACGAGAGGTCGCGGAATTGATCCTGACAAAGCAAGAAAAATACTAAAATCATTTTTACTTTTTAAACTATATACAAATATAAAGTAGTAGTTTAGTTTCACCATTTATAACTCAAGAAAAGCTAGATCGATTTTAATGATTTTTAATTTGTTGGATTAGTCTTAATGCCGAACAGAAAAATAATTATTAAAACATTGGGAAAGTCACACAAAAAATATAAAAGAAATTATTTTTCCTCGTCTTTAAAATGTCCGTTATACCCTATGAATCAAATCGGTCAGCATCATCACTATTTCCGCTCTCTTACCAGGCATATGGTTGTGATGAACGAATCTCTGTCAGCCGTCATAGTCTTCGCCTTATCCCAAGTCAGCTCTACTTCCATCAGCTCCGTCGAGTACATTATATGTAAAATTACCGACGGCCTTCCTAGACAGCGCGAGCCCAGATACAAAAGAAAGGGCAGCTGTAGTCTATGTTAAATTAAAATTTAAAAATTGTGGCAGATGAAAAACGTGTCTATAACTCATTCAATTTTTGAGGATAACTAAACTCGAATTGATTTAAAAGTAGTAAAACCGAAATATAACAACAACAAAAAAACGTAAGCAAAAATAAGTATTTTGCGTATTAATAATAGAAAACTGTTGTAAGACAAATTTTAACATTGACAACAGTATCATACATAGACAACAGTACATCAGGTTTCATCGTCAGATGAACGGCACAGGCGCTGGGTTGATTGATATTTTATACATTGGTTCAGTGAAGTTGATAAAATATTTTGATATTGGCAGACAAGGACATCATGGAGGTAGAGATGAAGGAAGCATTCACTAGGTACACCAACGACGTGATAGCGTCAACAGCGTTTGGCTTCAAAATCAACTCATTCGAAGACAAAGCCAACAGGTTCTTTGTCATGGGGAAGAAGGCGACCAACTTTAGCGGCTGGCAGTTCCTCAAGTTCCAAGGATACGCCACATTTCCCAAATTCATGAAGGTACAAAATGTATTTATTTATATGAATTTTTTTAATTTTTATTAGAATATTATTTTATTATTTCAATATTCTAATCTACTTTTATAGATCATTGACTATATTACAATATTATTATTAATTAAATACACATATACTATACATAAAATTCTTTTTTTTTTCTCAACGCGTCAATCCAAGCACAAAAATAACGGCAGAAGCGGGATGCGAACCGCGGACCTTGGAAACCAACTATGCCCAGGTATTCATACCGCTCGGCCAACTGCGCCATTGCTATGCCTAGACCCGAGTGGTACTTACTAAAATAAATAGACTGTCGGAAAGTAATAATATTAAGCTTGTGAATAAATGAAGACTGATTGAATAATAATAAAAATATACATACTTTGAATATATACTATAGCGACATCTATCGTACGATGATAACAATGATATAAATACTAGTTTCAACGCGAGTCGGTCTAGGCATAGCAATGGCGCAGTTGGCCGAGCGGTATGAATACCTGGGCATAGTTGGTTTCCAAGGTCCACGGTTCGCATCCCGCTTCTGCCGTTATTTTTGTGCTTGGATTGACGCGTTGAGAAAAAAAAGAATTTGGTGTATAGTATATTTATATTTAATTAATAATGTATTTATTTACCTTACGTAAGAGAAGACCTACAGAAGAGCTAAAAAGATGATTCGAAATTTTCGATACAATTCAAAGAAAGTGTTTCGGTTAAATCAAGCCAAGCTTGGTGATACAAAAAGCTTTATTTATACAGAGAGAGAATCTTTTTTTTCGTCTTTTAAATTTCTTTTTTTTTTCTTTTCCTTGTTATTTTTAATACGGCCATTTCTGCAGTAGCCAGAACTGTTAATGAACAACTTGAAAGTATGGGTTTCTAACTGACAATAAATAAAATTAGACCATCTTCAAGGATCCATTATTAACCTTTGGTGTGAGCAAGTGTGAGGTAGGAAAAATTAAATATGAACTGTAACAATAAAATAATTACGAAACGAACGATAGGTGATGCAAAATAGCTTAGCTATCAACGTTAGAAAAAGAAATGAACATGGTGTGTACAATGTTTTCAAGTCTAATGCTCTCATCAGCCGTTTATTTTTTCTCCAATTCATCGATGAGAGATATGTCTTTGTATGTGTACCTGTTGTTTAATATGAACTGATTTCAGATGCTTAAACTGCCGCTGTTTTCTTACGACGTGGCATCGTTCTTCCGCAAGCTTGTCAAAGACACCATGCAAGACAGGGAGAGGCACGGCAAAGTCAGGCACGACATGATCCACCTGCTGATGTTAGCCAAGAAGGGCTCACTGCAGTACGAGGCCGACCTCACGCAGAACGACGATGCGAGGTTCTCCAATGTGCAAGAGAACGTGCAGCTCAAGCAAGACATGCCCAGAAGAGGTAAAGATCAAATTATTATAGGATTTCTCATACACCTGATCTTGTTTGATACATCTGATACGTCGAGAAAAGGTCCCTGTAGTATTATTACTCACTTTAATGAGGTCTTCGAATGTACAGGTCAAGCAGGACATGCCCAAAAGAGGAAATTATATATAATGATATAAGGTTGTCCATGTTCAAGAAGAACTATCTGCATTACTTAACGGACCTGTCATAGAACAACAACGAGTAGTTTTCAAGCACAACATGCCTATAACGGGAAAAGTACTTATTAAGAATGATAAAAAACATTTCAAACATTTATTTTATTACGTATTTGTTCAAATATTGTAAGTAACAACATGGCCAAGACTTTAAACAAATTTCCGAAACACATGAAACGAAAATATCAATTTAAACATTATATTCTTCGTCTTTGTCTACTAAGGATATTACACAAATTTATCCAGGGTGTTGCAGTAGTAAAAAATTAGCCAGATACAATGTTTCGAGTCGTCGTGAATGTCTCTTGCATGCTCCTCATTCGAAACATAAATCTATTTCTTCTTCCTCAGAATGGACCGACGATGAGCTGACGGCGCAGGCTGTAGCCTTCATAGTCGCAGGCTTTGGAACACCTTCCTCACTGCTCTGCTTCACAGCCTACGAGTTGGCCAGACATCCTGCCGTTCAGGCCAAGCTGCAGCAGGAAGTTGATGAAGTGCGCAAACAGACAAACGGGAAGCCGAGTTACGCGGACCTCGGAAACATGAAGTACATTGACATGGTCATATCCGGTAAGAACTAGGCTATCACAAATCAATCAATTCATATGTGAGCATCCATCAGTACAGGCCAAGCAATATTAGGATGGATATTACCGACGCGGGCAAACAGACGAATAAGAATCAAGTATCGACATGTAATTTTCAAAATGCCTTTCTAAATGCCACTCAACTTTAAAATCAAACGCTACCAAAGCCCTGCCAGTATCTGTCTTATTATACATGCAATTTGGATCAATAACAATCTCTCCTTCTCTTACACAAATATCACATATCCTTCCCTGGTCGAACGTCATAAAGCCTGACGAGTACGTGATGAGTCTCTTGCGTGCGTGTATGTAAAAAACAGTCTTTAAGCATCAGTGCAGGCCAATATGTAGCAGAAAGTTGACAACGTAAGCAAGCAGACAAGTAGAAATCCTAGTAACACGCATTATAGCAATCGACTCTGTCATATTCAGTGATAATAAGATATTTTTTACCCGTGAGTCAACGTGAGCTTTTTATATTTCAGCCAGGTGGTGAATCTAATTTGTATCGCAATATATAATTGGTCAAATTTTGTGAAAGCAACGTTTATCTACGTCAATTTTTCACGCCAGGAATCAATGTTTATAACTGTAGAGCAAGGGTCGTCAACCACTAGTGGGCGATACGGGCTTCCGTGGTGGGCGGTGGGCGTTGGTCAAATCTCCTACATTCCTTCTAGACTTTTTTCCACCCATATACTGAATTGAAATATAGCGAGGTTGGTGGGCGGTAGGGAAATTTTACCATGAAAAATAGGCAAAAGTGGGCGCTAGGCATAAAAAGGTTGACGACCCCTGCTGTGGAATTAAAATAGTTTTTTATCACATTTCAGAAACATTGCGAGTGTGGCCACCTGATGGATTTCTCGAGAGGACTTGTGTTAAACCTTACACCCTTCCACCCCAAAATGATTCTAGTGACAGAGAGTTTCGTGTGAGTTTATAAAAACATTATAAAAACTAGTTAGTTAAAGGACAAAAAGGGGTAGGTAAAGAGAAGAAAAAAAAATACCATTTTTGCATTTTGTCATCTATTAAGAAACATTTTTTTTTTATATATAATAGAAGTAATTATATTCCTTGCCTTTCATTATATTTCTGTCTTATTCAAAACGAGGTATGTGAAGCGTTTTTCAAATCATCTGATCTACTTAAAAATGCTAATTGAAAACCTACGCAGTTATGCTAGGTACCTTATATTTAAAAAACAGAACTCTGAAACATCGAAATTTATACGTCCCACACTGTATCCCCCTGCATTTATTACAAACCAATATGATTTTTTATACTTTAGTTTACACTTGCTGTTTATTTGATAAATAAACATATATAGTCCCGTCTATGCTTCAGTATAACGGAGTAAATAATTACTTTAAAACTGGACGGTTCTGTCCAAAACGATACACGTGGTAAGTTTAGACATATCACATTTAGATTTCTCTATGGCTCCACTTCGACGTTTATAACGTTGATTTTCTATAGAATAATGCAAATATCTATGGACAAAATCAAAGAACGTTTTCAAATTTTCATTCATGATAATAAAGAGACAGACGTCTATAGTCTTTTCTAGAAGATTTTTAATAATTCATAATGTTTTTTCGACTAATATTTTGTTTCAGATCAAAGTCGATGAAACCGTGATCATCCCCATATACTCCATCCACCACGACCCTGAATATTTCCCCGACCCAGAGAGGTTTGACCCTGAGAGATTTTCGGAAGAAAACAAATCATCGATCAAACCATTTACATACATCCCGTTTGGAATCGGGCCTCGATTATGCATAGGTAAGTTAACAAAAATATTATATCCTGGCGATTTTCGAAATATGTGGTTTTTTTTTAATTTAAACGTTCTTTGTATTACTTCTGCGTGAGATATGTAGCTGACTTCACAGTAATACGGTTAGGTATAATTAGCTTCCATACTAAAATCGGTGATATTTATTCTATTTAAATATTTTCTCCGTAATATTTTTAATTTCCTCTTGATTTTTTTGATAGTATACATACTCTGAAAAGCATGCAGTCTGGACATCATTGCGCACATTATTTTTAACTAATATTGAAATACCTGTTACATGTCCAGAAATTGAATGAGCTTCATATGTTTTGTTATTTTATTTAAATTAATCCAAAAAATTGACGCCTCCTCAATTTGAAACCGCTGACTTACAAACAAGGCGTAAAGCTTCAACCAGATATTTCCAAAGCTACTATGTGTACTCACGAAAATATAGTACGATCCCTATGTATTAACGTAAATAATTGATGTTTCTTAGAATTTTGGTGTATCACTTGTTTGCCCCAAATAACTAATAGTTTGTACCTACTTACAAAGTTTTAAAGTATTTTAAGTTTTATATAAACTCGGATTCGAGTAAGTGTTATTGATATAGTTAAATAGTCAGGAAACATTTTTAAAAAATCAGTATACAAGGGCCAACGATCCTACAAAACTTCAAACACATCCAAACAAAAAATATGTTCACAATCAAACGACATCCTGCTCATTTTTGATATGCCTATGGATCTCTTTCCCTCGGCTTAAAATCTTTCTTTATTCACACGATGTACAAATAAAAAACTTTAATAAACATAAAGGATGTACCTGCAAAAAACATATGTAAAAATAACAACAATTATCAACAAATGTTCAATACCACACAAAACCAGCTTTGTTAAATACCAATATAACAATAAAAAAAATACAACACATACCTACTTGTATATCAATTCAATTTAAAAATAAAGAAAACAGTGCAGATACAAAAATATGTACAATAAATTCTGTCAAAATAACGAAACCTGGAACACGAACACGTTGCTAGAAAATCTATTTTGGGTGAAAACAATAAAATAAAGAATAAATGTAACAATACTTATGTTTGCATGCGTAGCATAGGTCAATCGTTTGGGCCCTATCACAAAAGAGCTGTAACAATGCTGAAGCAATAATAGATAGTATGAAATAAATAAATATACTTATAAATTCAACGAAAACTCACTGATTGCAGGAGCTCGTTTCGCGCTGATGGAGGCCAAGGCCGTGCTGTTCCACCTTGTGGCCAACTTCGAGCTTTCCATCACGGCCAGGACTCCGGTGCCTTTCGTGCTGGCCAAGGACACCTTCAATATGCACCCAGAGGATGGACTCTGGCTGGGTCTCAAGCCAAGAAAACAATAATCCAACGGTCGCACTTGTACACTAAACATCATCATAACATTCTAATATTAAGTTCACTATTGTCACACTAGAAATGAACACTAAAAGTCTTCATGCTGACCAAGAATACATTCAACATACACCCAAATAATACTGTATCTGGGGTTGAATAATTGAAGAGAATCGACGCACTCACAACACAACTCAACAATGTTATTAATAACACTATATGTATACTATATATATGTTCTTCAATTCTTAAAGATCTCGAAAGACGAATATACGACCAAAGGATAGATTGGCTGGTTTGATTCTTTCACACAAAAAAAACAGAAGGAGAATACTTTGGTTTGAGGCTGCGAAAGTAGGCAGTTATTCACATTGTATGTTTATGTTAAATTATTATTATTATATTTATAAAATAAAAATCCACTGCAATTAAACACAAGTTTACTAAAATTACATTTCGTAATTCAGTCATTGTAACAGAAACCACTTAAAATGAATTACAAGCCCTCTCCAAAAATTATACATCGTAACACGTTTATTAACGACATCATTATTGATTACGAGATTACATTAGATCGTAATTTTTAAAAGTTTAATACACTCTTTACCATCATTTATGTAAATAGCTTGAATGTCTTTGCCGGGATTGTTCATGGTACGTACATTGTAGATTTGTTTGAAAGAACTCTCCCTTCGGTCATAGCCCGCATTCAATAACAAAGATTGTGCATCGTGTCCAAAGTATTTTTTTTATACACATTATACATTAACACGACACTATATAAGACGAATCCATCATCTAAAAAGAGATTTCAAAGTGTATTATAAAGAATACCACACACTCATTGGTTGTAGAGCTTTACACTCAGCTTATTTTGAAATAACCAAAAAAAAGGTTTTAAAAAAACGTGTTTGACGTTTGTTATCTCTACGAGGGGACACTTACGAGACACGTGCGTTTGTTTTGTTTTTTGCAGCACTTAGATTAATCTAACAGTTGATCTGAGTTTAAAGGAAAATGATAATTAGGTTCACTTATCAATAAGAAAACAACCAAATCTTGAAAGGGCAGAGTGTCGTATTACATTATTTAAATATTGTGAAATATAAAACGTTAAACAATACAAGCAACCTATAGAACATTATTTTGTTTATTACAATATTATTGCTAGGCATTTAATAATATAAATACCATAACATAAATTGATATATTTTTTGCATGATGAAATAAGAAATTTTATGATTTCTAAATTAAACATGAATTGAAAAATAAAGTACTGAAATTGATGGAGATGAAAAATTATAATCATAAATTGGCTATGATCGAATTATAATCTTCTGTTCTAAATAATGGTAATTTAATTACAGAAAAGATGCAAAATATAATATTAATAAATTCCTACTTATATTTATAAAAAAAGGTTGTTCGTAAATGATATTGTAAAAATATTTCTCGTAAATTAATTATATATAGTTATGTATATACTTTTAATAAAATGATTTATTTATTTTACTTCCTCGGTGTTTGATATTTTTGCATACCATCAAAATATCTTTTTATCATTATGTATTTAATAAAGGATTTTTTTTTAGTATTTAAAAGTCTCATTTTAATTAATTTAAAAGACTGGTATTTCATACAACTTAATTTTTTTTAGTTAATTTTGAAAAAAAAAATCTAGCAAATGCCCTTTGCTTTTAATAATTTATAGATGTATATAGTTATATATAGTTATTTATAGTTATATTTTGGGACCCAAAATTTAATTTTTTGAAGTAAAAAAAACGTCCAAACAGTTGTTTCTTATTTATTTTGAAATCAATACTTATTTAAAATCTTGATTTATATAATTTAATTAGGTCAATAAGGCTGGTGTTAATTTTAAGGTGACAATAATATACAGCGACCCATTAAAAAATATTGTACTGACTAATCAGAAATAATATTGAAATGAACTCATTTCGTTAAATGTGGAAATTTGAATAATGAAATATATATTATCATTTAAAATATCCATTATGATTAAAATTATTAATATAATTCAATTAGGTTATTCAATGGTAGGTATTTACACATAACACTTTTCCGATAATCAATCATCCACCTATTGTTTTTGTGATCGATGACTAAAGTTTTCTGCGACATCCGGTTTAATTATTCTGGAACCGCAAGTGGCACGAACATTTCCTGCGATAAACTTTAATGGTGGTCGGCGCTTGTCGACGCTCTCTCTAAAAACTATTGAAAGATCATCAAACAACGCATTGTCATTCGTGATCGCGATGAAATCTAATTAGATTGATTCTTTGTCTAACGATTAGTGATACATTAAAATGTCGTCGGCATTTCTGAAGCTATACGACTATGTAAAGACGAAGCCCGTAGTAACTGACAACATTGTTTTTCGGTTGAACTACGTGGTCACCGGTTACGCACTTTGGTCATTTTCAATTGCTATCACGACGAAACAGATTTTTGGCGATCCTATCCATTGTATTGGTTCTTCATCGCACAATCTCCAAGCTCTCAACGCATATTGTTGGATCTACGGCACGCACTCTGTTAGGAAACAAACACAAGGTTAGTATTTTGACAATAACTTTTTTATCGTTATTCGTTCGTATCGTTACTGGGCTTCGTAGTTTGATGAAAAGTTCTCAAGACCATTCCTTTTCATTCCGGCTAGATCCTCGGTCCAACTAGAATTTCGTAGCTTCTTTTATTGTTTTTGAGAATATTGTAGAAGTATTTCGTCCCTTTAAACACAGTTTAATACCAAAGGATTTAAGTTACATACTTTAAACATGGTAGAGATCTTATGTTACACATCATGCGGTTAAACTTAGCAAGATAATTCCTTCTTAATCTTATCGTGCATCCGGTTATTCTTTCCCTATAACGTCGCTGAGTGTATATTTGATTCCACTTATATATCGCCTTTATTAACTATTTTCATCAATATATAACAGTTATTTTGTATTACAGTAACGCTTTAGTGTAGGCGCGGAACTTGATAAAATCAACATTAATTTATGCAATAAAAAATACGACATTACATATTGTTAGGTTATTAGGTTTAACATTTCAAAAGTATAAAGTTGTTTTCTACACTTTTACTTCTAATTTTGAAAATTATTATACCTACCGAGAAAACGAATTATAGAACAGCTAAACTAATATTTTGGGGAAATTAGATGCTATGCTGATATAATTAAAACCAACCTGACCCAACTCAAATAATAAGAGGACAAGAAAAAACACATTTTTTTTATTAAAATTTAGTATTTTGGTAGGTATTTTTTACTTGGGTTTTTTTTTATCAAAAACATTGTGAAAAACAGAATTGTAACATTTTTTACATTGATTTACAATATTTCACCATAAAAACCACCATTTCTGTTCTGAAATACATTATGTGTATTTTCTATTCCAAACAATCTGTCATCCAGTGTCCAATTGCTTTGGCTGATCTTCATAGATTTATTTGTACAGACGGAACACCCAGTGGACTAATCAGTTCCTTAATCCATACATGGTTTATAACATCTAAGGCGGTAATTATTGATTTGTTTTTGTAGCTTCATTTTACAGCTTTATTATACACTAGTAATGTTCAAAATTAGCCAATCTTATGGATTTCTGTCTAAAATTATATATCTAACAACAGATATATTAGTTTAGTGTAAAATATATTACATTATTCACAATGTATATTAACTGTCTAAAAATTGATTGAATTGACAAATCCATCGAAAAGACACTGCATTCAGATTAATAAGAACGAGTGACACTAGAGACCGCTTGCTAACTATAGTAAAGTTTTTAAAGTAGAGGAATTTGTAATATTATTTTGGATTTGTTTCAGAAATTATCGGCCGTAATGTGGCACAATATGGCGTTAGCGGTCACAGCCCTGGCGACACTGAAGACACCCACTACTACTACCAGTGGGTGTGCATCGTGCTGCTGCTGCAGGCCTTCATGTTCTACATCCCGAGGTTCATCTGGAGGCTCTGGGAGGGCGGGAAGGTGTGTCTGCTCACAGAAGACCTAGGTAATAAGAACCTTGCTACAAGAATTGTCCGTTGGTGCTGTTCTTAATCCTAGCTTTAATATAAATTGGCAGTAATATGCTCATTAATTAATTAATAATGTGTTGTAAATCCTATTATTTTTTTTGATAAATTACATACATAAATTCAAAGAATTTGAATTATACCAATTGATTAAATACTCATAGATGATAATGTTAGTTTATGTTGTTTTAAAATTGATCACTTTAACATTAAAAATAAGTTAAACTAACATGATCTATTTTATTTTAAACATATAACTAAAATGATACAAATTCGCATAAAATACATACATGAATACTTAAATTTGATACTACACATATTTTTAGTGTAAAAATGGATTTCAAATACCAACTAAATTGATAAGTTAATAAATTAACCACTTCACAATCGGGTTTTTTACCTTTAAGACGTGTGGTGTATCTTGAGTCATTGATAAATACAGCTGGAAGCCGACCCTTTTTTTTTGTATATGCGTAAACATCAAATATATGCGAGAACGGCAAAAACGAAAAGTGAACGCTCGTACCGGTGCGAGCGCGAGCATGAAGCGGTTAAATGATATACTTTGCAAAATCTCCGAGTTATTAATTGTTAGAAAACAAAAAAAACAAATAGCTATATGTAGGGTACACCTTGAAAAATGATGAATAGAAATGTCACCATGGTAGCTTTCCCTTAAGTTTTTTTTTTAATTCTTTTCAATTTAATATTGATATCAGCTCGATAATGCCCTTGCAAGGCTGGTGCCGAAAACCTCAATATATCGGACACGCTTGTGTTGCCACTTTGGTTGTTTTGACTAAAAATAATTCGTCAAAAGGCCGACAGGTGATAGAAGGGAACTTCGGTGTTACAAAGTGCTCCGATTCAGTTAGGCTCGGCTCAGCTCTCAACGGAGGTAGATCGCTCATTGTCCGTTTCCTGAGCCGAATACCAAAGTTTGTCAATTTTTATCTTGTAATTAAATAGATGTCAATGTGCTTCTGAAAAAGTTTTTGTGTTGCTCATCCGCTCCTCATTCCGCCACCATGCGATCCTACAACTAACCCGCCAAAGTGAAATCGTCTTTTTCTATAGTAAAGGGGATGTTAATATATTTAAAAAAAAAAACATTTTTTCACTCAAATTGCATGTAGTTTAACTGTAGTGTGGAGAGGTTATTATTAATTAATCAATTTACATTTTAGGCTCGCCAATGATTCCAGAAAAGTGGAACGATGTCAGAAAGAGCACCCTGGTGAACTACCTCATCCAGACCAGCAAATACACCCACAACTTCTACGGATATCGCTATGCTGTCTGTGAAGTCCTAAACCTGGCTAATGTAGTGAGTGTGATTTTAATACTAATCTTTTGATATTTTTATTATTTATTTGGTCCTTGATAAAATGAATTATTTGGAACTTCCTTTATAACAGTGTATTTGTTACTAGTTCTTTTAGACTAACCAATTAAGAAGATGTTGATGATTTGTTTTGTTTTGAATTTAAAATTTTAAAACAAAACAAATAAAGAATCATTAGTAACACAAGTAAATAACTGGTAGCGAGCCCAAGCCGAGTACAGAATGAATATTGATTGCAAAGGTTCGTGATTCGAATCCCGGCTGTTTATTTTTACTCTGATTTATTAATTGTGAAATGTCATATAAGATGCTATTTGCTGTGAATTTGTAAGTAGGTGTTTTCTCCTCCAAAAATCTGGATTTCCCCAGCGTCCAGTTGCCTTGGTTGATCATCATAGATCACACTGGTAATTTGTCAAAAATGTTTGATTTCAGGCTGGTCAAATCTTCCTGCTGGATTCGTTCCTGGGTGGAAAGTTCCGCTCACTAGGTTCTGCCGTGGCAATGTTCCAGTCCGGCTCCGCGGGCCCGGGCCCCTTAGACGTGGCATTCCCCAAGTTGGCCAAGTGCACCTGGCACAGCTACGGCAGCTCCGGGAGCCTCCAACTGCTGGACCTGGTGTGCGTTCTGCCGCTGAACGTCGTCAACGAGAAGATCTACGTCGTGCTGTGGTTCTGGTTCATCATCCTCACCGTTCTGAACATAATCGCACTGATATATAGGTAAAAATACATAAAAAAAACTGCCCAGTGAACTGAACTACTGTGTGTATCATTGATTGGAGATTAGATGATAAGGTGCTGTTGTCCATCTGACGTACCACTCTACTTTCGCTATACGTTAACTTGAATCAAATAAATCTTACAGGTAATTTTGGGCTTCAATTCAAAGCTGGCTGCCATATTTAAAAACTTAGGCAGTGATATGTGTAACTAAATCGTTAACGAAGACAATTGTGCATCAGCCAATCTCAAGCTAGATGAGTTTAAGTAGCCACTGAAATATCAGTGACATTAAGGATTTACGTAACTCTATTATTCAAATGATTTATAACGTTTAAATGTATTTCTTCTTTCTGTTATATATTTGTTTTCCAGATTCCTGCTGTTCACCACCCCTTGGTTGCGCATCTACATAATGTGCGCTCAGGCCCGGCTTGTGCCTCGCTTCCACATCGCCAACATTGTCGAGAAGTTCAGCGTCGACGACTGGTTCATGCTACGACAGATTGGCAAGAACCTCAACTCCTTTGTTTTCAAAGAGTTGCTCTTGGAAGTCAGCCGGGAGTTGGACTCCAAGTGTGCCCTCGTTTGAAGAAAATATCTTGCTTGTACTGATAGATCACATGCCACCATTTGATGTACAAAAACAATAAAAGATTGTGTCAAATCATTAAAAAAACTAAAATCAAGCTCATACAGCTGGGTTGTATTACTTTGCCAAACTGAAATGTTGTGATGAAATGCTGCGTACATATAATGGGACTTGTTTTAACCTTTAAACACCCAGTGGTTTCCTTACGGGACCGCAGATTTGCATCGTTTAATGCCCTACAGTCCCATACAGCAGTGCTAATGGTTCATTTCACAATCGGATTACATTAATTTGTAATAATAGTATTAAAATAAGTTCATGGAAGAATCTGTTTTGCGACGAAACATTACAAACATTGGCCTGCTAGGGCATTGAATGTAAAAATCTCCGGTCCCTTACGGGACCGCTGGGCGGATAAAGGTTAATTCCGTTATGTAGTAAATCCATGGTTACATTACTTGCGCTTTTTAAAGGCATCTGCAGTAGAAGATATGAAAATATTGTGTATGCCATTGCTAGCACTTTTTTAGCACATGATAGTTAAAAAAATGTGTAGATATACGTATATAGTTATATTATTAATTAAAATATTAGTAAAGTAAAGATCCACATATTTTATCCATCACTGAAGGAGCTGTTAATATATTGACATAGTGATGCGGCATAATTTACGACTACACAATCAACTGGAATGTGATCAACCGGTACAGAAGCAATACTTTTTTCTGCCACAATAGTTCACAATCAAAACTGGGCATCGATAAGAGATTTTTTATAATTGTGTTTGGCCTATTTGTTGTTTTCGATTGTTAAAAAATAATATAATACCAAAATTACATTGTTAATGAGATTTTTGTTAACAATCAAGGGTGCATTAATTTTTTATTGTCAACTTTTGACTTTTTTTAATTTTATAATTTAATTTATTTTTAGATTAATTGAAACATTAACATTTTGAATGACCACTAAGTGTCAAATGTTACAAAATGATATTAATTTGATGTTTGTTTTTAGTTTGTGAATATTTCACATTTTGATTTTTATAGTTTGAAAGACCTTCAAACATTTAGTGTTTTTTAGTTAGACGGCTGTGTTTGTGTATACTAAACTATAATTACCTTATTCTTCAACACACAAGTATAGAAATACCGTCAACTATTATAAGTTGTAGTCTTAATTTGGGGGTTAAGCTCATAGCAGATGACAAAACTTTATAGTAGCAATTTATGAAAACCATAAGCTCCAAAAAAGTCTGCTTTTTATACACATTTGATGTGTGCATACAGTATTTATAGTTAGTATTTAAAAAAATAGCGACCAAATATAAAAATTACCAGTGCCTTAAATTAGTATATAAGAAACATAATTTCTTATTTATATTTAAGAAAAAATCTTGAGCCTTCCATACTTCCACATTCCTTTTATATATTAAAATATTTTCAATTCTAGATAATAGAAAATTACTTTATTTACTTGATCACCTGTAGCCTTGTTGAATCTAGAATGAGCCATTGTTCTTCTATTCAGTTCTATCATAGAACAGTATAAGAATTCTCTGTGTTATCTTCGTTCTGTTATCACGCACTATGCTAAGCTTAAGTTAGTTATGATTTATATTGATCTCTGGAGAGTAATAATATAGTATAATTGGACATAATTGGAACGGGAACCATTTATCTGGTATTGTCATTAGAAACTATTTTCCTGAAATCATAAATGATGATAGAACGTTCAATCACTTCAACATTACTTGTAAGATTTTTGTGTCATTACTTATCAGTTTACACAATTGAGACTGAAATAATACTGCATATTGATTTGTAGAAACTTAAGACTACTTCAAGAGACTTTAAACATACTGATCTCATTTTGTTATTAGAAAATACGCGTACATTTTGTTATAATGTAATTTCTTAAAATAAATATAATCTTGTGATAAAAAATAAGTAAATTGTTTCATTAACCTTCCTACAGTCGAGAACGGAACTGGTGATACTTGAGGCCACCGTGCGGCTGAACATGTAGAGAAGCGCAACTGAGGGGAATACTTGGATTGCCCGGAAAGAGGACCTAGAGTATATGGAGGTCCTTTAACAGATTTTGGACTGGAGTATACAAGACGAGGACACAAATGAAAGCCTGGCAGTTTTACAGCTGGCCGACTGAATGTGACTGTGGCGTGGAGCAGACCCTGTCGCACCGTCTGGAGTGTGCGCTGTGTCCGAGTAGCTGCACCCAGGAGGACCTGGTGATGGCCGGGAGTAATGCACTCGACGGCGCCCACTTCTGGACAGACAGGATCTGACCTTGATGTTTCCTACACGATTATATATATTAACCTTCCTCATCCTAAGTATCCGAAAGATATGCATGCTCCAAAATAGGTGACTTGTACGCCCCATGTCATATTTATAAAAATATTCAATGTAATAAATGATATTATAGATCTTGCATCAAACTAGCAACATTAGCAGGCTGTAAATGAATCTCTCTACTAATTAAAAACGTGGTGAGAATGAACAGTCGCTATCTCGTTTCAAAGGGATGTGGCGCACAGAAGTTTAACTGAAATAAATTGCAGGTCTCAGGTAAACATCACAGCAAACTATCTATGCATGCATCAATTGTGTGGCATTCACTGTACTTTGATCTGTGTGTTTGGCTTGCATCTATTGTAACAATATTTATTAAAACAAGCTGAATATGTTTTGAATATTTATATTTATCAAGTGTGTTGTTTTTAGGTCCGGGTAAATTAAATACTCAAAAATCAGTGTATTTAACATGGTTTTATTGTTTTTTCTTAAATAATATACAAAATGTTTACATGTCCCATATAATACATTTACAATAATCAAAACACTAGTCTTCAAACTTATTTAAAGTAATTATCATTCATTCATTCCGTGCCAAACAAATCGGAAATAAAAAAAGAGCATAAGTGCGAAATTATTGGTTTCCTGATATTTCTGTATCTTTCACAAGTTACAGTTTAAATATTATCAAAAAAAAATCTTGCACTTGGAACCTTTTTTATAACAGGTATTTGTTTAACTCAAATTTTGAGCAAGTGGCTACCACAAAACAGCCAGAAGAATCTGTCAGTTTTCTGGCACCAGATCCTTTGGCTCAATCCAAATCAACTCCCCTAATTTACACATTCTAATTTACATTATAATTAATGGTCCATAAGAATGGAGAAAGCAAGCAGGATAATTTTGCTTTCACTTTGGCCACAAAATAAAATACAGCCAGAAAGACAAGAAATCATTGGATAGCATTAGGGAGCTGACAAAAAAGCTCATTAATATACCAGCATTTTTAATTTTGTGTCTTTATTTTAACCATTAGTATGCATGTAAAGTTTTACCAAATAAAATATGAAAAACAATCATTTTGCTTTTATATTTTATGAGATAATAACTAATTAGATGTTACGTAGTATATATCTTAGTATAATACACTATATACATGCCATTAATTGCTACAAAACATAGACAATCCAAAACTATTGTAGTTATTTTAAAATGTGTCAAATAAATTAGTCAATTTTACAATTGTAGAGTGTACATCTTAGCCCATAAAAAATATATAGGCATGTATAAAACAATATTTTTAACGATTGACTTTCTTGTATTTTCGACGGTGTTTTCCTAAATAAAATATTAAAATTAACAGTTAGAGACTACCCGGAGCACCCTCTGCACCCACAATGCACGCATTCGACTATCCTACCTTCTTCCTCCAATTTGCTTTTGGGTACGCGGCAGATGCAATTGGTCCCAAAGTTGGTGTCTCTCGTCTGGATGCAGCGGAGGCAGCAGAGGTTCTCATAGCCGGGCTTCTTCCACTTGGCAATCAGGTTGCCGTCAGCAATCTTCTCGTTGAGGCAGTACATGTAAAGGTCACGGCTGATGGCCTTGCGCCGGTAAAACAGGTCGTAGATGTAGCGAGACTTTTGGTAATGGATTTTAAAGATGGGCCAGAGGGACTCTTGCTTGCGCTTTCCCTCATGTGGCTCCGTTTCGGCTAAAAAAATTAAAATAATATTTAAAATAATTGAAACATTAAGAAAATTTATCATTCTTACAAAGAAATCAATCACTACATTGAAAAGACATATTATTTGGCAAACACTTGCCAACTATGTGTTATAAAAAATCAATGCATAATTAATTCAATCAAATGTACAGAGGCCAACGATAATGGCACATCATTAGACCAGTTCTTATTAACGCGGACTTAAGCTTGGGGGTCACCGGCTGTTGCTAACCATGTGTCTGGTCGGATTGAGCCACTCCTCAGGACTAAAAAGTCCAGGCTTCAGAAGAAGTCAAACTAATCATCCGATCATCAAAAAATTCAGGGAATCTCCCATAATACGCCTCTCGATACTACAGCTTGCCGTCTCTTCAAGTGTTCGGGCTTCTGCCTTGGGGGCTTCGGGAACCATATATGCTCCTCGGTGGACTTTCGGTGCAGATGTCTGGGAATAAGGCATGAACAGAAGCAACTGACAGAACTGAGTGGCGGTAATCTGTGTTGCCCATATGTTCCAGGTACAAAACGGATATCAAATGAAGAAAATGGACAGTGATTTAATGTTAGATTTATCATTTCGCGATTTATAGAATAGTTATGTTTCGAATTAGGTGTACAAATATATAAGAAAATTAACGTACCGGGTTGTCATAATAAAGCGTCATACATATTAAATAAATATTTTTTGTAATTATTTATCCAAGTGAGTCGAATTTTACATCAAAATGTAACAGTATTCATGTATTGATAATAAGTTGCAAGAGTATTTAATGCATTTAAAAAATGAAAAGATAAAAAATACAAATTTGAGGTTGGGTTGCATCTTACCTTCTCGCATTTTTTGCTCCAATTCTTCCAGTGTTGGTTCTATCAGCTCCCAGCCTTCTGGCGGGGCTTTTCTGCTTCGACGGACTTTGGGCATTATTAAATATGTAGAGAATTAATTTAGTATCGAAGTTAATTTATAAAATTTGGAGGTTATTTCTCAAACAATTTGCTAACAAACGTAAAATGAAAACAAAATGTCAAATTTAAATGTTGTATTGTTGTCTATGATTTTGAATGGTAAAATATATTTTTCGTATTTTAGGTAAAATATATTAATTTACAAGCCAAACCGGTATGCATTGCAATGCAATTGGTTTATTGAAAGAATTTAGCTTACTTTTGATTTTGAAAGTTACGGAAACTATCAGAGGTATGCATACAATAACCCAAGTAAGTTTTAACACAATCGGTTGATGATTTTGGAAGGCATATGTTCGTTCTCGTCTTGTTCCTGTGTTTATACAGAATCCGTCTCAAGCGTGCACGCAATAACTCCTATGAATTTAATCGAAATCATTGAATGGTACAAAAAGGAGCTTCCCATTTTAGCCCCTTTTTTATAAATAAACATATCTATTGATTTACATAATATTTATACAATCGATTGTGTACCAAATAGGAAATATTACAACTTGAAAATATTTATTGACAAATAAGAGTGATCGTGTGTAGGCCTCAGGGACGCGAGAGTATTCGCAAGTTATTCATTCCTGTTTCTATTTTTTAGGTTATTTTTGTTACAGTAATCTTCACGGGCATACATGCAATAGAATAATGCATATAGGATAAACACATATAATTTCATTTTTATGTATGTAAAACTATGTGTTTTTTTATATCTCAATCTAGTTAATAAATTTAAAACGTAATAAAAAATAATGTGTAACTGATAATTCTTTAAAAATGATATGATATTTCAAAAATTACTTCCTGTAAAATATTTTTATATTTTTTTCCTAAACTAAATAAGTAAACTTAAATTTAAAAGTGCCTGTCCCATACTTCAATCAGTCCAAATGCTTAATTTAAATAATATAAGTGTTTATATTTTATTTTAGTAAATAGTTATTTTATATTTTTGTCGAGCACTACTTTTATTCGCCACTCAATATGGCGAAAGTTGTCAGTCTATGATTATCATTTGCTGAGAGTGCGTGCGACCTTTTCGCAACGTCCACTATTTTAGCGATTAATCATCTAATTAAAGCAAAAACACATTACATATTGACAAAACAAACGTATCAATCCATTCTTAACACGATTGCAATATTTAAAAATACACAAGTATCGTTTTTAGTGGATTAATCCGTCATTAAACACTTGGACATTTGGCGTGCGGACCATGGCGGCTTTTTCACCGAAGATTTGAAGTGAGTATTTTTATTATATTTACAATACACAATCAAAGCAATTGTTCACGAGATATTACGAAAAACGTTTAAATTTATTCTCAAAACAATTTTTATTTACAATTGTTTTAAAAATAGAAGGCTTTAATTTTGGCGGTACAACCATATTTTTGTTTTTGAAGATATTCTATAAATTTAAAATTAATTTCGTTCCTAATAATCAATGCGCCGTAACTTATGCGAAAACATCTATGACTTTGAACGTTTTGCTCTTCATATAATGATATTTTTTCTAAACAAATTAGATTGACGAGTTACTTTCAATATCTGAAAACTATTCATACAAATTTGTTTCAATGTTTAATAAATTTAGCATTGATCGAAGCGGATAACACTGCACTGCTTTGTACCAATCGATGATGGGAGTGTTCCTCATTATTAGCTTTACTATTTTACCGTAGTAAATATTGTTCTATTTACTTTTTATGATAACTGACATAAAAGTCAAAATACCTATTGATCTCTATGTCGTTAGAACAGAATGATTTTTCCAATCAATTCAAGATTGTGAAAAATTCACTCATACAATTGTAAATTATTATTATTATATTAGTATTTGTATAGCGCTCTTTTATGACCGAATGATCATTCCAAAAGCGCTTCTTTGCCTCTCTGAGTAAAAAGGTGGGTCTTGAGTCTGCTTCTGAAGGATGCCTCCGCTTTAAGCTCTCTTATGCTTTCCGGTAGTGAGTTCCAGGCCATTGGTGCAGCGTAGCTGAAAGCCCGATTGCCAAAGACCGTGCTAGGACTACCTCCCGTCAGATGCAGGGTGCTTCTATCGATAACAAATGAAACTCAGAATTATCATGTCAAGTTATATTTAGTTTTTATTGCATACAGAGTTTTAAAGCTTGTTACGCTATGTTAACGTTTTGCCGATATTTTTAACTCGAAAAAATGACAAATATTTAAATAATGTCAATCTTAATTTCATTGAAGAATCTAAGTTTTATAAGTTAAATGAAAACTCTGCTTTTTACATCGATATCTTTTCTTTACTGTTTTTTTTTGCGTTAGGACTTGATAAATAAATAAAAAGATTAATTTTTCGTATTGTTTATTTTTTAATAAAAGCAAAACTGTGTTATAATTTAAAGATAGTGTTCCTTAACCCTACTATTATTCTTTATAGACGTATCAGGCTATATTGTTGATAGAATATAGCTTAAAATTTAATTTTTAATGAAATCTTTCATCCCCAGAGGTTTAATGCTTTTTGGAGAACTCCTACAGAGAGATTTGGTCCGGCAAGTAGATCATAATATTATAATGATGTATAGTGGGCGGATGATATCATTTCTTCCATCTCAAATAATCATGATTCAACTCAAATGGTAACGTGTAAAGGTGGAACAGATTTATTTATATAAAAAAATGGAATCTTTACAGTTGCCAAGATGACTCAATCCTACGTGTGGGCGTCTTATCTGTCTACGACTTCAAAATATTGCAGTCTAACATGTGTCAGTGCAAGTTGTTCAGTGAACGCCACCCATTCACAGTAGTCTGCGTAAAAATCGACAATGCACGTTAAAAAATTAAATAAAACATAATTCTCAATTTAAAAACAAATGCTTTGAGAATGTTGTTGCTCTACAAAATGACCTGATAATCAAAACTTCTCTTTGGCTTTGAGAGGGTCGAACCACGATTTTTATAGATTGATCTTTGATTAGATTGTACAGGAAACGGCAAAAAGACCTGACGGTTTTTTTGCTTTTTTTTATACGGTTTACGTCAAAATTTTTTGCCGTTCCCTTTTGCCGTTCAATTTGACGTCACTGACACGAAGAAGAAGAAGATTTGTGTTACTGATAAACCTTGTACTTGTTTGTTATTAATTTAAATTAAATTATCATTCCTATTATTATTGAGTATCGAAATATATTATAAAAAATAAAAATAACCTGAATTTGTGTTTTTTTTTCTTTTTAGGCTGGTCCTCTGAAATGATACCGACGTGATGTGAGCCGTAGGCGGATCAAGATGTCCGTCCACTACAAGTTCAAGAGCGCGCTCGAGTATGACACGGTCACCTTCGATGGCCTCCACATCTCCGTGGCCGACCTCAAGGCGGCCATCAGCCAGCAGAAGCGCATCGGCAAGACCGTGGACTTCGATCTGCAGGTCACCAATGCGCAGACCAAAGAAGGTAACCAACCACTTTTCAACACATTTCCTAGTATATAAGAAGACATTGTCTTTTTTCATCTCTTTTATTATTTCTATGTATATTTTTACCAAGTTCTTTGAAGTATTTAGAAAGTATTGCTGGACTTAACGATGCTAGCTGCTGCTGTATATCATACACTACAGCAGACTTCTGTTCATGCCCTTGAGCTTTCACCGACGTGAAACGCATTGAACAGCGATACTCGGTGAAGCTTCAGAATGCTAAGCTACCTGACTTGTGGTGATTATATCTGCCAATTGGGGACTTTCTGTAATTTGAATAATGTTTTGCTAATTAAATTTTAATATCATATCTAGTTTATTTTTGTATTAGTGTTTATAATTGGCATTGTTTATCGTGTATCAAATAGTTTCACCATTCTATACATGCACAAAAATATGTCATGCTACAATCACAATGTGTTCTGATTGTTATAACCTACGGAGTAGAGACACGGTCTCTCATCAAGCAGACTGTTCACCAACTGCAAGTGTCGCAGAAGTGATGAAGTGCTACATGGTAGAGGTCATTGAAGAGAGCTGAACATGTACTCAGCTGAGAAGATTGGAGGTGGAGGAGAAAAGGTGTAAAGTTGAGAAAGGACCTTATCTAAAAACAAATACATATGTGATGTATGTGTATTTGTTGTTGAATATGAATATAAATGTTCAACATTATCATCATGTCTGTTCTTCTAACAGGAGCATATGTCTGTCACGAACTGTTTCCACAAAGCTGTCAGTCGCCACATTCTTTGTCTCAGCACTGCCTCCCACAGCTCGGCCTTTCCCATGGCCTTCCAGGAGGGCTTAAGACCGAGGGCTTAAAGAAAAAGCAGTTGAAGGGTTTTGCTCTCCTGCGGTATTCAAAGTATATGTCCCAACCAGGTCCACCTTCACCTCTTGACTGACTGTAGTATGCCTTGTTAGCTCTCTTCTCATCATTCCTCATAAAATCAAACCATTGAACTCTCAGTATTCTATGAAGGCATTTGCTTTTGAAATCCATTTTGGCTATAAATCTTGTATCGATATATATTCTTACCCAACCAAAAAAAGTCAATATTATATATTCACTGTATTACTTATGTGTTTTAGTTTACTCGGACAATTCGGCGCTGATAGCTAAAAACACTTCGCTGCTGGTCGCCCGAGTGCCGCTCACGCAGCCGGTGAAGAAGGGATGGGACGGAGGAGCCGCGGCCGCCGCAGCTGGGGCGCGAGCAGACATGTAGGCGGCCCCGCGAGGCTCAGCCGACCTTGCTCGCATGGAAGGATCCGAAGATGATAAGATCCTCGCCATGATGTCGCAGTCCACCGTCGACTATGACCCCAGCAAGTCAGTGCAAACAATTATATTTATTACGACTCTGTCCATATTTTATAGTTCTCACAAATCCAAAGCTCTAAAATGTTACAGCGATAGTATTACCTGTCTTTCTTCTTCATCTCCGCCTTCTCGCTGCAGCATAATTTTTCAAAGTTTGCAGCTCCAGTGATAAGGCTGCGTTTCTTAGTTTGAGAAAAGCTGCTTTAGATGATGACTTAATGTTTTTATGATTACAATTATTTTATTACATGGATATGGGTGTGTTATTTGAAGGCATCCAATAATTTTACTCTCATCTAATGAATAAAAAAAAAATCTAAGAAAGACTAAAGATATGTAGGTACAGTGGGAGAAGATGTTCCCAGAGAATCAAAATAGTTCAATGGCTCACAGAGAACAGCAAGATAAATTTATAAACTATTCTCTGTATGCCATATTTAAGTCCCAGGAATTATATAATAATTATGTAGATTTTCTCATATATATATGCAATATATATATTTTTTTGGTATTCTATGCAACGTAACTCCAGTGAAAAAACCTAATTGAATACTAGTTTAGTGTGATTTAGAGTAATTAATTTCTGACATTGAATTATTAGGACGTCATAATTTCAGATATCATTACACTTCTGGTTATAAATAAGCTGTAAAAAATAACAATCATATTAGTTTCACGCAAAGCACCGCCAACACATCTTCACCGGCGAAGGTTCTGTTTAGTTTCATCTGCATTTGCATTACAATACGTAAACGGCTTTGTTTTCTGTCACCATGCCTCCTGAAGATTTTGGAAGTAAGTAGAATGGACACTCGAGCGATTTTAGTGTTTACACAACTCTGGCGTAGAAAACTGTCCATTGGTATTAGTGTTTGTGTCACTTAGACTAGAATATTATTCATGCATTGTTTATTTGAAAATTTTCATACTCATAAACATTCATTTTCAATACAGTACTATTGATTATTTATTCACTGTTTATGTGATGTAATAACGACTTAGCAGTTTTTTAGTTCTTGTATTATGTAAAGTAATTGCAATGCATTTTTTATGTGTCCTTGTTATGATTTTGTAATAAATTTATATATTTTAATATTTTGTTTGTATTTTTTAATTTGCTTCATCATGAGCAACTCACTGTTATGCTTTTACATCATAACTGAATGTTATCACTGCACTGTGCCATGCATTATATTATTTATAACAAGTGACTATTTAATTAGTCATTTTTAAAAAATTAAGAACAAAACAATTTGAGCGACTTTGAAGATAATTTTCTGTCTTCATTGACAGAATCTAAAGGCACCAAATGTCATCCCAAGACACTAAATAACGTTAAGGTTATTGACTGATAATACTTATTGAAACCGCATAATTATAATCTTACATTAATTTTGATTGAAAAATTATATTTTTTAATTTTTTTTAATAAACATTTCATATTATTAGAACAGTAAAGTTATTTCAAATGTTTCCAAATCAAGGGTTCGCATTACACTTTACATCTTCCTATGATCATCATTGTCGTTTAATCAAATTTTGTGAAATAGGTAATTTTTTTTTTAGTCCACATTAAAAGTATTAACCATATAAAAAGTGCCTTAATGGTGAAGAGTGCAGTAGACTAATCTATTCACATGATTGACATCATTGGTGCCGTGATGCTTAGTCATGAATGGCAATTTATTAAGACGAAGATCAGTCTATTTTAATGTTTATAATTAGTTTATATTCTATTATTTATCTATTTATTGTAATGTTCTTGTCTCATCTTGTAGTAAGGCACTGTATAAGTCTTCTATACACAAGTAAATGTGACAATACCCCTGTACAACCTTGTAAGAACATTTAGTAATGTTTGTATATTATCAACATTAATTTTAACTTTAAGTTCAATCGTCATAAGGTTCGTGTTGCATTTTCTCGAGTATAGTTTTAGTGCTTATTTTTCTGTAGTGCTTATTTTTTATATGTTTTGCTTACTGTACATTTCATTCTCATACTTATGTTTTTTTCAGGTTAACGATTTCTGTCTAATTGTGTAATATTCTTATCTATACAGTGTCTTATCTAAATTAATGTCTAATTAAACAGCTTAAAAATGATCTCCGAGCCTTGAAGTCAATAGACTTGTCAGTGAAATATGACTAATGTCAGATGAATAGAATATCAAAACGTTGAAATAACCACAAATAACTGGCCAGATACATTTTTTTATGAAGCATTAAGTCGTGACAAATTTCCAGCTATGGTTCTGCTATGATATCTTTCATTGTCATTGCACCCAGAGCTCCACCGAGTACACACTGATGAAATACTACAGTTGCTACGCGAAGCGAGAGCTCGGGAGCTTGAGGAAGCAGTTGTGGTATTCGAGGCTTGGTTTGGTATTTGTAAATCAGCATTCTTGAGGTTAGATGATTAGTCTTACACTTTATTTGGGCCATGGTTCTAAAAGGAGGCCCAAGTTAACCAACAACGCACAGTTTTATTAGGCTCACTTACATCACCCATCCTAATACGATCCTCACCCGATCTTTCTTAAATGAAGTGGACAAATTTGTACCCAGCTTCTTTTTGATGTATTTATTTTATTAATCGTTTATTCAATGATGTATATAGATTTATTACATTTTAAAGTAACCAAATATGTCAATTATCATAATAGATTATATAATCAGTAATGTATTCAGCTAATTTAGAATATTAATGTTCAAAATAAGTAATCAGCTGCAAGGCTCAAAAATCCAATGCAATTATAGGGTTTAAATACCAGCTAATCAGGTTAATAATACATTTAATCACATGTAGGCTAATTGATTATTTTAGTCTAACAATTTTTATTTTCAGAATTCTTTTCCAGAGGTGCCTTCTATTTATTTGAGATTGATGTATCATAATATATTCAATATGAAATGTATTAAATGTTTGTTTTGTGTTTTGTCTCCTCAGCTATCAGAGGATTAAAGGAGGCAATCAACTGGGCGCGGTTCCAGCCAACTATCGCTGCTACAAGTGCCACGAACCTGGACACTGGATCAGGGATTGTCCTCTCGGATCATCATCGGTAAGCGAAAAAATGTTCAAATCAGGTCAACAAATATCAATACTATACTCACTCACTTGTGGCGAATTCAAAGGAGTTTTCATAAAACTAGGTGTACACTTAAAATAATCATATATTTATTATTCATCTATTTGAAATACGTCTCCTATTTAAAAGACTGTTACTAAGTGGTATGGCTATAAGGTTTAGATTGTCTTGATCTCTAGCGAATCTTAATATAAAAAAATTAATCTTAAAATATAAACATAATAATAAATGTTTATCTTCTAGCTGTAAAAACGTGTAATAACCTTCTAATCAAAATTGGTGGAAGATGAATGTCATCTCATAACCAGCACCCATTCACTGAGTTTCCGTAAAATATATATCCGATGAATCAAGGGCTGTAGTTTAATAACGTTTGAAAATCTACTCTCAATTTATATTTTTTCTTCATATGTCCATTCCATATCTAACACATATGGTCACCACAAATTGCCACCATTCAGTTCTGTCAGTTGCGACTGACTGTTCATCCATCATCTCAAGACATCTCCACAACGAAGTTTCACCTGAGAATATATATTGTTCTTGGTGAACTCCAGAACTTGTAAAAACAGCTGCTTTAGTATCCGAGCCATATGTTTTTGAGTGATTTTTAAAATGCTTTTATTTAAGCAGATTGAATTATTACCTAATATTTCCTCTCCCTGGACCATTTGGTCCTAAAGAGCAACTCAACCCAACCAGCGACACGCGGATATCAACAGACTATCTACGCACAATGTTGCTTAACTTGGATAATCTAATAAGAACAGCGCTTACAATGTGCTATTGTCGCCGGATGACTCCATATTTAGCACTTATTTGGTTGGTTTCATAAATCCATATTCCTTTATCATCATTTGTCACTATACTCCTGTATGTATTATGTAATGTTTCAAATGGGTAATGACATCATTTTTTTGTCACAGGAACCATTGGACATCAAACGCAGCACGGGCATTCCCCGCAGCTTCATGGTGCCCGTGGAGGGTCCAATGGCTCCGGGGGCCATGATAACACCCACAGGGGCCTTCGCTGTGCCTGTTGTGGACCAGTCAGTTTTTTTTATTGACATCTTTTTTAAAAATTATTTTTAATGTTTTACATGTTTGCCCTAAATAACCAATAGCTTGTGTACTTACTTTTCTTCTTTTGAAGCATTATAACTTTCACATAAGCCCGGATTCTAGTAAATATACTATAAATATAATTGTTAGTTAATTAGTCAGGGAACATGATAAATTACTGGGGACATAACATATCCTTCAACGCACATATTAAGTCTTTGATTTTGGTTTTCAGTGAGGTGTACCTGGCCGGCGAGACCTTGACAGAGGGCGCGGGAGCTTCTGCCGCGGCCGCCCCCCGCCAGGAGATCCCCGACGACCTGCTCTGCTCGCTCTGCCGCGATCTGCTCACCGACGCCGTCATGATGCCGTGCTGCGGCAACTCCTTCTGCGACGAGTGTAAGTTCATCAGCAATGATGGTTTCCCACGTCCACTGGATCTGATTGTTACTCTGAGAATATCTACACACAACTGTCATATATCTTTTCCACACTCATCGTTCTGCCGACCTGGTTGAGTGTCATAGACTCCACTGGAAGTTCAAACCCCTCTACCGGTGCTCTCTGTGTGTGTTTGTGTAAATTACTTTTATTCATATTTTATAACGTATTATATTTTTTAAATTCGAAATGAAAAGTAAAAATCAGTTTTTCTTAGCTTCAAATATATTCCTAACCACATTAGATTTACTTATCATTTTTTTAAGAGCTATCTTCTTCTACGTGTCAGCGATGGCAAATTATTTCTGCCCAGTATCTGGCAACATCGATATCTCGTGTATTGCCCAGAATTAGCTCTTCAGATGTGCTGCTTGTTGGGCACATGGGGCACTAGGTTAAGAGCTATGAAAATTCTATTAAAATTGAAGGATTATTAAATAATGTGAACCGTTGTGTTAATTTTATAACTAGTTGATTCTCTCTACACTCTTTATTCTTCTGACTCACTGTTATGTTTAGTATTTATATACCATTACAAATCTACTATACGACATGTGGAAATATTTATTTCATTAGGGAAAGACTGGTGGACCTGGTAATCCCTGAACAGATTAAGAACCGGAGCTGGTAGAACAAAGGATAACCTCGAGCGGCGGGGAATGATTCGGCAGGGAGATTGATTATTGTGCGACCGCGGAGACCTGTAGGACCGCCTCACCTAAGATCCAGCTCCATGTGCCCAACAAGCTGCACACCTCAAGACCTAATGCAAGGCAACACATGGGCTATCGATGTTGCCAGATACTGGGCAGAAATAATTTGACGTCGCTGACACGGAGATTAAGATTAGGGAAAATTCTTGTGTAATATAGAGATATTAAACCTTCTCACTTTTAATATGCTGCAATATACACATTTGTAACATAAGTAACATTCAACCTTATATTCTTTTCGTAAGATTAACCTGATGCTCCTAAGGCCTGGACTTATTAGTCCTAAAAATGCGCTTCATAAAAAAAAAAAACATCAAAGGGATCGTTATATTAAAAATTACCGTAAACAATATACAAGAAATGTATGTTTCATAAAAAATGCTTTATAGAAAGATACAGGAAGTACAGGATTGTTAATTACATTTTTAAAAAATATTTTTGCAGGTATCCGTGGTGTGCTGCTAGACTCTGAGGACCACGAGTGCCCCGACTGCCGTGAGAAGGACGTCTCCCCGGGCACGCTGATCCCCAACAGGTTCCTGCGCAACTCCGTGGCCACCTTCCGCAACCAGACCGGCTACAGCCCGCGGCCCCGCCCCCAACCGGCTAGGGGTGAGTGTGGGAATACCGCAATCCTGCATGAATTATATAGATTCTTTTACCTTAAGAAATTGTGTGATTCAATAAATGTTTACCTTGTTTTAAAGTGGATCATTAACATTCCTCATCATCATGACCACACTCTATTTAAAATTAGTATATTTACATATTTCTTAAAAAGAAAACTTATCTAAACACATACAGGATAATACCAACAGATGTGATAATGATGCTGAAGTTTCATCTGTGGATTCTATGACGCTAACCATGCTACACACATGGCAAAGCATTGCATGTTGAGTTTTGATCTTCCAATGTCATATAGACTGCCTGACATTCACGCATCATTCAATTATTACAGGAATTCAGTATAAATAAGTAGTTGGGTTTACGAGACGACCTTCGTCTACAACTAACAATTTTGATTAATAGGCTATGATTGGCATTTTACGATTGAGGGATTAACATCAAACGGGGGTATTAATAGAGCTTAGAAACATAACATAAAACAAAAAACTTTGCCGAGTATCGAACCTACGATCTTCGGTTTGGTAAGCAAACACTTTAACCACTAAGCTTTACCTACCGGCACAGCATATTTGAGCAATCACTAGCAGAAGCAGTTATTAATCTTGATTTTTAAAAATTGGAATCTAAATGATAAAGACATAATTTTTCCATGTATTTGCACCAAACACGCTAGTGTGCGAGAAGGAGTGAATTGTTTTGATGTTTGTTTTTCATTTGTGTGTTGTGTGTTTGCGCCCCCCAAGGTCCCCCCGCGCCGGCCGTGGATCCCCCGCCTGAGACCAAAGACAAGCAGACCCCACAGAACGGCCCGGCTGTCTCCAAGGCCGGTCAAGGTAAGAGCCTGCCATTTTTTTTACATTTAAATGCTCCAAATCTTGCCATCCAGCATCTGTGTTACTCAGTAATGCCGTCGTAGGCTTTGTCTCATGCCATGTTAGCTCTGACTTTTGGAGTTCAGCTGAGTACATTCTATGTGGGCTTAAAGATAAAGCAATTGTAGTTTATGCTCTCCTGCAGCATATAGAGAACACGTCCCAGCTAGATTTATCTTTCATCATTGACTTGTATAGTTCCTGATGGCCTTCCAGGATGGCGCAAGCCCGGGGGCTTGAAGAAGAGGCAGCTATAGTTTATGCTCTCCCGCAACATCCTTATTATATGTCTAAGCCAGATCTAGCTTTGCCTCTTAACCGATTGTATTAGAAGAGACTGCCCTGTCCGCTCTCTATGGACAGCAAAATTTTAAGTAATGTTTTACTTTGTGAATACTTCAGGTAACAGGGAGCCAGATCACTTTGACGACTCAGATGGTTCCTACGATGATAATATTACGGTTAAAGTTCCGGTCGCACAACCTCTGCCACCGCGGTCACACAGTTCCGGGCGTCATGCTCACCAACAACACCAGCCACTGCAGCCGCTACAGCGCCCGCCGCAGCAGGACGAGGGCAGGAACGGGGGCGAGGGGCCCCCCTACCAGGGCAGGCAGCGGCACCATCATCAGCAGCACTACGGTACGCCAATAACACATTTAAAAAATATATTTTTTATGTAAACATATACAGGAGAATACCGACACATGATGACAGTAACTAGTTTTCATATGTGAATTCTATGACCCTTACCATTCTACATATGGATAAGTGCTGCATGTGGTTTGCTGATCCGCCAATGTCATCGACTACAGCCCGACCGGCGAGATGGACTAAATATATTGCTAATACAGCTGAAAGGATTGATCAAAGAAGGTAAACAGTAAAGATTGACAATCAAGGAAGGAAACCTTTGTTCAGTTTTGGTTGGATATGGTTTGAGAGCCTTGGTAATAATAACCATTTCTGCGTCATCGGTAACCTTCAACAGTTCATCAGTTGTGACAATGGTAACCTGTTGATAGTTAATATTGAACTTGTTTTTTTTTTACTTAATTTCAGGAATGCCTCACGGTGGCAGAGCGTCGTTAAAGCCACCCGGGATGGAAACGCCGCCAAACTCTATGATGGTAATATCACTATAAGATTTCTTGTAAAAATGCTAGTAGAAGTTTACTTGCATTTTTTTGTCAAACTGACACTGACCCACAGGTCTTATTGGCTAATGATCAAGTAAAATAAGTGGAGTTGAAAAACTAAGATATGCTTAGGGAATGAAGTGGTTGAGTCTTGGATTAGTTAAATAATAGCGCATTCATATATAACCTTATTTATAATAGACGCCCTAGATAGAAGTATTTGCAGCAAGTGTTCGAGAATATGAGTTGTAGCTCTTATACTGAGCTAAAGAGGGTTGCAGAAGATTGAAAAGAATGGAAATCGAGATGCAAGATTTTGTTGCTGCAAACCAATCCACCGGATCGATACTACGAAGAAGATATAACCTTCGATCCCCATAAAAACACATATAAAGGCAGCTTACTTTGCTTAGATTCTTTATCGTTCTAATCATGACACCTCGTCCTTAGATCTCCATAGGTTTTTTGCTAATGATGATGGTGTTGTTTGCAGGGCATGGGAGGTCACGAAGAGAGAGCCGGCACGCCTACAGTGGACGAGAGGGAGCAGAGAGCCAACCAGATGTCCCGCCACCGCCCCCCGCGCCCCATACAGCCGCAGGTGATGATCAATCCATTAATACCTAACTTAAAGTTATAAGCACACGTCTTCATTGTGTCAGCGACTTCAAATTATATCCGCTCAATATCTAGCAACATTGATGGCCCGTGTGCTGCCCAGCATTAGGTCTTGAGATGTGCAGCTAGTTGGGCACATGGGGCAGGATCTTAGGTGTGAGGTGGTCTGTAGGTCTTCACAGTCGCACAACTGTGACGCTCGCTGCCAAAGCATTCCTCACCGCTTGAGGTTGTCCTTTGTTCTACTAACTCCGGTTCTTAATTCCTCCAGTCAAGGTTCTTGCCAATTGGAACGCTTTCCTTTAGGGCGATGATCACACTGCAGCCGTTATATTTAACGATTTTAACAGATCAGTGATGAAATCACACTAGAGCATTTTATTTAGAAAAGAAGCAGACTTAGCAATTATCGATAAGTAGCTTAGAAATTACAACCAATTGTGGTTGTAAATTCACATTTACATATAATTAATGCTATTTCATTAAAAACTCAAATAATATTATTATTTTGGCATTGTCTTTTATTTCTTGTAATAAATTCGTCACAATAAAATTTTTGAATGTGTTCTGTTTGCAGCATCCAGAATTTGGTCACCATCCTCCCGGGACTTATCCTCAACCTCATCCCAGGCCTGTCGCACCCTTCAAGTAGGCTATAAACTATTTGTTTTCAATGAACGCTTAGCTTTATAAATGATATCCCTTTGAGAGTCCGAAATGCTAAAAGTTATCTTCCTTCTGGGCAGACACCTGAGAACTTAAAGAGACGGCACTGTATCTGAGGCGTATTTGTGAGTGATATATTTATGGGATTTTCTTAAAGGAGATCGGATGATTAGCCCAACGCTCCCAAAGCTTGGACCATTTGGATCAAAAGAACACCTGAACCCGACCAACGACACACGGTTGGCAACAGACTGTAATCCACCCATATTTTGGTCCTCGCTTAAACTTCAGTGATCTAACAAGAACTACGTTAACGATGTCCTTTTGCATCATATTTTTTATAAGAATTCGAAGCTTATTTTTTAATATTGTGTTTGCAGTGTTCCTCCATACGGTGGAGGCCCTCCCGGCGTGGCTCCGCCCTATGGTGCCCCCATGCCTCCCTTCAGGCCGCCTTACCAGCCACTGCCTCCAGGTGTCCGTGATGCCCCCATACAAGGACCACCGGGGTAAGAATATATATATGATTATGTAAACACATAGTAGAAATGCTACATCTGTGGGAATTTTCGAAGATGGCTAATGTTTAGGAAGTGTTCGTAACGTGTGTCTACGCCAGTAAACTACAAATATTGTTTAATAAGTGGTGTTTGTGGGATGACATTTCAAAACAATATAATTGTGAACTGTGAAGATCTATTGTGGATTAACCATGGGAATGCCCCAATCATGGGATATTAGATTATTACATATGGCGTATTTCATCTTTGTGTATAATTATTCTTTTGATGTAGGTATATTACAAGTTTCTTTTTAATCATTTTAGAATTTGACGCTAAAAATATATGACACTTAATGGCCGCCAATGATACATAACATTAAAAGCTTTGTCGGAGATTAAACTTGAATAATAAAAGACCGCTTTGACCACGTGTCATTTTTTTATGCTTTAACCTTTAAACGCCCAGTGGTTTTCTTAACGAAGCGCAGATTTGCGTCATTCAATGTCCTACGGTCCCATACAGGAGTGCTTATGGTTCATTTCACAATCGGATTACATCAATTTGTAATAATAGTATTAAAGTAAGTTCATTGAAGAATCTATTGTGCGACGGCACATTACAATCATCCGTCCTGCTAGGGCATTGAACGACGCAAATTTGCGGTCCCGTATGGGACCACTGGGTGTTTAAAGGTTAATGATCAATCAGTAGTGAAAAAACAAGGATATACATAATGACTTAATCTTAAAAGTATTTTTTTTCCTCCGGTCAGCATAAGATTATCAATGTCATGTTATGTGTTTCTAGGGTTGTTGATCCGCTAGCCGCCTTTGAGAAGATGATCCGCGAGAAGGAGGAGCGCGCTCGCCTGCGGGACAAGCGCAGCCGCTCGCGCACCCGTAGCAGGACTCGTTCCCAACGGAGTCGGAGCCGCAGCCTCAGATACACGCGCTCCCGCACTCGCTCGCGCAGCCGCATCATCCGCTCCAGGTCACCCTACTCCAGGTGAGATCCTACTATTTCCTGCTTCAGGTCGCCCTACTGTACATGAGATCATCTATATGTTCTTAACTATTCATCATCATCTTCATCATTAGCCTGTGTCCGTCCACTGTTGAACGTAGGCCTCCCGCATGAGTCTCCATCCTCTTCGATCCTCCGCCTTCCGCATCCAGGTCACTCCCGCTATTCTTCTTATATCGTCAGTCCATCTTGTAGGGGGTCGGCCAATGCTTTGTTTGGCAGTTATTGGGCGCCATTCCAATACTTTTCTTCCCATCGACCATCGTCTCTTCGACAGATATGTCCTGCCCATTGCCACTTGAGTGTGCCTATTTGTTGGGTAGCATCCACTCCACTACTTGAGTTCTTCTGCGTATTGCCTCGTTTCAGATTCTATCTTTTAGTGACACTCCGAGCATGGATCTCTCCATAGCACGCACACTGGGTGACCTTTATTTTATGGATAAGACTTGCTGTAAGATTTCACGTCTCTGCGCCATAAGTTAATACAGGGAGGATGCATTGGTTAAACGATTTGGTTTTAAGACTCATGGAATTTTCGCTTTAAAAATGTACTTTAGTTTTCCAAATGCTGCCCATCCCAGTTGTATGCGTATAATAATAATTATTATGTAATTTATTTAGTTATTTATATACAGAATCGAAATTCCAATTTTTTTTACAAATATTTGGAAACATAGAGTATACATAAATATACAATAAATAGAGAAAATAATAAAAAATAAAAATAACACAAAAGAATAAGATGACACGTGTCAAAGATCACAGAGATCAAGTAGAACAATACCATCGACAAAAGAGGAAAAGGATGTAAGAAAAGGATCGAGGTGTGCTGGTAGGCCATTTAGGAGCGACATTGCCGTTGTACCAAATTGAGTGCTTGAAGCTCCACAAGCATCGACTGGGATCAAAAACAATGGATGGCTACGAGCACGGGTGTACCTATCTGGAACATAGAAGTTAAAACATTCAAGAATCCCAGGGTTGTGAATTGAACCGCGAAGAAGAAGGAATGAATGTTTGAGTGCAGCAATTTTCTTCTGGGACTCTAGCGAATGGAAAGAAAGCATTCCTAGAAGAAAAAGAGTTGGGTAATGTTCGGAATTTAATTAATTGAATGGATAGTTACCGTAAATATAAAAATAAAGACGTCGGAGAAATTTTCTATGAATTTTTTCGAGCATGAAAATGTATTTGGATTTATCGGGATTCTAAACTAAACTCCCATATTCCAGAACAGATAGAACGAGTGAAGAATAGAGAGTACGAAAAATTAGAGGATTATGAAATTGACTAGCCTGGCGGGTGATGAATCCGAGAAGTTTATTGGCGCGTGAAGTTAAATTGATTATGTGAGTATGGAAAGTGAATAATGAATCGTAGGTTATACCTAGATCCTTGACAACTGCTACTCTGTCGAGCAATGTTCCAGATAAGTAGTATTTGGACAGAATAGGATTTTTAGAACGGGAGAAAGAGATAACGTTACATTTGTTGATACTGAACGTGAGCTTATGGCAACCCAGTTTGATACACTATTAAGATCAGATTGCAGATTGTGCATATCTTCGATGGAGGAAATGGAAGAGAAGATTTTAAGATCATCAGCGAATAATAGGCACGAGGAGTGGGTAATACAATTAACAATATCATTGAAGAACACAAGAAATAGAAGGGGACCTAAGACAGAGCCTTGAGGCACTCCAGAATATGCAGAGAATGGGAGAGATTCATATCCACCGTAGTCTACAAATTGTTTACGATGGGAAAAGTAAGAAGAGAAGAAGTTGATAAGCATAGAAGAGGCACCAAAAGCGCTCAGTTTACTAAGAAGTAAGTCATGATTAACACGATCAAATGCTTTTGAAATGTCGGCATAAATTGAGTCGACCTGGCAGCTAGGCTTGGAGATAAGTGAATGTGCGATAAATTTATTGTATGCTAACAGGTTAGTAACTGTAGAATTACCACAACGAAAACCATGTTGTCTATCTGAAAGACGGCACTCTATCTGTCTCAAAAGGGAGCGCTGAATTAATATTTCCAATAACTTAGCGGGAGAAGACAGAAGGGCGATAGGCCTGTAATTACTGATATCATCCAAAGATCCTTTCTTATGGACTGGACGTATTCTCGTTGTTCCCCATACAGACAGGTATGCACTGGTGCGATAGCAGAGATTAAAAATATATTTTAAAGGCTCAAGTAACGCGGCAGAGCATCCCTTAAGTAATATAAATGTCCTGGATATCTGTCGGGAATTATATACAGAATGTACTCGGCAGAGTTACGGGAGACGAAGCTGACATGGAATGAGGCAAGGGCCAAGGTGGTTGAGTGAGCTTTACGGCGGTGGCTTGTGATGTCCATATGTTCCAGCTTAGGCAGTATACATGGACGACTAAAATGAATGAATAATATTTAAATGATTGAATTCACATGAGATCCATCAAAAATAGCATTTTATATGATTTTTCCATATGTATATTTTTTATAGTTTTTGTTTTTACAAAAATTTGTTTCTATACAATTTGTAATTTATTCAAGACATCCAGAAAGTACAAAATATATGTTGATTGTCTATTTGTTTTATATTGTCCATATAGACAGGTTTTTTAAAAATTCTTTTCACATCTAAAAGTTTGACGCGGTGTCATTCCAGGTCTCGCTCTCGCTCCCGCCCCGGCTCCGGTAGGTCGCCCCTGCGCCGTGCGCCGGCGCTGCGCTCGTTCTCGCGTACTCCGCCCCTGCGCCGCGCCCTGCCGCTGCCCCCGCGCCGGCGGGACAGGCGCACCACGTCCTTCTCGCCCAGCAGGTTGGTCACCACTGCAAACCCCATCATTATCACTCACCACCATCTTTATACTGATTTCAAGGGGTAAATTGACTAACGACACGACTTGAGATTACTCTCGTTTATTTAAAAGATACAAAATTGGACTTAATACTATGGCACGTGTTAATACTAATGTCGTGAGGGCAGTCAAATCCCTTAACAATGACAGCGGTAGGTAACTGACTACCTGGCTGCGTGGGAGTAGTTCCCTACTTTTGCTGCTGTCTCTGCCGATGGCGCCACCGGGGAACAATGTCTCTTTCGTCTACCACAGACAAACAGTGACACAACTGATGCAAGATGCCGGTCATCGTAACAATCTGGTGACGACCGGTATCAATACTATTCTTTCTTCACATGTACATCAAGCAGACATAATATCTCCGATCCAATGCAAAAAAAGCTAAACAGCATTACGGACGAGAAAGGAACTGCACTTTCCTGTGACCAGCCAATCTACAGCGCTGTGGTCAACAAATGAACTGCGCTCCCTTGTCACCAGCCAATCAACAAACAGCACCACTGTTGAGAAAGGAATTGCGCAGAACTGCAGTTGAAGCACTGGTAATACGCCGACCTTATTTGACAGTGGTCGGAATTGAGTAGGTTCCTCTTAATACCACACTTCCTCACTGTGAAATAGCCTCAAGGGAATGTCACTAACGCATGTCGTTGGTTTTAAATTGAATTTGAATATTCATTTTAATTTAAATTATTATGAGTTACCGTGGCGCCGTGGCTTTTTCACTTTGGTATTGATACGCAGTTGCATTTTAAATGCCTCTTTTGTGGAGATCATCAGTAACTATGCACAATGGTATGTATTCAGCAAATCTATGGGTGCAAGTATAATGGCAGTCAATGGTTATGTACGGTGACTATTTATGGTGAACAAATACTCCTGATAGAAGAAAGAACTTTTGATGAGCGCTGCATATGTTGACTGCCTGCCGTTAAGAGATTTTTCATTTTGATTCGCCCAACTAAAGTAAGGTATAATACCTTAATTGTACATATTGTATCTGGATTATAATATTTTGGCAATAGGTATTGTTGAGCTAAAGATCAATGAACCAAGGATGGTTGGTAAGTAAAAGGGTATTGCTAATGTGAGCATTTTACTACAGCTATCGATAAGCTGGTTCTGACTGCGGCGTTGTTGAAGTTGTTGGCAGGCGGTGTGACTAGAGTGGACAGAGTTCGAAATGAGCATATTTGGGGTTCATTTCGGGTGGCGCCCATACCTCAAAAGATAAGGGAAAACTGCCTAAGATGGTATGGGCATGTGACACGGAGAGATGAGTACCACATGGTGAAGAGAGCCCTCAACATACCCACGCTGAGAAGAAGACCTGGAAGACCACAGGCAACCTGGGCTGCAACTGTAAACAAAGATCTGAAAACTCTGGGTTTGACTGAGAATGCAACGCAGGACAGACAGACATGGCGAATGTGCACAAGGAGAGCCGACCCCAGGTGATGGGAAATGGCTAGGCTAATGAGAGTTGTTGAAGTTGTTAGATGTTTGATGTTATAGACAATAAAGATTGAATAAGTATTCCACAAAATAAATATATCAATTGTTTCCTGTAGATTTCGACTGCAATACAATAGATTATGTATTCAGTAATATGTTAATCTAATTTTAAACATTACAACAGTTGAATAAAGCTGTAATATGAGGTTCAAAAATCCATAAATACCTCTTGACCGTTAGAGATGTAGACGTCATCCGCAGTGAATGAGTTAAAAATGTATTTTAAATTTAAATAAAAAATAAAAAAATAGTTTTGGTTTGTTCTTATTTGTTGTCATTATTCCAGATCTCGCAGTCACAGTCGCTCTGTTTCCCAGCGCGGCGGCCGACCTCTCCGCCGCCGCTCTCCCGCCAGGTTCCGCTCTCCCCTGCGCACCCCGCCCCTGCAGCCCGGGCCGCCCATCCCCCGCCCCAGGTACGTGGCATTGCTCATGACTGAACACTGTGGTAACAGTGGTTTTACACATTGTTATGCAAATATCAACCATTCTTGATGGTTGATATTTGCAAAGCATCCGCTTTCTCGTATAATTTTTTTTAGCTCATCTTAAACCAGATTAGTTTATTAATCACCATAAAGGAATTAAAATATTGTGAATCAACCTGTGTATCTCACATTCTTTTATATGGCTATGAATCCTGGTATCTTACGAAAAGACAACGAAGTCATATAATGTATTCCGACAAAACATTATACGACCAGAAAAGAGACTGTAGAATATTGTGAATAGGATGATTTGATTTAGTCCGAAATGACAAGGTAAAGGAGCTGACATTCCAGGCGGTCAAGAGATGAAAATTCTCTTGACCGACGGGAATAAGGAGCAATTCGAAGACTGCGGTATCTAACAGAACTCGGCGACAACTTGTGTCGACCATATGTTTCAGTTAGGGAGTATTTTCAGAACAATGATGATGTACAGAAGACAATTCTTCTGTTTATGTCTTTACGGATTATATTAATACCGATAGTTTCGTAAGACAAAGAATGCATGTTCAAAACACTTTTTTTTTGTATTGGATGTCAATTTCCTTTGCTTATTGTGCAACTATTCTTGGTACCTCATGATTGATTTGTGCGATTGTGTTTATTGCAGATTTGGTGGAGCAGGACCTCCATACAAGGGAGGGCGGGGAGGCAGCCGCGAGCGTGCGCCTCGCTCCCCGCGCCCCTTCCAGCCCCCGCTGCAGCACACGCAGCCCCCCCATCACAGGTACGCCCCCGAGAAACTCCCGCCCGAGAACCGTTATCAAACACATGCAAATATTCACTTTGTCACAACGTTCTATCGCGGCTTTTGAGGTTAAGATGTCATATCCTTAGCTGACTATCTTCAGATTAATTAAACCCTTTGTAATTGCAACTATTTGTGAATGTAAAGAATTAATATTTTCCTTACATTAATAGAAGATAATATGGATTGCTAGCCATTTAAAGTTGTACCTTTTAGGTGCCTACAATTTTTTGTTTTTGTATGAAACCTTATCGTCACTTTACACGTTTAACGCCAACGTAATGTTTTTAATGCATTCGACTCGGAGGCGCCATATAGGTCACATTCAATGTTAAAACTCCATTGAAATGTAACCGCTGGCGTACAGGGACTGTTTGTTCGAAAAAAAAAAACGTTGGTCACCGGTAGCCTACAGGGCGCCCTTTCAACAGCAGCGCAGGTCACCGGTGACCTACGTGGCGTGGAACGTGTTAAATTGTCGTTTTCTTTGATTCAGTTTTATTAATAAGCTACTTTAATACTTTTTGGCTCAGGATTATTATCACCACACTATTTAATGAAATAAAAATATAGGCTGTTGTAATAAAATATATATTATTTTCTTGCTGTTATAAGCAACGTTAAACAAATTCCGCTTAGGGTCTTGTCGGTATTAATTGCCCCATTACTGACTATATAATAGTATTTAACTTATATCAAAGCGGCTGGTTTCTGTTGAAATGCTGTGATGAAATTTGAAATAATATCAAAAATTTAATTATAAGAAGTACTTACAACCTTTAATATAAAAGATATGATCGGTTTTCAATTTGATACATTGAGAACTATATCCGAGGATTTCGTGAAGCTGTATTTGAATAACAATTAATTGTCGACTTATCCATCAAATGGACTCGAACTTCGTTTACAATTTTGACTGTTAAACCTGTGATATAAATGATTGAATATAAATATCTTAAAATGTTTGATCTGTGTGTATCTTTCTGTGATAATTCTTTAAAAAAATATGATAATTTGTTTAATTTGTTGTGATAATGCATTAAATAGATTATTAATATTTTTAAGTCACATTTCATTCTGCTAGTTATGTTGTTTATTATTGATAAGATATTCCATTTTTACTGACTGATACTTTACTCTACATATTTTTTTGATTGATCTGAAGGTGTGTTTTAAATATTTATGAATTGATGCCAGGTAATGTTTTATTGTTGAAATTAATGAAACATGTATTTGGGTGTGAATTTTCGTTTTATTTCAATTGTCTTATGTGTCTTACAAAGTTAGCTTTCCTGTTTTTTTTAAACTCTTGACCAATTCTATTATTTTATTTTGTATTGTCTGATGTGATCACAAATATTTTCACTGTGTACCTTAGCACAAAATTATTACATATAACCATAATTTATCATGCACTGAAATTTAAAAAATAATCCAATATTTGATTCTTTATGTTTATTCACTTTTGTGGTGTAAAATGTAAATATATCACTGTGATCTTGGATTAAAGAAGGCAATTAGTTGCAAATTATCAAGTTTCTCTTGTATGTGAAGCTTATAACAAAACCGTTGGTTTTAAAGCGACTTCAGGGAGGTATCATTCTCTCTTTGCTCTATATATTTTCAAAAGCAAAAGACTACGCAAAATATTGTTTGAAGTTTGTAAAGTTGGTGTATATTTTTTACGATTGTACTCACTATCATGTTTTGGTGACTATTGATTGTATTTTTATACATTAGCATGATAACATGTTAGTTATGCATTCACCAATTTAATACCAGGTATCTAAAAATGGAATGAGTGACCATTTTTTCTTGTTTTTATTCATTTTTTCCATTTGATTGCATTGTGATATGTATGTTTTTAATTTTAGATTTTCAGTCTTTAGTTTAATAAAGACTTTTTTTTATACAACCGGTATTCATAATTCTTAAATCAATAAATTTACAGAGGTACCTCCACATACAAGTTTAATTAATTCGTTCGGCAACCTTGCTCATATTTAAAATTACTTGTTTCTCAAAGTGTCATTAAATAGTAAGCCGATTGCTTGTATCTCAAAAACTTGTATGTCAAGGTACCATGTATTTCATATTTTACAATTAATGTTAATTAATGATAATTACTTATTGTATTTCTTACATTTTTCTGTAATTTAAAATAGATTTGTCCTTCATTAGTTGTATAACAATTTCTATATATATTTTTAAATACTTTATATAAACTTATAACAATATTTTTTTAAATTCAAATTAGTAATATTAAGTATTTACAAAAAAACTATATCTTTCATTCCAAACGGCCAAAAAAAGTGACATTACACTATGTCCATACATAATATTTGATTATAATCAATTATTCAGTCAACATATTTTTGTTAATTAACCGCTTCTGTGCCAAGAGCGAGATTACTCGCATTCTTGGCCGTGCCCAGCAGGCCGGCTATAGAAAAAGAGCGAGTATTCTCGCTCTGGTTTGAGCCTCTGTGTCATCATATGTCCCGTTTTTTTGGTTAATTTAAAATATGGAGCACACAGAGACATTGAATAAATTTGGTAAGTCATTTAAATATCCTTTCAAGGTGTAATGTTTTTAATTTATAAAAATAAGATTTAAAAATTATTTATTTTGATTAAAAATTCACGGCCTGCTGTGCACAGCTACACTTCTACCTACTGGCATTTAAAAGGTTAACATTAATTTTTATTAATTGGTCAGTATTTTTAAATTCATTAAATTTCTTAATCTAAATAAATTACTATTTATTAGAAGAGATGTTTTTGTTAATATTGATAAATGTATCATAAGCACTGAAAGTCCCTTACAATGCATACTTGGGAGGAATTTTAAACTGTCACAGAGATTTTACTGTAATTTCTCCGGGATTTGTCAAAATTATGTTATAGAGTAATTTTGCCATAGTGCATAAAAAATTAAACTTTCTTTTTTTCTCTGATGGAACATTGGAATTTAAAAGATAAAAAAATATTTTCGACACTGACAATACTAAAGTGACTACAGATGTACAATTAAAAAAAAATGTCATTCCGTATTGACCATTCCAAGCTTTGCAACAAAGAAAGGCTTTTATAGAAACAGTTTTCTGTTTTACAAGAATTTATATTTTAGTTTTGACTTATTTGTTTGCTTGGACTGTTAACAATAATAATTGTGATAATGCAAAGTTCCTGTTACTTAAATAAATATTAAGAGATTCTCATTTCAAAAAAAATATTTTGGGGTAATGACATTCTTAAAATTCATTTATGACTAGTACCTTAATGTATATTCTGTGATATTTTGTCAGATTAGATTATAATAATTAACATGAAAATGGTACCTTTTTATATATTCAAAGAATACTACATTTGATAAAATAATTTTGTTTAAAAGTAATGAAAATGATGTAATTTTATGGGAAATATTTAATTATTGTGTATTTTTTTAAAGACAATATTTTACAACACTTATAAAAGCTAAAAATATCGTATTTTTACTTCTTTTTAAATTAAAATGTAATATTGTTAAAAAAAAATTGTTACTCAACAGTTTTTGTGACAGCCAGGTGCTCCAAATAAGGAGATGTTATGGAAAAAGAAAAAGTCTAACTGAACATATGTGTTGTATTATTTATAAATTAGTTAAAAATTATGTATTTTTGTGATAAAAAATTAAATATTTATTTATGTATCGAAATATGACGCAATGTGCGTTTTTCTTCTTCAATTTTTTAAAAAAATATTAAAAAAAAAATATATGTAAAAATAAAGTGTTAACTTAATGCAATAAGCCATGTAATGTAAATTTCCTAGACAGCATATAATATTGATGTAAATCCTCTAGTTTAAGTTGATCCATTTATCAAATTCCATAGGGAGATGTTGGAAAAGCTACTGAAACGAGCGCTTCTAGTTAATTTGCTATTATGCTAAAAACATACAAGCAATGGATCAACATGATCATTGCTACAAGTATTACATGAAATGCTCCTTTCTCCAATTTTGCTTTACATACATTACACGGCACAATTTATTACTAAATATAATTTATATGAATCTGGATACTTGAGTCTTTTAGTACTTGGCTAATTTAGGTAAATACATGAAAAATATCCCCATAAATAGATATATATATATATTTAAAAGTAAGATATCATACTTTTATTTTTTAAAGACATGTTTTTCGCTCTAGGTATCCATATTATCTGAAAGCTAATACAGTGGTACCTTGAGATACGAGCAATCGTCTTAGCAGGTCGGCCGGTTGCACAGAGAATCAGTTATCAGTGTGTTCTCGCTGTCAAAGCAACTGTGATAAGTTGTGCTCGCTATTAATTTCAATGGGTAAATTTGCTTTGTGGTACGAGTAATTTGAAATACGAGCAAGTTTGCGGTACGAATTAAACTCGCATGTCGAGGTACCACTGTACATCTATTGTAGGATACTAAAAGAGTTAAGAGTATAATGTTTATGTATTTTATATTGTAATATCATTGGAACCTGGATATTTTAATATGTAAATGACATATTTTTGCTCTATGTTTATATTTATTTATTATTATCAATATCATTAAAAAAAACAAATGTTATTTAATGTAAATTACAATGTGCTGTATATAAAAAAAAATGTCATTAGAATAAAAAAATATATGTCAATGAATAAGAAATGAAATATTTATGGTGTTCCATGGAGAGGCTCAATGTTATGGGCTTTTGAATTTACTTTACGGCTTGAAGAAGGAAAAAACACTATTTATACACAACGTATCTAAAGTTGAAGAAAACATTATTTGGGGATCCAAGCCTTGAGAACGGGACATCAACTTTCGGAATCTCGAGCAGAGAAAAGAAAATTTGAAAATATTGCCGTTCGCCGTCCTGAGACCCGAAGAAAAAATACCCTAACCGGCCGGTCGGAAAATACGCCTTTGGCGCTGGAAGAACAAAACAAACTAACCCCTTCAATAGAATAAAATATTTTTAATTTAAACAGTGACAGAAAGGTCTTATGATAAATGAAGTATTTACTACATATATTTTTTTTGTTATATAATTATATAAAAAAGAACATTTATACATTCGCGTTTGAATAAACTGCCTGAACAAAAAGAAATGAATTTATTACCACCTTGTTTATTACACGTTTTGACTCCAACGACCCTCGTGACGATTGCGGTGAACCGAGAGATTGCTTCACACTTGTGATGTTAATGGTTATTATATAGATAGATAATGTTATTATATTAATACATTGTTTGCGGGAAACGAGTAAACTAGTCATATCACTTTTTAAACCAAAGCGCGGGAGACGAGTTTAGTAGTTTTGTTCTGCTAAGCGGTAGGGTGCGGGAAACTTGCAGGCAAGGGCACTATTGCATGTCAGCAGTACCCTTTACCTGCCAATATAATCAATTTGGGACCGACAAAAATGCAGGAAAATGCCCGCTTTCAAAGTGTTGTGCATAATTGCAGTTTGTAAAAATCTTTTAATTTGTTTTTTTTTTTATATTTGTTTAGTTTTATCAATTGATATAAAACTTCAAAAATAATTATATGCATATAACAATTGTTATTAATTTGTCTAGTAGTCAACAGTGGATATTGGTTGACACAAATACATTGATTCAGAAGTATTTTTTTATGGGAGTAGAAGTTAACATTTCAATGAATTCTTTTACTATTTATATTTAGGGTCAGAATATTTGATGCTAGGCATTAGAAGGGTGTCCCCTGTAGATATATTGTCGTCGTCATATTGTCAATTATAAAATTGTCGAAAAATTGCGAGAGACTCAGATTTTTTCACATTTGAAATTACTTTTTTTTTACTCCTTTACAAATTGCACTCCGTTGTATGTAAAATTTCCTCAATGTTTTATGTATATATTATATACATGTTTTATAGTGTTTTCCGAATTTGTCTATCGGTTTTTAGACAATTATTACTGACTTAAGTATATTTCTAGTAAACGGATATTGTTACCTATGGTTATCGACCTCAAATGCAATAATATTTAGTGTGTATAAAGCTAATTTATAACATTACATTAAAATAATATAGTTGTAATATGAGACTTAAAAATCTTTGCAAAAAAAACCGCTACAGGCTATGTGTGTGGGTTAAGAGTGATTCTCTCAGGCACACAAGTGAATGCGGTTGGGAACTGCTGATCGTGACGCATGCGTATCATCAACATTTTGTAGACTCGTATATGTCTTAACAAAAAAAAAAACATCCTAATAATATAATCAAATCGGTTCAATGCAATTGTCACGCAGGACGTATTTCGTTCGAGTGAATATCCCAAACACAATCTGAACGCTTCAAGAAACCTCAAGAACATTCCAGGAAGATGCTGCTGAAGAATCAAGACAGAAGACTTGTAGAACTTCACACCTGCGTCATCACAACAACACGGCCGTTGGATGAAACGCTTGCGTTTGATTTTATTCACGGTAAATGTGATGCTGGAGCATGGGCGACCATTCATATTGATTTGATCTACCCAAAAACTTTGTTTTTAAATATATATATATATATACTACTTAGTAATATTTATATATTAATCTTTTCCGATCTACTTATTTTGTACTTTAGTAAAACGGCAGAGATTTTCCAAATACGAACAAACCGGAAAACTTGATAGAATTGCTGAAATGTATAGATCCTGCTCCTTGTCTGATGGCAGATTTTTATGGTACCCATTAAATTGAATACGCTTAGGAAAACCTTCTTGAACAGCTGCTTAGTCCTGACGGTCCTTTACAGTTAAACTACCTTAAGAACATCGTCACGATTAACGCCAACGGTTAACGAGACTAAAATATAATAGGCTGTTGCTTATATTTTTAATCTCAAATGATCTAACCTTGTGTGTAATTTACAGGTTAGCCAACACATTTTTTTTAGTACATTTTTTATATCTAACAAAAATGTAGATCCTGTTATTTTTCTTCATAAATTGATACAATATACTCTAGCCATAAGACAATAAATTATACATTTTTGTTTATTCACTTTGGGTTTCTTTAATAAAATTTGATAAATGCTTTGAGATGGCATTTTGTATGTTTTCATCCTATTTAGCTTTAGATTTGGTCATTTCCCTAAAAAAAATAAAAAGTTTTTGGGTTTATCATTATTTGCAAATAATCATTATTTTTTATTTCAGCAACAATGTCATATTTTAAATTTGAACCAGGATTTGAAAGAGGATTGCATCTTGCAAGATTGTTAATTTTTTAAATTTATCATAATATGGCTTTTCTTGAAATGATTTATGGGTTTTAACTTTTAGGTTTTTAAACCTTGTGGTTTTTACAATGCTGCAAAATTATTATATCACAAATACGTAAAAATGAATGAATACAAAACAAATAAAATACAAAACAATAGAATTAAATAAATATTTATGTTATGTACATAAATACAATACAAAAAAATAATCAAACAACTATTTATAAACAAGAAATGTTTTAAAAGTGGCGTACGAAGGGATACCAAAGGGTAAATTGGATACAAAGCCTAAAAAGATTAAATATTACACGGGAATATAACTTAAAACTACAACATGCATCAGTACAATGCTCTCGAGTTCATTCAACGGTTAGGAAAAGTGGTCTTGACAAGAACCAACTTATTTCCTGACCACTTTCCAGTGAGGTTGCCGCCACATTGGCTCTTTGCATTGTCTTGGGGGAGATCGTAGTCCTCGTGAGTGGAGCTCGTTGATTGGTTCACAGGCATCGTGACGTCCCACATCTTGTACGAAGTTTGATACTAATTTTAAACTTGCTTCACATTTGAAGCTGGTATCAGTAAGTTATAGGATACAATTTGTCAGTTGCCAGTTGTAGGTGATTACTCTCAGAGGCCCGTTATTCAAGCTTCTCTAGCTGTGGGTTAGTATGAAACTGCTGTACTTGTAAAAGGGCGTATGCTGATCATTCTGTTCAATTGCACATACATCATTTTACAATTACAGTGAAAATAATAGCATGTAATCTTATCATAATCAAGTAATATCGTCCAATTATTTTGTCAGACTCGTCAATCGCATTGAATTAATCTTAATTACTTAAATTTGAGAGATTGCGTGAGTCTTGCAAGATATGTCTACGATGTTATGGAACATTTTTTTTTTCTATTACAATTTGATTGATTTTTTTTTGTTTCGGTGTGTGCAGGTTCAACCAGCGTAATAATGGAGTCGGAGCTTCCGGCATGCCTCCGGGGGGACCTCATCCGACCGGCGTTCCTCCCGGGGTGCTGCGCTACCCACCCGTGATCGAGGAGCCTCCTCCAGGAACCCAGCCGCCTCCACCAGGATTTGAACATTCACCAGTCGATCGTCGAGACGACCTCGCACCTCCCGGAGTCATTCCGGAAAGAGACCGCGAAAGGGATCGCGGAATGCCACCGTTCCGGGACGGACCTAATTACAGAGAAGGAAGGCCACACTTCAGAGACATGCGGGACGGTCCGAGAGATTTGCCGGGACCTAGAGATGGACCCATGATGAGGGACGGACCACCGGGAATACGTGACGGTCCCGGACCGCTTGGAATGCGAGATGGAATCCCGGGCATGCGGGACGGACCACCTGGAATGAGAGACGGACCCTCTGGAATGCCCGGAGTTAGAGACGGACCGGGGCCACCGGGAATGCGGGACGGTCCGGGGCCACCGGGAATGCGAGACGGTCCACCCATCATGAATATGCGAGACAACATCCCCATGATGAGAGACGGTCCCATGAATATGCGGGACATCCCTCCCGGCATGCGGGATGGACCGATGCCGATCTTCCGAGATTCGCCGCAACAGTTCAGAGACAATATTCCGCCAGGAATGAGAGACATGGCTCCACCTGGGTTTAGAGATGGATCATTTCGAGACGGCGCTCCTCCCGGATTTAGAGACGGACCTTCCAATTTCAGAGACGGCCCGCCGCCACTGTTTAGAGATGGCATTCCATCCGGGTTCCGTGACGGACCTGTACGCGACGGTGCAGGAATACCGAGTTATCGGGACGGGCCGTCCAACTATCGTGATGGACCCATGTTTAGAGACGTGCCGCCACATATGAGAGATGGCCCACCACACATAAGAGATGGCCCACCACACATAAGAGATGGCCCACCACACATAAGAGACGGACCCCCCCACATAAGAGACGGACCCCCCCACATAAGAGACGGACCCCCCCACATACGAGACGGACCCCCCCACATACGAGACGGACCCCCCCACAGAGATGGTCCTCCACATATTAGAGAGGGACCGCCACATATGAGGGACGGCCCATTGCATATTAGAGACGGACCTTCACATCCTAGAGACGGATCGCATAACATGAGAGACGGGCCACCTCATAATAGAGATCCCAGAGAGCCGGGACCTCACATGAGGGATCCTACTAGGGGAAACAGAGAAGGGCCCTATGGGAACCATTCGAGGCAAGAATACAGGGACAGGTACAGGGAACATCGTGACGACAGGCGGGACAGAGATAAGGATCACGACAAGAACTATGACAAGGGCAGAGACGACAACCGAACACGGGAATACGACAAGACCAGAGAACTCATCGAGAAAGATCGCGAATACAACTTTTACAGTCCGGACAGGAGGCGGCGCTCGGGCTCAGTGAGGAGAGACGGGAAGGACGAGCGGCCCAAGTCCAGCCGGGGCGTCGACTCACGGGCGCGCTCCAAAGAATCTCTAGATCACAAAAAGGATTCCAAAAAAGATCACGACAAAGATAAGAAAATAGATGACGACAAGAATAAAGACAAGAAGATCAAAGACAAGAAGAAAAAGAAAAAGAAAAGGATTCCGAAAAGAAAAAGAAAAGAGACAGGAAAGAGAAGAAAGATAAGATAGATCCGGGTAAACTCGGGGAAGATGCCGGGAAAGCCTCAGACGATAAGGGCGCCGTTAAACCTGACACTAGCGGTAAACCTAAACTGGTGAAGGCCGTCATCAAGACAGAGAATCCGGCACCGGATCTCTATAACGCCATGGACGATGGAGTGGATAAGAGTATCATAGCAAATTATGGCAAAGGTGTCAAAGACCCTGCCGCCGGAGATCAGTACAATAATGATGAAAAGGAATCTTCCTTTGACGGATTGGAACTGCGAGCAAACGATCTGGACCTCAAACCGGACACTATCGAACCTTCCAAGGAGAAAGCAAAGAACGAAGTGTTGGCTCCGATGCCAGAGTTGTCCAAGTGGGAGGTCGATGAAGAAGTCGCTGCCGGCGAGAAACGAGAAGGAGGAGCAGATGAGCTTTCTCCTACTGACAGTACCGGGAAAGTCACCTCAGAAGTTCTAAAGAGAGCAGAAAACGCTATATTTGCTAAAGCCATCAACGCCATCCGTCCCATTGAAATAAAAAAGATCTCTTCAGATCGAGCAAAGTTGTATTCCATGGAGACCGGCGACGGCAAGTCTCCGGTACCCGAGAAAGATGGAAAACCCGTCAATAATATTCAGATTACGATTCCGGCCGCCGTTGAAGAGCAAAGGATTTACGAGCTCGGAGATCGGAAAGTAAAACAAGAAAAAACTCCTCCCCCTAAATTGTCTGTCAAGGAAAGACTCGGCGGGAAAGTTGACGAACCGCAAAGAAGAGGCAGAGATGAAAGAGTCCTCCACAGCACCATAGAAAGAATCAGATCCAGGTCAAAGACTCCCCAAGGAAGAAGGTTCGAGTCCCAAAAAGAACCCCACCGAAGAATCACTGTCGATTCATCCAGAGATAGAAACCGTCGCTTCCCGGGAAAGCCTGAAGAGATGGAAGGAAGGAACCAACCTTCTGAACATAACAGAGGGGACCGACATCCTATGAAAGACCAACGCCGGGATAACAGATACGACACTCACGGAGGTCATTACGATAAAAATGATCCATCGAGGGATCGTATCAGAGAAAGGATCGACGAAGCCGGTAAGGTCTGGAATCAGAGTCCTCCCATCAGGCGGGTCATCTCGAGGGATGATAGAGACGACCCGAAGAAGGACAAGAGAGACAAACACCGCGGCAGGAGCGAGAGCGCCGAGAGGAAGTTGAAAAGAAGAGACAGGAAGCATAGAAAGGAAAAGGACGATAAGAAATTGAAAAAAGAAAAATCGGATAAAGAAGAAGGCGGCGGCAATACAAATAGAACGCCAAAACTTAATAGAGATGTGGGAAAACTCAAAGATATCGGAGCAACTCCGGAGCAAGATCGGAAGAAGACCACTATCGATGAGGCGAGCTTCGAACCGGATTACGATGAGACCGTTGAATCGGAAACAGAAGTTAAAGAATCGGCCGGAATTATGAAAATGAAAATGGATGTGGATTCCACGGCACCGGGTCAAGTCGGGACGATTCAGCTGGATTTGACAAACGTTAGGAAGAGATCGCACTCGGAGAGTTCGTCCAGCAGTTCGGATTCTAGCACTTCGTCCAGCACTTCCGGGTCGGCAAAGAAACGCAAGAAGAAGAAGCGTAAACTTAAGAAGAAGAAGACTCGCCATCAGTCGAGCGAGTCGGGCAGTGAATCTGAAGGCAGCAGCTCTGACGAGCCAAAGAAGAAGAAGCGCAAGCACAAGCATAAGAAGAAGGCGGGCAAGAAGAAGAAGAAGTCCAAGCATAAATGACGATAGACGATCCTTGTTTATGGCTTGAGAAGTTTACATTCTTTTCGACTGCCTTCTCTGTCTATCGAACGTTTCATTGGAATTTTACTGCTTGTTTGACCATAACTTACAAATGATACTTTTTTTTTTAATCAGTCATAGCGTATGATGTTTTTCAATATTGATTATTACGCCGGGGATATCTTTTTGTCATCTGAGAATAAGATCAGCATGAGAGTTTAAGTTTGTATGTGAAAGTCATACAATTTATTTTAGTTTTATTTGTTCTACATTTCTTTATAATAGTATTGCGCCTAGATTAGCATAGCTACAAAAAAGGCACTTATTTTCGCAAAAATGCGATAATAACAAAAGCATATTTGGGAGTAGAAATAATTTTATTTTTGCCGATTTTTTTACAAAACCCATGTATATATAGACAATGTATATCTCGTATATACATATGTGTAGTTAAAACGATTAAGGTAGACTCTCCATGTGAAATGATTGCTTGGATGTATGTACAAAATTTTTAGGTTCGAAAAGCATAGTCAACCGTGGTGGTAGCTCAGAGAAATGTTTTAGAAACACTGTCGGTAGGTTAAAGGAATAATGCGAAAACAATGAAATTAATTATCTGACCTCCTTAACCACTTCCCTGGTGTCAGTAACAGAAATGTGCATCCAACAAAAGGGTTCTTACATATGAATAGAGTTATATAATAAAGAAAAGTGTTATTTTCTAGCCCGTTTAATGAAAACTTTTGTTTTTGAAATCGTAAATATTTTTTATCTCAGGTTATATATTATATTGTAAAATGTAGTACAGTGAAACCTCCTCATTTCGTTTATATATAGATCCTAAAAAAACAATAAGTGCAGGAAACGAAACAGACGAGAACATTTATACAATTTAAATAACTTAGAAAAACATTTATTTATATATCCTTCATATTTATAAAAATATTATGTAAATAGTCCGTAATGCTAAGTTCTTTTTTGCAGTTTGGCATGTCAATTTAAACAAAGTCTCATCACACAACTACGCTAACGTCATACAGGGATCCCTCCATCGACACAGACAATATAGAGCAAACACGCTGGCGTGACTGCCTAGCAACATGGCATGACTCAAACTTCATAGCCGTGTTGAGTGCTTCCATGTTATAATATTTGTGAGGGGACTGTAATACTTAGACTGACTAAAGATCGAGGAAAATGATAAATCAGGTAACCATTTATGTGGGACCATTTAACAGTGTTTCTTACGGGTGTTTGCCGGGACCATTAAAAATAACAAATTATACGGAAACACGAAAAAAGCGAGAACAAAAAAACGAGGTTCCACTGCATATATTTTACTATTAATATTTATTTTCACAGGAATTTTGTACGTAAAAATTCAAAGCAGGAATTCAAAGCTATAAACTATATTTTGGTCTTTTGTCATGTTATTTTTGTATCTGATTCCAATTTTGTACTTTGTACAATATGATACTATTCAAAACATTTAATATTATATATTAAAAATAATAAAAAAACACAAAATACAAATTTAAAAAATAGACGAAAGAAAAAAAAACTTTTATTATTTTTTATATTTGTATCCATAATTTTCAAAGGGGTGTAAGTCAAAAAATTAGTTATTCATTTATTTCAGTTCACATTGCTTGAAACAGTTTATAGAAGTGATTAATAAGAGTTAGATTACTAGTGTGCTCTTGCTTTGACCGACCCACAGAGATTCTAAAACATTGTTGCCGGCCTATACTAAAGTTGAACAGCTGTTTTTAAAAAAAAAAACGATTCTTAGTCACCTTGAGTTTTGAGGTTAGAATTATGGATAAAAAAAAATCTTTTTTTAATTTACGATTTAAATTAGTCTTATTTATCTTTATCTTTTACATTTCATTACTCAAGATAAATGATGTTTATCTTTTTACTTTTTAATACAGGTTGTTCGTGTATAGAATGTTCACATTTTTTAAAAATTGAAATAAAGTAAATACCAATCGTGTGATATTTTATTGTTTTTTTTTCATGTCATGTGGTCTTAATAATCCTTCCAACCGACAGACTCTTGCTGTACATCCATACACAATTTTCAAACAGGCAATTTCCAAAAACCTTTGAAATGTTCTTCCAGCAAACGTGTTTCCTCCCTTATAAAATCTGGATTGCATTCCAAAATATATAAATATATTTTTTTCATATCTCCTCTATACAAATACACCATACATACACGGGACACTTTCTGAGCATACCTGCACTATTGACATGTATCGTCTCAGGATGAAAAATTTCTCCAGCTCCTTGTTAACTCTTTAGGTGCGGCTATTGTTATTATCATTGTTTCATAAGAAATGTCGATAATCCATGGAATCCATAAAATAATGATATTTTTTATTTTTATGATGAATTATTATTTTATACATATGTACACACCTATATCCATTTTTTTATTTTAACCCTTGTAATTAATTAACCATCAATTGAAATAAACAATATAATTTTTTAATAAAACTTTATTACCTTGCCTATATATCGGCGCGCCGCACTCTAGCGAAATAAAGTGTTAGCCGATATATAGGCACGCTGCATCGAGTCATTATGAGACGGACACGCATTCCCTATGTGTTTACCAAGTTTCGTATCATTACATAGCTCGAGCAGTTTCCTATGGCCTTGCCTATGTATAGGCATGCCGCATCTAAAGGGTTAATCACAGACAGTATTTGGAATGCTCTCCTATGAAATCCCTTCACAACCACTACACATTCTTTTCATTTGCAGCGTCCAGCTAACTAGGTTGAGCAACATACATACTGTAAAGTGCCTGAAAGAGGATTACTGAAAATGGCACAATTGGTAAATCATAACACATGAGAGTTTATTTGAAATCCAATTTATTTGAATATTTTTAAGAGTAGATTATCTATAAAAAAATATATATGTCATTATAATTTTTTGAATGTTTACTTACGATACAAATTTATAAATTGCTTAACTTTTATAAAGAGCGACAGTGTAATACAAATGTAATCATCATCCCTATAGAGTTCTATTTAATTTCTAGAAATATTCTTACGTTGTCATGACAACGCTGTGCTTGGAAATTAATAGAAACAATTTGCTGTGACTGCAGCTGTCATAAGGATTATACTATAATTTCCAGTTATACAGTCTAGCTTCTTATAACGTTTCCATAAGTTCGGATGATTAGTCCGATGCTCCCGAGGCTTGGTCCTTTTAGTTTAGAGGCGGTTCAAACTATAATAAAAACATTGGGACCATTAGTAGGAAAAATCTCCGTTATAAATGAAAAAAAAAAGAGTTATAAGAGGGATGACTATACAGGTATAATAAATACGAAAATGTAAGTATCAAGTTTTTTTTGGATGCTAAGGAGTGTTATCTCTTCTTCATGGAGATCCACATGCCTCCATCAGGCATGGCGCTGGTCAGCTTCATGGGGAGGGAGTAAGGATCCTTGGTCTTGGAGCACGGCTGCAGTCTGAACCGGAGTACCAAGTGGAAGATGATTGCTTTCATCTCCATAAGCGCAAACCGCGATCCTGGAAAATTAACATTAATTTGTTAACACTCCAAAGGCTTTATTTAATGTACAATAGAAAACAGAATCTTGAACGATTTTTAATCAGCAAGTTGACACCAGCATGATATAGCCCTTGCAGACTGGTGCCGAAAACCTCGATATACATATATAGCGGTATTTTACTGTTAGTGTTAAAAGTGCATGAAAAAGTCATTACCGATGCATGATCTGGGTCCGATACCAAATGGTATGTATGCGAAGGGATCAATGGAGGCTTTGTTGTCATCAGAGAACCTTTCAGGGTCAAACTGCTCTGGGTTAGGGAAGTACTTCTCGTCTTTGTGAATAGCCGCTGTAGGGATGAACAGTGAGTCACCTATTTTCATCTGAAAATGGATTATTGAGAAATTATAGGATGGGATCTGTGACAGTTATTCAAAGAATATTTGAGCATTTTAACCCTTTAAATATGAGATGCTTATATATCAGCATAACACTTCATGTCTCTCAACTGCTATATACCAATATATAGACTGCGCCATAATAGATAGATATTTACGATATATTTTTTATGTACATTTATATAAGACGATTAAAAAAGCAAATTTTTACCAAAATAAGGAGATATTAAAAAAAAAATGTTTTAATGTCAAATTATATGCCTAAAATGATTTTATACATTATATATATGATATTATAAAAAATAAATATTTATTAAAAACATGTGAAGATTAAAAGAACCTACCTTTTATCCCCTAAAAAAATGTAAAAACTGATATAGATTTGTATAAATGCATAAAATAATGAATAATTATTAAAAATATAAAATTGATACTTTATTTTCTCATGGATTATTGTCATTTTTCACAAGCATTTATTAAAACAATAGTCATAGTTAAAGGGTTAAGGAGATTGGATTATTAGCTCGTGAAACCAAAAAAACTACCGAAGTCATTGTATCCAATCGAAACTAACACTAGTAGAACAGATCACTACTATAAAGTGATATCACTAATGTGTAAAAGTATAATCTTCCTGTTCCTACTATTAAGCTTCAAGACATTCTCTACGACATCAATGAAGCGTCGAAAAAAAATGGTCTTAATTGGATAAAACTAAAGCCATGATAAACCGTCATATTTCCCAGACTTTTGACCCTATTTCAAGGATTTCAATTTTGGAGGAACACAAATAGAGGTTGTAAATGATTATACCTATCTGAAACAAGTAATACAATTAGGACAAAATAACTTCTCAAAAGAAATCAACAGGTGTATACAACTGGGATGGGCAGCATTTGGAAAACTAAACATTAAAAACTACATTTTTGAAGTGAAAATTTCGCAATGTCTTAAAACTAAGGCGTTTAACCAATGCATCCTCCAGAGACGTGGAATCTGATAGCAAGTCTTACCCATAAAATAAAGGTCACCCAGTGTGTTATGGAGAGATCCATGCTTGGAGTGTCGCTAAAAGATAGAATCTGAAACGAGGATATCCGGTGAAGAACTCAAGTAGTGGAGGCTTCCCAATGAATAGGCACACTCGAGTGGCAATAGACAGGACATATCTGTTGAAGAGACGATGGTCGATGGGGAAGAAAAGTATTGGAGTGGTGCCCAAGAACTGGCAAGCGAAGCATCAGCCGACTCTGGAAGGGAAGCAAACTCTCGGCCTGGAAGCGAAAGGCAAACGATCGAAGACGATGGAGATTCATACGGGAGGCTTACATTCAACAGTTTTTTTTTTTTTCACTTTTCACAACAGTGGATGGATATAGGCTGATGATGATTATGATTCTTACTCTATAATTTAAAAACTTTTGAATGTACATGACAAGTGTTACCAAATGACTGTACCATGTAAACTTCTGTTGAAGAATCATTGGTTGGAGGCAGAATGTACGGCTTTGTGCAAACTCTATCTACTCCGTGAACTGGCGGCCAAAATCTTAGACATTCTGAAAAGACAAAAGAGGTTATGTTAGGTTAGGCTAGAACAAAAATGTTAGGTTATAAACACTTACACAACCACAACCCATCCTTTCTATTTGTTAGGTATGCCATCTAGCCCATAATTCTCTTGATATCTTGATGTTTATTAAACCTGAACAATAGAAGTTCTCGAATGTCATACTATAAAATCACGAAAATATGTGACAACTGTTTTTAATGTAAAATACTGACAATACAATTAAAACAAGCCGTGTCAGTTTGGAATAAATCTCACCTGAGACGAACATGTCCATGTACTTCATTCTCTTGATGACGTCATAAGTGAGATGGTGTTCCCTCTCATGCACATCGTCCACCTCAGCCGCCAATCTGTCCTGCACGTCTGGAGACATGGCCAGCTGATGCGCTGCGTAGGACAATGCGGTGGAAATTGTGCTGAAGCCGGCCAAAAAGAAGAGGAACGCTTGAGATGTCAGCTCGTTGTTGGTCCACACTAGAACAACACAAATCTACACTAAGAGAATAATAACTTGGTTCTCAGAAGTGCTAAAGAGAAAAAATCCATTAAAGAGATTAGAATCGCAGTCACAGAAGTCCTTCCAGTTCTATTTGAGATTGTCCTTCTGGACTGACTCTGGAGGTGTAGCGATTTGCGGCTATATAACCTTTGATGTGGTCGTTTGTCTAGGATTGAAGTTATTTCCCTCCTACTGAGCGCCATTATTTAGCCTGTAAAGCCTTTTGCTGATGCCCTTATGGCCGCATGGCAAAAGCATTTGTCATCATCCATTTTAGACTCTCCTTTGGATGGATAAGCCCTGATCACTTTTCTAACTAAGTAATGACTGGGAATGGCGCTTCTAATGATAGAATAAACTAATTTAATTTAATTTTTAACCCTATAATTACCCTAGTGCCCAGACTTAAGAGCACATTTTTTGTGACTGCCAGTTCCTGTTGTAGAGAAGAGGGGTCCTTTTTAAAGCAATTTGATGAAAATACCTCGGCTCTTTACCAATTTTGCTATTAAGTGTACTTTATGTGTTGCGAATTAAGTTGAATTCTTTGTTTTTATTTTATTTTAAATAAGATTTTCATACCTTAGTGCCGTGGCTTATCTACTTTGGTATCAGCTCCTACAGTTGAACAAGTGACAGAAGTGGACATGTATTCCAGATACCATACACTACAAAAGTGAACATTATACAAGTATTACACGTATGTATGTTTCATACCTCGCTTGACTGTTGAGTTTTCATCCTTCCCGTCCATTACTTCATCCCTCTTATTGGCCTGCATGAGCAGATGTATCATGTCCTGCCTGATTACGTGGGACTCCTCACGCTCCCGTATTGTCTTGCTCACAATGCTACGGAAGAAGTCGGTCATCTTCCTGTCCATAAGCTCCACTCTTAACCACTGTAACAGACATAACAAATAATTACATTAAAAAATGGAAGCAAGAATATAAGTATATTTCAATATTTCTTATACATACTTTATAAGCCACTGAAGATTCATACCAATATTAAACAATTGATATACATACAAATTTAAAAAAAACACTGTCTTACAGGTATATGGCACTTCTCTCATCAACAAATCAGAGAAAAATAAACATCCTCACTATGCTGTTTGTTTTTTTATAATACAATCTATTAATTAGATGATGTTTGCTTTAAGTTTCTAAGTGTATCAGTTTTCAAATGATTATATAAAAATATATATTTATGTAAATGCATACAGGAGAGCGCACCCAGTCAAGACCAGTGCACTCTATGACGCTCAGCCAGGGATGCTGGACGCTGAATGCGGGAAATGTGTGTTGTGTTCGTGATTGTGTGTGGGTTGGGGAGATTGCAAGTGTATATTTATCTGTCTCTTGAAGAGATCCAGATTGTAGGAAGGAGGGAACACAGACGCTGGAAGAGCATTCCATAGCTTACCGGTGGCATTAAAGTACTCGAGAGACTTGCTTTGTGTTACTCTTTCCAATGAGCATCACTTGTCTCCATCATCATTCAAGAGGAAAACCAATCTTGCTTAGATTTTTTTAAATATAAATAATATGGGGCACCAGAAAAAAAATGCCCTAGGACACCGCATCGTCTAAGGCCAGGACTAAGCTGAACCATGAAGGTATAATTTGTTTTAGAAATATTAATCATTAAAGTATTACTTTCATTATCTTGGGGAAGATGAGGAACGAGAAGAACTTCCACCACTTGATGTCTGTGATCTTCTTGCTCATGCTGAAGAAGTCGTTCTGTTTGTTTCTCTGTGAGTCCACGCTGATGCCAAAGGCGCTGGTTGCGATCACGTCCGTGGCATATCTGGTAAACAGATCGCTGACATTCACCTCTAAAAAGCCTTCATCTAAAAACAACACAAAAGAAATATTATTTATACTAATATTTAATAGATATTCTTCCTATCTTATGTTAACATGAATCACACTGAGCACTGCTTATTCACTTGCTGAAATACCGAGGTTTCCTTAATGGGCGCAACTAATTGAGGAGGCTGATTTGTAATATGTTTTGTGTTTTTTTTAAAGGAAGAAATGATAAAAGGTGATTGGGTCTTGGGGGTCTTTTTATTTATATTATGGACTTTATTATCAAATATTTTATTTAGTTTTTCTCGGACATTGGCCTTATAATAAAAAATAAATAAAAAATTAACCATATAAAGTGGTTAAGTGTGATCCACGTCAAAACATGATAGGAAGTATTTATCAATTTATTAAAGGAGATGTACCAAATGGCAAAAAATATTTTTTTATTATCATTTTTTTTGTACCTTGGAACTTCGATTCTGGGTGTGAAATTAAATTAATTAAAAGTCAATATATTTGAAAAATATATCCATTGTCTGTCTCTATTCTGCATTATATTGTCTCTTATTTTATCTTATATTTGTAACATATCTATTTTATTTTGTGTAATATATGTACTACTTGGAACTCAATTCCGTTAATAAATAAATAAATAAATAAATATTATTAACATGAGATTTAATTCTATGGCTGTAATTGAATTACTGACTTTTGAGTTCGTGGTGTTTTGTGACTTCAAGATCGATGAAGTCCGCCACATCGCTGGAGCACTCCAAAATCAACGGCAGCATGTTCCTCATCTTGGAGCTCGTGAAGAGGGGACTCAGCATAGAGCGCATGTCCTTCCATTTCTGACCTTGAACGCGAAAACCATTATTCATGGATTACGTCTATAGACGTCACGAAGTTTCTACACATTTTCGGGCCACACATTAAAACTTTATTTTACTGGACTGGACTTTACCCCCCTCACACCCGCATCACACCGGAGGACAGTTAAGTCACCTTGATGATGCGCTCATTCAGATTATGATCAGTTAGCAACTGATAAGTCCAGTGGGAGTCCCCTCTGAACAATTGTGGTCACTGCACAGAAGTGCTAAAAATAAAAACCCGCGAAAGAGATTAGAATCGCATTCACGGGTTGTAAAGAGGTGGAGATGGAAGATAGATTCTCTCACCGAAAATACGAGCAAAGATTGTAAATGCGTGGATTTTTTTTTGGTGGCCACAAAGTCTGCATGCCCGATATGGCCGAGGCGATTCCCTCGAACTGCATCGAAAAGGACTCCTCTTTCTAACGAGAGGAACTGGCAGTCCCAGAGAATGTGCTCTGAGGTCTGGAAAGGGGCGCCACAGGGGACTATTCTACTGTTGTATGTACATTTTTTCCATTATCGGTTCCATATCTGAAACATATGATCACAACAAATTGACGCCACTCAATTCTGTCAGTTGCCATTATCCATACATTATGCCAAAACATTTCTACAACGAAGGTCCATCTAGAAATTTATATGGTTCCCAACGACATCCAAAGCAGGGACTGAAGAGACAGCAGTTATAGTATCGAACAGTGCCGGTTTTAGGGGGTGGCGAAGTGGGTCGGTGCCCCAAGGCGTCGAATAAGATAGGAGCGCCGAGTGCAACCAATCTTCTCTAGATTTTTTTAAATGTAAACAATATGGGGCGCCAGAAAAAATGCTCTAGGGCGCCGCAGGGTCTAAAGCCGGTACTGGCATCGGAGATATATCTTTAGAAGTCTTATACTCCCTGGGAGTGAACCGTTTGGTGGTAAAGATCGGTTCAATCCAAACAACGACAATTTTTTTTTCGTCGCGTGTAATGTTGCTCAACTTTGGTGATCTAACGAGAACCATGCTACTAGCACAAAATAAATAAATTTAGTTTTTTCGTAATGTTAACATAATTGTATTTTCCATAGCCAACTTAACTTTACCGGCGGTCATAGCTCAATGGTCAAAGCGTTTGCTTTGCAAGCCAAAGGTCGTGGGTTCGATCCCCGACGGAGATTAAAAAAAAAAGGATTTTTAATCGATCTCCGAGCTCTAAAATACCCCCGGTTGGTGTGAATTTGATGCATCACCCGTAAAATGTCAGTCATAGCCTATTAATTAAAATTGGTGGTAGACGAAAGTCGTCCCGTGAAGACCACCCATTTATAGTAAATTCCTGTAATAATAAAGGATGATGCGTGAATCTCTGTTTATGATGTTGGCAGATCAACACTCCACATACAGCATTAAGCCATATACACCATGCTAAGCGTCATAGAATTCCACAGATGAGACTTCAGAATTACTATCACCATCTGTAGGTATTCTCCTGTAAGTGTTAACATAATTTTTTTTAAAAAAATAACACTTATCATTATATATTTTGACAACCTATGTAGCAAGGTTTGCTCGTGAAAAAGTTTGATTGATTTTACGCAGTACTTTTTGGTTGGTACCCTTTTTAAATAAGAAATGTGAAATCATCATTTTCTGTATATTTCACTTCATAAGTACTAAAATATACGATGTGTATGGAGAATATGTATTGACAGAACGCCAGTGCCAAAACTGGTTTGCAAAATTTTCATATTTTACATGCACCGCGTCCTGGAAAGCCAATGGAAACCAGTGAAGACACAATATAGGCTGATGCAAATCGGCGATTAACAGCACAACAATGTATCAAATTAGAGCGTTGCTTATTTCAAACACCTAGGTTGAAAAAGTTCGTGAAAAACGAAAAAAATATCATTACAATCTAATAGATACTCTTAATTTTTTTACCTTTGAGGGCAAATATATTATTGCTGAAGAGCGAATCGGCGTTCTCCGATATCATTAGGCGGTGGTCAGTAAAGTGGTCAAAGTCCTTGACTGTGACGTTCTTGATGAGTTCAGTATCACGCAACCAAATCACCGGCAGCATGAATTCGAATGCTCCTATGTATCTGCAGAAAAAACATCAAATTCACACATTAGTAATATATCTTTGCCCATCCAATTGTATTTTTGATTTCATGTCGAGATGCGGTTCTCGCACTTACCAGCGAGGGTTAGACCATTGAAAGGGTTAGACAGTTGAGAGTTAAAGACATCTCCGCGTACAGGTCACTGAGAACGGTGCCCTGAAGAAAGAGCTCGTTTCCCGCCGCGGAAACGCTGGTCTTTTAAATGCGCAATATCTGAGGCTCGCAGATGTACTTGATCAAAGCAAAATGATGATTGAACATCGTCCGTATCGTCTTCATCCTTTTTTTACGGCTTCGAATCTTGGCATCTGAAGCTAATACAGCCGTATACTGGGGTTCAAAAGCAGATGACTGCGATTCTGGGAGTAAGATAGCTTGACTTTGTGAGTAACAACAAGGTTACAGAGCGGACAGGGTTGTCCTCCATACTGCAGTCGGTCAAGTGGACCTAGCTGGTACATGTACTTCGGATACTGCAGGAGAGCATACTACAGCAGCCGGGCTCGTCCTGGAAGGACGTCGGGAACTATAGGGTTCGCCATATAAAGTTTTTTTTTTTCAACTAGTGCTTATTTCGTGAATGGTAACACTTACCTCATGTTTGATTTGACAGATAATTAGTTTTATCTTTCCGCTTAAGGAATATGGTTGTGTATACGCTTGAACAACGCTGGGAAATATTGCGACATTACTTTGAAAATCAGGCCATTTTTCTTCGCAAATGAGCAAGGAGTGGCCGTTACAGACAATGGCGATCGTTATCGGGCCATTTTTGTTCACAAAAATTGAAGAGGAGGATATTGGCAACATTTGGTTTCAACAGGACGGCGCTACGTACCACACAGCCGAAGCTACACTCGATGTTTTGCGCCCCATTTAAAAAAAAAAAAAGTTATTTGGCGGACCCTTTATATGTAGAATGTTCCGGCAGAGCTAACATGGGATAAGGCGAAGACCACGGCGGCTGAGTGAGCTTTGTGGCGGCAGTTTCTGACGTCCATATGCTCTAGTTATAGGATTAGACATGGTGATGATATATGTATACGTCTGTCCATTTCTTTCAAAAAGTTGTATCTTTTTAGTTGGATTATTTTTTCCATATAAGTGTATTCATTTACAGCCTCGATTTGTGTTTCCTCAATGGAGACCGGGTTTAGAAAATAACAGAAATATCTTATAATAATCGCGTTTATTCAATTGATCATTCCAGTGTCAATTAATGTCGCAGAGACGTGGAATCAAACAGCAGGTCTGACCCATAAAATAAAGGTCACCCAACGTGGCACGGAGAAACATAGTACATACATGATCGGAGTGTCTCTAAAAAAAATTATGGAGTCAATTTGTGGCGGCTCTATAGCTAGAGACCAGACATAGAATGACGGCGATTTTTATTTTTAACCCATTAATCTGTGAACATAATGAAGAGTAAGTCGATGAAATGACGGTGTTTTTACCTTTCGTTTGGATACGCCGGATATATTCTTTTCGTCATGGCCGGCAAGTGTTCCTTGAAGAGAACAGCCCTCTCCATATTGCCGAGGAACGGATAAGCCCTCACATTCTTGATGCCTCTCTTGCTGAAGTGGAACAAGGGCCATGATCCGTACATCAGAACCACTAACGCGACGAAGATGAGAAGATCCCATACACCCAACTCCATCGTCGACACTTCAAGTTAACCTTTTATGGTTATTTTTGTGAATTCGTTAATCTCTTCTTAGACTTATAAATTTAAAGTTAATAACTGTGTTAATTAGAGGTGAAACTGCGTAATAATAATAATTTAATAAATGAGTAATCCTGAAATAGGCTAAAAGCAAACCAAAAACTTTCATTCCATTTAAGTATCTATTATATATATACTTGTCTATTAAAGTTATTAGTGTATTTAAAATTTGGAATGTTGAAATACTTGTGGTTTTAATAAATTCTTATCGATAAAAATAATATAAAACAAAAATATTTACTCATAGATTCACATACACTTTGATAAGCTGAATTTTTATTCAGTGTGACAATGTTATTGAAAATGTCTCCATGGTTACAACATGAAACGCGTACAAACAATAATGTGAAATAAAGCTATACCCAAGAAAATATCCTATAGTAATATCCTTTAGTATTTATGCAAATAACTATTATTTAACCATGTCACCCAGCGTGCTATGGAGAGATCCATGCTCGGAGTGTCGCTAAAAGATAGAATCCGAAACGAGGAAATACGCAGAAGAACTCAAGTAGTGGATGCTACCCAACGAATAGGCACACTCAAGTGGCAATGGGCAGGTCATATCTGTCGAAGAGACGACGGTCGATGGGGAAGAAAAGTATTGGAATGGCGCCCAAGAACTGGCAAACGAAGCATTGGCCGACCCCCTACAAGATGGACTGACGATATAAGAAGAATAGCGGGAGTGACCTGGATGCGGAAGGCGGAGGATCGAAGAGGATGGAGACTCATGCGGGAGGCCTACGTTCAACAGTGGACGGACACAGGCTGATGATGATGATGATGATGAACCCTGTCATTACGGCTCTGTTTGAATACAAATTATACTGTCAATTATAAAACTAGTATTTTTTTTTATGTAAACACATACAGAAGAATACCGACAGATGGTGATAGTAATTCTGAAGTCTCATCTGTGGAATTCTATGACGCTTACCATGGTGTATATGGCTAAACGCTGCATGTGGAGTGTTGATCCGCCAACGTCATAGACTACAGCCCGAGATTCACGCATCATCCTTTATTATTACAAGAATTTACTATGAATGGGTGGTCTTCACGGGACGATTTTCGTCTACCACCAATTTTAATTAATAGGCTATGACTGACATTTTACGGGCGATGGATCAAATTCACACCAACCGGGGTATTTTAGAGCTCAGAAATCGATTAAAAATCCTTCTTTTTTTTTAATCTCCGTCGGGGATCGAACCCACGACCTTTGGTTTGCAAAGCAAACGCTTTACCATTGAGCTATGACCGCCGGCAGAAGCATAAATGTATGTATCTGGTCTATTTTCATATATCACATTGGTTCTTGTTTCCTTTAGCTATCAGATGATGCTTAAAAATCTATTCTAAGTAGAAAAACGATATATCACGTCAACCGATGTCAACGGTCAGGGAATCTTATGACGGCATATGCCGACAACCGATGCGAAAGGGATAAAAAAATAAAAATATAACGGTCTATGTTGTTATTTTGGATTAAGCCGCCTCTTAGGACTAAATGGTATAGGCCTTGAGAGCATCGAGCTAATCATTTTATCTTATGAAAAAGTTACACTTGCCGAACATCCGTACATGATTAATGTGTGTCGACCAAGAACTGTCAGTTTCCAAAGTTCCTTCTTTAGAAATGGCACCGGTAAGCTTTTTATATTGAATACACATACATCTCTGTATGTCAACAACAACTATGCATGTCGGAAGTCACTACTTCTCGGACGATCACCAAGGTGAAGCTACATTGAAAGGGGAATGTATTTGGATGGTATCCGCTGTCGCTGGTTGGGTTGAGCCGCCCCTTTAGAGCTAAATTGACGAATCCATCTAAGCTCCCGATATTATTTTAAACTGTTTATGTAATTATGCCAATTGTACATTATTATTTGATTTAAAGTTTAACAAGAAATTAAAAATAACTAAATGAATCAACGATCATCTGTCGAGAGCTCAGTTTGATACAAATGAAAAACATAACCTAAAAAATATATTAGATTTTTAAAAAATATTATTTTACTATGAAAGCTTATTGCACACAAATATTTTTTATATTATAAACACAGTCACAATAGACTTTTACACAACACAATAGAAATTTATATTTAAGACGAAAAACACTTATTAATAATACGTTATTTATCACCGTTTTAGAGTTGTATAACCGGTCTCGTATTGAAAGAGGCCCGCAGTGTTTTTTTGTTAATATTTTTGTTTTGCAAGTTGTCAAATGTACTACTGGCCGCACATGTGACGTAAAAGATAAATTACTGTATGGCACACATCACACATCACACATCACACATATTACGAAGAGTCACAGATAGAGTAGTTGGTCTACCCAGCAGCCAGTTGACACCAAGAGAAAAATATCTAAGGTAACTTATTTATTCGAAATTAAATTGAACACATGATTTTAGCTTGAAAACTACGACATTGGTTTGTGAAACACCCTTGAGGTTATTCCGCGGCGAGAAAGAGCGGTCCTAACAAGAACCAACTCAATCACCAACCGAAACACTGAAAAACTGACCATGGCGCTTTTAACGACAGATTAATCTCTAATATTTATAATTTCAAGTTCTAGCTATCCCTGTGGTGCATCTTATCAATACTCAGAGCACATTATTTAGGACTGTCTCTAATAAAAGGAACAATTTTTATGTAATTACAAGAAAAGCTTCCATGTCTTCGCCTCATCCCATATCAGCTCTGCTTTCAAAAGCTCAGCCGAGTACATTCTATCTATATTTCTCGACGGTCTTTCAGGACGGCGAGAACAAGGAAGCCCGAAGAAAATGCACTTGTTTACAGGTATGTTGTACAGCGGCATCCGAGTTACACGTCCCAACCAGGTTCACCTACTCTTGATTGAAAGCTACTTTTCCCGCTACCTTGTCACTCCTCACACAGTCAAACTATCGTACACACAATATTCTACGAAATAATCTGTTTTCAAAGGCCCACGATGCCAAGATACAATATCTTTTATCTTGTCATCTCTCTATAAGAAAATGCTGTTCTCTTGACAGCTTTCCGAACAATGTAATATTAAACAAAAATAAATTTGTGTTTTTTACTGGTTAGCCACTGTATTGTTATCTTTTAATGTGTGTATCTAACATCAAATTATGTTATTTGATACGCGTTAAACGTTCAGCCAATAGGAGCAAAGTTGACGAAAAATTCTCAGTTAAGAAGACTAAAATAACTGAAAAATAGATAAGAGTATAAGGCGTCGGGTTGATCAACTGGCTCCATCAAAAATAAAGTAATCAATGAATTAATCTCATGGATTACCTTATTCTGGGTCAGCAAAATCAAATACAGTGGTGCCTCGCATAACGAACGCCTCGCACAGCGAACGCTGCACACAACGAACTTCCTTTTCGTTCATTTCACGATTCATACAACGAACTTAGCTTCACACAACGAACTTCGCTTCACACAACGAAGTCGCCCACTTCACACGATCACTGCCGATTTATTGCATCCTTCCGCGCAGGCAGTCGTTAGTCACTGAGCAGTACGCTTAACTTACGCACGTGTCGCAGCAATCGTTCATCATTACAACGAAGTCGCCCGATCTTCTACGATCACTGCCGATTAATTGCATCCTCCCGCGCAGGCAGTCGTTAGACTCGTTAGTCACTGCGTAGTACGCTTAACTTACGCACGTATCGCAGCAATCGTTCTTCATTACGAATTAAATCGCACACGTATCACGGCAGTCGTCCTTTTAAGATAAACTCAACATTTTTTTTATATGATGGGTTCTAAAAAAAAGCAGGAAGGTGATTTCTCTTGAAATGAAACAGGAAATAATTAGAAGGAGTGAATGTGGGGTAAAACAGTGTGACCTCGTCAAAGAGTTTGGCCTCAACAAGACCACCATTTTCACCATTTTGACAAACAAGGATGCAATAAAATCAGCCAAAGTAGCCAAAGGAGTATCAAAACTATTTAATGAAAAACATAGATCTTCAATCCACGAGGAAATGGAGAGGCTATTAGCGATTTGGATTAAGGACAGGCAGGTGAAAGGTGACGTAACAACCCAAGATATTATCTGTCACAAGGCCAAGATAATTTATGAAGATCTAAAGAAAAACATCCCTGGAAGTAGCAGCAATCAAGATAATATAGATAATAAAGAAGATTTCAAAGCCAGCAGGGGGTGGTTTTTTAGATTTAAGAAAAGGTATGGAATCCACAGCGTTAATATGCATGGTGAGGCTGGCAGTTGTTGGAAAAAGAACTGCCGCTCAAAGCCCTTCTGATACTTGACAATGCCCCTTCTCACCCAAAAGACCTAGAAGAAATATTGCAGGAAAATTATCCTTTTATCAAGGTGCAGTATTTGCCACCAAACACCACATCCATTCTCCAGCCAATGGATCAGCAAGTTATTGCGAACTTTAAAAAACTCTACACTAGAGCCCTCTTTAATAAGGTGTTTGAAGAATGCGAGTTTGGTGGAGACAATATGACTATCCGAATGTTTTGGAAGGAGAAATTTGATATCCTTTTGGCAATACGACTTATACAGACGGCCTGGGAAGAAGTGTCACAAAGGACCCTCATTTCTGCTTGGAAGATGCTTGTGCCTTCGTGGATTCAGGAAGAAGCAGTAGTTGATGACACAGAAGTGGTGAAGGACATCATCACAGTGGCCCAAAGGTTGGAATTAGAGGTAGATGAAGAGGATGTAGAGGAGCTTATTGAGGAACACAAAGAAGAGCTGACAACTGAAGAGCTCCAAACACTTCTGGCCCAACAACAGGACAATGCTCAAAGGGAAGCGTCATCTGATAACGAGGAGCAACAATCAAACAATCAACCAATTCCAACTGCTGACATCAAGAAAATCCTGGTCAAATGGAAAGCAGTTCAGGAGTTTACCAATGCCCACTATCCGGATTCCGCTGAAGCAAACAGGATCAACGACCTGTACTCCGATACTCTTGTCCGTTATTTCCGGCAGATGTTGAAGAAAAAGAGAAAACAAACGACTTTGGACAGGTTTTTCACTGCACCATCGGCCAAAAAGCGGAAAATGGATGAAGATGTGCAAGATTCGATTATTTCTTAAAATTAAAAAATGTGTGTTTTTTTCATTATGTTTTTAGATGTATCTAAATAAAAATAATAACAAAAAATTTATCTTTTTTTTTATGTCATCTTACCATATTTTATGCTACAGAACGAATTTTTTTTTTTAACATGTATTGTTATGGGAAAACGCGTTTCACATAACGAACTTTTCGCATAACGTACTTGCTCCTGGAACGAATTAAGTTCGTTGTGTGAGGCACCACTGTATTATAAAATATATTTGGCAATATTGGGTTTATTCTTTTTGCATCAATTGGCTTTTTAAAGCTATCACAGATACCGTTTCCATCACTGCCCGAGAAAAAAAAATCGTTGATTTAGTTAGATCTCCAAACGTAATCAACATTTAACGCGGACTAAAACTTGGATGGGTAACCGCCGATTTTTTACAGCGTGTCGATGGTTGAATTGAATCGCCACTTACGACCTAATGGTTCGCTATCAGCTGCCTATACAGCCTATACATATCTTACGTCTAACCTGCAATCAATGGAACACAGGCGTAAGATTGGTTCACTTAGTCTTTTCTACCGTTATTACCACGGTCGCTGCTCTTCGGAACTTACAGAACTAATTCCTCCTGCACCCACCCACAACCGACAAACTCGTCTTACACTTGCCGAACATACACGGCTAATGTGTGTCGACCAAGAACTGGCAGTTTCCAAAGTTCCTTCCTTAATGCCACCGGTAAGCTTTGGAATGCTCTTTCAGCGTCTGTGTTTCCTCCTGTCTATAACCTGGATCTCTTCAAGAAACAGATAAATATAAATTTGCAATATCCCCAACTCACATACAAACACGAACACAACACACGTTTCCCGCATGCAGCGTCTAGCCTCCCTGACTGAGCGTCATAGAGTGCACTGGTCTTGACCAGCTGCGCCTCTCCTGCATGCGATTACATTTTTTTTTATCAATTTTTAAGCATTCAATAATATTTAATTAGGCAGGTATTTGTAATACCTAAGCAATTATAAGACATTAAGTCGGTGTCTATGCATTACGCAACTGATGACATTGCACGTTAAAAATTAATGTTTTGTTCCGGCAAATAAAAAAATATTCAAATACCAAAAAAGGCCAAAAGACCAATAAAATATTATTTCGTTACAAAAAGTCATAACTCTCAATATGTTGTAATGTCCTCATTTTTTTGCCGAATACTTTTATTACATTAGGTAAGCATAAGGTTGATCAAAAAGTTATTTATTTATATTAGAAGCAGAAGAATTATTTGTATTTTTCAACAGCCAACTTCACACTTAAACCGCATATTCATTTTATATTTAAAGGCCTGTATTTATTTGTTCAGTAACTAATTCATGGTTTCGGGAGTAAGTTAAATTAGTTGGCACTACTGTACCGGCTTTAGACCCTGTGGCGCCCTAGGGCATTTTATTTATAGCGCCTCTTATTGTTTAGATTTAAAAAAAAACTAAGAAAGATTATGGATATTTTTAATTATTTATTAGAATATTATTTTATTATTTCAATATTCTAATCTACTTTTATAGATCATTGACTATTTTACAATATTATTAGCAATTAAATATACATATACTATACATAAAAATCCTTAAACGAGTCAAATCATTCAGAAAAAATATCGGCGGGAGCGGGATGCGAACCGCGGAACCGAGTGGTACTTACTAAAATAAATAGACGGCCGGAAATAATAATATTAAGCTTGTGAATAAATGCATTCTGATTGAATAATAAAAAATAAAAATATACATACTTTGAATATATACTATAGCGACATCTATCATACGATGATAACTTATATAGAAGATCAGAGACGAGTCATCTCAGGTGGAAGAAATTGGCCCGGTGGCCGAGCGGTATAATTACCTGGGCAAAATGGTTGATTCCAAAGGTCCGCGGTTCGCATCCCGCTACCGCCGATATTTTTTCTGAATGATTTGACTCGTTTAAGGATTTTTATGTATAGTATATGTATATTTAATTGCTCCTAAGAAAGATTGCTTGCCTCTGGCGCCTTTAGCTCAGTCGACGCCATGGGGCACCGACCCACTTCGCCACCTTCTAAAACCGGCACTGTGGCAGTAAATCAAATTAATCGGCATTAGACTAAATAAATTGGCAGTCTCCTCTTTGTCAATATGAATGTAATCAGTTATAAAATTAAAGCGGCTGTAATATATTCAATATTGGTAAAAAATAATGTAAGATGAATGAATAATTAATCCATAAAATGTAAACCTAAACTTACCTATTATTAATTACATTTGTCTAATGCCGATTGATATTTTTTTAATGCAAAATGATTATTTTTTACTTAATTTTTAGGTATTTATTACTGACCGTTTGCTACATAATAACTGCCCATTTATCGAATTGAATACTACCATAAGATTAGTTGACATATTTTAACAGTTGATACGGCAAGGTAAAAAAGGCCGATTGAATTTATTCAGTACTGTTTTGTTGGCACCCCTTCTAATGTGTGAAATGAAAAGCAGCATTTTAGGCACGTTTTAGCATCTTTAGTATCAAAAACGTAAGAATTCTGTTCAAACAAGAAAAACGTATCCAATGTGTATGAAGAATACATAAAGTAACCAAAAAATAGTGGTAAAACTGGTTTGAAAAATATTAAGTCGCCAATGTTTCATGTTAAAGTTGCACTACGTTTGGAAAACCAAGTAAAAACTGATGAGGACGATTAAATACTGGTACATATATCGAATTCAACCATCCGTTGTCATTTGAAAATCAGGTCAAAAAAGTTTTCATTTTCGTAATATAATAATTTATGTTTTACGCAAAAGAATCGATTTCTCAGTATTAACGCAAATAATTGATATTTTAAAGAATTTAAAATGTTTCACTGTGATATTGTGGCTTTTGGGCTTAGCCGTGCGTGGCGAATTTATTTTTAACCAATATTTCGACCGCCATTGCAGGGGTCTTCTTCAGGATTGATGATTTAGTTGTGAGTTGGTGTCAGATTATCTTTTTTTTATCTTTTTACGAGCGTTATTGATATTTCCATGGCAAGTACATACTCAAGTTTCATTGGTCTGGAGAATCGTGGGTATGTTCTAAGAATACGGTAGGTATGTTATAAGAATTGTATCTCCGAAATATTGGATAAAAAAAGAAATTCGTCACACACGGCTAAGCCCAAAAGCCACAATATCAAATCTGTCCGTGAAACCCTAAGAAGTTATTTATGTTTCACTGTGTTTGCCCCAAATAACTAAAAGCTTGTACTTTCAGTAATTTCAAGTATTTTAACTTACTTACGGTACGCAAAAGTCCTAATTCAAGTAAATGCAATTTATTAAATTAATAATCAGTGATCATGCTAACTTTTCTCGAGTATATTTATTCAATTATGCCTACAATATGTCTGTCTGTGCTGCGTTGCATTCTCGGTCAAACCCAGAGTTTTCAGATCCTTGTTTACAGTTGCAGTCTTTGTTGCCTGTGGTCTTCCAGGTCTTCTTGTCAGCGTGGGTATGTTGAGGGCTCTCTTCACCATGTGGTCCTCATCTCTCCGTGTCACATGTCCATACCATCATTTCAGGTATGGGGGCCACCCAAGATGAACCCCGAATATGCTCATTTCGAACTCTGTCCACTTTAGTCACACCGCCCGCAAGTTTACCCGAGACGAAGCAAGATTACCGACATATTAAATTCAAAAGAAATATTTTCTCCTTGCATTTCTATACATTTCTTACATCTCTATACGATTACATACATCTCGGACTTAAACGATAGTTGAATGAAGATGCTTTCTTTATCACAGTCGTGCGCGTTACCCACTGCGCCACAACGTTTTATCATTTAAATTAAAATTGATATTAAAAAGAAGATTCTCTTCTGTGATCTTGACACTAGACACCTGTAATCCGTTAAAAAAATAACGTAACGGCTTTACGATGATGTTGTTTTTTTCCAAGTGTTTCGCAACTCTCGTGCTGACCATTTACACCTGTGTTTCGTCTATCTATCGTTGAATCATCATCGTCACCGAACTGGCACTGAATGGTTAGCGTATAATTGATAACACAAATTCAAAGATGCCCAATTATTTTTGGACATTAAATTGTTTTTTTAATGAAATGCAACGAAAACGCGCGAAAGACATTTTGTACTGCAAGTTCGCGTTAAGAAGCATTTTAACCCCCCACATGAAAGCCTAATAGAGATGTGTTATACAAAAAAAAAAACAAATATGAACACACTACATTTCTTTTTGTATAGTTAACAATTGTAACAAAAAAGATTTTTATTATTCATATCTTCATTGTTTTTTTTAGTGAAAATGAAATGCAAGTAACTATTTAGATGTGGAATTAAAGAGATCAAAACATTAAAAAAAAACAAACAAAATTAATGAATTGTTATGAAATAGCTAAATATATTATAGAATAAACTCTGGATGGCTGAAATGGCGTACCCTTTCCGGAATACTGTGTGACAAAAAGGTACCAGTAAAAGTCAAAGGGAAGGTGTACAGAACAGCCGTGAGGCCAGCTATGCTCTATGGATCGGAATGCTAGGCTATGAGAAAAAAAGAGGAGCAGAAGCTGCACGTAGCAGAAATGAGGATGTTAAGGTGGGCCGCCGGGGTGACTAAGCTTGACAAAGTGAAAAACGAGCAGAGGGAGCCTCAAGGTAGCCCCCATTGTGGACAAAGCGACAGAAAGCCGCCCGCGCTGGTATGGACATGTGTATAGGCGGGATAGTGCACACACTGTGAACGCAACCCTGCAGCTGGAGGCGGGAAGGCTGGGACCGGGTCGGCCTCCTACACCATGGCTTAAGACAGTCAAGAAGGACATGGAACGTCTTGGAGTCGACAGCGAGCTTATCTTCGATCGAGCATTTTGTAAAAATGTTATAAGAGAGTCGACCCCAAGTAAATGGGATAGGGTCAGGAAAAAGAAGAGGTTATGAAATAGCTAAATATTTCATACCTTGTTTTAACATGGATTACACTTAGCACTGCTTAATCACTTGCTGGAAGACTCTAGTTTCGCCATCAATAAAGGCTTCATAAGTTACAACATGTAAAAACGTATTATAAATGGTGTTATTGAGAATAATGAACCTGATGCTCCGATATCAATTGGTTAATATTTGGCAACAGTCGTAGGTCTCCACTTCAGTGATTTGATACGGATTCATTTTTTATCAATGAAAAATGGTAGGTGCTCTAAAACCCGCAAGGGGAAAATATTGTTTAAGTTCAGAAGCGCAGTGGTAATAATGGTACATAGTTTTAATATATATAAATATATTTTTATAGTATAATATAAAATAATCATAGTACTTAAATAAATAAATAATATTTGAAAATAGGTACTACCCATCGAATAAAGAAAAATAAAAATATTATCAAACACTTTATAGTTTTTTATTATCGTATTTATATATTTTAATTTTATAATTATATTTTCTTATTCAGCCACTCCTACTAGATGTGTTCATAATACTCGTGTACATTGTATTTTTTGTGAGAAGTGCCCACAAAATAATTAATCAAAAAATATTCAATATCCTATGGCTGAAGGACATGATCATGATGCAGTGGTAGCAAAAACGACTATCATGCTGATAGTGCCGGGTTCGAATACCAGTGCAGCATTATCATAAATAAAACATAAGCTTTAACTTAACCTATCATTATATCCCATGAAACATGAACTGTAGCTACATTTTCTTCAATTCCAGAGCTTATGCTATCCAGAAAGGCGCTGGGATCTGAACGTAGAATGTATTTAAGGGAGCTATGAAATGCAGAGCTGACAATGCTTTGTGGCGACAGCTCGTGACGACCATGTGCTTCAGTTAAAAGAGAGGCCACATTGATGATGATAATGATAATTGCATCTGTTGAGCTGCCTGTTAGAAACAAACGGACCAGAATGTGGGAGCATTTGGTTAAGCATCCGATTTTCTTAAAATAAAAGATTAACAAATCGCCTAAAGTAGTAAAGGGTCCGCCATATGACTTTTTTTTTTTTTGAAAATGCTTTTAAAATAATTGCGTAGCTTCGGCTGTGTGGCACGTAGCGCCGTCTTGTTGAAACCAAATGTTGCCAATATCCTCTTCTTCAATTTTTGTGAACAAAAATGGCCCGATAACGATCGCCATTGACTGTAACGGCCACTCATTGCTCATTTTTAAAGAAAAATAGCCTGATTTTCAATGTAATATCGCAATATTTCCCAGCATCGTTCAAGCATATACACAACCATATTCGTTTAGCGGAAATATAAAACTAATTATCTGTCAAATCAGACATGAGCTAAATGTTACCATTCACAAAATAAATACTAGTTGAAAAAAAAAACGTTAGATGGCGGACAATAGTATGATTTTCAAAGTAATGTCGCAATATTTTTCAGCGTTGTTTAAGCGTAAACACAACCATATTCGTTTAGCGGAAGGATAAAACTAATTATTTGTCAAATCAAACATGAGCTTAACGTTACCATTCACGAAATAAGCACGAGTTGAAAAAAAAAAAGTTAGATGGCGGACCCTATAGTACTACAGCTTACTTCTGTTCTAAGACGTTCTAAGAGGTTATGGAGCAGAGACGTTAAATGTATAAGCAGGTCTTTCCCATAAACTAAATGTCGACTAACGTTCCATTGAAAGATCCATGAGAGGAGTGTCTCTAAAAGATAGAATCCGAAACGAGAATATCCGAAGATTAACTCGAGTACTGGATGCTATCGAAAGAATTGACACACTAAAGTGGTAATGTGACATTAGTATCGAAAAGACGACGATCGATGAGGAAGAAGAGTGTTGGAGTGTTGGCCAACAAGATGGACTGATGATATCAAAAGAACAGCAGGAGTCTGGAAACGCAAGGCGGAGGTTGAATAGGCACGAAGACTCATGCGGGGGCGTACGTTTAACAGTGGACGAAAACATGCTGATGATGATATTCAATGTTCCACGTTCATTTGCTCTACACTCTACACGCACCGTCGCATTTTATATATTTTTAAATTTGTTAGCGCATTGAACTTGATTCTTTGATTTTTAAGCAATCGCATTAACCACTGGACCACGTAATAGATAGCGTACTATTGAAATTTAAACAATACTAATGAATAATTGGAAAAGTTATTAAAAATCAAGGTATTATTATTTTTAAGCTCGCCAATTCTAAGTATTATTCAAAATTTTTGTGTAAATACAAAGAGGAAAATTTGGCTAGAAGGAAAAAAATCTTATTTGCGGATTTCCTTTATAAACATAGATGTATTTATATATCCTATTACCGAAATTTAACAAATGTTTTGCCAAAACATTTGTTTGGAGCATCTTGATGTACGGCTGTGACACATGGTGCTTATCTGAAAATGATAAAAAAGACTAGAGGCCTTTGAGATGTGATCGTACAGAAGAATTCTCGGAATTTCCTGGAGAGACCACGTCACGAACGATGAGGTTCTCAGCATAATCAAGTAAGATAGGCACCTAGTAAGAACCATCTCAGAGAGGCGAGTCCGATGGATCGGTCACATCATGCGCCACGATGGTCTTCTTGACGACATTGTGGAAGGGATGGTTGAGGGTAGAAACTGCAAAGGGCGCCCTAGACGAGAGTATTTGCAACAAGTGTTCGAGAACATGAGTTGTAGCTCTTATGCTGAACTAAAGAGGATTGCAGAGGATCGAGAAGAGTGGAGATCGATATGCAAGATTTTGTTGCTGCGAACCAAACCACCGGATTGATACCACTACGAAGAAGAACAAATGTTAAAAAAACAGCGTGGATTTCACTTTGATTGGTGACCATCTGGGAACATATCGTGTTAATGATTCGGTCGAGCCGCCTATTGGGATCAAATGTTCAGACCTCGAATCAGTACCGGCTTTAGACCCTGCAGCGCCCTAGGGCTTTTTTTTCTGGCGCCCCATATTGTTTACATTTAAAAAAATGTAGGCAAGATTGGTTGCACTCAGCGCCCCCAGCTTATTCGACGCCCTGGGGCACCGGCCCACTTCGCTACCCCCTAAAACCGGCACTGCCTCGAATACGTCGCTCTAATCATCTGAACTACGTAAAATAAAAATATTATCAATCGTCCATTTTGTGCATTGGATATTATACAATATGTAGTACCTTCCCTTCAAGCGTAGAAGAAAAATAAATAGTAGAGGATGTAGAAGACTAAGAAGACGAAGATGGGGAAAGAATGAGAAGACTATCGTACAAATTATAAAATTTAATTTTTCATTACAAAGTGGGTCTGACATATGAGAAATAATATATATATTTATTTTTTTGGGGCCAAAAGCCCCTGGGCTGGTCGCCTTGTACCTGCGCTCCTTGGGAGCACTTACCGAGTCATTGATTATCCTTGCGGGAGTACTGCCGTTGGATCTGCAAGTGCAGGTGAGCGCCGCTATGTCGTTGCTTAGACGTGGTTTCTCTGCGGAGATCGGGGGCACTTGTCTCAATCCTCCGCAGGGTAAGATTACTAAAGAAACCGAAAAAGAAGTGAGGCTGGGGGCGCTCGCAGCATGGCAGAGAAATAATATATATTAATAAAATAGTTCGATCAGGTCATTTAAAAAACTATACCAGAGGAAATTTAGCATGATCTCTGACTATTCATCTTTACCACAACCGCTCCCCTAACTAGAGCATATGGTGATCATGAGCTACTTGAAGACTATTTATCTGGAAAAATTACATTTGCTAGAATCCGGGCTCATGTAAATGTACAGATACTTGAAATTACGAGGTTTATACGACAGGAAACGGATCACCGAGCGCAGCTCACACCTGGGGGGCGAAGCGAGGGGAGATCCATCACGTACGACTACCAAGCCAAGACTGAGCTCCACAGGCAGCTCGCTAGGGAAGGGATTTGGAGTGCGGGAACCAAGGTACACTTCAGAATCGCGGGATCCACCATAAGAGCGCTTTTCAGGACTGAAGCGCCATGGGAAACTTATTTTACGGATAAGCCTCGTAATTATAGCAGATAAAACGTATTAGTTATTTGGGCAAACTATGAAACATCAAAAAATCTAATTGACATCAATATTTAGGCAAATACTAAGGGATAATGCTATATTTCTTTAGTACAATCAACCCTTCTATATCGTTTTCATAAGATCGAACGATTAGCCTGATACTCTCGTAGCCTGGACCATTTAGTCTTAAGAGGCGGTTCAATCCAAAATAACAACATAGAAGGGACCGTTATATGCAAAATTTCCGCAAGCACTATAAGAAAAATCTTTGTCACAGATTAAAAAAGCGTACGTTATTCCTTCCCGTGTGCAGAGATATTTCTTGACTTAAGGTAATAAAACTTTACACCTATTTGCAGATACGTTTTTTAAGATTTGAGGTGAGTCTAAAGCTGTGGCTTCCTCACTTTAATCATTCTAAAGGAAATTAACTATTAAAAGTTAATTAGCTTAAGAAATGTATGTAAACGGGTCTTAAATTGGTTACATTAAGGATTAAGCTAAGGAATGACTCTGCGTACAGGTGTAAGTCCTAGCATTAGCTAGGAACTTACACGCATTAGCGCATCTCAACCGTATCAGCTCTTCTTTCTAGTCGTAGGGACTAGCTCCGTGTAAGCATAGCATAAGAATCTAGCGCGCTATCCACTGGACATCAAGGTAACGAGACGTACTGCATGTGTTTATCTTTAAAATGATTTTAATTCTTATTTGATTTCACTTTGATGTTCAAACATTAGCTTTGTTTGCGATAAAGTGTGACTTAGTGAGAAATAAAAAAATAAATCGGCGTGAACTATCAATGAAAGTAGCAATGGCTAAATACACATCACAAACACTGTACACTTAACCCTGCTATAGCGTACATTCCTACAAAAAAATATATTAAATATCGTTTGCGGCTATTTATCATAAAATGGTTCTTTCTATAGTGTACATCTAATTAGGACTAATTCTTAGGACCAAATTTCGCCGAATATGGCTTAGAGTTAGAGGTACAGCATTTGCTTAGTAAAATATACCATACATAATAAAAAATATTTTTAATCGATTTCTTAGTTAATTTTTCTGTAATTATCCCCGGTTGGTATGTTTTCTTATGAATCGACCTTCCACATATAGCGCTAAGCTATCCTTAAAAATGGCAGGCATCATAAAACCCACAATGCGATTTCCTAATCATCATCCATCGGTATTCTACTGTATGTATTCACATGAAAAATTTCTAATCATGCTAAAGAGCACCAAAAATTAGTTGTTATTGTAACGTGGATTATGTGACAATGTTTTGCTGAAATACGTTTTTTTCAGTGTAAGATAAAATATATATATGATTAGAATTAATAAATAGAAACTTTATATGTTTACAATAATTAATTTATAAATAAATTTAAAAAGATTGTTATTAATGCTGGTGTTTCGCCGGTTGTTAAATCGCCAGATCGATCGCTTGCACAACGACAGAACGTTAATACTATACGCAATAGCGAACGCTGTGCGAAGACAGTGACATTAGTGGATGTGATGACAATATATATTATAACATCAAGGCCCGGGCTCGGCTTGGTCAGTATACCATCTGCTGCGACGAGAGCACCATCATTCACCAAGAAACCACCAACCAACAAGAAGTTACCATCAATAGTTGGCAACCACCATGGCAGATACCATCAAGAGGCGAGACTACCCCAGGAAGCAATCTAGGGGACCCACCAACATCAAGACAACTAGTGTTGTGCCAAGAAGAAGGTAACATATACTACGAGTACAACCACTCTTATGTTATTACTAATATCACCATTTGTGGAATATGGCAGCTACATTTGAATTCGATTTTTTAAAAAGTATATGGATATAGTAGATCATATTGAAGCTAGTGGGATCTGTGATGCTTATATTGGACGGCTGGACGCTGCATGCGTGAAATATTTATTGTGTGTGTGAAAACGCTAATTATTGAACACCCAAATATTTCTCTGAAACTACAGCCGCAGTCTATGCAAGTTTGCGAGCTCTTAAAGCTCCTAGGAATTAGCAATGTTTCCATCAGATTATCTATGCCTTATCCCACAACACCTGCAGGTGTTCTGGGATAAGGCATAGATAATCTGAGCTGACATTACTGTGAAACGGCAATTCGCGGTATCCATATGCTCCGAATATGGAGCGGTTATAGTAAAAAAATATATACTTACTGTGTATATGAAAAATATATGCGTATGAACGAAGAAACATGGATTTTGAAAAAGCATTCAAGATCTTACAGGAAGCATTTAGGAAGTAATCTTCGATGCTGTCAGTTTTTGTTTGGCAAATATTAACCGTCTAAAGATATTCAGCAAGTGCGATATGAGCTTGTCATTAGTGGGTGGGTTCAGGAAGAATTAAGTATTTAAGCTCAAATAACGCTAGAAAAGACTAAAATAAAGTAACCTTAAGTCTGCGTTTCAAGGATTGTAGGTTAGATGAAAGAATGCCTTTATTTATTAGATGAACTGCTCTTTTTTGAACCGAGTCTATTAAGTAGTAAGGATTATAGAGCTCCAACCCAAAGATGATTGATGTATTCATGGACAGTACGGATTTGTCCTTTATACACAGTTGTCCTTTACGTCAATTGGTGAAATACCGACGTGCTCTATACAGCACACCCAATGTTTTGGATGGGAGACTAACTTAAGACTTCATTAGATTACTCTTAATCAGTATATAACCTGAAGCTATCATCAGCCATGGAGACCAAACTACTCTAGTAACTAGTCCACATAACCCATCCTCGTCAAGTCCACAAGTGTTGTTCCAAAAATAATGACAGAAACATGTTCCTTGAGTGTTTTTCATCCTAACCTTACATAATCTAACCATGATTCTAACCTAATCATCGTCGTTGCTTTTAGCACTTATTTTTATTTTATATTTGGCACATCAGTGATTGTTTGCAAACGATAGACTGATAAAGACATCAGTGAGTGCGAAATCGCGGTCATTATTCATTTAATAACAGTTGTTCTACTTGATAAATTAATTTAAAAATATTATCCACTTAATATTTGTAATTGAAATGGATGTTTAAATTAATACTACGAATATAAATAACATAACCAAGACATTTTGAACATTAGCTTAACATGTCTTTCTAGTGTAACATATTATACTTTTTTTCTATAACATATGTCTACAGAAATAATATTTTTCAGAGTAGTAGCTTCTGTCGGCATTCTACAGAACGTGTAAACGTAAAAAAAAACCTTGATCGTCCTTGACACAATGATTTTAATATAATATAACGCGGCATATAAACATTTATTAAAAATGCCATTAAATACTCAATGATTAACTTACCAAATTAATAATAACAAATTTTTAAACGAAATATACTTTGTCATGGTCATATGCTCCGCTTAATGAACGGTTACCACATAGATACATTAAGTTGGTGATATATTGATAATATTTTTTTATATTTTATATAATTATAAACGACATGAAAATAATAATTGGCGTTTCTATCAGCGTTGTATATTTAAAAATATATATTTTGTAATCGATTTATAAGCTCTATAAATACTCCCGGTTAACCCTTTCATTACGGCTCGGTTTGAATACAAATTATAGTGTCAATTATAAAACTAGTATTTCAAGCATAAATGTACTTATCTGGTCTATTTTCATACATCACATTGGTTTATGTATCCTTTAGCTATCAGATGATGCATAAAAAACTATTCTAAGAAAGTAGCAAAACGTCAACCAATGTCGACGGTCGGGGAATCTTATGACGGCATATGCCGACAACCTATTCGTAAGTGATAATGTAAATTTGTTGTTAAACTTTAAAATGACAGTCATAGCCTATTAATCGAAATTGATAATAGATGAAAGTTGTCCTGTAATCACCACTCATTCATAGTGAGTCTCGGTAAAAATGTTTAATGCTTTAATGTTGGCTTGTAGTTAAATGACGTTGGAGGATCAACACTCCAGCACACGCAGAGTTTATCCATGCTGCAGTTTGACTAACAATAGTAAGTGTCGTAGAATCCATATTTGAGATTTCTCCATTAAACGTCTGTCGGTGTTCTCCTAAATTATTTCCTGAACCGCATGAAACATTTATTCTTTGCGTGTTGCCCAGCATTAGGATTCACTTTTTTAACGTATATTTTTGATGCAAATAAATGATTTAGTTGATGCCCTCACGAGGTTGTTTTGTTATTTCTTTCAATTAAAGTGTGTAAAGGTGCTATATGTAGTGCTTAAAAATTTCGTCCATTCATTCGAAGATTTATTTTATTGAAATTTTTCCTTGTTTTTAAAAGTAACCTTGCATCCACCGGCGTGATCAACGGTTTAGAAAGCCTAGTGCAGTGGACACCCCTACACCAGTGTCGGTTTCAGGGGTGCCGAGGTGGGTCGGGGCCCAGGGCGCCGAATGATCTGGGGCGCAGAGGGCGGCTTAACTTGCTTAGATTTTTCTTATTTCGCCCTTTCTATATTTAATATTCATGTAGTATAAAATTAATTTGTTGAATATTTGTTCACGAGCAAAACATTGCAAGCATTCCCACACATTTTTGAACGACGACGATTTATTTTTCGGAGAAAGATGAAAAGGATGTCCGCACTTAACACAACTCATTATATTTCGGCACGTTTAAGTAATATAACTATTCGTAAATTGACGCTTCACCGACAGATCTCATTGTTATACATATATTGACTTTTAAAATGTTTCTCTTTGGCGGTATTGTACAATTATATATTAGTAGTAGGTAACAATGTAATAAATGCAAGATTTTCGACGCATAGATTCGGGCAGCCGATGGTCGTGTGGTCAAGGGTATTGAACTTGAACAAATGGTTGGTTCCAAAGTTCGCTGGTTCGCATCCCGCCTCTGCCGATATTTTTCTGAACGAATTGATGCGTATAAAAAGAATTTGTTGCATTATATAGTATGTGTATATTTAATTACTAATTATATATTATGTTTAAAATCTTATATTGGGACTGTTTATGATAAAATGTTAATGTACAGTGAGGCCCCGATTAACGCTGTCTCGTTAAGCGCTGTTTTGGTTTAGCGCTCTTTTATTTCAACCCGGGGTTATTCCCCGAAATTGTGCATTAATAGTGGAAAAAATAGTTGGAATTAGCGAAACAAACCGGTTTAGATGAGGTAAATGTGGAAGACGTCGAATAAATAGTTCAAGAAACGGCAGCTAGTCTTTCTAATGATGAGCTCAAGGAATTGAATGAGCAAGAAGAAAACAAAAATATTGATATTAGTGATTTCGAAGAAGAGCAAAAAGAACTTTCGATAGCGTTTGTTAAAAAAGAGTTTGACCACTATAAAGTTATTGACCAATTTGTTGAAAATGATCCAAATTTTGACAGGAGTTCAAAAGCAAGACGGGGTGTTATAGATGCTTTATCCACTTATCAACAACTTCTAACAGAACGCAAAAGGAAAACTACATTAGATGCCTTCTTGACAAAAAGGCAAAAAATTGGAAACACAGAATAAACTTAATGATCTTATTAAATAATATATTCGTAAATATTGTTTTTATTTTTGTAAGAAATAAATGTTTGGTTTTATTTTTATTAAAAAAACATAATTATTAAATTTAATACTAACCCCATTATTTACATGTTAAGATAGCCTCGTTTAGCGCAGTTTCGCATTACGCTCTACTTTGACGTATCCGCCGCGTTAAGCGGGGCCATACTGGATTTATATTAAATATTTAAAAATATTGGTGAAAATATTCTCGCAATTACGATCTTTATTAGATTTTTTAACTTCTTCTTCTTCGTGTCAGCGACGTCAAATTATTTTTTCCCAGTATCTGGCAACATCGATAGCTCGTGTGTTGCCCAGCATAAGGTCCTGAGATGTGCAGCTTATTGGGCACATGGAGCAGCATCTTAGGTGTGAGGCGGTCAGCAGGTCTCCACAGTCGCACAATAGTGTCTCTCCCTGCCGAAGTATTCCCCACCGCTCGAGGTTGTCCTTTGTTCTACCAACTCCGGTTCTTAATCTGTTCAGGGATTTCCAGGTCCGCCAGTCAAGGTACTTGCCAGTTGGGAGGCCTTCCTTTGGAGTTTTTAACTCCATGCGCATTATATGGGTCTCAGCTTTATCATCCCGACAGTTTGTGATGACCATATGCTCCAGTTAGGGGAGTGGATATGATGGAACGACGATGGCGGCACTCTCTGTACACGTGTACTTTATTATCAATGATAAATCTGTTGCTCAAAAATACATATATGATGTTACTTACATTGAATGATATATAACGAGAACAACAAACAACGAATCATAGAACACGTGTTATCAAACTTTATATGCGTTAATAGACGTTAAACGTTGAATGTGAAGTGAAATGTGTGAATATTGAAAAGTTGTTCGGAAGGCGATTTCATTATTAATATAAAAAAAAATAACGAATACATATTTTTAGCGTAGTCGTTACAAATGAACACGACCGGTCGAAATCGATAAATTGACTCTCATAATGATTTCAAGAAATATTATTTTATTCGCCTGTTTTGATTCAACTGACTTTCCAGAACGTGGTGCATCTTCAACGTCAAAATTATCGAATCGAAATCATACAAACCAGATTTTAGGAGCAACGTTATGTCAATACATTTTCTTCACACGCACCGGATTTTTTTTCTTACATGAACATAATTTATACATTTTTGATTGTAAAAATGTAAAATATGTTGAATACGGTGGCTTTTAAATTTCAATATATGAGAGGATACAAATCAATAACTTCTCTAAGACTTGCTACAGCAGTTGTTAAAATGTAAGTTGATTATGTTGTGATTATGTAAAGTCGGCTGTGAAATTACAATAAGTCCATTTTGGGAAAAATTATAAATAACTTTCCTTTAGAAAGTGCGTAAATGTGACAGTGGTAAAGCTTGTTTACCATACCAAAAGTAGTGCGTTCAATCCTCAATGAAGATTAAAATAACAATAATTTTTAATTACTTTCGTGTAAGCTCTATACATATTCCACAATTGGTGTCAATTTGATCCATCACCCGTAAAATGCAAATCATATTTTATTAATTAAAAATACTGGTAGATTGGAACGAGAGATGCCCCTTAAACACCACCCATTCAAAGTGAATTCCTGTTAAAAATGATGATGATGAATAAATGTAGTTTATGACGATGGTGGATCAACATTCCTCATGCAGCGCTTAAGCATATGTCAAATAAAAAGCGTCATAGAATCAACAGATGAGATTTCACCTCCACTATCTGTCGGTATTCTGCTGTGTGTGCTTACTTGAAATAAAACATTTCAAGAAATCTCGCATTCAAAATGACAATCCATTTAATATTTACGAAAGCGTATTAATTATGTAGAGATTTTTTTCTCTTTCAGACAAGAAAAAGTGAAATTTCACGGATGGGGCTACCAAGACTCTGAAGTATACCTGGCTGATGGAGTCGGAAGGTGCACAGGAAACAGGTGATAGAATAAAATGTTTAAATATTAACGTTTATTATTTTTATTGAAACATTTAGAGAAGTCCACAAGACGAGAGTTTCGATGCCCTCTTTAATGCAGCTGTCGTCAAACACTAACTTAAAAGCGCAGCTTGCCCGAACTTGTACAGTAGTCTATTAATAGATGGCAGTTGATGAAGCAGTGCTGCATTTAAAGTTACTGCGAGGAAAATTCTAAAGTCACTGACTTATCATACTACCCTCGTACGTAATATGTATCATCATCAGCCTGTGTCCGTCCACTGTTGAACGTAGGCCTCCCGCATGAGTCTTTTTTCATTCGGGGTTGTTGGCTTAAAACGCCATGCTTGCCAGGCGGCTTGGCGAGTTTATGGCCGGTTTACACCGTGCCTAGTTGAAGCTGGGAGAGTTCTTTTGATAACTCTCTCAGCCCTCCTTCTCCCGTCAGTTCATCACGTCATATCGCCAAAGGGATTGGTTACCGCAATCTTGATGTGACATGACTATGTAGGGCTCACTACGTACAGGTGGGAGTGGAGTTGGTTGTGAGAGGCTAAAAACTGCTGTTTTAATAGCAGTTGGTAGGTACGCATCTCCACCCAAGAGCACCCTATGTCATTCACCCTACCCACACCAAAAATATGTATATACTTATTTTTATTTTTATTCTAGATATTTGATATGCAACATTGACATGCCGAATATAAAGACGTACGTTAAAGAAAAATTTGGAATAACTCTGACTGACTTCATCACTAGAGATCCAGTCATTTTGCCGAGAGAAGACGAATACCCGGCCACGAAGTTCACAAAAGAAATGATAGAGACGATAAAAACATTGGACGTAGAGGTTAGCGTGGAAGGAATCGATAGACTTGTTCACGCTCAAGGTCAATCCGTCATAGAGATGTGTCGCATGTTCCAAAGACCCATCAAAATGCGTATACCGGACGCTGTAGTTTGGCCAAACTGTCACGAGGATGTCGTAGAACTCGTCAAAATCGCAGAAGATCTCGGATTGGTTATAATACCATTCGGAGGAGGCACAAGCGTATCGGGCGCTTTAGTGTGCCCAGAAAACGAGGCGAGACCAATCATTTCACTAGATTTGAATCAAATGAATGAAATTTTGTGGATTGATAAAGACAATCTTGTTGTTTGCGCAGAAGGTGGAATCATTGGACAAGATTTAGAAAGAGAACTCGGTAAATTGGGTTACACTGTAGGACACGAGCCGGATTCTGTTGAATTTTCTACTCTAGGAGGTTGGGTGGCTACTAGAGCAAGCGGTATGAAAAAAACACTTATGGAAATATTGAAGATCTAGTTGTTCATGTGAGATTGGTGACTCCAAGAGGAGTGCTTGAAAAATCTAGTAGAGGTCCTCGCGTATCTTCTGGACCAGATTTCAATCAATTAGTGTTAGGAAGTGAAGGTAATCTTGGAGTTATAACAGAGGTTTGCGTAAAGATGAGAAAACTTCCTCAAATGAAGCACTACGGTTCTGCAGTGTTTCCCGATTTCGATTGCGGTGTGAGATGCGCTAGAGAGATTGCGCAAAGAGGCTTAGAACCGACGAACCTGCGATTGATGGATAATGAGATGTTTCAGTTTGGAAAGTGCTTGAAGCCCAGTCTGAGTCCGATGGGATTGGTTCTGGACGGGTTGAAGATGTCGTATTTGAAAATGATCAAGAATTTCAATCTCAACAAAATGGCAGTGATGACTTTGTTGTACGAAGGGGACAAGGACGTGCTTCTAGCGCACGAGAAGAAGTTGAACGAGATCGTTTTGCGGCACAAAGGCATCCCTGCTGGATCCTCCAATGGGGAAAGAGGCTACGCCATGACGTTTCGTGATCGCCTATATCAGAGTGAGTTTAGTCATCCATTTGATTTTTCCGTACCCCTATTCATTATTTGATTTATCACATGTATGCATTAAATATTATCAACTTCAAATTCACCTTGTTTTCAAATAGAACACTTTTATTATTATTTTGAACCATAACATACCTTCTACATAAAATCAGTGCAATCTAAGAAGGGCAGTTCGCACGATAAATAGTATTAGAGTAACATATAATCACCAACACAGTCTTTTTATCAGTTAGAGTCATCGTAATTATCATAAACACTGCTTAAACGACCGTTCTCTGACGACAATTGATACACGTACAAATCTAGAGCAAATGCCTTCTTATTTAGACATTTTTTTCATGAAATAATCGCAGAAAAAGAAACGGAGATAGAAAATTAAGTTTATTATACTAGTATGTGTATCTTTAAATCTTCATTGGTTTTGTTAGTTCTGCTAACTAATCGACGATGGAAGTAATGTAACGTCGTGATTCGTCGGCGGTTCGTGAGGCATTTTGGTGTCGAGGACTGCAGTGTGTCCTGACGTGTCGGGTTCTGGGGACTGACTGGCGTTGCCCTCGTGCTTAGTGGCGTGTTCATATGGTGTTGCCACAATTTATTAACAAGGATATTAAAATAAATACTAATCAGTTTTCAATATATTTATCCATCTTTCTTGCATCTTCATTGCAAATATATCCGCTAACAATCGTATATGTTTATAATGTCTTCTAGTATCTTTGTTTCCTCTGTCATGCAATCTAATGATTTTTCTTTGATTATTTCAACACGAGCAAGTAATGAAATGCCACCTAGATATTTTTCCCGCACACAGCACCTAGCTAACCCGATTGAATGTCATAGAATCCACTAAAATAGCAATACTCTGTGTTAGACAATCTATGATAGAGAGCACCATCCATGAGAACATGAGACGTGTTCTGTGTTGTTGTCTGAAAGTTTAGCTTAGTTCGCTAACGGTCACTTGCAGTTGAACTACATAAAATATATCGCTGGGATAATGCGCACAGTTAACGAGGCCGAAACAGAATAGCCTCTTATTTATTTATTTTTATTCCCTTCGTATGGCTTAACTTTGCTTGTACTTTACAAAATATCCCAGGCAACTATTTTTTAATATAGAAAACTGTTTTATTTTAATATGTACCTAATTAAGGTGCTAATCTTCGTATGTATATTAGATAAGAAAAATCTCTGCCTGTATTGTCCTGTACGTGCTTACACAAAAAACGACTATTGAGCAAATACTCTTTGTTTGCAGTGCGTAATGAGTAATAAAACATAAAAAATAAATAACCCAAATACAATAAACGAATATTTTAAATATTAAAAAATAAATAAATTCTAATGACTTAACTCCACTTAGTACATTGATGACTTAATAGATTAATAACACCTCTAATGGTACTTGAAAGAAAAACACTTGGGTATAGTTGAAATGTTAAGGCACTCGACTGTTATGCGAAAGGTCTCGAGTTCGTTTCCCGAGAAGCTAAGAATAAAATTTACTTTATAAAATACATTATTTAAAATTGTATTTTAGATATTTATGTCATTATATAACGGGTAGGCGGAAAGTGTATATCTAAAGCGAGTTTTAAAATATCAATTTCAGCCATGTTCACAATGGTATTAATGTCGAAGAAACCATAAAATATAAGTATTCTTTAAAATTTATTTAGCCTTTTGGCGGTTCTCCTGTATTCATTGAAATTTAAAATTAAAATGGAATGGTACTTGAGGAATCAATAGACAAAATAAACACTTGAAACTAGTTTTAAAACCACTAGATCAAATATAAGTTTATTCAATTCTATACCCAGTGACCTGTCCTTGAGTTTGTATTAGTTTGGTGACCTTCTTCTTTGTCATTTGTTGATAATGATGATATCAAGCGTAGCCAAAACACGTATTGTATTTTATTTAATTAATTTTCAATTATTCAAAAAAATGTTTTTAGTACTAGTAGAGTGCTTGAACCACAAGTGTTTAATTGTTCTAAATTATGAATTAATATTCAGCATACTGTGGGTACGATGGTTTGAATTTGTAAAGAATGCCGATGTGAGAGATCGGTTAGCAAGCTGGCCTTCCATACTGCAGTTAGTCAAGAGGCTAGTTAAGCCATATACAGGGAGCGGAAAAAAAGCTGACTGATTTCGTCGTTGTTTTGATTTAAAACCGTCAGCTTTTTTGGTGTCGTAGGACAGGAAAAACTAGAACTTTCTGTTATTCAAGCGCCTTCAAGCATCTAGAAAGGCTTTCTTTTCTTTCTTAGAATGTCGGGCTGTTGATATTTTACAGTAACAACATTTTGCTGTATTTTTTCATCAGGACATTGTTCTCGAGTTCAACGTTGTCTGCGAGTCTCTGGAGACGTCGGTCGAGTGGGCGGTGGTGGAACCACTTGCGAGGAACCTCCGACAGCGCGTGCAGAAGGAGACCCTCCGCATGGGCAGCCTGCACTCGCAGTGCATGGTGCGAGTGGCACAAGTCTACCCTTCAGGCTGCTGCATCTACATCTACTTCGGCTTCGTTCCACCTTCAGGGGTAACTGTGACGGAGGCTCTTCACAAGGTCGAAGATGGTGTGAGGCACGAGATCTTCAAGGTTGGAGGTGAGCTAACATTTCATCATCATCATCATCATCATCATCATCATCATATACCTGTGTTTCTCTACTGTTGAACGTAGGTCTCCCCCCATGGAAGTTCACCTTTCTCGATCCTCCGCATCCACGCTACTACCGCTATGCTTTGATGACGTCAGTCCATCCTGCAGAGGTCGACCAACGCTCCGCTTGTTAGTTCTTAGACACCACACTAAAACTTTTCTTCTCCATTGACAGACGTCTCTTTGACAGATATGTCTAGGCATTGCCACTTGAGTATTCCTATTCTTTTTTTTGCCTCACTACTTGAGTTTTTATTCGGTTTTCCTCGGTTCGGATTATATTTCTTAGAGACACTCCGAGCTTGGATCTCTACATAGCAGGTTGGGTGACATTCATTTTATGTGTAAGATCTACTGTCAGATTCCACGTCTTTGCGCTATACGTAACTAATTACTCAAACAATAAGTCGAATAATACAGTATTCGAGGCATATTTTCGAATATTTGTTAATCGATTTTTAAGGAAATTGGATAATTAGCCAAATGCTCCCGTATTCTGAACCGCTTGGCCTCAACGGGCAGATCAACCAAATTCAACAGATGTAACCATAATTATTAATATCATCATCTAACTGAAGCATATGGGCATCACGAGTATAAGTGTATGAAAGAATAAGGAAATACAAGAATCAGATCAGATAAAATATGTTTCTGTTTACATACAATGCGGTTTTATATTTTCATCACGAATTTTCATAACAAAATAAAAACCAATAATTTTTTAGAAAGTGTACTTTCCTTCCTTATCTGGTGGATTAAGATTCAGGTTCTGCGTTTGTAGATGGAAGCGATGTAACGTCGAGATTCGTCGTCGGTTTGTGGGGCCTTTAGGTATCGAGGACTGTAGCGTGTCCTGACGTGCCGGGTTCGGGGGGACTGGCTGGTGTTAGACCTCGTGCTTAGTGGCATGTCCGTATAATGTTGCCACATGTATATAAATCTGCGTCAGTTTTAAAATTGCGAACTTAATAAGAATAAATATACTAAAATAATAAGCTATTTTTGATAGTTTTTTAGAAATCACTTTATTGAAATCTGTTACTTTTCGGTTTCAGGTTCAATATCTCATCATCACGGTGTGGGCAAGATGCGTCGCAAGTATTATGAGAACAGCGTCTCCAGCACCGGGGTAGGGCTGCTGCAGGCGGTCAAGGACAAGGTGGACCCGGAGAATGTCTTTGCGGTGGAGAACCTCTACGAGGGGCTGTCCAAGAACAGGGACAAGGCACAGAGCAAGCTTTAAAGAATGTTAATAAGTACCGTATAGAACAAGTTTTAAAGAATCATAGAGCAAGCTATGACAATCCATAGTTCAAGCTTTACAAAACTACAGAGCAAGCTTTAAGTAAACGTAAAGCAAGGTTTAATGAACCATAGAGTATGCTTGCAAGAAACGTATAGCAAGCTTTAAATAAGCTATGAGCAAGCTTTAAGTAATTATAGAGCAAGGTATAAATAAGCATGAAACAAGATTTCACGAACCATAGAGTAAGCTTTCAAAAGCATAACATAAGCAAGTTTTCAAGAATTTCGTTTAGTCACAATGAAGAACGCTGTAAGATCCTCCATATATAGAGTTATACATTTAAATAACCACCCCCTAAGAACATTCGATTTAAAAAGCGACATGCCATAGCTTTAGGATTAAGGTTAAAAGCAAGCTTTAGAGAAAAAGAAGAGTTGTAAAGTGGACATTTAAGAATAAAAGAAGTCCTACAGCAATAAAGAACAATTTTTATAAAGAACAAGAAATAATATATAAAGAACTTGTATAAAGAACAAGACCTAAATTAAATATAAGAAGTTAAGAGAAGACATTAAGCAAACTTTAGAGAATAAGAAATGTTAACAAGTGAGTATTATATAACATGAGATGACTTCTGAGCTAGTTTTAGAAAATGTAACACCAATAGCAAGCTTGAGAGACCATGAGAAGTACTGTATATAGTTTTAGATGATAAAAGAACTAAAGTTATATCGAACATTAGGAGACCCAGAGCAAGCTTTAAAGAAAAGAAGAAAAAGTACAGCACGTTCTAGAAGTAGTGAAGCAGGCTTTATACAACAATCAATCGGTGCGATGACCTATCGTTCCCAGACAATTCGTTCAACGACTTATCAGCAACCACGTGGGGCACACTAAACGTCTGGTGCGCGGGTCAAATAGTGCACTGGATGTCTGGCTAACTTAACGTAACCTAATCTAACCTAACCTAACCAGACCCAAGGATTTTTCCAGTGATCGTATAATACAGAGATCCAAAAGTCTTCGTTCACGAAATAACTTAGGTTAGGTTAAGTTAAAGAGACATCCAGTGCCCCAGTTGTCCCGAGCATCAAATGTCCCGTGCACCAGATGTCCAGTGCACCCACGTGGTTACCGATGAGGCGTTGAACGAATTGTCTGGGAATGACATGCGGCGGAACCCAATCAATCGCCATAACTCCGAGTCATAGGAAAGCTGCATCACTATAAATGAAAATTTAGGCCTAGTAAACATTTTCACCGAGCAGAATCTCAAATTCCTATGTGTGTGAAGCAAAAATATCAAACAACAATACAGATCCGTGCCATTAGATGAAAGTGTGTTACGAAATAATCTTCGATCCTCAGATCAATAAGATATATTTTTGAGGTCATATATTCTATGCAAATTTCCATATTAAAATATTACAACAAAATCAATGAAACATTCCCAATGGGTAATTTATAACCTTATTTTAAATGTGAAACGAAAATTTCCACACACAAAAATTACATCAATTTATTTACAGTGATATCCGCTAGATGGCAGACGTACTCGTACAAATAGAATTTTATTTAAATTTTATTGAAATAGTTTTACCGACGCATTGTTTTAAATTAAATAATATTCCGCTTCGAAATAATATTTAAATGCTAGTGATTTGTGATTACAATAGAACGTTGTATATAATTAATTAATAAAATATTATTGCAATTTTAATTTGAGATTTGTATTATAAATAATAAAAAATCTTATAATCAGGTTTACACGAAAACCTACAAAAAAATGGCGGTTCGAATGTACAAAATGTTTATGTAAGTAAAAAAGTGTTTAATTAGGATTGAAATATAAAAAGAAAGACATTATTAATTGTATATTTTAAGAAGGAAAATTGTATATCATGGTTTTTGGGTAGAGCCAAGTTTCAAAAGCCACAAATTATAAGAAGAATGTAGGTTAACAATCAGCCAAATGGGCAGCCAAAAAAAATGTATATATTTAAATGTAAAAAAAAACTTTTGTTTATAAATTTTTATTTTGTTTAACGCTTAAAAAATGTACAAAAATATAAAATTGTAATTACATGAATACAATAAAAAAACAGATTTTAAAAACTGCTTCGTTTCTAATTTTATAACGAAAGACAGAAAAGAAAAGATTCCCTGCAAATGAAAATACGTGAATATGCATCAAACTCGTTACGTAATTACGTAAAACCTGATAAAAAAGGTATTTTACAATTACAAAAAAATGTAACAATGCTTCCAAACATGTTTAACTATTACTGATTTTTTTTTTCGACAACTGCTCCAATTTTGAAGCATATTTCTATGATAAGATTAATTTCTTTTTTCCACATCCGTTCCTCTAACTGGAGCGTATGGTCGTCATAAACTGCCGCCATAAAGCACTGTCAACCGTCATGATCCTCGCCTCCATGTCAGCTCTGCATCCAACGATTACATGATATTTAAAAAATAATAATTTATATTTACATTGTTTTTTTTTCCAATTTTTTCCTGTTTTATTTGCCATTTTTCGCTCTCTAAAGGTTCGTACTATCTCTGTACTTGACTTTTCCATACTTACCTGTCATGCTACGTATTAACAAAATACACGTAACGTGTGCTTATTACTTAGTATATTTATATCGTATGTTGTAACAACTGATATATTTTTATCAACTGATACACTACGACTTCTCATAAAAATCTAATATGACACTTCTCTCATCAATAAATCTGAGAAAAATAAACAGCGTACTCTGTGATTCGAACCACGAACTTTTATACATCATGTCTTTTGTACACTTAAGCTGCTTCATCGAGTAGATAATCTAACACATATTTAAAAACCAATACGTGTTATTTAAAGATTACGCTTCTTATATACTGCATAAATATTTATTTATATTTTCGCATGTTTCTTAGAATATTTCACTTTTATAATTGAACAGTTTCAGTGACACTGGACCGGTAATAAAAAGGTTCAATGAATATATTCATCAATGGCAAACATTACAGCACTAGAGCAGTGGCGCTTTAACTGTCGTGGAAGGTTCATCTGCCGACAGAAGTTAAGTCTTCAGCTTCAAATTGACAACTCTCAAAGGAAGTTCGACGTCTGTCAGATTCCAACCATGGACAGCACGGCAATAGGAACAAAGGCTGACTATCCCAGGAAGCAGTCTAGAAGAGATAGCTACATAAAGGTGAAAAGCACCGTCCCATTGAAAAGGTAAGGATTTTAATTAATGAAATACAGAAATATTTTTTTATCATAATTCCATGTCCGCTACCCAAAATGAAGAATATTGTCCTCACGAACTGCTGCCATGGTTTTCGTCTTATCGCATATCATCTCTGACAACACCAAGTACATTCTAAGTGTAGTTTTCGACGAGTGCGGGTTTATGCTCATCGAAGTACATGTTTCAGTCAGGTGCTCCTTCGCAGTGGCAGTTTTAGAGGGTGGCGCAACGGGTCGGCTGCCCCAGGGTATCAAATAAGCTAGGGGCGACATTGTACGACCAGTATTCCACGCAAACATCTGATTACAAAATTAATTATACGACTGCATTGTATTTTAGTGAGATACTGTTAAGAAAAATTGGAATGGTTCAGGCGATGTATAGTCGATTTGTTTTGATCGAGTGAAGCTATAAGAAGCTGTTGCCCATCGTCCATTTTAATGAAATAACTGTGAATGGGTGCTTTACGATAAGACATTAATCTACCGTCTATTTTGATTAATAAGCTACGACAGCCACTTTTACCGGCGTGGAATCAGTCTCACGCCGATTGGTGTTTTTTGTGGATATTTACAGCATATTTTTTTCTTCTTCCATTTCCGCTTCCCATGTGTATAGTTTTCGATGGAATCCCAGAACGAGAGCCCGAGGGCTTGAAGAGAAAACAGCTAAGGTATCCGTGAAATATTAAAGTGATTGTTTGTCTCATTTTTATGGGAATCGTTTGATTAGTCCGATATTAACGAAGTCTGCAATATTTGTTCCTTAACCTTTTCGCATCGGTAGCCGATATATGCCGTCTAAGATTCCCCTACCGTTGACATCTGAAGCCGTGATATATCGTTTTGCTACTTTCAGTACTCATTGTGACATCTACGGTAGGAACTTGGTATCTACGTATGTAACCTATGTAACATCTACGTATGTAACCTATGTATTATTTACAGGAATTTGTAAAGCATGTAAATAAATATCGTTAGGTTTCGTCACAGGAGCGATGTGTCAATGCCACCACATGTATGGAGTTATATAATGAACGTTTGTTAAATATAATAGTTTTTTATGCATCATCTGATGGCTTACGGATAGAAGAACCAATGTGATACATGAAAAAAAGTCAAATAAGTACATTAATGCTTTAAATACTAGTTTTAAGCAAAAAAAAATGGTTGAAAAATACACGCCGTATTGACAGTATAATTTGTATTCCACCGAGCCGTAACGAAAGGGTTAAGAAGTTAATCGGATTTTTAAAATAAGATCGGATAATCAGCCCGTTTCTCCCGAAGCCTGAACCATTCGATCATAAATGACGCCTTGACACAATCAACGACAAGCGATAAGCAACAGACCACACAAGTTTTGTTCCGCGTCCAATATTGTTACGGGTGATCTAACGAAAGCCGCGCTTACAAATTGCTATTACTGTGTTGCCCATTATGACATTATACATTATTAAAACGTAGTTTATTATATACGAGTATAATTTAAAAAATTAAATAATATAAGTAATATATTCGGTGATTTTTTTGGGGGCGTTTGTTGAATTGAAATGTACTCGTAGTTATTAAAAAAAATTCACGACATTAATATCAATATTATGTATATATAATATTTAAGAGCAAAGTCTTATTTTTATTTACTAACCTCGTTCTAGTAGTTTTTTGTCAAGCGACCAAAGTTCTTCGCATTATTTAATAACATTCCCATTCATGAATATAAGAAAATGATTGTATAGTACTGAGTTAACAATGACTTGTTTTATAAAGAACAAAAAAAAAAACAGAAAAAGTTACATTGTTGGATGTTTACATTAACATTGTTTGACGTTTTTAAAACTGTATTACATAATGTTATTTATATAATATTCTAAGCATTCACTTTGAGATTCGTTTAGTATATTAAATTTGCCGACGGGTGTAGCTCAATGGTCAAAGCGTTTGCTTTGCGAGCCAAAGGTCGTGGGTTCAATCCCCGACGAAGATTAAAAATAAATAAAAACAATCGATTTCTGAGCTCTAAATTATGTTAATATCTAACGGTTGGTGTGAATTTGAACCCTCACCCGTAAAATGCCAGTCATAGCCTATTAATCAAAATTAGTGGTAGGCGAAATTCGTCCCGTAAAGACCACCCATTCATAGTAAATTGCTGTAATAATAAAGGATGATGCGTGAATCTTGGGCTGTAGGTTATGACGTTGGCGGATCAACACTCCACATGCAGCGCTTAGCCATATGCAGCATGGTAAGCGTCATAGAATTCCATAAATGATACTTCAGAATTACTATCACCATCTGTCAGTATTCTCCTGTACGTGTTTACATAAAAAAAATATGATAAACACATTTGAATATATGAGTCTAAAACAGGACTAGATTATCTTTTTAGAAGAAATTGGATCGAAAACTTTTTCAGGAGAAACTATGGAAATTGGTCATATTTTGTATACATAAAATAAACCTTGGTTATCATGCATCAAATATAAGTACAACAGTAAATGAAAAAAATATGGTGTTAAGTCATGTTAATAATGTTTTTATTTTATTCCAGGCAGGAAATGGTAAAATACCATGGATGGGGATACAAGGACACAGAGATCTTCATGAAGGATGGGGTTGGACGATGTAGTGGAGACAGGTCAGTAGATACTGTGGCAACGCCATGCGGATATGCGACCAACCACGAGGACCAACACAAGCTGCCAACGGCAGTCATTTCCCAGAATCCGACACATCAAGACAAGCTACAGTCTTCAACACCAAAGGGCTTCACGAACCGCTGATGAATCTTGACGCTTTTCCATCTCGAATACGGAATCTCCTCCATCGACGATTAGTTCATAAAACTAGCAATACCATCAAATTATATTCTAAAACTTTATGTGATATTGTTTATTTTAGGTACAAAACTTATCCATTGATGAAACAATCAAAGAAAATTGAAAGCATTACGATATCACAAAGATTAATGATCAGATCTTTATTGGACACCTTTAGCTTATTAGATCAGTACCATACCTATATAGTATATTACTTTTTCAGGTATCCAATATGCAACATGGACTTGCCGAACATAAAAGAGTACATCAAAGAAGTGTACTCCATCACTTTAAGAGACGATATGAAGAGAACGTTCATTCCACCACCAAAAGATCACGAGTACCCGAGATCCAAGTTTACAAAACAACTTGTAATCGGCATCGAATCGCTGGGAATGCATATCAGTATAGAAGGAATCGATAGGTTTGTTCATGCCCAGGGTCAATCAGTAGTAGAGCTGTACAGATATTCGCAACGTCCAGTGACTATGAGAATTCCCGATGCTGTGGTATGGCCTACTTGTCACGAAGAAGTAGAGAAACTTATTAAATATGCCGATGAAGAAGAATTGGTGATTATTCCTTATGGAGGTGGCAGCAGCGTCACCGAGGCTTTAGTTTGTCCTGAACACGAAGAAAGGCCAATCATATCAGTGGATTTGAATCAAATGAATGAGATCCTGTGGATAGATCCAGAAGGTTTGATGGTTTGCGTAGAAGCTGGAATCATAGGACAAGATCTTGAAAGAGAGTTGGGTAAAAGAGGGCTCACAGTAGGGCATGAACCAGATTCGGTTGAGTTCTCGACAGTAGGAGGATGGGTATCAACCAGAGCAAGTGGAATGAAAAAAAACACGTATGGAAATATAGAAGATTTAGTGATTCATATAAGAACTGTCACTCCGATTGGTGTACTAGAGAAAGGTTCAATCGGACCTCGAGTATCATCAGGGCCTGATTTTCATCAGTATATTTTAGGTTCTGAAGGAAATTTGGGAATAATCACGGAAGTTTGTCTAAAAATGCAACCTCTACCAGAAGTAAAAATTTATGGATCTGTAGTGTTTCCAGATTTTGATATAGCCGTGAAGTGTGCTAAGGAGATCGCCAAATACCACGTTGAGCCGACAAGTCTTCGGGTTTTGGATAATGATCTGTTCAAATTTGGAAAGTTTTTAAAGCCTGGGATCAGCAGTATGACTCAGATGAAGGAGAACATGAAGGTCGCTTATCTGGAAAAGATTAAAGGGTTCAATATGAACACGATTTGCATCATGACGATCATGTACGAGGGTTACAAGGATGAGGTGCACGCCAAAGAGAAGAGGGTCAATGAAATCATTGCCAAGTACAAGGGCATACAAACTGGAGCGGAAAACGGCAAAAGGGGATACGTTATGACTTTTGTCATAGCTTATATACGTGTAAGTTTATTTAAACTAAATGAAAAATAGTTTTTAAATATTAAGGCAACGGTGGATAAAAATAAATTAGATTTCATAATCTTAGAGATAGATTAAGCTCACGGTATTTAAGGGAATGTTCGTATTTCTTTCGTCTAGTAACTATTGTATAAGACTAGACTCTAGTGACTAGAGTCTAGGCTTAAACAAGAGGTTAACTATTTTTAGCTGTATCTATCATTGACAAATAATACGAACAAAACAAGTTATCTGTAAGAATTTGTGGATATACGAGTATCATACAAGTTTACAAAAATAGTGGGTCGAGGAGAATTTAAGAAAACTTACATCCTTCTTGGATATTAAATATGATAAATATATTTTTTTTAACCAGTATCTATCAATTACTAGATAAGGGTCTTCTTCATTGATTTCCAATCATTCCCTATTCGGTCCCCCCTTAACCAAACTTTACAGTATTACGATGTCATCTGTGAATGAAAGTTACCAAGAACTGGAAGCTAAAACATTCGTTTTAGCTTCCAGTTATTGGTAACTTTCACTCACCAAGCTTCTGTTTTGCAGGACTTCTGTCAGATGGAGTACAACGTGATTTGCGAGTCGCTAGAGACTAGCGTGGAATGGTCTGAGGTCGGTGCCGTGGTGAGGGCAATCAGGCAGAGGGCGCAGAAAGAGACTCTCGCCCTTGGTTGCTTGCAGCACCAGTGCATGGTCAGAGTGGCGCAAGTCTACTTGACAGGCTGCTGCCTCTACATCTACTTCTCTCTCGTACCTCCTCACGGCTGCTCGATCCCTGATGCCATGTACAGAGTCGAGAATGGACTAAGAGAAGAGATATTCAAGCATGGAGGTAAAATTATAGTTTTAGTTATAAAACATCGATGAGGACATCTGGAAGGTTTCTATCTAGATCCTACGTACCATGATCTACCTGAGTATCAAGAGTACCTGTGATCAGGCAGCCTTTAAAAATATATGGGTGAAAAATGCTGTCGAACTCTTGCAAAACTGCAAAATATTTGAAATTGTAAAGCAGATTTCTTCAAGGTTTCCCGGTCTTAGATTGATATAATATAGTGTATTCCCTTGTTCAAGAAGTATACACCAACTAAATGTCTTTTTTACTATTAAAGACATGAATACTTCCTACCTTGTATTAACATAAGCTGAGCACTCTTTATTCAATTGTTGGAATACCGCGGTTTCGCCTTTAATAAATGCTTCATTACTTTATCACGTTTATATATATATACGTATATACATCCTACGATGAAGTTATGTAAACAATTCACAAAGTATAGTTATATTAGAAAGGTATGATGGGAAGTAGGTTAAAGGGGTGGGTGGATCTTAAATGAGTTAAGGAAACCGCGGTATTCCATCAAGTGAATAAACAGTGCATAGTATGATACATACTCGTAAGATTATAAGTATTTTTCTACTCGTATTTAATCTTTGATACGGATCTCAAAGTGAATACTTAAAATATAAATAATGTATTATTCTGACATTTTTTTTATGGTTTAAGGGCTTTTTCAGCTCATTATATTTGCTAGTGTAATACTAGCGACACATTGTTATGATGCATAATCTACGTAATATAAAGTATATTGGATTAAAAATGATAAATGGCGGGATATCATCTGATCTGCCACTACCAGTCAACCTCGTGTCTCTTAACTATCTAGATTTTTTATCTGTCCAAGTGACTTTTATGTTTGCGGATTAAAAATGACTGAAAATTGAAATTTGCTTCCAGGAACAATTTCCCATCACCACGGTGTAGGCAAGATGAGGAGCAAATACTATGAGGACTCCGTGTCCAGGACTGGCGTGGAACTCCTCAAGGCGGTGAAGAAGCAGGTGGATCCGAAGAACATTTTCGCCGTTGGAAACCTCCATCCAGACATCGCGGGACCCAAGAAAGACACCGTCAAGGACATGAAAACGGAGAAGATTGAAGAGATAGACGCTGCTAAAAGCAAGCTGTGAACACGAAAATACAAAGATTTGCTGTAATGGATTAAAACCATGGATATTTATTGTTGTCACTCAGATCACTCTATTTTTTTTTATCTAATATAAAAACTAAAATCTACTTTATCAGTTAATAAATTTGTCATCATCATCACAATCACTCTATATACATTTTCTTAACTGAATAATATGATTGTAATAAACTGCGACAAATCTCTGGCTGTCGCCAGGATTCTCATCTCTTCCCATGTAAACTCTGCTTACCGAAACCGAAAGCACATTTTTTTTGTATTTTCATTATACCATGAATATGATGTTATAATAACATGACAAATTATAGAATATATAGTATGTAATTATTTGTTCCGAAATTTACATAATTTAAATAAAATTGATTCACAAGCATGACTGTTTTACTTATATAGAATTACCTGTGAAACTTCATAATTATCGTATTTTTACAGGTATACCTGTACTATATACTTGCTACCCACAAAAACAAATACAATATTGAATTATTTCACAAAAACTAATGTATATATTTTAATGTTATATACGTATAAATATAACCACACGGCTTAAATGAAGAACAATTTTTCTACAGTCGGCAACAGAACTGGTGATACCTGAGGCCACCCTGCGGTTGAACATGTGGAGAAGCGCAACTGAGGGGAATACTTGGATTGACCCGAAAGACGACTTAACCCCTGGACACGACTAGAGGTGGAATATATGGAGGTCCCTTAACAGACTTCGGATCGGAATATGCAAGACGAGGTCACAAATGAAAGCCTGACAGTTTTACAGCGGACCGATTGAATGTGACTGTGGCGTGGAGCAGACCCTGTCACACCTTCTGGAGTGTACGCTGTGTCCGAGTGGCTGCACCCAAGAAGACCTGATGATGGCCGGGAGAAATGCCATCGACGTCTCCCACTTCTGGGCAGACAGGATCTGACCCTGTTGTTTCCGACACGATTGTATAATGTTATGTAAGCATTTTCAATTAAGATTTAGTGACATCGAGTCTCACCATGTACCTCCTTGCGAACATTTATCAAAGCATTGTTTTAAGATAAATTTTTCGTTATACTAGTAGCGGGCTTTGAAGACTAACACCAAACGTAGATTTAAGAGCAATAGACTATACTCGTAGACATTAATTTGGACTTTTTTACTTCTTCGCGAAAGGACGCCACGTATATAAAAAATGCATGGTAGCTAGATTACGTAGAGATGAGGAGACGTATCCAACCGGTCTAGGCCTTTATTGGATTACGCTAAAGAGATTTTCTCTACTTGACTCTAATATTGGGCAATGCCAAGGAACGTGTTCAACATCCTGCAAGGAGCTACCGCAGGGGCAGTCTGGACTATTAATGAAGCTAAATTTGAAGGTTTTAGCCTTAAATTGTATGGCACTATTGAAGTAATCATAATTCACTGTTGAAAACGCCTCATTCGTGGAACGTAAAACATTAAGTCAAAGTAAATAGTGTAAAAAAAGTAAATTCATTGAATTATTTTTATATTACAATAATATAAGTTTTCAATTTACAAAGAATGATATAAAAGATGGCACGATAGCTGGACAGATGTGCCGCAAGAACAGCCTACAAGTAATAACAGGACACTCCTATAGAAAGCAGAAGAAGGAGAATAAAACTGAGTTCACTCAAAAAACTATGTTCTATTTATTGAAATTATGAAATTTATATAAAAATGAGCTCTACATCACATTAGGGTATACCAACGACAATAGCACATTGTAATTCTCATTAGATCGCAGGGGTTCAGCAGCATTGAACGTGGGCCAAAACTCGGATGGGCTACCCGGTTGGTTACAGAGTGCAACGTACCAAAGAGCCATTCGACAAAGAGATAACGTGAAAAAAATTACCTATTTACTTATGTATTGACACGAAAGTCCACTGTATGAAAAACAGTATTTTTTTGGTTGCCAAGGTTAATATTTATATAATTTACAATAAAGCGAAGACGCGCTCATATAGCGCAAGAAGAAAATATACAAAAAAGCGCATTTCCATACAAAGTATGGTGTTTGTTTTTTTGCCGCTACAAACGCTTGCCAGGGAAGTCAAAACATAATGATTTCTGTGATCGATATTTTTGCAGGAATTATATAATATAGATTATATTAATTAAAAATACATATTTTTCTGTTTATATTTATGAGACAAGTTTTGTCATCGTCGAGAAGCCATTTTCGAATTCATTAGTCGAACTATGAGTTTATATACGAGTAATGCAAGGTGTGTGCCCATAGTGTGAGAATACTTTAAAAAATAATAAAAATGTGTTATAATGTAATGAAATGGGAAGCAGCTTTGTATTAGAAAATGTATTTTATAACTTCTATAAAAAATTCCAAACACATAATTGTTTCCCATTTTTGGGAAATTATTGTCATAATTACCTCATACCATATACACAGCATCCCTCACAAGCTTGAAGTATAAAAAACGTCCACTTCTCATCTTACTCAGTCTTCTTCTTCGTGTCAGCGATGTCAAATTGTTTCCGTTCAAAATCTGGCAGCATTGATGGCCCGTGTGTTGCCCAGCATTAGGTCTTGCGATGTGCAGCTTGTTAAGCACATGGGGCAGGATCTTAAGTGTCAGGCGGTTTGCAGTTCTTCACATTCGCACAACAGTGACTTTCCTTCCTGTCAAAGCATTCCCCACCGCTCGAGGCTATCCTTTGTTCTACCAACTCCGGTTATTAATCTGTTCAGGGATTTACAGGTCCACCAGTCAAGGTTCTTGCCAGTTGGGAGGCTCTCCTTTGGGGTAATGAAATCTTCTGATGCGATTTGTTGCCAGAGGAAGGTTGTGTGTATCTAAGAAAGCTGCATCGCGACTTCAGTCTGGGTGTTAGAGGCATCTGATTATACAAGCAGTGGGACGGTTGGTTGATTGCATTACGCATTTCTTCGGCGCCCATGACTTTGCGTCTTATTTTTGGTGGAGCAACACCAGCCACCACCATTACTTTAAGCGTTTACATAAAAATATCCGTAAATTCACCCATATATTTACTATCTCTGGCTTGTCAAATATCTATTGCTAACATATTTCATATAATCTATATAATTTAACATCCAAGCAAAAAACAAAATAAATATTTAAATATCGTATTTTTATTACACATCAGTCGGTTGATAATCATGCTCAGAGAAACGTAAGAAGAGAACATTTAGTTCCCGAATAAGTCATTCGCTTTAAATTTAACACAATTATAGTATTTAATTTTATATTATATACACATTTATAATTCAATAGATCGAAAAATCCTCAAGTGACAATAATATCAAAAACATATTTGATTCCATCAAATAACTTGATTATACGAGAATTCCAATTAATAAGCTACTCTTTTGGGATGAAGTTTGTTTGTGGAGATTTTCCGGTTTCCGCTTAACACAAATAGAATATTTTAAATTAAAATTATATTTTTTCTAGTGATATTTAATTTCTTTATAATAGAAGAAGTCATTAACTAAAGATAATAAAATATTTTTTGTTCTCCAATTTTTTTAAATATCAAAGAACTTAACAATGTTACAAAGTGGAGAAGAATCTCAATGTCATCAAGATCAAAAGATTGAACGTAGAGCACACCCGGATGATAGTCTGCTCCAATGTCCAAGAAATGAGTTTCTCCATGTGGAGCAAAATTGTGGAATGGATACAGGCGATACAGGTCAAGCGAGAAGGCCTTTTGTGTACCCTAGGAAACAATCGCGAAAGGATACTAACGTTATTGTCAAAAGTAGCATCGGTTATCGCAGGTAATTTAATTAAATATGTGAATTTCGTTATTAAATATTACTTTTGTTTAACACCAATCTTGAAAAATACTTTTGTCAACAATTTAGCTGCTCGCTGTTAGTTGAAATATTGTTTTGTTGGTTGCAGAGAGGATGTGCTGCGATGGTACGGTTGGGGGTTCAAGGATTCGGGATTCATAGTGAAGAAAGGGCTCGCCATGTTTATTGGAAATAGGTAACAACTTGTAAAATTTAATTGAATGAAGTTATTGACTAGAGAAGAAGTCATACAATAGCCAAAAAACTGCAACAAGAATCTCAAAAGATAACATGAATAGTGGGCGTAAAATAATAGTCGTTCCCTGTCGGTTTTTTTTTTGATAAATCGCATTTCAAGATTCTACTCGATGAGTTCGACTAGAAGCTTTTTCTAATGCAAGGTAATGCAACCATCAAAGTTAGAATTGTGAAATAAATGTCTCTTCCATGTTTTCAGATATCCAATATGCTCGGAGTCCTTACCTTACATGACCACGTACATTAACGACCGCTTGCAACTCAACATCGCAGACGACGTCATGATCAAGGAACCTCGTCTGCCAGAAGACCACGAAGTGGAACGTTCGAGACTTACCTTGCAAGACGTGGCAGCTGTGAGAGACCTGGGAGTCCGCATCAGCACAAAAGCCAGCGACCGTGTCACACGAAGCTCTGGACAATCCATGGAAGAAGTCCAGCAACTGTGCTTAGAATCAAACAATCCAGATATACATCCTTATTATAAGATGCGCCTTCCTGATGGAGTAGCGTGGCCGCGCTGTCACGAAGAGGTTGTTCAACTCGTGCAGCTAGCAACACGGCGCAAGATTGTCATTGTGCCGTTCGGAGGTGGAACATCAGTTGCTGGAGGATTAAGTGTTCCAGAGAAGGAATCAAGACCAGTGCTGACACTTGATTTAGCGACGATGAATGAGATCTTATGGATAGATGCAGAAGGTTTAACAGTTTGTGCTGAAGCTGGAATCGCAGGAATTGATCTCGAAAGAGAACTGAACGCGCGTGGTTTAACAACAGGACATGAACCGGACTCGCTTGAGTTTTCAACGTTAGGAGGTTGGGTTGCCACGCGTGCAAGTGGAATGAAACGCGGACGCTACGGTAATATCGAACAACTTTTGCTGAGAGCGAGGATGGTGACAGCTCGAGGTGAGCTGCAGATGGGTGCAAGAGGTCCTAGATCATCTTCGGGACCTTCCTGGGAACACGCGGCACTTGGGTCTGAAGGAACTTTGGGAGTTGTGACAGAAGTATGTTTGCAATTGCATCCACTGCCTGCTTGTATGCAGCATGGTTCTGTGCTGTTTCCTGATTTTGAGATTGGAGGGGCATTCATGCGTGAGCTATCAAGACGTCGTTGGTTGCCTGCAGGAGCGAGGCTTCTTGATGCTGAACAGTTCCAGTTCGGTCTTGCCTTGCGTCCTCCTCAAAGTGTCTTCGGTAATCTTCAACGAGCTGTTCAGGGTGCTTTTTTGAGGTACCGTGGATTCCAGCTGGATATTGCTTGCTTGTGCACTCTCAAGTATGAAGGGGATCACCAAGAAGTTCTAGAGCACGAAACTCGTGTGCTAAAGCTTGCCGCGAAGTATAGAGGAATGTCAGCAGGATCTGAGGCGGGTCGTCGAGGATACATGATGACGTATGTGGTGGGCTACGTAAGGGTGAGATATTAAGCTATTTTGTACCCGTCGAGATTTTTTTGTAGATTTTATATAAAATTATCTTTTTCCGTCTTTGAGCTACTGTACCTGATAAAAACAGATACTATATATTGATAGTTTGTATAAGCTGACGTGTGTGGTTTATAAATGTGTTCATAATGTAGACTTACATTGCAGAAAATATTTTCTCATTTTGAAAAGACGTGGTTCTCGAAAAACTATTCTTTCCTCTTCAATTTTTGTATCCATCTCTCCCAATTTTGAGTTATGTTGATCTTAACGAGAACTGAAAATAAGCCTCTTCTTAGCTTATATATTATTTTTTTATCTGGACATGCGTCGTAGAATTAGATATTCGGTATATTTGATCGTCTTATCCAGTTACTTAAAGTGAAGTTAATTTAGAACAGTGATAAGCTACGTAGCATGTGATATTCCAGGATCTCACTTATGTCACATTTCTCCTTTAATTATATATCATTCTAACATAATAATAATGATCTGAAACATGTTTCCAGGACATAGCCCTGCAGATGCACCTGGTATGCGAGAGTTTGGAGACCTCAGTGGCTTGGAGTAAGTTGCCTAATCTTCTGGCTTCCATCAAGAACTGCGTGAGGAGCGAATGCGCTAAAGTGGGCTTCCCCAACCCTCTGATCATGTGCCGCCTGGCGCAGTCATACGACGAGGGGTGCTGTCTTTACACTTACTACGTGTTCAAGTCCAGTCCTGAGAGGATCATCCACGATGTCGAAACGGTCCACGCGGCACTTAGAACCGTCGTTATACAGCAAGGCGGTAAGAAACCATCTTCCAGTTTCAACCAAATATCGTCTTGTAATTGTGTGAGTCACACTAGTATGAATATCAGCCGCTGTTAAGGCGTGGTACAGAATGTCGGTGTAGAAGCGCTGACTGCATAACAATGCAAACAACAACTGAGAGGTAGCTAAGTATGCAAGACCCACGCTTAAAGGAAGCCGCTGCTATCAGCTGTCGATCAGCTTAGCGAGTGTACAAAATTTCGATACAATAACACTATCCATGGCTTATTGATGCTACTAACAGCGGGTTCAATCAAACCCACGCGTGACCTCAGTTTCGTTATCATTGTACATTTTATCACATGTAATATCACAGTCTATCAATGAGATCTCTTTTATAAACATTAGCTTAAACTATACATTCCGTAACTGATACAAATACAAATTCATATCAAACAACATCTTATATAAAATTGCTCTCATCAATTAATCGGAGAAAAATAAACGGCGAATACGAGGATTCGAACTACAAACTTTATACCAAGTCCAATTCTTGTCCCAACGCTATTATCACTCGAGAAATTAACACGTACTTTTATTACGTCATCGTTTTTATACATTCCCTTCTTCTTTAGCCTCGCCATTTCCCATCATCTGGGGTCGGCTCTAATTGCGCACATTCGCCATGTCTGCCTGTCCTGCGTTGCGTTCTCGGTTTCTATACATTCCCTTATAAAAGTAAAACATTGTCAGATCATCAAGAAGAAAACCTTTAAAAACTTTTGACATACGACACAAAATCTTTGACTAATAATAACTTGTTAATGAACTTTACATGAATGATATCTCACAGCTAAAGTTTTTTTTTTTTTTGTGCCGGCAAGCGCCACATGACAGCCATTTCTATGATCGAGCGTCTCATATTCATGTTAATCAAATCGAAAAATACCAGCATACTCGTATGCGACCACTAAAAACATATTTCATAAAATTTTACAGGAGCGATATCTCACCATCACGGTGTCGGCAAACATCGCCTGCCCTGGTACGAGGCTGCCGTGTCGAAGGTTGGCCGACAAATGTTCCTGGCCACCAAGAGGGCGCTGGATCCCGACAACATCTTCGCTTGCGGGAACATCGCTGTTGCTGACGAAGAACCTCCAACATCCAAGCTGTGAAGAATACCGTGATCAGAAATCGATGATATGATAGATGCATCAACACTGTAGCTTTCTACCATATCATCGTGCAGCATTTGGCAGCCACGAACTTGCAATCTCTCTCTTTCTACAATATTATTTTCCCGGCGGCTATAGCTCAATCGTCAAAGCGTTTGCTTTGCAAGCCAGAGATCGCGGGTTCGTTCCCCGACGGAGATTTAAAAAAAAAGGGTTTTTAATCGATTTCTGAGCTCTAAAATACACGCGGTTGGTGTGAATTTGATCCCTCACCCGTAAAATGTCAGTCATAGCCTATTAATTAAAATTGGTGGTAGACGAAAGTCGTCACGTGAAGACCACCCGTTCATAGTAAATTTCTGTAATAGTAAAGGATGTTGCGTGAACCTCGGGCTGTAGTCTATGACGTTGGGCGGATCATCACTTCTTAGGCAGCGCTTAGTCATATGCAACATGGTAAGCGTCATAGAATTCCACAGATGAGACTTTAGAATTACTATCTTCATCTGTCGGTATTCTCCTGTATGTGTTTATATATAAAAAAAAAACTCTTATCTTGTAGCATATTACCACATAAACAGGTGCCAAGAAACATTGTCGGGTACCAGATTGATCGCATTATTACAATTCAAGTATGCATTACAAAAATCTGTCAAATACGTATTTTTATTTATCCTTCCATATGAGAGTCTACGCCTCTAGGGCTTAAATGAAACTCTTTAATTAAATTTTTTTTTTATTAGTAATTAAATATACACATACAATTATACATCTTTTTTTTTATACGCATCAATTAATTTAGAAAAATATTGGCAGACGCGGGATTCGAACCACGAGTCTTGGAACCAACCTTTGCTCTGTCTTTTATACCGCCCAGTCCACTCGACTATTTCTCCGCCTGAACGGACACGCGAAAGATGATGTATTTATACCATTGTTTCCATCGTATAACGATATCTCATTCTTAAACCAAAAAATGTTAATTTAACTACCATATATATATCATACTTTTATTATTATATACTTGTATTTTATGAGTAGGTCGATGTTAAATAAAATATAAATAAGCAATGATCACAATATATTATAAAAATACCGAGTTGTAATAATAACATTTATGAATAAAAAATTAAACACAGGTTGTTTTTTTTTTCGTTGCCAATTTAAAATCCTCAACAAATGCAATATATTTTATACTGAATACTCCAGGCTTTGGGAGCGTCGAGCTTGTGATCCGATCTTATTAAAGAATCAGTTCACAAATCACCCAATTAAAAAAAAAAATCCTTGGATACTACAGCCGCCGTCTCTGCAAGACTTCTAGCTCCCGTCTTGCAGGTCGTCGGAAGCATATACGGAAATTTATCCCCAGGTACCATTTATCTCGAATAATGTCAAATATTTCGAGTCAATTAAGTGTAAAGCCGGTCTCGCTTCCAAAAAACTATATAGATCACGTCGGTATTTGAACCATAAACAACTTCTTCTTCCTATATAAAGGATAAATCCGACCTATCCTTGAATACGGCAGTCACCTTTGGATTGGAGCCCCAAAATACCTTCTAAACTTAATTGACTCATTATTACTTAAATATACATATACTATACATAAAATTCTTTTTTCAACGTGTCAATCCAAGCACAAAAATAACGTAAAATTAAGTAATAATAATATTGTAATATAGTCAATGATCTATAAAAGTAGATTAGAATATTGAAATAATAAAATAATATTCTAATAAAAATTAAAAAATTCTTATAATAATGTCTCCTTGAGACAATATCAAGAAGGTAAAATTATCCATCAGTAACACAGGTAAATGATTGGTTATAAAGTCCGAGTCGGAACTATAAGTAGTCGTTTCTCATCCATTCAGTCTATAGTTTGGTTCGAGACCCGAGTGGTACTTACTAAAATAAATAGACTGCCGGAAAGTAATAATATTAAGCTTGTGAATAAATGAAGACTGATAGAATAATAATAAAAATATACATACTTTGAATATATACAAGCGACATATACCGTACGATGATAACAATGATATAAATACTAGTTTCAACGCAAGTCAGTCTAGGCATAGCAATGGCGCAGTTCGCCGAGCGGTATGAATACCTGGGCATGGTTGGTTTCCAAGGTCCGCGGTTCGCATCCCGCTTCTGCCGTTATTTTTGTGCTTGGATTGACACGTTGAAAAAAAGAATTTATGTATAGTATATGTATATTTAAGTAATAATAATATTGTAATATAGTCAATGATCTATAAAAGTAGATTAGAATATTGAAATAATAAAATAATATTCTAATAAAAATTAAAAAATTCATATTAATTGACTCAGTTTAAAGAAGAGCAATTCGTTTGATAAACAATGACACTCTTACGTTTAACCTGCAATCAATGGAACACAGGCGTAAGATTGGTTCTCTTAGTCTTTTCTACCGTTATTACCACGGTCGCTGCTCTTCGGAACTTAAAGAACTAATTCTTCCTGCACCCACCCACAACCGACAAACTCGTCTTACACTTGCCGAACATCCATACACGGTTAGTATATGTCGACCCAGAACTGGCAGTTTCCAAAGCTTCTTCCTTAATGCCACCGGTAAGCTTTGGAGTGCTCTTCCAGCGTCTGTGTTTCCTCCTTCCTACAATCTGAATCTCTTCATGAAACAGATAAATATACACTTGCAACCCACACACAAACACAAACACAACACACTTTTCCCACATGCAGTCCAGCCTCCCTGGCTGAGCGTCATAGAGTACATTGGTCTTGACCGGGTGTGCTCTCCTGCATGCGTAATAAAAGAAGGTAGACCTTCGGGTGCAGATATGTCATGGAGCAACGACATGGATAATAGCAACAGAAGAGTGCCAGAAATTTGTGATAAGCATGTATAGATAAGAGAAGAAAATAAAACTTCCTACAAAAAAATTAAATAAACGTATTTAATAGATTAAATAATTTACTAAGCTTCTCGACTAAATTGTGAACACATTTATTACCTTCATTGAAAGTAAGAGTTCGTGTTGCAAATAGGCTTTTATAAAGGATGTATACGAGTACGATAGATAATAATAATATTTATAAACATTTTCATAAGAATCATACAGTTATAATTTAGATATTTATCTTATTTTCACAAAATAATCACAGATGGCTCTGCAGTAATAATAATAAATTTAAAGATGGCGCTGCATGTTGAAAATTAAATGAGTAATGTAAATTTTGCTGATAGCGCAAGGCTTGCTTGTGAAAAGGTTCTATTGATTTTACGCAGTAGTTTTTGGTTCTTACCCTTTCAAATATGAAAATCTAAAAGCAGCATTTTCGGCATATTTTTAATATTTTTATAAATCTAAATGTTAAAAAAAGCAAGAAAAATATTCAATGTGTATGGAGAAAATGTATTGACAGAATGCCATTGCCGAAACTTCTTAATTTAAAATTAATCTGGCAATTGTGATGTTAAATTCGCCACGTTCTGGAAGACCAGTATTCACAGTAATGACATTAATTGATATAAGCTAGCGAATTTCCTCAGATCGCTGAGAAATTTAATTAACTGAAAAGAAAATTTATGATTGTTAAGACGATTTTTTTCGTTAAAAACGAAATTACTTAACCAACAACCTTATTCACCAGGAATGAGAAGAGGGTCAAAGAAAGGTTAAACATTGCTACAACGAAATGCCGAATGAATATTAGGACGAATGAGCATTAATAGTAATCGGTTGTGCTCTCCTGCATGTACTCCACTTAAAAACACGACTTTATGGTTACACGGACAGTGGTTCGTAAATCAATTATAAATACTTACTCTAAAAATCGGTGATTTCTTGGTAAGACCGCTGCTTTTAGGGTATATTTAATTATAGAGTATAATCTTCCAAAAACCTCCGAAACATTCGGAACTATCTGCTGCTAGGGAATCTCTGGTGGAGAAGATGAACATGTCTCTTGAAAGGGTTTCACGATGGGGCGACCTCAACCTCGTCAGTTTCAATATTTCAAAAACCCAATCATGTACTTTCTCCACCAAGAAGACTGCTATGGATCCTGTATCTTTCAACGGTTGTTCTCTTCCGAAAGCAAGCTCCATCAACATGCTTGGATTATCAATATCGAATAATGTCAAATATTACGAGTCAATTAAGTGTAAAGCCGGTCTCGCTTCCAAAAAACTAGGTGTATTATATAGATCACGTCGGTATTTCAACGATAAACAACTTCTTCTTCTATATAAAGGACAAATCCGACCTATCCTTGAATACGGCAGTCACCTTTGGATTGGAGCCCCAAAATACCTTCTAAACTTAATTGACTCAGTTCAAAGAAGAGCAATTCGTTTGATAAACAATGACACCCTTACGTCTAATCTACAATCAATGGAACACAGACGTAAGGTTGGTTCTCTTAGTCTTTTCTACCGTTATTACCACGGTCGCTGCTCTTCGGAACTTAAAGAACTAATTCCTCCTGCACCCACTCACAGCCGACAAACTCGTCTTACACTTGCCGAACATCCATACACGGTTAATATATGTCGACCAAGAACTGGCAGCTTCCAAAGTTCCTTCCTTAATGCCACCGGTAAGCTATGGAATGCTCTTCCAGCGTCTGTGTTTCCTCCTTCCTACAATCTGGATCTCTTCAAGAAACAGATAAATATACACTTGCAATCTCCCCAACCCACACACAAACACGAACACAACACACGTTTCCCGCATGCAGCGTCCAGCCTCCCTGGCTGAGCGTCATAGAGTGCACTGGTCTTGACCGGTTGTGCTCTCCTGCATGCGTTTACATAAAAAAAAAAAAATTAAGGGTTAAGTGACACAAAAGATCTAAAAGTAAAAAAAAATACCTTTTTTTTTGTCAAGGTGACGATTTCGATTAAAATCAGGTAAGCAGACAGTACACGTCGTATGCATGAATACAATAAACAAAAATCGCAGTTTAATGAAAAGTGTGATACGCGTTTTTATCACTTGTATTTGTAAAACATTTACTTATAATATTTACAAATATATATCAAAGTACAAAATACTAATCATCTCTGACTGTCATGTTTTACGGTTAACAACAATTTGCCTTGAGATCTTCATTTTTCAAAATTGATCATTTATTTTTATAAATCCTTGCAAAATTTTGTTTGTCTCTACAGTTGTATCATTATAGCCTTGCTACTCGTATTTCCCATTAACTAGATTATGCCTTCCTTGTGGATGAGCACCATACAACTGATTCATCGGCATTTTGCACTTGAGTTTTTTTATGTTTGCAAGTTGCTAACTTAATGAAATACAATGATTTATTTGCTTAAATTATATAGTAGAGTAAGTACAGAAGAATCAAGCCCTTTGTATAAGAACCGAAGTGATCAAGAGTAAAAATTGGAACATGGAAAATGTTAATGTGCTCTAATGTCCGAAAAATGAGTTTCGCCATGTGGAGGAAAATTGTGGAACGGACACAGGCGATACAGGTCTAGCGAGAAAGCCTTTTGTTTACCTAAGAAAGTTATCGAGAAAAGTAATATTGGGTATCGCAGGTGATTAATTTTTTTTTTAATGTAAACACATACAAGAGAATACCGAGTGTTATCCACCAACGTCATAGACCACAGCCCGAGATTCACGCATCATTCTTATTATTACAGGAATTTACTATGAATGGGTGGTATTCACGGGACGACTTTCGTCTAACACCAATTTTCATTAATAGGCTACGACTAGAATTTTACGGGTGCGGGATCAAATTCACACCAACCGGGGATATTTTAGAGCCCAGAAATCGATTAAAATTCTTTTTTTTTAATCTCCGTCAGGGATCGAACCCACGACCTTTGGCTTGCAAAGCTATTAGAATATGTGAATATATGAAAATTTTAATTAATTAAGTTTAACCTGATTAAATAAGTATTCTGTTTAAACAATTTCTAACGTTATGGCTGCTTGGCATTGAATAAAATATTGCTTTTGTTGATTGCAAAACAAACATTCTGCAATGGGATAGGTAGGGGTTCAAGGATTTAGATGTCATCGTGAAAACAGGAGTCGCTATGTTCATATTCATTGGAAAGAGATAAATTTATATAGTACGAGTAAATACTTATAAATTTATATATTATTTAAAAGTTTAACACTTTAGATGTGAGGTGCGGATATATCCGCACCAACTTGAACTGCTTTTAAGTGCGAGGTGCGGATTTATCCCACGCCCTGAAAAAAAAAGTCTCTTCAGTGGAGCGAGATGCGGAATTATCCGAATACTATATTGAATATATAATTTTTTTTCGTATTACGACATTCCTTCGTCATTTTTTTTTACGATATGTATTGAGTTGTGGGTCATTCTACACATGTTTCAAATTTGCCCTTTTTAAAAATAATAATGGTTTTATTTCATTTAGTTTTGAAGGTGAATATAAACGCAGCACTGACCAATCAAAACACATAATAAAATCGTCCTTATACATTCAACTTTATTTTTCATTGACTAATTGACTTATTTCGTGACTTTGTATGAAATCTTATTTCGCACATTTTTGAGTAATTAACAAGGGTTAAGTACGCTCAACTTTTAAGAATCCGGAATCACATTCCTATACGACTACAATTTCTTATGGGAGCATCTGCAGATTTTGGCACCGTACCTACTGAGCTATTACATACTATTATAGTAACATTGACGACTATATATAAAAAACAAATCCATACGATTGTAGGACGAGTATATTTATTTAGTCTCAATATTTAAAGGTCTGTGCTTTAAGAATGTATTTGCTTCAATATTTATTCTGAGCGATTTAACGATGAAACCTCTTCGGAAAAAATATATTTAAAAGGACACTCTGTTTACTGGTCAATAATCTTTATTGACGACAAAGATAACATTCAGATGGCTAATAGAAGATGTTTATAAGACAAGAGAGCAACAAGTAAGTGCATTGCGACTGTGGATAGATCGCATTTTATCTTAAATTATTTGTTCGTGTGTTTACCTAGCCACTCATGTAATATAGAGACAGTTTATCCGGTGGTATAAAATGCTTAAAAAGGCAATTCGAGACTCGCCGTAGTATATTTACTTCGCAGCCTTAGACTGAGGTCTATTTGACATCTAACTGATGCACCTAGAATCACGGGAAGGACTTCAGCCCCTCTCTAACAAGTAGCTTTTTGCGTGCGTCCAGTAACGGGTCCCATCTGAGTCTCCAAAAACAGGACGGGACAGGGAGGGTTTTCACCAAGCGGGTATAAAATACATTTGCGTCCTGGTACGAGGCCGCCGTGTCGAAGTTTGGCCGACATATGTTCCTGGACACTAAGAAGGCGATCCCGACAATATCTTCGTTTACAGGAACATCGCTATTGCTAATGAAGATCCTCCAGTATCCAAGCTGTGAAGAAGACATAACTCAATGATATGATAGTTGCATAATATAAAAATTAGCATTTGAACGGCCGCAAACTTGCAAAGCTCAAAGCATGAAAATATATCAAACACGAAGTCGATATATCCTGTATGATGAAAACCAGGGGCGTAAAGAAAAGGCCTATTGTTACGTATTAGTAGTAAATTACAAAAATGTAGTATATATTATTGCTATGTATTCTATTTTAAAGGGGAATACCTATATTTGTGAAACTGTATATTATAATTATAACATTAAAATAAAACGAAATTAAAAATTCAAATCTCATTGTTTATCTTGACCGTGGGCGTTTCATTTGTAAGAAGAACGAGTATACGTTGCTAATCGCATATCGCTGGTCTGCTTGAGCCTGTCTTTAGGACAAATGGTCCAGGCCTTGGCATCGTTAGACTATTACCTGGCATTCATGCAACATCCATTTTTACGTTTATCAATTTTGATTTATATAATACAATTGGCACTTTATGTGCGAGGAATCAATTTTATTCCGACCGAGAGTATTAACGAGTATAGAGCTTATAAATTGTCAAAAAAAAACTTCGTCGGCGATCGAACCCAAGACTTGGTAAGCGACAGTTTGGCGTATTACCATCCCGCCGGCAAAATACACAAGACCACGAATGTTAATAAATCTTACAAAAAAAAGGGTGACACTTTGAGAATTATCTGATGTGCATTGGTGGGAAATGCTATACTTCAAGGTATGGTAGTGTATATTTGCTCAAAACACAAGTACAGTTAACCCTCCTATAGCGTTCACGTCTATGGTGATTTTGATCGGTTGATGTGATATATCGTTTTGCTACTTTCTTAGAATAGTTTTTTATGCATCATCTGATGGCTAAAGGATACAAGAACCAATGTGATATATGAAAATAGACCAGATAAGTATTTATGCTTCAAATACTAGTTTTATAATTGTAAGTATAGTTTGTATTCAAACCGAGCCGTAATGAAAGGGTTAAATGGTGCAAGCCTCTAGCGCTTATCACCAGATTATATTTAAAAGATCTGATTAACAAATCACCTAAAATATTACTCAGATTCTACAACTGTCTCTTTAAATATTCTGAGAGGATGTTGGGAATTATATACGAGTATATACAAGTACATATATACGAGTATATGTACGATGTTATCTCTTATCTACTGAATATTACATTTATTATTAAATGTATTTTTAAATTTTTATTAGAATATTTTTAATACTCTAATCTTATTTTATAGATCATTGACTATATTTCAATATTATTAGTAATCAATATACGAGTACATATACGTTTCCAGAGGGTCCTTCGATTGTAGATATGGCGTGGTATGAGGCATGGACAATAGCAACTGACTGAATTGACGACAGATTGTGATGACTATATGCTTTACACCGACAGTACTGCGCCTGTATCACCTTCTTTTTAAGGCTGCGAAACTAGGTATATTACCGAAAGCGAATACATTTGTATAATTAAATTTTTGACAAATTGCGAGATAAAGAAACCTTTTATGGAAGGCAGAAGGCAGCCTAGGATAGGGCACAATTGACCGTCAAGAGACAAAGGCAAACTTGCCTGCGACATAAAATATTGACATGATTAATAGAGGTAACTAAAGATTTATTTTTCTTCAAGCCCCCGAGCTCGGACCGTCCTGGATGGCTTTCGGGAACTAAACATGGAAAGTACTTGCAGGAGGCAGATGAAATAGGATAGGGCGAAGGCAATTGCGGCTGACACTGTTTTTTGCGACAATGCGTAACGAATATATGCTCTACATAGAAAGACAGACATAGAAATATTGACATGATTAATATAATATATATAGTGACATCCTCCTCTCTAAGTTAGTTATTGAATTGCGTGGTGGCAGGATGAGGAGCAGATTAACAACACAAAGACTTTTTCTGAAGCACATTGACATATATTATATATTTCGATAACTTTCTTAACGTGACCTCGCCGCCGTCGGCATATAACTGACTGCCCCGGGCGCCGCGCTCGGTGACACCCAGCGCCGCAAGTGGCGATCTATATAACTAGTCCTCCTAACGGTATTACAAAATATGCGTGTCCAATGAGCGAACGAAAATAAGAGACAAAAGATTGCATATCGAGGTTTTCGGTACCAGCCAGCAAGGGCTATATCATGCTGATGTCAACAGATATGCTGGGAAGAACTTTGTATAGTTTTTCTATACCGCGCTTTTTATCACGACGCTATAGAAGGGTTGACTGTACATAAATATCGATGCTAAGTAATTAGTACGTTGTAAAGTAAACTATTGAAAAATCAAATATTGATTAGCGGATAGGTATTTGAGCAACACAATGCATTGAATATCACACATGAATGTCAAAATTTACAATATTAAAAAAAAAGTTTTTAAATCTACATCCGACGTATTCGTATGGGTTTTATTTTTTGGTAAATAAGGAAAATGGATAGATTTTTTTTTTGGGAAAATTGATGAAAAAAAAAAACTTTTACTCGGAAAAAAATAAAAAGAAATAAATGAATAACTAGAAACTTTCAGCCTGGAAAACGTAAGTAAAATTATTTAATTTATACATTAGAATTTATTTAGTTGATAGCAAAAAAGTGACATTTCACTTGTCGTTCGTGAGATGGCCAAAAACGAATAAACACGAAGGACATACGAAGGTGTTACTAGTAGACAAACAAAATGGAACGATTAAATTTTGAATTTTAAAAATTCTAAATTCAAATAAATATATTTTTACATACTATAATAAATACATTTCTAAGATTAGATTCATGAAAAAAATGCATAAAACATGATAACAAAAAATACATAAAATTTTATTATTATTTATTAAATATATTTTAACATATATTTTCCATAATTCCTTCGGGAACCAATGGGGTCCGCCACTTTTTTAATGTAGCCTCCTTTGCCATTGAATTTACTGACTTCTACTATATTAAGCTTTCTTTTCCGTGTTGTTAATCATATTGACTTTAATGTTCCTTGTATTAATTACAATGACTACTAGTTTGTCTTGTTAATGTTATCTCTTATCTACTGGATATTACATTTTATATTAAATGGATTCTTAAATTTTTATTAAAATATTTTTAATACTCTAATCTTATTTTATAGATCATTGACTATATTCAATATTATTAGTAATCAAATACGCACATACAATTAAACATCAAATTTTATACGCATCAATTCATTCGATAGCGCGGTGTGTAGAATATAGCAAAGTTGCAAGGCTCGTGGGTCGAATCCCGTGTATGCGGATATTTTTCTGAATGAAACGATGCGTATAAAATTTGATTTACAATTTTATGTGTGTTACATTTTATATTCACTTTAAATGTTTGTAATTTTTCGGTATTACACTGTTATTACTTCGTCTCTTTTTATCTATTTTTTCATGTCTGTCACTATACTGTATTGTATAACCTTATCATAGATTTGTAAAATCTCTACATTATTTTTAATTATTTGTCATGTCATATCTATGTTCAATGTTTCAATGTTTGTACTGTACGCCATAAATTTCATCACAAGAAATAATTCAGTAATGACTATTAATACTATTTTCAATGTTTTGAGCATTCACTTTGAGATCCATAATAAATTATAAATATTTATTTATTTATTTACCTTGTTTTCACATGGATCACGTAACAAAAGTTCTCTATTAGGAGACTGCAGTTTCGACTAACTCGTAGTCTTTCTCAATCCTTCTCTAGTTAAGAGATAACTGGAGAAAAGGAGAGGGAGATAGGTACCTATCTCCCTTCCTGATAGACACACCCCCCACCCCCTCCCCTACAAAAATGTGTTACACCACTTATAAGTACAACGCAGCTCAGTTATCTCTTAACTAGAGAAGGATTGAGAAAGACTACGAGTTAGTCGAAACTGCAGTCTCCTAATAGAGAACTTTTGTTACGTGATCCATGTGAAAACAAGGTAAATAAATAAATAAATATTTACTATTAATACATACATTTGAGTTATTTATATTTATAGTTCCCTCCTCATCTATTTTTAATTTTCACTGGTTCTTTCTCTTTAGCACTTCTAAACAGTGGCCACAATCGTTCAGAGAAGGTTCCCTTCTGGACTTGAAAAATCCTGTCAATTTCCTGAAGATTTTCCAAGACGAGAGCCCGGGGATAAGTAGTCTATGACGTTGGTAGATCAACAATTCACATGCAAATGAGATTCCTCCACTACTGATATGGATATTCTCATTTATGTATGTGTATATACAAATATGTAAATAAATTATTTGTTACATTATTAAACAAATTAAGTAACACTTCATAACTCGAATATCAGTATTTCTTGTAAAAATCTTATAAACAAGTTATCCGTAAATAAGGTTCCCAGTAATTTTTCACAGTGTAAAACATGTTAAATTCCATGAATAGGAACATTTTTGAAAAGTTCAGACTTTTACCTATTTTTCTACATAGTCGCCAGTGAGATCAATGCATATTTGCATGCGGTATACGAGCTTTTAAATGCCCGAGTCAAAAAAAAAACTTTCAATAAAACACAATTTAATGTCCAAGCAGAGACGAAACAGGTGTAAATGGTCAGCACAAGAGTTAGAAACAATTAAAAAAAAAAACATCACCGTCGTAAAGCCGTTACGTTTTTTTTTAATGGATAAGGTCACCTCGAGATCATCGGATGACGCACGATAACCAGATTAAAGATGTCTAGTTTCAAGATCACAGAAGAGCATCCTCTTTTTACTTTCAATTTTAATTTAAGTGATAGTACGTCCTGGCGAAGTGGGAAACGCGCACGACTGTGATAAAGAAAGCATCTACGAGGGTTATCCGTACAATAAGGTTCCCAGTGACATTTCAGTGTAAAACATGTTTAATACGTACATTTTTGGAAACTTCAGGCTTTTAAATATTTTTCTACATAGTCGCAAATGAGGTCAATGCATTGTTGCATGAGGTATACAAGCTTTTGAATGTCCGAGTCTGTAATGTGAAATCTGCCGCCAAGCCGCGCAGATACCTGAGAACAGCTTCTTCCAGCTCTTCTCTACCGCTTAAATGCGTTCCATCCAGGTGTTTCTTCATGTCAGGGAAGAGATGGTAGGGGCTAAGTCTTTTGCTGTAGAGTGGGTTTTTGACAATACCCCATCCAAATTTTGCGATGAGCTCGTTGGTGGCGTTAGCAGTGGAGCGTTATCCTGATGCAAGCTTTTGCAATCTGGTCCGTCTTCGTGGTGGGCGGTGAGCGATTTTTGTATATTTTCAAATCTCCTACACTTCTTCTAGAATTTTTTTTCACTCATATACTGAATTGAAATATAGCGAGGTTTGTGGGCGGTAGGGAAATTTTACCATAAAAAATAGGCAAAAGTTCACGACCCCTGCCCTAGATGCTCAATCAAAATCTTGTCAATAGAGGTTTTCCTGACATCGGGGATCATTTCGGAGAGCTTACGAACCGTCACTCTTCGATCTGAGAGCATCGCTGCCTTCACTTGGTGTGGGGGAACCAAGGTACACTACAGAATCGCGGGATCCACCATAACAGCGCTTTTCAGGACTGTAGACTCATGGGAACCTTATTCTACGGATAACCCTCGTATACTAGTATATTTATTTTCATCTGTTGAAAATGTCTCCTTAGGGAGATGAAACGCGTTAATTCAGATTAAATAAATATGTTATCAATTTAAAAAAAAAAAAAAAAAAAAAACAGAAAATAATAATCATTTAAGTCAACATAAAATCATTTACATCAGCAACTTATTCTTGTTTCAATTATTGTATGGAATAATTAATCACAGGGTCATAGAAACTTGTTAATTAAAAGATACATAAAAATCTAAAAAATACATACGGTCTTTTAAAACTTGTATGCAAAGATCTTTTATAAAACATTGGTAATGATATTTTCAAGCTATGCATAGTATTTTTTTGCAAGATATTTTCGAGCTCATTTAAATGTTATTTTAATTTTCTTTTTACATTCGTTCTATATCTAAAAAATATGGTAACAGTCGCCAATGTCCCAAGACATCTCTGTACCCGGCTGTAAGCATGGGAACATGTACAGTTCTTGACGATCTTCAGGGCGGAAATCCGTGAGCTTAGAGTTGTACAATTAGAGTCATATTTTGAATGATTTGTTAATCATAAAAAAAGTGATGCGATGATTAGCCTGACGGTCCTTGACACCTTGGTTCTGAGGAGCAACTTAACATTTTTTAAATTGCCTGTATTATTTTATACACTTGCGTATCTTGCCAGCTTATCGAATTTCAATGCAGCTGTGAAATGGATTTTGAAAGCAAATGCTTCCGTAGTATATTCAGAGGCACAATGATTTGACTTTTTGTATAATGAGGAGGTGAGGAAGCGGATACGGCAGCCTTCCATTCTACAGCAGATCAAGAGACGCAGATGAATTTAGCTGGAACACGTTTATAATAAAATAAACGGCAGCTGCTTTTTATTTTGGTCCTTGGCCTCTCACTGTTTTGAAAGCCCATCATCATCATCATCATCATCAAGTATACAAATAATGTCCTCAAATAATACGGAGTTACGGGAAGCAGAGCTGACATGAGGCGAAGGCCATGGCGGCTGACATGAACTTGTTGCGACAATATGTGACTGCCAAATATCTTTAGCTAAGCAGCGGTCATAAAAATTATATGATTAATGACGATGGCGGTGACAACCAGGCGCATCGTCTAGCCAACTCGGCTGAGCGTTACAGAGTCCACCACAGGACGACTAAAAACTGCTGCGTGCGTTTGCATTGTGAAAAAAGTTATAAAAAATAATGTTCATTTACTTTAATAAAATTGTTCAGAAAATAATTTCGTTTTTTTAACACTTACAAATTAATTGAAAATTGTATTTTTTCACAAGTTGACAATTATTATATTATTTCTCGGCTGAGGCGTTTTTGTGATTTTTTTCGATTCATTGTTTTTTTTTTGGTACCCTTTCATATATGGAAAATAAATAGCAGCATTTTCGGCTTATTTCACATTTTACTGTGCCTCATGTGTATCGGGCTAATCATTCGATCTGCTTAAAAATTGCGATCTACAAATCACCCAAAATATGTCCGTCTGGGAACTTATATGGCTCTTGACCTGAAGGTCGTCTGGAACCGTATACCTGTATGTTCTTAATTATATATTATAGCGCAGTAGTTATTGGTTGGTACCCTTTCAAATATACAGGGTCCGCTATCTAACGTTTTTTTTTTCAACTAGTGCTTATTTCGTGAATGGTAACACTTAGCTCATGTCTGATTTGACAGATAATTAGTTTTATTCTTCCGCTAAGCGAATATGGTTGTGTATACGCTTGAACAAAGCTGGGAAATATTACGACATTACTTTGAAAATCAGGCCATTTTTCTTCGAAAATGAGCAAGGAGTGGCTGTTACAGTCAATGGCGATCGTTATTGGGCAATTTTTGTTCACAAAAATTGAAGAGAATATTGGCAACATTTGGTTTCAACAAGACGGCGCTACGTGCCACACATCCGAAGCTACACTCGATGTTTTGCGCCCCATTTTCAAAAAAAAAAAGTTATTTGGCGGACCCTATACAATATCAAAAGCTTTATTTTCAGCATATTTTAATTTTTGAGTACCAAAATGTACAAACGCATACAATAGCAACAACAAAATATCCTGTCTATGGAAAAGATGTTTTGACCAGAAATCCAGTGATAAATCGGGCTTGCAAATTTTAGATCCCGTAGTTTTGATGTCGAAGATGCACCACTTTCTGAAAGGTCAGTCGAAGACGCTGAATTGATGCAAAACTGCAAATAATATAACTAGGGAGATCCAGTTCCGGGTTTAGGGGTTGGCAAAGTAGGTCGGTGCCCCAGGGCGTCGAATAAGATAGGAGCGCTGAGAGCTACCAATATTTGTTATTATTTTTTTAATATCAACAATATGGGGTGCTAGAAATAAATTACCCTTGGGCGCCGCAGTGTCTAAAACCCGTACGTGTAAGATTTCTAAAAGATGAAATGTATTTAGTTCGACCATTCCTCATTATTTGAAATGCCTTGTTGTAAACTTAAGTAAAAGACGAAAATAATTTCTGATCAAACAAATATTTACTTATAAAATTTAAAAAAAAAGTTAGTTTATCGGCCTCGCTAATGTTAGTACAATATTTTAAAAAAATGCACTCTAAATGATCTTTCACTGTGTTGTTAACCTCATAGTAAAGTCAAATGTGCGAACTCGATATATAAGCTGTCATATTGATATTACGTTTAGTTTGTTCGAAACGAGTGAAGAGGTAGTGACATGAACTTGCAATTAATATTGATTAGTCAAAAAGTGTAATAACTATGTAAAAGTTTTCAAACCGAATCGAATGTTTCGATAACAGTGTTAATTTATAACAAAAGGCGCACATTTATGTTCCATTATATATAAACTAGAAAATTAAACGTATGTTTCATCCTACATTAAATTTCTTCCCTCTTTAAGAAATATTTCACAATTTTCCAGCATTCACTTCAGTCAGTTGCCATTTTCCTGCTTTGTCCCAAGACATTTCAGCACTAGAAGGTGCACTAAGAAACAAATATGGTTCTTGTCGATCTCCAGGGCACAAGCCCCGTGGAATTGTCATCATTGAAAACAATCATAAATACCTATAGTTATATAATTGTTTGTATTATATCTTATTTCAAGATCGTATTAAAAATAGTTTGTAATGCTTCTGAAAAAAATAAAAATAAATAAAATTGAAAATTTGAACTATTCGAGGCATTTTTTTGGGACATTTGTTAATCAGCACACAACCTGAGATGCATTTTATTTTATCATGGGGTATGGTTAAAAAATAAGTTTACTTACTATACGAAAGATCGAGGGTTCGATAGCTATTAAAATAAAAAATAAAAAATAAAAAATTCATCAATTTATAAGCGCTATGAATATAGCCATTTGATTTGAAATTGATAACACATAAAATGACAGTCATAGCCTATTAATCAAAATTGGTGGTAAAAAGAAGTCGTCCCTTGAACACCATATTATTTATTTACCACTCATTCATAGTTATTCTTGTAAAAACGGATGATTCAATTTATTTATTTTCACTTACAGAAACATGACGAATTAAAAATAATCGAATCGTTACTGAAGTAAATCTATATTAATATACAAATATAGGTTACTTACTTATGATTAAGTTCTAATAGCTAAGTAATAAAGACAAGCAACAGAAGGTCCCAATGCTCATCAAACAGACGACGCCAACAAATCATTCCTCCAAAGAAACTTGTGGAGCTCATGCCTGAATTGGGTCTCCCTTACGTGAAATACATCAACGTCCGAGGCGATTTGGTTGACTAGTCTAATCCCTCTCCCATGATGCATGAATGTTGGCGTTGACGTTTATAACGTTGGTGTATCAATACTATCAATGTAAAAAAATGACAAACATCGTATAATTCTCAGATGAGATTTCTCTTTCGCCGTCTGTCGGTATTCTCTTGTATATGTTTGCAATAAATAAAATTCTTGTAAGCTAAGACTTTTCTTTATAAAATATACTCTCTTTAACCTTCTTTTACCTCTGTTTTTGGCAATGTACTCGAAAGAAGATCATTCAGTGGAGACGTCTCGTTAATTGCGTCTGTTAATAAACAATAAATCAGTGTCAGTCAATGTAAAATAATTAAAAAAGTCAAGTGCGCTGTGTTGTACATAAATCAATCGGCGGTAAAGATGGAAGTTTCGAGTAATTACAACAGTGAAGGTGATGAAACCAAAAGAAAAAATTTGAAACCTTATCAGCCAGAAGATGATAAAGATTTGCAAGCAATTACAGTCGAAAGCACAATTCCTTTCAAAAGGTAACATTCTATTTTATTTATTTACAAATATATTAATACTTTTCTAAGTATCATTATTATTTCATAAACCAATGAAGAATTATGTGAATTTAATATAATATATATATACACATAGCAAACACTATTTGATATGATATTTTTCTCATCAGTTATTATGCCAGCGGGTGTAGTTCAATGGTCAAAGCGTTTGCTTTGCAATTCAAAGGTCGTGGGTTCGATCCCCGACGGAGATTAAAAAAAAGATTCTTAATCGACTCTAAAATACCTCCGGTTTGTGTGAATTTGATCCCTCACCTGTAAAATGCCAGTCATAGCATATTAATCAAAATTGGTGATAGACGAAAGTCGCCTTGTGAAGACCACCTATTAATAGTGAATTCCTGTAATAATTAAGGATGATGCCTGAATCGCAGGTTGTAGTCTATGGCGTAGCCGGATCAACACTCATGCAGCGCTTAGCCATATGCAGCATGGTAAGCTTCATAGAATTTCACAGATGAGACTCGAGAATTACTATCACCATCTGTCGGTATTTTCCTGTATGTGTTTACATACAAAAAAAATAAACTGCGAACGCAAGGATAAGTATATATTTTCAGCAATTATTATGTATTTATTATTACAAAAAATATAAGAGAGGGGAATACTTGGATTGTCCCGAAAGAGGACCTAGCCCCTGGACATGACCAAGGGTGGAATATATGGAGGCCCCTTAACAGACTTCGGACCGGAGTATGCAATACGAGGACACAAATGAGGGCCTGGCAGTTTTACAGCGGACCGACTGAATGTGACTGCGGCGTGGAGCAGACCCTGTCACACCTTCTGGAGTGTGCGCTGTGCCCGAATAGCTGCACCCAGGAAGACCTGATGATGGCCAGAAGTAACGCCATCGACGTCGCCCACTTCTGGGCAGACAGGATCTGACCCTGTTGTTTCCGACACGATTATATATATATTACAAAAAAAAAATTGAATGTAGACCATAGTTTCTTCTTGATCCTTATCACTTCAGCTTCTGTGCATTCAACTCTTAAACAACAATTAACAAAATATCAATAAAACGTAAGCTTATTCGACAAGCATACAACTAATTTGTTTAAAAAAAACATCACTGTAGTAAAGAAAATATCCTGCTAATCCGATCTCGTTTGCGGGAAATTGTTTGATTACATCAAAATTCGCTGATTTATACGCAATAACACCTGCACGTTTTATCGCAATTGATTGAACGGTATGAGATCTCGAACATGTAACACAAACACTGATATTTGCATATATATATATACATATTTATTGTTTTAGGGAGGACGTCATGAAGTGGAGCGGATGGGGATACAAGGACTCTAAGTTCATTCAGTATAAACCAGACGTAGGCAGGTTTACTGGAAATAGGTAAGTAACAATTCATGGCTTTTGGGTTAAGGGATTTGCGTCTATAAGTTTATTATAACTTTAAAACTAGACGTTAGAACATGATTATACCACATATGTATATAATATACACCGGGGGTGAGTCAGAGAGTAAAATAAATTTCATAACGATCGAAATATTATTACTTCTTCGTAGTACCAATCCGGTGGATTTGTTTGCAGCAACCAAATCTTGCATCTCGATCTCCACTCCTTTCGATCCTATGTAATCCTCTTCAGCTCAGCATAAGAGCTGCAAATCATGTCCTCGAACACTTGCTGCAAATACTGCCGTCTAGGGCGCCCTCTACAGTTTCTACCCTTAACCATCCTTTCCACAATGTCGTGGAGAAAACCATCGTGGCGCATGATGTGACTGATCCATCGGGCTCGCCTCTCTGAGATGGTTTATACTAGGTGCCTATCTTCCTTGATTATGCTGAGAACCTCATTGTTCATGACGTGGTCTCTCCAGGAAATTACGAGAATTCTTCTGTATCGACATACTAGTAGGCGTTAAATTACCAAAAATGTATGGGTGTATATTTTGACTTTTGTGTTTCATAGAGCACGTCGGTATTTCAACAAAGAAAAATTTCCATATGAAGGAAAAATTATCCCTGTGCCCAAATACGTCACCTTTAAGTTAGTGTCTCAAAATACAAATCATTAATCGAATCGGTTCAAAAATTAGCAGTTCTTCTAAATAATAATAGCAAACTTACGTCTAATATCCAACGTTTGAAACATAGTTTGGTATATTAAATATGTTCTACCGTAATTAATATGGCCGCTGCACCTATGAACTTAAATAATTAAGCCCTCCTGCACCCACTTACAACAGACTCCTCTCACACTTGTTGAATATCCATACACGGTTAATTTATGTCGACCAAGAATAAACGGTTTCCTAAATGCATTTCTAAATGGCGGTACGCTCTGAAATTCGCTTTTGTAATTCCTCTTTCATACAATCTCTTCAAGAAACAGATCAATAAGAACATGTAATCACCCTAAACCGCCTGCAGTGTCCAGCCACTCTGCCTGAGCTACATAAAGGCTACTAACTTTAAAATGTAACCGGTTTTGCTCTGCTATATTAAAATAAGATCAGTCAAGATGGGTATCACGACGTATCATTCACAAACAATTCCTTCAGCGACTCATCGGTAACGTGGGGCGCAATGGACGTCTGGTGCATGGAACAATTGGCGCCTCACCTAACATTACCTAACCTAAGGATTTGTCCAGTGATCGTAGAGTTCAAAAATTCATAAATCTCGTTAACGAAATGACAGGTAAGGTTACATTAGCGAGTTATCCAGTGCGCCAGTTGTACCTTGCGCCAAATGACCCGAGCGCCAGACGACCGGTGCGCCCCACGTCGTTACCGATGAGTCACCGAACAATTTTTTTGTGAACAAAATGCGGCGGAACCGTCAAGATGTTATGTTCTTGATATTATCACAAACCGTTGTGGTGGCTATACGCTCCAAATTGAGAGTGGAACTGGCATTGAAAGCGATAGGTACGGTTCAACATATACGGGCGCACATATTTGTCAAGTCATTGGATACTTAGTAAATTTTTAAAGCAAACATTTCATCTAGTGTTGATTTTGTTTATCTATATATATATGCGCGCCATATATGATATTTTACTAAACAATTAGCGCACAGTTTTTTGTTCCACGTGTCATTATTGTGTGACTAAATGTTGTGTTACATTGGACTTAGTCTCTGGCCGCTAAGCGACCCACTAAGGAACTAAAATTAATTAAGACCTGAGACATCGGAATTAAAATTGTAATATAAACAAAGCGTTAATTTATGATAGTATTCAAAGTAAACAACGATTTTGAAATGTTCTTTTTTATCCTTGTATTGTCCGAGAAGCTGTGTTTTTCCTAATTTTTAACTAAAATTTGGGACGTTTTTCCGAGCTGAAATATTAATATCATAGCTATATTATTGTGAAGGTAACGTCATGGTATTTATTTTCTTAAAATATTATCTAAAGTTGAGAACACATTAGAACGTTTGCGCATAACTTTTCAAAGTTTAAACAAGTGAAGATTAAAAACCGTTGCATGGAATTGAGTCAAGTTTTACACAAATATATAAACTTATATTTGGTATTTTTGTACAAAATTTGACACAGATTTCTGCAACAGTTTTTCATCCACACTTGTTCAAAATTTCATAAATAATACGTTAATTTTATATGAAGATTCACGACGGCGAAGGTTGTACATTGCCGTTAGTCTCGTGTATGTGATTACATCTTCGCATACACATTCCACATCGGAAACATATGGACACCACAAATTACCGCCACTCAGTTCTGCCAGATGCTATTGTTCATGCCTTTCACCAAGACATCTATACCCGAGGGTCTTGGAACATAAATAGTTCCCGACGACCTCCATGACAGGATCCATTAAGGCCACAGTTGGTGATACAACAGCTATTGTATGTATTTGTGTTATATTTGCACGTTTCTTAAAGAGCATTTTCGACGCTCAGGTGGCTTAACCAAATGCTTAATTAACGACACACATTAAGCAACAAAAATATTCTTAAATGCTTTGTTTGCACGTACATAATGCTGCTTAGTTTGATCGTACGACAACTTCGCTTATAATGTGATATTACCGACGATAAGTAAGTTAACATACAAAAAACGGAAAGTAAAATTTTACTCTGGAATTTTGTTTTTCTTCTTATTTCTTTCTGTATACGAGTGACCGTCAATGTCACGATGGTTATTAATAAGGCACGCAAGCGATAGAATAATTTTAACAAAATGACTAACTGTAGAGTACATATTGTTGCAAGCACATTCAAGGAAGATGAAGATCATGGCAATGCTGTACTAATGAAAAGCAAACATTTGAACACAATAAGCAAATCGCCTTGCGCCTAGAATGACCACGTTTTGCTAGAGATCGCCATTGATACACTGGACATAATTGGGATGCATTTTCTGTGAGATTATGTCATAAATGTATCATTAACAAGTATTCTTCCACTGTTGAACGTAGGTCTTCGCATGAGACTGTATCGTTCTCTATCCTTCTGCATCCTCCCACTATACTTCTGAAGTCTTCAGTCTATCTTGGAGGCAGTCTGCCAATACTCGTTTGTAAGTTCTTAAGCGCCACTACAACACTTTTATTTTCCATCGACCGTCATGTTTTCGACTAGAACTTAGAACTATATACAGTCCATTGCCAATTGACTGTGTCTATTCCTTCGGTAGTGTCCACTACTTGAGTTCTTCAGATACGAGTATCTTTTTTTTCGGACACTCCTCTCATGGATCCGTCCATAGCACGTTGGATGACCTTTATTTAATAGGTAAGAACTCCTGTTAGATTCAAAATCTCTGCGTCGCTAGATAATGATGGGAAAATGCAATGGATAAGCAAGTTAGTTTTATAAAAAATCACTTTATACGTTTTCTAGATGCTGCATATCACAATTGTCTGCCTGAAAATACCTATCGGTTTATTAATTAAATATACACATACTATACATAAAATTCTTTTTTCAACGCGTCAATCCAAACACAAAAATAACGGCAGAAGCGGGACGCGAACCGTGGACCTTGGAAACCATCTATGCCCAGGTATTCATACCGCTCAGCCGACTTGGCTATTGCTATGCCTGGACTGACTCACGTTGAAACTAGTATATATGTCATTGTTATCATCGTATGATAGATGTCGCTACAGTATATATTCAAAGTATGAATATTTTTATTTTTTATTATTCAATCAGTCATCATTTATTCACAAGCTTAATATTATTACTTTCCGACAGTCTATTTATTTTAGTAAGTACCACTCGGGTCTCGAACCAAACTATAGACTGAATGGATGAGAAACGACTACTTATAGTTCCGACTCGGACTTTATAACCAATCATTTACCTGTGTTACTGATGAATAATTTTACCTTCTTGATATTGTCTCAAGGAGACATTATTATACCTATCGGTTTCTTTCTAGATTTTATTTCCTTATCGGATTATAAGTTTAATAGTTTGTCTTAAGTAATTTGATTAAAATATGTCACTAACACAGCATTCTTGTCAAAAATAAGACCGACTAGAATATTATTTTAAATATCTTTGTCGCCTATAGGCGCTAATTTTATCTACATTCACAGAATACTTCTTTACTAATATTTTTTGCTCGTATTTTATTGTTATAGTTAGTGATGTTTTTTGTTGAATTTTGTAATGAATTTGAAATTGAAAATCTGAAGTAACTTAGAGGGTATACTGTGGTCACACTAAGCTTAGATCAATGCTAAGACACGGTCATATTATCTGTTGAATGGTCAGTGATAATGACGTTAATGTCATTATTTACTTAAGAAATTGTAAACTTATGCAACAACAAATATAACGACATGGCAAGGGCAACAATCATCCTAATACGCTAAGCTCGCGAAGAAGTTGCGCTAAGCCATACAAAATAAATATGTATTCATAAATTTTGATCAAAAAGTCCATAAATAATCATCTGGTGGTACAGGGATAACATCGAAAAAGGCAAGGATGCTGTCAACTGACAGAACTGTGGCGATTCGAAATGATTTAATGCTACATATAGAGAGCAAATATGGAAGAACTCATGGTCATACTCAAGAAAAAATACCATGATTCCTAAGTATATACCTAAATAACATTGTACCAACTTTTGGTGACTTAAAGCATTATTCCTTTTATATAATGTCGGATTATACAATACAAATTATTCAGTTAAATATTTATAGACCACGATAAACTTTCCTGAGTAAAGTGAGATTATAATCGAAGTTAACCATTTCAAAAATATTTAACTACGTTTTGTAATCATTATCATCACAAAATATTATCTTCTCAATCCATAAGTCTCGCGGATGAGCCTCCATTTTTCCAGATTTTCCATCTTTAGCATCCAATGTTCTCCCGCCTATTTATCTATTTATTTGATTTATATTAATTTCGATAGTATTTTCACGATTTCAACCTACAGAATGTTCAATCAATATGACCTAAAGCTATATAAAAATTTGTTATTATGACATCTATATCCTGTACATATTGAATACGTGAACTAAATTAAATTATAATATAATAGATTATTTTTATTTCAGATATGCCATATGTGGACAGGATTTAAATAGCTTTGCCAGTTATGTAAAAGAAAAATTCGACGCCGACACAGTAAATTCGAAGGGAACACCTGACGATATCCCAGTAGATTACAAGTATCAAGATTCTAAAGCTACCCAAGAGCAGTTGAAAGCAATGGAAAGCTTAAAAATCAGACTGTCAACCAGTGGACCCGATAGGCTCATGAGATCACACGGAATGGAACTCAAAGAAACTGTACACGTAAGGAACAACGCATTAGAAAGAATTGTCGATGTGGTTGTTTGGCCGACATCACACGAAGACGTTGTAAAGATTGTTGATCTTGCCAATGTAATGGATTTAGTTGTTATACCTTTTGGAGGGGGGACTTCAGTTACGAGAGCTACAGAATGTCCGCCAGGTGAAGAGAGAACGATCGTGTCGCTCGATACGACGGCAATGAATAAAATCCTATGGATCGACAAAAAAAGCTTGGTGGCTTGCTGTGAAAGTGGCATCGTCGGACAAGATCTGGAAAGAGAGTTGGAGAAACGAGGTTTTGTGTGCGGACATCAACCAGATTCGATAGAGTTCTCTACGCTTGGAGGTTGGGTCGCTACAAGAGCAAGCGGTATGAAGAGATCAAGGTACGGAAACATTGAAGACATAATGGTGCACGCGAGAATGGTCACTCCTAGAGGGGTGCTAGAACAAGGAAGCAGAGCCCCTCGTCTGTCCTGTGGACCGAGCTTCAATCAAATAATTTTAGGTTCTGAAGGCAGTTTTGGGGTCATCACTGAAGTGTGTATAAAGATACGGCCAAGTCCTGCAGTGAAGCGCTACGGTTCTTTTGTGTTTCCCGATTTCAACAGTGGAGTGGGATGCTTACGAGAACTGGCGAGACGTCAATGGTTGCCTTCCAGTGCTAGACTGATGGACAACGATCAGTACCAGTTGGCTGCATCGTTAAGAACTGGAAGTAAAACGCTCATTTCAAACATGGGAGATTATTTGAAGAAGCTTTATCTGACATCATTTAAGCAGTTTGATTTGAAAAAAATATGCGTGGCGACAATGATGTACGAAGGTGATGAAGAAGATGTCGTTCGGCTCGAAAAGAAAGTTCTCAACGTTGCCTTGTCGTTTGGAGCCATTGCTAGTGGGAAGACTAATGGAGAACTGGGCTACCAGGCAACGTTCCTGATCGCTTATTTGAGGGTAAGTTCACGCACACTTCCGGTTCTTCGAATAAACATCCGATACAACCTCAGTAATGAAGGTGCAGTTTCTCGTGTACTATGAGAATAAAGAGAAACGGATATTGGTTGTATAGTTGATTTGAAATTGATAAGATATTTCAGTAACTAGTGTTACTATAAGTGACGGCATTTACTTTGGCATGTTTACCAACTATTAAAACAAGAATCGGATGAAATAACGTTATTTAGATGCGAAAATAATACAATAGTTTCAACATGACCTGCTACACTGAGACTGCACGGATACTGAAGAAAACTTGAATTATTTTTTCATATGCCCTTCTAGTTATTGACGCGCTTGATAATTCAACCTTGTTTCTGTCTCTATTCCTGAACTACGGTATAATTGGAGAGTCTTTGGTGACTTTCTATTACTTAATAATTCCTTCATGAACGATATGTAAAGTCTAATCTTCAACTGAGACACCACCTTAGTTCAGTTCCTTAGTATTTTTTCTGATCAATCTGCAACTGATATTTTATCTAGGTGTCGCGATGATCTTGATGTATCGCTTTTTCCAGTACATCTCCCTGGACTACTGAGCCGCTTGGTAAAAACCCTCCCTGTTCCGTCTTGTTTTTGGAGACGTAGATGGGGACCCGTTACTGGACGCACGCAAAAAGATACTTATAAGAGTGGCTGAAGGCCTTCCCGTGATTCTAGGTGCATCCGTTAGATGTCAAATAGACCTCAGTCTGAGGCTGCGAAATTAGTATACTACAGCGAGTCTCAAATTTCCTTATTTGATAACACGTTGCTAACCACGAAATACGTGGGAATGGATAAGGAAATGGTAAGGTTGGGAAAAGGATTCTGCAGAATGGTAGATATTAATTAGGAATCATTACTTCCGTCTGCACTCTTGCAGACGGACGTGCAGAAGCGCTCAAAAGCAGCGTAATTCCGTTTGTTAGCAACGAAGTCCTGGTATCTGACCGGACCTGAAGCAGGCCGGACCACTTCAAAGAGCGCAATCCCAGCAGAGTGGTACAGCGGACAGTTCTACAGAACGTGAGGTCCGTCCTGCGGAGAGCTACCGTCACATGGGCACTCTGCCTGGGATGTGGATTCCAACTGTCCAAACCTGTCGAGGTAGCTCCGGAAGAATCCGTGTCCGGTTAGCAGCTGGGACTACTGAGTCATAGTATATAATGCTTAATCCGATCTTTAACTGATATTGTTTGATAAAATGGCTCTTCATCTAGATGTCCTTTACTTGATCAATAGCTGACTGTATGACTGACATGATGTATCCTTTCCTCCAGGACATGTCCCTGGACTACGGAATCATGGGTGAGACCCTGGAGACATCAGTTTCTTGGGATCGACTAAGCCTTGTGAAGGATGCCGTTGGAGCGCTGATTGCCCGGGAGTGCCAGCGCCGAGGGTTGCAGCACTACGCCACCATGTGTCGTCTAGCGCAGGCGTACGACGCTGGCTGCTGCCTCTACATGTACTTCATCTTCAACGTGAAAGGACTCGAGGATCCATTGAAGACCACTCTCGAGCTCGAAGAGATGGCAAGAGATGAGATCGTGGCTTTAGGAGGTGAGAAATCTGATTTATGATCAAGAAAATTTATCAATGCAATTTTAATGCATTGAAAATTAAATCAAAATATTATTTCAAGTTACACTAGACTTGAAATTTGAAACATAGTGTTGTGAAAAAGCTGAGAAAGTGAGCTTGTTAATATGAAAACACGTCAATTATTACTGTGTGAAAGAAATTGAAATATTAGAACAATATTTTTAAATAAGAGTGCGAGGTCATTGGTGCCTCGACTTGACTGAAAAGAGAAGAAATATATTTAACGTTATTTCCTCTATATCACGGGTCGTCGACCTGGTCCGTACCGCCCACTAGTGGGCGATACGGGCTTCTGTGGTGGGCGGTGGGCGATTTTTGTAGATTTTCAAATCTCCTACATTCCTTCTAGAATTTTTTTCCACCCATATACTGAATTGAAATATAGCGAGTTTGGTGGGCGGTAGGGAAATTTTACCATGAAAAATATTCAAAAGTGGGCGCTAGGCATAAAAAGGTTGACGACCCCTGCTCTATATGATGTAAAATGACATATTTCGGCTTCGACAAAAAACCACTTTCAATGAGATGATTTGCGCTTAAAAACTAAAAGTTTTCATTAAAACACGCGGAAATTTTCTTAAATTTAACCGAAAACTATTGATCAAACATATCAATGCAATTAGCTTTGTCAAAAATGTATCATATTTTGCCAAAATTGATAATAAATATCAATAATAATTTAATCTACAACTGATTCTTCATTGGTAAAAATGATTAAAATGGAAACTATTTAACCATAATTTCATAACCCAATATTTTATGCTCTTCTGTAGGCATTTACGTTGCCTAAAAATGTAGATTGTTTGTAAAAAGTTTGATTGATTGCAGAATTTAACAGCTATATTAAACCAAAATTCATATTTTTAATCTCAACATAATGAAAAAATAAAATTCGGATGTCAATGTTCAAAATATATGCGGATTTTTAAACGTTGAAGCAATAATTAATTCACAAATAGTATTAATGATAAAAATTCCGTAATGTCTTAAAACTAAGGCGTTTAACCAATGCATCCTCCCCGTATTAACTTATGGCGCAGAGACGTGGAATCTTACAGCAAGTCTTACCCATAAAATAAAGGTCACCCAGCGTGCTATGGAGAGATCCATGCTCGGAGTGTCGCCAAAAGATAGAATCCGAAACGAGGATATCCGCAGAAGAACTCAAGTAGTGTATGCTACCCAACGAATAGGCACACTCAAGTGGCAATCGGCAGGACATATCTGTCGAAGAGACGACGGTCGATGGGGAAGAAAAGTATTGGAATGGCGCCCAAGAACTGGCAAACGAAGCGTTGGCCGACCCCCTACAAGATGGACTGACGATATAAGAAGAATAGCGGGAGTGACCTGGATGCGGAAGGCGGAGGATCGAAGAGGATGGAGACTCATGTGGGAGGCCTACGTTCAACAGTGGACGGACACAGGCTGATGATGATGATGATTAATGACAATTTTATTTTCCAGGTTCTATCTCTCACCATCATGGCGTGGGCAAGTTGAGGAGGAAGTGGTACAGAGGAGCAGTGTCTGCTACTGGAGAGAACCTCTTCAAGGCCGCCAAAAGAGAACTGGATCCCAAGAACACCTTCGCAGTAGCCAATTTGGTCAAGTACTCATCAGACGTGCAAAGCAAACTTTAGAATCAGTCTTTTGCACCTTTATGAGTCTCCATCCCTCTCGGTCATCTGCTTTCCGAATGCAGCCTCCTTCCGTTATTGTTTTGGTGGTGTATATTACATCAGTTATTACATCTTATGCTTGTTTCATAGGAACTTATCAAACATTAAGGTTATCAACTGAAAATACTTGGTGAAACTGCATAATTATAATTTTAAATTAATTAAAAAATAAACAAATTAAAAGTATTCAGTATTTTTTTTAATGACCACATGTTTCGGACTCCCTGGAGACCATCTTCAATGAAGAGATTTTTGATGATGGTGTCCAGGGAGTCCGAAACATGTAATCATTAAAAATAAATGTGAATCAAAACTAAATAATTTTAATTTGTTAATTTTTATATTAAAATTAATTTAAAATTTGAACTTATCAAACGGATTCGTTCCCTATGGACCGCCATCTCTTCGATAGATACGAGTACATACATCATGGCGATTACCACTCGAGTGTTTTTTTTACGTAAACACATACAGGCGAATACCGACAGAGGGTGGAGGTGAAATCTCATCTGTGGATTCCATGACGCTAACCATTTTGCGAAATACTGCATGTGGAATGGTGATACGTCAGTATCATAGACCGACATCGACGCACCATCCATTTTTAACAGGAATTTGCAATGAATATGTAGTGATCATGGGATGATTTTCTATCTGTCAGCATTTCATCTTGATTAATAGTCTATGACTGTCAGTTTACGAAATTGAGCAATCAAATTCACACAAACGGGGTGTTTTTATAGAGCATAGAAATTGATTTATTTTTATTTTTTATATTTATAGAGAGAACCCACGACCTTCGGTAAGTAAGCAAACGTTTTATCTCTAAGTCATACCCACCAGCAGAGTGTGCCTATTCTTTCGATAGCATCCACTTCTACAGTTCTTTTTCCGATATCCGCATTTCATCCCATTTTGCCTATTAATAAGCACATATTTTCGATCTATAACTTTATCCATCCTTATCGACCGTCATCTCTTCGACAGATATGTTTAACCCATTTTCACTTAAGTGTTTCTATTCTTTCGATTGCAACCATTTCTGTTATTATTTTTCTGATAATATCATGTCAGATTTATCTTTTACGAGGGTTATCCATAAAATAAGTTACCCAGTGATTTTTCACAGTGTAAAACGTTTTTATTCCATGAATGCGTACATTTTTGGAAAGTTCAGACTTGTACCTATTTTTCTACATAGTCGCCACTGAGGTCAATGCATTTTTGCATGCGGATACGATCTTTTGAATACCCGAGTCAAAAAATCTGCCGCGAAACCACGCAGATACCTGAGAATAGCTTCTTCCAGCTCTTTTCTATCGCCAATATATCTCTATCATACTCTCATAGATCTCTCCATGGCGCATTTGACGACCTTTATTATGCGAGTATTAAAATTAAATTTGCTTAACGAACTCTAAAGGATACTCTCCTTCTTGTTACACTAGTGACCAGTGGATAACGACGTGCTTGTTAAATTTATATATGATAACTCCTTCTGGCTTTTGACCTTATTTCTACAAGGTCTCCTGTTAGTCTAATAATGCTAACACATTCCAATTTGTACGCTTTTAACATAAGTGATGTAATACCCGTAAAAGTACCAGTGAGTAATACTGTTTATTTAATTAAAAAATGCGTGTGCGAAATTTTAAAATCATTATTTCATTTAAGATCATTCTGAATTCGCTAATTCACTTGTAAAATTAGATATAAGGTCCGCCAAATAACTTTTTTTTTTAAAACAGGACGCAAAGCATCGAGTGTAGCTTCGGCTGTGTGGCACGTAGCGCCGTCCTATTGAAACCAAATGTTGCCAATATCCTCTTCTTTAATTTTTGTGAACAAAAATTTGTTCAACATGGCCGCGCCGCATGGAAGCGCCATTGATGGCGCTTCACGCGCACTTTCTGCCACAGCACCAATATTCTCGGGTGTACGCGCTGTTTTTGGCTTTTCACGCTTTGGTTTATCGATGAGGATGCCAGTTTCTTTCACTTTTTCCACAAGATAACAAACATACGGAGCTGACGGTGATTCTATTCTTCCAAAATCGGTACGCAATTTTCGCACACATTCTGCAACATTACCATGATTTTCAAAGTAATGTCGCAATATTTCCCAGCGTTGTTCAAGCGTATACACAACTATATTCGTTTAGCGGAAGGATAAAACTAATTATCTGTCAAATCAGACATGAGCTAAGTGTTACCATTCACGAAATAAGCACTAGTTGAAAATAAAAACGTTAGATGGCGGACCCTTTACATTTTTTTTCAATAGAAATAATTAATACTCTCCCTTACATAACCTCTCCAGAGATGGCGCAAGACCAGAGAAACAATTTCAGATCTAATAACTATTTTTAAAATTTTGAATTCACGTTCTAAAATTGTATCGAATACATTATTGTGATCGACATACTCTTATATTTCATAATGACGAGAGCTTGGGGGCTTACAGGAGAGTTAGTTCCGGTTATATTATTTTGCGAAAACCACTTACAGAAGGAATATTATCGTTATCTTACTATATAAATGAACAAAACAATAAATCTTTACTTAAATATCACATTACAGTCCTATAACGTTTTCATAAAATTAAGACGATTACTCCGCCATTTAGTCCTAAGAGGCGGCTTAAACCAAAATAACAACAGAGAAGGGAGCGTTATAAAAAAAATCACCGCAAACACTAAAGGAAAAATCCGCGTTATTTATTTTGAATGATCGTCAGTTGAAATTCACAAATAAAAAAGCGTATGCAAACGCCATTTTTTTACCAAACTCCATATTTTCTTTTACATAAAATTAAGAATAACATTATTATACGTGCATGTCAGGCGAGCGAACAAAAATAAGAGACAAAAGAACGTATATCGAGGCTTTTCGGCATCATCCTGAAATGGCTATATCGAGTTGCTATCAATAGATATGTACACGTAAAAAATCATAGTAAAAAGCATCCTACTATGTATAACATTTATTTCATTAATTAATTAGAGAAAAAGAAACGAGACGGATTTGAATTTAAATGTTATTTTTTGAAAATGGAATTATTTTTTACTCTTATCAGATTTTGGAGGCATAAAATTTTTGGAGTTCGGGACATTTTTTACTCAACTATTTTTGGAGACGTAATTATTTCTAATAGTACTTTTTATTATTCTTATCGAAAAAAAGGGATAAGTTTATAATGTATAAAGTAACTAGGTGACAAGTGGTCGATGGGCGAATGGGTGAATGGAAAATTTAAGATTGGGAACCACAGAATATACCCATAGGAGTTACGAAATAGTATAATACAGTGGTACCTCGACATACGAGTTTAATTTGTTCAGCAACCTTGCTCGTATTTCAAATTACTCGTATCTCAAAGCAAATTTCCTAAATAAAATTAACTGAACAAAAAGATGCTTTGACAGCGAGAACACACTGATAACTAATTCTCCGACCGTGGCCTGGGGATTCGCGGTTTGTGTGCAACCGGCCGACCCACTAAGCCGATTACTCGCATCTCAAATTTTGCTCGTATTTCAAAGAAAAAAACCGGTCGCTCAACGGCTCATATCTCAAAAAACTCGTATGTTGGGGCACTCGTATGTTAAGGTACCAACCACTACATATGATCCATAACATCCAAAAAAAATAGTTTATTGTAACGATAATGTTATATTTTAAATTTGTAAGTTATTTTGTATGTTTTAAAAAATGTGGCTTTATTATTTTAATAAAAAAAAAAATTTTTTTTCGTTTTTTATTTTATTGCTACATCGAATATAATTACTACTTGCCAAAATTAACCCTTTCGTTACGGCTCAGTGGAATACAAATTTTACTATCAATACGGCGTGAATTTTTCTAAACCATTTTTTTTTGCTTAAAACTAGTATTTAAAGCATAAATGTACTTTACTGACCTATTTTCATATATCACATTGGTTCTTGTATCCTTTAGCTATCAGATGATGCATAATAACTATTCTATTTAACAAACGTTCATTATATAACTCCATACATATGGTGGCATTGACAAATTTGGTTTACATAAAAATCGCTCCTGTGACGAAACCTAACGATATTTATTTACATGCTTTACAGATTCCTGTAAAGAATACATGTTAGGCTGATAAAGGGAATGACTGCTGTCCCAAGTTCCTACCGTAGATGTCACAATGAGTACTGAAAGTAGCAAAACGATATATCACGGCTACCGATGTCAACGGTATGGGAACCTTGGACGGCATATATCGGCTACCGACGCGAAAGAGTTAAAGAAGTCTAACTAGTAACTATTCGTAGCGACTACTTTTCATTAATTGTATTATTATTTTCAAGTGAATTCGAAAAAAAACGATTAACAAATCACTTAAAAATATGCCATGGATACTACAGCTACCCCTTCATCGAAGCAATCGAGCTCCTTCTCTAAAGATTGTTGGGAGCCATGTATGTTCTCAAGTGGATCTTTAAGTGCAGATATGTCAAAGAACAAGGAATGTACAGTAGCAGCTGACCTAACCAAGTGGCGGCAACTTGTGGTGACCATATGTTCCAGATATGGAACGGATATGGAAAAAATAAGAATTTTTATGAAAATTTCAAATGCATAAACATTCAACATAAATGGAAACAAAAAACTAATAGGATTTTAAAAATGGAATCCGTTGCTTTGAAATTCTAATTACTTTTGGCAACAAATTACAGTATAATTATAGGTACGTCATTTTACAAAATTAAATCATTGGCAAATTAAATCCAATTAAAAATAATATTAATGTTTTTAAAATGAATATAGGTACATATTAAAGAAAATAAAAACACAGTGTAATGTATGAATAAATTGGAAGGCGCCTAAGGATCGTTTTTTTCTGCCTTATGAATAAAGGTTTTCACAGAATAAACGTTTATTGATACGTTATATATAACTATTAACGTATTTCTAGCTATGTAAGGGAAGTGTATATGCATATAAATACCTTTTGTGTAGACGCCAACCTCGAAAAACTGGTAAATGATGTAATTTTTTATTGTATTGTAACCTCACAATTCGGCAATAACACAGGGTTGTATTAGCTGTTCCTATTGGTACATTTGAACCAATCAGTGAATACCTTTCGAGTGATGGAGTTACCAGCGGGAAAAAATATTTATTTATAAATTAAGATAGGGATAATTTAATTATACTGCCTATACGATAATACATTCTGATGTATATAATCATTGTAACCACTCACTGAAATTATTCAATATTATAAAAAAAATACTATTACATATAAATATATTAATATCAGCTCGATATAGCCCTTGCAGGCTGGTGCCGAAAACCTCCATGTATAATCTTTCGTATCTTATTTTTGTTCGCTGGTCGGACACGCATGTGTCGCCATTTTGGTTGTTTTGACAGAAGATAATCCGTCAAAACGCCGACAGGTGATAGAAGGGCGCTGCGGTGTTACGAAGCGCTCCGATTCAGTTCGGCTAGGCTGTCGACAGAGGTAGATCGTTCATTGTCCGTAGCCTGAGCCGAATACCAAAGTTTATCTCGTCAATTTTTATCTCTTAATCAAATATATCTCAATGTGCTTCTGAAAAAGTCTTTGTGTTGCTCATCAGCTTCTCCTTACTCCACCACGCGTTCAAATAACGATCCCGGGGACGTGAAGTCGTCTTTCCTTAAGTAAAGTGAATTGCTTGGTGAAAACCCTCCCTGTCACGTCCTGTTTTTGGAGACCCATATGAGGACCCCTTACTGGACGCACGCAAAAAGCTACTTGTTAGAGAGTGGCTGAAGACCTTCCCGTGAATCTAGATGCATCAGTTAGATGTCAAATAGACCTTAGTCTAAGGCTGCGAAGTTAATATACTTCTTATATACGAATTGCCTTCTTTGGTAACAAGTTGCTAACCACGAAATACGTGGGAATGGATAAGGAAATGGTAAGGTTGAGAAATGGATTCTGCAGAATGGCAGACATCAATCAGTTAGGAATCATTACTATGTAGTAAAGGGGATGTTAATATTTTATAGATTAGTACTGACAACTCCATCGTGAGCATAGCATGTTATAATAATTCAATATACTCGTATATCAACAATCAGTGTCACCAGCAGCGAATCCAGGATTATCAAAAAAAAAAATGTCATACAAAAACATATGTGGGCAAAAAACCATAATGTAACACTTCCTTGTGAAACGTGACACCGATGAGTAAATTTTTATATATATTTTATATATAATAGCATTATGCTGATCTAAGAATATATCCAGTGTTCAAGCCTTTAGTAGTAAGTCCTTACCAATGACATCCTTTTTTAAATGATGATTATTTAAGATCCAATAGGTTATTTTTTTTTATTCAGGATGATTAATAAATAAACATAATAAATAAAGTGAAATTGTTTATTATTAAAAAACTTTATTATTACTCAATAAAAGCACTATATACTATACAAATAATGGTAACAAAATGTAAAAAATTAAATAATAATGCATCAAGCAGACTAATGAAAACAAACAAAACAAAACAAAAAGCAGTGGAATCAATAAATAATAATAAAAACATTAAAACGGCCATTATTATTTAATGAGTCAGTATATTCAATTACATTAAGGTCAGTAAATTTAATAAACAGTCAGCAATATATATCTCAAAGTGGTTAATAAAATATATAAAACATGTTTTCGTGTCAATCTAACCTAATATATTATAATTAAAAGACTATAAGGTAAAAATGTAATATATTATTGAGCATTTCATTATAACTTTTCGATTCTCCCGATAGGAGCATAGAGCCACCACCATAAATTAGTTAGGTGCCAATTGATAACATAATCTGTGTTATTTTACTTGATTATAAGTCTGACGGTTCATTAATGTTTACTAACCGTTAAAATGAATTGGATACTGACCAAATAATTGACTTTAAACAATTTGTTTAAATCACAACACTATGGGATTTTTTTCGAAAATGGAATTTAAAAAATAGAATTTTGGAAAAATTTGAAAATCTACTGTTACAATAATTATTACAAAATATTTTATGGGTAACATTCCATTGGTAACACAATGCTTATCAGGTAAGTACGGCGAAACAACCTAAATATTTAACCTAAAGGTATCCCAAGTCGAAAAAGTCAAAAATTTAACATGTACAGAATTTTTTTTATATATAAAATCTCTATTGTAACTAAAGAACCATAAAATATAAAGCGTAGAATGATATACAAACTTTTTAGCAAAGAAGCGAACCAATTTGAGCAATAGACTGCAATAATTTGATGTAATCGGGTGAATTTTGTGCTAAGCCAATTTGATTTAAAGCAAAGAAAATGGTTGCTATTTTTTTTTCTAATGCTGGCATTGTATATATTATAAACATTTAATAAGTCTTGCATTACTGATGCATAAAACAGTGTAAACAGGAAACAAAAAATGTTACTCGGTTATGGTGGGTTACAGCATCCTGAATTATTGGCAGGTGTGCAGCAATGGATTATGTGAGCTTGTGCACACATTTGAGTTTAAATTTACATATTTAAACATACTCATGACGCTCGTGGAGGTTCGCTCTTTGGAACATACCCACAGTACACGACTCTCCGACATGACCTCGTGGAGGTACGCTAGGCTGACGGCAGAACCACCTTCAGACACCAACTCATCACAAAGTAATCAACCCTGAACAAGACCCCTGCAATGGCGGTCGAAATATTGGAAGAAAATAATTCGCCACACACTGCTAAACCCAAAAGCCACAATACCAAATCTGGCCGTGAAAACTTATGAAGCTATTTTATCAATTATTTAATTATAAAACGATAATTTATTGAGAAGTTACATCGGATAAGATTGGAAAAGTCTCACGCCGACCCTGGGCGTTACCCCAGTTTGATGACAGCAATGGTCTCACGTGCATTATGTCACAGGGGAGACTCACTGCAACTACAGGTCGATATGCACTGGCTTAATGATGCACTGAAATGCACTGCCCTGTATGCAAATCACAGAGAGTAAAGCTCCACGTTCATAATACATCAAGTAGCATTGAAATCATACAAATGGAAAATTAAAATACTTTTAGATGACCACATAGAATTAAAAATGATTTTTCTTCACCTCATAAATATTTTTGTCATTGTACACTTGCTAATGTGAATTTTAAGCATTATGTTATTACAATCAATAGGGATACCTTACATAAAAATCAAAATATAAAATACCTAAGTATGTAACCTAACACACATTTCCTTATTCATTTTTAAGGGGCTCACATACATGTAGTATTTTTTGTAATTTCCAGATATATTCCTTACAATTAAAGTAGAAATATTTAATTAACTGTATAGGCGTGTCTCTTTCAATTCTTATAGCTCTGTCAACAATTGCAAATATAAATTACTAACCAAATTACACGCCTGCAGACCCCTTTTGTATATATTATATTCACCAATGGCTAATTTTCTAATTTTAATTCCTTTAATTTATCCCTCTACCATTTTTTATTTCCTAAATGCCATATCACAGGACAGTTTTTTTTATTTTAAGAATTTCAAAACAGCACATGGAATATAATAAATATTTGAAAAAAATATCATATTTGAAAAAATCTATTTAAGTCAATGTGTCAATTTTTAAACATTAATTTTATATATTTTTTCAAAATCAATATAATTAGTACAAATAAAAAGTAATTATAATTTTTAATTAATTTTAATAAAAAAATTAACAAATTAAAAATATTTGGATTTGATTCACATTTATTTTTCATGATTACATGTTTCGGCCTCCATGGAGACCATCTTTAATAATGAATCTCCAGGGTGGCCAAAACATGTAATCATATTAAAAGTAAATGTGTATCAAAACTAAGTATTTTTAATTTGTTAATTTTATTATTAAAATGAATTAAAAATTACAATTATACAGTTTCACCAAGTATTGACAGTTGATAACCTTAATGTTATTAATGAAAAAATAACTTATGTAGGTAAATACACTGCCTTAAAACATAATAACGGCAAATATTTAAATATTTTGGTAAATAAGTAAAAAACATGACAGTTTGTTAAAATCACGGCAATTAGTGTTAATCGATGAGGAAAGAGAAAAAATAATTTGATTTTTATATTTCTTCAAAATGTCACAGAGACCTTCCAAAATTTTCTCAAGTATAGCTGTTAATTTCACACAATAGACACATACAAAATGGACACAATAATTAAAAGATACAAGAGGAGATAAAAATAGAATAAAAAATAGAAACTGTTTATCACGAAAACTTAAAGTCGGAAAAAAATATTAACATGAAATAATGTAAATGATCCCAACTAAAAAATACACAATTTAATTCATTTAATTTATTTTATCTTACTAATGGCAACAAATATATAAAGGTATCGACCAGCACATGTTATTTAGGTATCTATAATGTAGGTAGGTATTTATAGAGTAGTATATGCCTATTAGATTTTATTTGACCTTTACTTTTTGTGTATGTAAATAAAATAAATATATTGATTAATATTATTTTAATATATATTCATATATTGGTATTATAAACATGTGCGCTCATGTACATTTATTTGATATAGACTTGAAACAAAAATAAATTACTGTCATCACTCATCTATAGGTACAAGTCAATCAAATGTATCAGAATACCAACCTAACATTTAAAAAAAGCTGAACAAATTTAGTAGGTATTATAGACTAGAATAGTAAGTGCAAGAGTATATCCAATGTAATAGACTTCACATAGTTTTTTTTTTTCATATTTATTTTAAAATTCGTGTTAAGCAGCTTCCATTGTAAAATCTACATCAAATGTAAGGATATTTGTCATGGCGAGTCAGCAGACACTATCAGGCAGCTGTGTGGTGTACGGTCCATTTAGAAGTAATCGTCGATGCATGTTCCTGCAGATTTTTTAAAATTTAAATTAAAAAGATGCTTAATTTATTTATGCACAAGTAGTGGCGGCTTGTAAAAACGTTTTAGAAGAACTATGAGTACTTAAATGAATGAGCCCCAGCAGCAAATTATTATTTTTAATAATTTACTTAAAGATATTAAACAGATCTCCGTTTTGCTCTTACTTTAACCCTTTCATTAGGCTCGGTTTGAATACAAATTATACTGTCAATTATAAAACTAGTATTTGAAGCATAAATGTACTCATCTGGTATATTTTCATATATCACATTGCTTCTTGTATCCTTTAGCTATCAGACAATGCATAAAAAACTATTCTAAGTAAGTAGCAAAACGATATATCACGTCAACCGATGTCAACGGTCGGGGAATCTTATGACGGCATATGCCGACAACTGATGCGAAAGGGGTAATCTACCTAGTGTTTCTAAAATGTCTCTTTAAGCCACCTTTGTGTATAAAACATATCAATTATAAAAAAAGAGTGATAATTGTGAAAAAGTGAAGGGAGTGTTGTTGAAAATGTGACCATACACCACAAGCATTTCGATAGCGATTCTAAAATATATATTATTAATTTAAAATAATGGGTGGAAGAACCACTAAACCTATCAGTAAGCTTCCTGAGACATAAGTATTGTTCGAGATTGAAAGAGTTTTAGGTTTGAAGCAAATTAACTTCTCAATAACTACATACACACTACCACTGCACATCCAATTAACCGAATTGAATGAAAAGAGACGAAAAAAACCTTTGTTTTTACTCTCCTGCATATTTTTTTTGTGCAAAAACTGATGCTATACAACATTCGTGTATTAATTTGTTAAGGTTTTGTTATTCTTCCATCCATGTCTTCGATGAGGAAAATCGCATGACTTAATGATATCCAGTCACCGTAAAGCTGCCGAGAAAATAATGTCACAATAATTACAGGGAAAATGTGACAGGTAACAATTATACATTATAAAGTAATAATATAAATATACATGTTATTTAAATGATATAAATGAATTACAGAAGTAATTTTATAGTAGAGATGGAGTGGTGAAGGTGAGCTTTTCCAGTGCAAATCAAGCTTATTATAAATCAGCTCAAGATTGTATGATCAAATCGATTATATACATATATGTGATACAATAAGAACATAGCTCATATTTAAATGTGAAATAAAATCAATTTTTCTATCTCATGAAGTCTCATAATAAAATTAAGTTTTTTGCTAATATAATATTTCGCAATAATAAATTAGTTAGCAACTGGAAAGGCATACCTTAAAGGGATCTACAGGATCGATACCAATTTAGAAATACTGGCACACTTATAAACGATGACAAATTGCATAGGCATGTTATTTTTTAAGCACAATGTTGCTGCCATTAACAAGATTTTCCTCATGGAAGATATACGGTCTCATCGCATTTCATTCCACGACAATTCGTTCAATGACTTATTGATAACGAGGTCTGGCACATTGGACGTCTGGTTCATGAGACAATTGGTACACTGGATGTCTCACTAACCTAACCTAACCTAAGTTATTTTGTTAACGAGACCTTATGGATATCTGGACTCTCGGTCACTTGAAAAATTCTTAGGTTAGGTTAGGTTAGCGAGACATCCAGTACACTAGTTATCCCGTGCACCAAATTTCCCGTGCACTAGACGTCCAATGCACCCCACATCGTTACCGATGAGTCAATGAAAGAATTGTCTGGGAACGATAGGTACAGACACTAAGATATACAATTATTATGTACGTCTTTAAAATAATTGAGCAATCACACAATTCATATTGCTCGTGAAGATAGTCCTTTAGGGTTTTTATGAATGTAAGTTACAGGGAATTTTTTATTTTTGTATTTTGGATGAGAGTTTAGGAGCCCAGCCTTAAAATACCTTTTAAAATAATATATACCTCTTTTATTTTATTTTCACTTTTTGAATATAAAATATTGCAATATAAAATTTATTGTAATTCTCTTAAAATAAATAATCAAGGTAACCCTAAAATAAATTCTGTATTTATGGTTTTAATTATTTGTCAAAAATCATATAAATTATCAGTATTTTTTTACTGATTAAATAATCAAGTGGTGAAGAAATTTTGCAGATTAGATCGATCTTCAATAAATAAATGGTAAGTAAATAAATTATTGTTTCATTTCTGACTGGTAATTTAATAAAATAAATTAAAAATACTGACCTAGCTTTCAAATACATAATTAACACAACTTAAATATTGCACAATATTTAAAAAAGATTAAATATAATAAAACATAATTTAATTTAAAAAAACATTTATGACACACATGGCTAGAAATTTACAAATATTATAAATTAATAATAAAGGATTGTAAATATTTTGAACATTGAATAAAAACTAATGTGTTTTCTGTTATCTCACAGTCAGTTTATTTATTTTGTCATTGGCACATAACTTGGGCAATTGAAAATGAATTAAATTACCATCAAATTCAAGAAAAGCCTCATTTGTTTTATCAAAAAAATATTTCTATGCAATCGAATGATTTAAAAGAAAGAATCATATTTAGAATTTGAAAAAAAAACATATATTTGGAATTTTTTGATTTTCGTATTCTTTGAATCATTCGAAAATTGTATGAATGTAAAACGTCAAGCAAAATGTTAAAACAAATGTGATAGATTTGAATGATTTTTCTGTACCTTATACAGCCAATCCACTTATAACATTTTTATAAGATCAGATGGTTAGTCTGATGCTCCCGATACGTAGACCATTTAATACAATGAGGCAGTTCAACCCAAAACATAAACATTAAAAGTACATTGGTACCTCGACATACGTGTTTGATTCGTTCTGAAACCTTGCTCGTATTTCAAATTACTCGTATCTCAAAGCAGATTTCCCAAAAAGTCACAAAACGCGAGAACAACTTATCAAAGATGCTTTGACAGCGAGAGCACACTGATAAATGATTCTCTGACCGAGGCTGAGGGATTCACGCGGGAAGGCGTGACGCGCGGTTCGTATGCAACCGGCCGACCCGCTAAGCCGATTGCTCGTATCTCAAATTTTGCTCGTATTTCAAAGCGAAAAATCGCTAGCTCGACGGCTCGTATCTCAAAAAACTCGTATGTTGGGGCACTCGTATGTCCATAATTAAAAATAGTGTACGTTATAGGAGGGTTTGACTGTATTATCTGCTCCTTAGATAGAGCATATGGCCACCATAGAAACAACACCAGAGATAGGTCCTTTGAAAGCATACAACATTTCCATATCTTTAACCTCAAATACCTAATGGAGTTATCCACATTACTTATATTGGCAAAGCTTTCATACAAAAATTTAATTTAATTTAATGCCTTTCGTAGCAATCGATTATAAATATATTACAAATGCTTATTCACTATAATAACAATAGATTTAAATAAAACCTCTTATTGTAAATAAAAAACAATACATGCTTTTTTTTAAGTAACCACTTACATAAGAACACTGCCTAAGAAACAACATTCAGTTTTATACGAAACACGCACACACACGCACACAGTAATCATTAGTTTTGTTTATACTATTTATTAACATTATTTACAAATTTAAAAAAATACAAACTGAAAAAAACCCCACTTGATAGTGACCTTTTGAACACACGGTTATATCGAAGGCACAAATGCAATTAAAACAAAAAAAAAAGTATTATTACATCTTTACGTAAAAAATATGATGAAGTTAAAACAATATATAATATTGACTGTCGGTAAAAAATAATACAAATGGATAAATTAATTGATTGAATCTAATGAATATACATACAGTTTAGAATGAGCGACATCTATTAATAATACATATTAACACTATCCAGTCCGATTTCACAATATTTGTGTAATCGCCAGGCCGAACGTTAAAGGCGGGGCACACACCATGTGTGCGATCATTCCGCCAACGCTTAGTGGCTGACTATACACAGCTGGTGCTATGTTTTTTCAAGCGTTAGTGGCCGATCACACAACATGTGCTGTTTTTACTTTCGACCACAATTCAAAGGTCTCAAAACTTTTCAGTGAGGGTCATATTTAATTGTATTTGAACACTGACAGTAAAAAAATTAAACGAGCATTTTTTGTAAACAAAATAATCTTATAAAATAATATGAGATTAGACTCTATCTCGCTTATTATAATTATTATTTTTAAATTAAGGTAACGTTGATCGTTTTTCTCGATCAATATCTCGATTTTATGCATTTGAATTTTATGTTTGTTAGCAAAATAAGTATTTCCCAAAATGTAAACTGTTTTTTTAAATTTCATTTTATATTCCAATGCAACATATTTTTGGTTAGAATAAGTTGACGATTTACGCTGATGCCTTGTCCGATATTCCCGACGACGCCGAGGAGATCGAAGACAGCGACGATGATGGGGGATGAATATATATATATATATATATATATAAACAAATAAATATATGCGATTTTTTTTGTAAGCAATTCTTAAAAAAACAGTCGGCCTCCAGCGTAAGTTAAATCGCGTACCGCGCGGACTGGATAGTGTTAACAATACCTGTTAATTTCTCAACTTGGTAGGTGAGCCAAATGGCCGAGCGGTCAGCGACAAGCAATGAATTTGTTTTATATTATACGGTAATAACGAGCACACATTCCCTTATAGTAGTATTAAATATAAAATGGTGAAATTTTGGCATGTGATATTTGTTAGTTAACTATATATGATGACATTGAATGCAAAATACACAGCGATACATGATAATCATATTCCTTAATTATGATGAAAAAACATCAATGCTTATTGTATTATTTACAATTTAATTTAATTTCAAAATATGTATTTAAGATTTAATTTAAGATTTTAAATCAATGATTATATTTCAAAATCATTAAAAATTACAAACATTAAAATAATTTCATATTTAGGATAAAAAATGTTGGGATGATAAATACCAGGCTTTCTTAAATATACGAATTATTCCCCACGATATTGCCATTGATGCAGTGGACTTGGTTGGGATATATTCTCTGATTGTTGCGATATCATGATATGATCAAGCTAAGAATTGGTTATCTTGCAGGAAAACGTAATGCACTAATTTAACATTTCTTTATTCATATTCTTGTACTTGGGAATAAAGTGAGTATGTCATGCATGAAAAATGACTATTGTTGTATATTTACAGATACATTCTGTATCTCATCAAAAAATGAAAGCTTATCAATCTCAATGTCCATTACAGCAATAGTACACATGCAGTGTCTAGTTAAGTACGCTGAAAGACATGTTTTTTTTTATGTAAACACATACAGGAGAATACCGACAGATGGTGATAGTAATTCTGAAGTCTCATCTATGGAATTTTATGACGCTTACCATGGTGTATATGGCTAAACGTTCATGTGGAGTGTTGATGCGCCAATCCTTTATTATAGGAATTTACTATGAATGGATGGTCTTCTCGGGACGATTTTCGTCTACAACCAATTTTAATTAATAGGCTATGACTGTCATTTTACGGATGATGGATCAAATTCACACCAACCAATTTTAGAGTTCATAAATCTTTTTTTTTTTAATCTACGTCGGGGATTGAACCCACGACCTTTAGCTTGCAAAGCAAACGCTTTGACCATTGAGCTATACCCGTCGGCAACATTCCTTAAATTAACCATTGTATGAAAGCTTCTCTGCTTTAGAATGATTAAAGTGAGGAAGCCTCAGCCCTCGACTCACATCGAATCTTAAAAATCATCTCTGAATGTGGGATACCTTTGCATATTCACTTTTACTTTATATTTTTATGGAGAAAATAAATTGGAGAATATGACCAACACAAACTGTCACCAGGTTGGTATGGCAGCTGCTTGGATGATTCAAATATCTGCTAAATGTCGGTAATAAATTTTTTCTTGGATTATGACAGTCAAATGCACGATGATAAGGCAGCTTTGGTCTAAATTCTTTCAAAGAAACCGATTGCCAATTGTAAGTCAGTATGATTCAAGCATATATCCCAAACAATGCCAAAGTGTAACCAGGTTGCTATTGTGAGAACATAGAACATAATCAATTCAAGAATCGGCAGGAAAACCAAAACCCTATATTGGCACCCTTCTCCATATATGAGCATTAAAAAATAAAATTATCAATAATGATCATGTTAAGCACAAAAGAACAGGTTCATTAGAAATAAAAATTTATTTAAAAAATTAATGTAATCAATTTAAATGAACCATAAAATGGGTTCGATTAATGTTTAAATATATATGAGAAACTCAATGTTTTTTTATGTACATTAAACTATGAACAACCATATTATTAATTATATATATACGAGTATATATTTTAATATAAATACGTTTTAAGTATACAAACATGGTCTTCATCACTTCAATAACAATGTTGTTATTCATTTGGTTTTTATTTTCTTGTCTGTGACTTAACCTTACTTTAAACGATTTTGATGTCAGTCTGCTAGAAGACTGTTTAAGTAAAGAATATCCACTTGGATAATCATGTTTAGGTTCTATCCTGGTCTGTTTCTCTGTCCCGACTAGAGCTTACTTTTGACGGTCTCGGTGCCGGGCTGCACGAGGTTGCCGCTGGAGAAGACGTTGTTTGGGTCAAGTTGGGCCTTGGTCGCTCGGTACAGTTCCATCCCTGGTGAAGAGACAGTTTGCTGGTACCACTTTCTACGTAGTTTACCCACGCCGTGGTGGTGCGATATCGATCCTGAAACACGTATAAATCAACGTTAAATATTAGCGATATAAAAATTTCACAGAGAGGTTCAAAACTCCATTTCACTGAAAAAGTTGTTTAGATTATAAGAGCATCAACTTTTTTGCATCATACATCAATTGTGCTACAGACAATAAGGTATAATCATATTGCTGCCATAGCTAATCTCATATTTAATCTGATTCATTTCAACAGTTATTAAATTTCAGAGTTTTGATATTTTATTATAAACTTGAAATCTTAATACATTGTGTAAAATATTTCAAGCTTTATCCGATTCGGTCTTTTTTATGTAAACACATACAGGAGCATACGGACAGATGGTGATAGTGATGCTGAAGCCTCATCTGTGTATTCTATGACGTTGCATCCCAAAGAACGCAAAGGAGAAATAGTCATGTTCTTTGTCCATGTTTTTCTCAATATTGATATAGTGGATCCCTACATCTAAGAGAAATCAACTCATCAAATGCCTTATTTTCTATGTCTTTGTAGATTCCATTGCGATTCCGTACATGATTCCTGTGGTACCCGAAAAATACTCAGTATCAAGCATCTTGAAAGATCTTGAGATGGCACAACATCGATAGTAAGTTCTTACCTCCACAAGCAATGATCTCATCTCTCGCCTTCTCCTCTATGTGCTCGTACACCCCGATAGGATCCCGTAGGTGCTTGCCGCGGAAGCCGAAGTAGAAGTAGACACAGCATCCTGCATCGTAGGTCTGCGTGACTCTGGCAGAGATGAGGTACTTGGTGATGCCCTCGCGCGCACACTCGCTATGCACGCGGTGCTTGACGCTGCGACAAAGTTGGCTGGTTCGGTCCCAGGGCACAGACGTTTCAAAGCTCTCGGCGACAATGTCATAGTTGTAAGCAAGATCCTGGAAAACACAATCGAAATGTGTTCAATTTCAAACACGAATATCTGAATTTATATTATATGTAAAGCGATGTGTTCAAGTGCGATGTCAAGCAGAAAGTCGAAAAATGGCTCTTATGTTTCAACGCTCTCAGCTACAATATCACACAGTGCCGATTTTAGGGGGTGGCGAAGTGGGTCGGTGCCCCAAGGCGTCGAATAAGCCAGGGGCGCCGAGGCAAAAATCTTTCTTATATATAATTTAAATATAAAGATTATGGGGCGCTAGAAAAAAAATTGTCCTACTGCGCCGTAGGGTCGAAATCCGGTACTGATATCACAGTTTCAAATCAATCGAAATATGTTCTATTTTAAACGCTAATCATGAAGCCTGAATACGATTGCGATATTATACTATGATGTCAAGCCGAAATTCGGAAAGAAGAATTGGCATGGCAAAGACAGCAAGGTTATAGAGTAACCTAGATAGTATAAAAAAATCTCAATATTAGCTCTTTAACCTGTTCTCATCGGTACCCGATATATGCCGTGTAAGATTCCCCTACCGTGGACATCGGTAACTGTGACATATTGTTTTGCTGCATTCTTAGAATAGTTTTTTATGCATCATCTGATAGCTAAAGGATACAAGAACCAATGTGATATATGAAAATAGACCATTTATTTATGCTTCAAATACTAGTTTAATAATTGACAGTATAATTTGTATTGCACCGAGCCGTAATGAAAGGGTTAAGGAAGGTTTACATAAATATACATACCGCAAAAACATCTATGAGTCGGTGTACGTATATTTACGTATTCCGATGTATGGAACTTTAACATAATATAATAAAATTATGGTAAAAGATAAATTCGAAATTCCTGAGGGGATGGCGCACATATTTTTCATTTATTATTACAAGTGAAATTACACCTAACCTATTTAAATTACGAATTAAAAACATCGCAGCACCAAAAAAAAAATTTGTATTCAAGAGAATAATTGAATGCAGTGAATTGTTTTTGGGTCAACAGTTTATTTGCGGCATTTCGTATGTTGCTTTGATATGATAAGATGCTGTAAACTCATAAACTAGACCTTTTCGCCACCAAAAAAAGAAAGCGAGTCTGAGGAGGCTACAAAATGCAGTTAAGTTTATGATTTCTATTAACCCTTTCATTACGGCTCGGTTTAATAATACTTACAATTTATAAAACTAGTATTTGAAGCATAACTGTACTTATCTGGTCTATTTTCATAGAAAGTAGCAAAACGATATATCATGTCAACCGATGTCAACAGTCGGGGAATCTTATGACGGCATATACCGACAACCGATGCGAAAAGGTTTACAAAATGCTAAATATTTGAAGCATACTGGTAGCAAAAGTGCAGATATTATCACGATTGTAAAATATTTGTACTATGTAAATTTTACAGTACTTACTCACGGCTATACACGTGTTAAGGAACAATGAATGAAACGCAGCAATATAAAAATAATTATTTACATTGTTAATCTATTGGAAACGCATAAATGTAAATGACATCCGCCACGCCGGCGGCCGATGGTGATTCTGTTAATTATCTGGCAATGTTCGCCCCGAGGTTAACTGAACATTTTGCTGTAAAAAGGACTAAAGAAACAGTCAAATTGCTTATTTAGAAAAAAAAAACTGTCCGTGACCACAAACTCTTGTGGGTGCTAGATTAGATTATTTTATATTTATATGCATATATAAAGACTTTTCGATACACTATTGCAAGACTAAATCGGAGAAAAAGTTTGATATTATGGAATTATTGCGACATCGAAGATATTAAGCGCAAGGTATGATCAAAAGGGTAGAACTAAAGATACCACATGTAAAGAATTGTGAGCTATTAGTAGTCGAAGAGCTTTCATCGAGCATCCTACTTGCAGGCAACTGTATAAAATATATCGTGACAGGTGGATATCTAGAGAAAAGTTGAACTACATCAAAAATATCGTTGGGATAACGTGTGCAGTCAACGACGCCAACATGAAACAGACTTTTATCTTAAATATACATATACTAAACATAAAATTCTTTTTTCAACGCGTCAATCCAAGCACAAAAATAACGGCAGAAGCGGGATGCGAACCGCGGACCTTGGAAACCAACTATGCCCAGGTATTCATACCGCTCGGCGAATCGCGCAGGTAAAAATTATCCATCAGTAACACAGGTAAATGATTGGTTATAAAGTCCGAGTCGGAACTATAAGTAGTCGTTTCACATCCATTCAGTCTATAGTTTGGTTCGAGACCCGAGTGGTACTTACTAAAATAAATAGACTGTCGGAAAGTAATAATATTAAGCTTGTGAATAAATGAATACTGATAGAATAATAATAAAAATATACATACTTTGAATATATACTATGGCGACATCTGTCGTACGATAATAACAATGATATAAATACTGGTTTCATCGCAGGTCGGTCTGGGCATAGCAATGGCGCGATTCGCCGAGCGGTATGAATACCTGGGCATAGTTGGTTTCCAAGGTCCGCGGTTCGCATCCCGCTTCTGCCGTTATTTTTGTGCTTGGATTGACGCGTTGAAAAAAGAATTTTATGTTTAGTATATGTATATTTAAGTAATAATAATATTGTAATATAGTCAATGATCTATAAAAGTAGATTAGAATATTGAAATAATAAAATAATATTCTAATAAAAATTAAAAAAAAATAATTAGACTTTTATCTATTTAATTTTGCGTCTTCCACGTGAAACAATTGTTTTTTCTAAATTTTTTGATGTTAAAAAACTTATAAATGCCTAGGAGGGAAAGCGGGAAAAGAAGAAGAAAGGAAAATAGGTCTACTACTAAGAGTAATGAGGTAAACTTGATGCTAATTTAATTAATTGATCAAACAGTACCATTTAAATATTAATATAAGCAATTCATACAATGAAATCATCAATATTCCAAAAGTTTCACTTACACTTGTCTTGAACAAAGGTAATTGATAATCATGTATATAAACAAAAAGTGTAGTGCAGCATCTCTTTCAATTACTTAAGAGATTTAAGAGAAGAAATTTCAAGTGAGATAATATATATGTAAAATTAATAACTCACTCTGATGTAGGCAATGACGAATGTGAGCACGTATCCCCTCTCTCCATTAGTCTGTCCAGCAGGTATTCCACCATGCTTCGCAGCTATCGCATTGATCTTCTTCTCCTGCGCCGTCACATCCTCCTCATTGCCTTCAAACAATAGCGTGGCCACGACAATCTTGTCCAGATCCAATCCCTTAACCCTCGTCAAGAAAGCATGCTTCACCACGTCCATAACAGCTCCAAAGTAAGAAGGAGAAGGCCTCAACGCCTGCCCGAACAAAAATTGCTCGTGATCCATCAGCCTTATACTAGAAGGTTGACATCTCTCTCGAGCAACTTCTCGCATGCATTTGATCCCGCTTTCAAACTCAGGAAACACTAAAGACCCATAACGCGTGCATTTGGGCAGAGGTCGTATCTTGAGCACAACCTCTGTAACAACGCCTAAAGAGCCTTCAGACCCAAGAACGACTTGTTGAAAATCTGGTCCGCAAGATATCCGTGGCACCCTGCAGCCTTTTTCGAGAACGCCTCTAGGTGTGACCATTCTCACGTGAACAACTAAATCTTCAATGTTTCCATATGTGTTCTTTTTCATCCCGCTCGCTCTGGTCGCCACCCATCCTCCAAGAGATGAAAACTCAAAAGAATCGGGTTCGTGGCCTGCTGTGTATCCTAGTTTTTTAAGTTCCCTTTCCAGATCTTGTCCTAAAATACCGCTTTCGCAGCAAACAACCAGGTTTTCTCTGTCGACCCATAAAATATCATTCATTTGTGATGTGTCGAGTGATATGATTGGTCTCGTTTCTTCTTCTGGACATCCGACAGCTCCCGATACAGAAGTGCCGCCTCCGTAAGGTATGATAGATAGATTCTGCTTGTCTGCAAGTTTGACTATGTGAACGACTTCTTCGTGACAGATTGGCCAAACCACGATGTCTGGTATTCTTGTAAACTGGCTCTTTCTCAGCACCGCTATGTCGTGGAGGGTTTGTCCGTGTGAGCGTATGAGTCGGTCCATTCCATCGACGGACGCGGAGATGCCCAAGTCCTTGAATTCCTGCATCAATGAAGATGGAGCTCTGGTGGGCGGGAACTGGGTCTCACTGGGTTGCGGCTCCACGGGTTTAATCTCGTCGACCTTAAGGTCAAACTTGGACATGACCCAGTGCGTGAAGTAAGGCAGGTCGAGGTTTCCGATTGGATACCTGAAAACATAAAAAAAAATGTTTACACGGGTGTAGGAACTACATAAATTAAGATTTTAAGAAGATAACTATATAAACATGAAGGCAACTATTCAAGGAAGGCAGGTTAAGTAAATCTTTCGATGTCCATAACAATTACAATACTCAAATTGAAATGTGAGATTTGCCAGTTTTAGCCTCCGCAAACAGAATTAAGCTTATATAAATATATTATTAATTAAAAATAGTCGGGACCTCTGACTATCCCGACAGACATAAAACTAACGTTATAATTACACGAAATAAAATAATTTTACGACATGCCCGACCTCCGTCATATCAATGAATGTATTTTTAATTATACCAATTATGTTTTAAGTTTAATTTTTAATTCATTACTAATTTTATTAACCTACCATATCCTTTTATGAGTACAAAAACCATTAATAAAGCGGCATAATTTCGTCAACCGATTCACCACAAGATCGGTCTCATAATTTAAAAAAAAAATCTATTTGTAATTCAAAAAAATAATACGCGTTTTATATGCTCGAACGATTAAATAACACCCAAAAAGATAATGTCGTTTGATAAAAATAGAACCCATGTTTCCACCAATAGTAATTGAAAATACTTTTAATCGTGAATTTAAGAGCAAGTGATCAATGTTTTGAGAGCATCGGGACTATTATCCGATCTTCATAAAAATGATGATTTTTACTAAAATCGCTCAAATATGCCCCGAATATTGCAGCTGCTTTTTCATTAACCCTTTCATTACGGCTCGGTGGAATACAAATTATACTGTCAATCATAAAACTAGTATTTGAAGCACAAATGTAATTATCTGGTCTATTTTGATATATCACATTGGTTCTTGTATCCTTTAGCTATCAGATGATGCATAAAAAACTATTCTAAGAAAGTAGTCAACGATAGGGGAATCTTACCCGGCATATATCGGGTACGATACGAACAGGTTAAGCTTCCAGCCTCTCGTCTTATAGGCATTCAGAAACTACACTTTTTTTTTACGTTAGCACATACAAGAGAATATTGACAGATGGTGGCGGAGAAAGCTCATATGAGAATTGTATAATGCTTATCATGTAACATATGGCTTAACCCTACATGTGAAATTTAGATCCGCCAACGTCATACGAGTAGCCCGCCATTCACGCATCATCCACAAATAGCATGAATTCAGGTGGCGTTTACAACCTCTCTTTCGTTTACTAACAATTTCAATTTATGACTGGAATTTTAAGTATAATGGATCAAATTCACACTAACCAGGGGTATTTATAGAGCTTAGAAATACATTGAAAATAATTTTTATTTAGATCTTAGTGAAGGGATGGGACCCACGACCTTCAGTATACTAAGCAAACGCTTTGTCAGTAAGAAATACAAGCTGGAATATGATGTATCCCTCGAATGTATAATGCGTTTGTGACTTGGTACGAAACGAAGACCTGACAGAGCATAGCAGCAGACTGATGTTCGTGTTTTTTTTTTCATTAAAAAAAATGTAGAAAAAATATATAGTTGCGTATTGTACCCTGCAAGTTACACACAAGGTTAGAATATACGTCTGAGAAACAGTTGAAGAACGTAGGAGCCTATTCCATGTCAGCTTCGTTAACCATTCTTGTAGCCCCAACGATTTTCCTGATGAAGTTTAACAGCAAGGGACCTTCAGAACTAAGCAGCAATTCAGATAAATCCTCCCAAGAGATGGTAGAGACTCCCAGGCGACAACACAGAATGCGTCTCCTATTCTCATGGATGATGCAGTCAACGAGAGAGTGTCTCACCGTCTGTTGTATGCCTGGATCACATGGACATGCATCGCAAGAAGAGAGGCCAAATATTTTTAGGAATTCTCTGAAAATAACCGGTAAACGCTTGAGTGAGATGAAAGTCCACGGAGTTCGTCATTTTCCACGTTAGTATGTGTTCGATGGATGGAAAGAAAAAAAGACTTGGTTATTCCTCCTGAGGTTGATTCTTGATATGCTGTATTCCAGGCAGTTAACGAATCATGCATTAACTCGTTCAAGGCGTAGCAGAGAGGAAAACAGTCGGAATGGGGTGTTGTGCTTAGTTTCCCCCCCCCATTTTGGCCGGTTCGTCCGCTTTTTCGTTACCCGGTGTACCGTTGTGTGCACGAAGCCAAATAAACTTGACAGCTAGCCCTATAGTTTCAAGAAACCATAACTGATGTTCGTGGTGCGGAGTGTTTTATGTTTGTGTAAAGTGAGCCTGGATTGTTATGTCATTACCGATAGTTAGCACCTGTGATTGGCGGCGGGGTCAGCAGTTTCAACCCATCACAATTAACATTGCCCATCATTGTGTGTAAATATGCCCTTTTTTATTGGTCGGTTTTGTTATTGGCCTCAAGCCGCCACAATATAATAAACCAGCGGTCGCCAAAGTTTTGGTACGCCCATCACAAGTGGCCCACGAAAAAAATCTCCACGCATTAGTCTTGAAGCTAGGCGTTTCAAATAATTTCTAACGGTCAAATTTGATCAATTTCATAGCGATCTAACGAGTTGTTTTTTTCGCCAGCTTGTATCACTTGATGCCTTTATCTTTTATGAGGGCTCTTGGAAAGCGATGAACACTTACTAAATTGTATTAAAACTGCAGTGTAAAGCTTTTCACACCCAGTTCCACTCCCACCGGTGAGGGGTGAGTCCTACATAGTCACATCACACTAATATTTCGGTAAACTATACCGGAGGAAGGAGAGCTGAAGGAGTTCCCTCAGTTTTAACTAGAAATAATTGAAGCTCGTTTAGCGTCTGACAAGCGTGGCATTTTAAGCCAACTACCTCACATGACGACACAACAAACGATACGGCTCCTAGTTCCCAGACATTCACCAGTTTCACATTTTCCTCCAGAACGAGGTTAACTTTTACATCATATACATGGGATGAAGCGAGGATCAAGGCGGCAGATATATTTGTAACGGCAGTTCGCGGCGTGTGATGCTCCAGTTAAGGGAGCGGACATGGTAATATTGATAATGTAAACGAAATACATTAAAGTTTGACAGCCGCTGCAAGCATTTACACCTGTTTTAGCAATGACCCGTCACTTGTCAGTAAGAAATCGTTGTTGGTCGCCATTTAAAGTTAAATTAATTATCTTACAAATCACACAATGTCATATTCAAACGCACGATGTGCACGCTTCCTCAACTAACTGAAAACTGTTATTTTTTTCAATTGTTTGTAAACAATTCATCAATGTTCACTTTGTGATACAATCATTTGAATAGACAAATATATGTGACAACTAACATATAGTATTTAACAAGTATATAATACATTACAATCTACATGTTAACAGTCGATTAACAGATCCATCACAAATGCGTCGCGGTCAAAAGGTTAAACGTGCACCATTTAGTCCTTACGGGAGCGTCTGGCTAATCATCCTACTACAGCATCTACCCCAGCCTCTTTAATACCCTGGATACAAATTACATAGAAAAATAAATGATACTTGAATGACGGGCTGTAGTTAAATACGTTGGCGGATCTACACTCCATAGTCTACACGCAGAGTTAAGCCATACTAAAGAAAACGACTATACCTATCTGGGACAAGTAATACAACTAAGACGAAGTAACTTCTCAAAACAAATCGACAGGCGTATTCAACTGGGATGGGCAGCATTTGGAAAATTAAAGTACATTTTTAAAGCGAAAATTCCGCAATGTCTTAAAACTAAGGCGTTTAACCAATGCATCCTCCCTGTATTAACTTATGGCGCAGAGATGTGGAATCTGACAGCAAGTCTTACCCGTAAAATAAAAGTCAACCAGCGTGCAATGGAGAGATCCATGCTCGGAGTGTCGCTAAAAGATAGAATCCGAAACGAGGAAATACGCAGAAGAACTCAATTAGTGGATGCTACCCAACGAATAGGCACACTCAAGTGGCAATGGGCAGGACATATCTGTCGAAGAGACGACGGTCGATGGTAAAAAAAAGTATTGGAATGGCGCCCAAGAGCTGACAAATGAAGCATTGGCCGACCCCCTACAAGATGGACTGACGATATAAGAAGAATAGCGGGAGTGACCTGGATGCGGAAGGCGGAGGATCGAAGAGGATGGAGACTCATGCGGGAGGCCTACTTTCAACAGTGGAATGATGAAAAAAAACCGTCATATTATCCACATATACAATATATGAATTTTCTACATCACCGTATTTCAGTATTCTCGTGTATTTGTTTACATAAAAAAAACCTTACTTGTAAAATGAAAAATAAACTCCGCATTCGTTTCAAAGTTTGTTTTGAGAGGTCAATCGGCCGGTGTTTGTGTTGCGGAGCTAGGTTTCGAGTGTCAACAAGTCCGCGCGGGCATCAGTAATATAATATGAAAAAAATAAACACAGACCATTCAATGGGAAAAATTACCACCGTCGATAATTTGCCTCAATGGACGCCAGCAAATATTGACTATACAAATAAAACAAATATTAATTTATTATGTGCATATAAATACATAAGTATTATGCAGTTTGCGTGTTTATTGATTAAATAAAAGAACGCAGGAGAATTCGTCAATCGAAATTAGTCGTCTATATGTCGCAGGGAAATTATGAAAACGGATATTTGATCATATCCGTAATAGGAAACGATCAAGTCTCAGAAAATATTACAACTCTACAGAGTGACTTTCTGTTGGAAAGTAAGTGATTTGATGAAACTTACCAATCCCAGCCTAACCTAACCTATTGTCTAACGTTGATGATTAATGCACAGAAAATGTTAAATTAAAAATATCTGATTTACGTAAGGTTAGAAATTAGGTTAGGTTAAGTTAGGTTATGTTATATCAGATTATTTTAGGAAGTGTTAGGCTTGATTGAATCACTTTCTTCAAAGAAAATCACGAAAGAGGGGTCAGTTTGGATGAAATTCGGGAAAAGTGACTCAGATCTTTCGGGCGTGCAGACTTGTGGCTACCAAAGAATAACTGATACTAAGTTGGCTCGTATTTCCATAAGAATTTACAAAAATTTCTTTCTTCACCTACTAACAGCCCACGAAACCGTTGATTTGCAACATTTTCCAGGTTTATTTCTCTTCGCACATCTGCGCAGTAGACACAATAAATCAGACGGTATCTTTTGCTAGACGTATCATTTGACTATGAACAATAATATGAATAAGAGTATAATGTAAAGATGTTCACTATCTTCCAGTATGATGCGGGGAAAGATCAGATAAAATTTATTGCGGCAATTTATGGCGATAACACGCTTTAGCTAGGGAACTATATATATGGACGACAATTCTTCCGCCACGTGGGCAAACAATGCTCTTGGCACGTGCTACTCTATACCAAACAACAAAACATTACCAATGGTCAATGGACCATGCGAGACTGAAATATTCAATATTACCAATCGACACGGCGTAGTGGTAAGGCTCTCGGCTAACACGATAAAAATCGCGGGTTCGTAAAAGCTTAAAATAAAATAATTTCTAAATCAATTCATAAGAACTTTGTTTTTGTTGTCGCTGGGTTGAAAAGATTGGCCGGAAGAGGAAGTCCGAAATTCCGTTTCCAGGGGGCACCGTGTGGAGGTTCTTTTCATGCTCCCCAGACACAAGTCTGCTGTTTCCACCTTAGAAACAGGGAAGCTAACAGAAAGCTTCGTGTCACGTGGGAAGGTAGAGTACTGGAACACAGCGACCATCCAAAATACCTCGGAGTCACTCTAGATCGCACCCTCACCTTCAGGCGTCATTGCAGCAACACCAAACAGAAAGTTGCAACAAGGGACAACCTCATCCGCAAACTGACCAACACTCACTGGGGAGCCCAACCACCCCTTCTTCGTACCTCAGCGTTAGCACTTTGTTTCTCAGCCGGAGAATATGCGGCACCAGTGTGGGGTCGATCAGCCCACTGTAATCAAGTGGATACTGCCCTGAATGATGCATGCAGAGTCGTCACAGGCTGCCTCAAACCAACACCCATTTCTAAACTATACCCCTTGGCTGGTATCGCACCACTGAACATAAGACGCAAAGTCATATGCGCCGAAGAAATGCGTAAGGCAATCAAATCAACCAACCGTCCCACTGCTAGTATAATCAGATACCCCCAACACCAAGATTGAAGTCTCGAAGCAGCTTTCTGAAATCCACACAACCTCTCACATCCGGCCCTGAAAATGAGAGACTACAACTCTGGCAACAAATCGCACCAGAGGATTTTATTACTCCAAAGGAAGGCCTCCCAACTGGCAAGAGCCTTGACTGGTCGACCTGGAAATCCCTAAACAGATTGAGAACCGGAGTTGGTAGAACAAAGGACAACCTCGAGCGGTGGGGAATGCTTCGGCAGGGAGAGACACTATTGTGCGACTGTGGAGACCTTCAAACCGCCTCACACCTACGATGCTGCTCCATGTGCCCAATAAGTTGCACATCTCAGGACCTAATGCTGGGCAACACACGAGCTATCGATGTTGCCAGATATTGGGAAAAAATAATTTGACGTCGCTGACACGAAGAAGAAGAAGGCATTCTGTGTTTGAGGCCGAATAACTCCGTAAATTAAAAAAACTTATTTAGTTCGTTCTGACTGAAAACCTTGCGATTGTACTCAAGAAAAGCAGCACGATTCCTGAGTATTTAGCTAAATAAGTGATATTTATAAGAATTTTTAACGATTTATTTTTTATTTTTTATGTAAGCACATACAGGAGAATACCGACAAATGGTGATAGTAATTCTGAAGTTTCATCTGTGGAATTCTATGACGCTTACCATGGTGTATATGGCTAAACGCTGCATGTGGAGTGTTGATCCGCCAACGTCATAGACTACAGCCCGAGATTCACGCATCATCCTTTATTATTACAGGAATCTACTATGAATGGGTGGTCTTCACGGGACGACTTTCGTCTACCACCAATTTTAATTGATAGACTACAACTGGCATTTTACGGGTGATTGATCAAATTCACACCAACCGGGGGTATTTTAGAGCTCATAAATCGATTAAAAATCCTTTTTTATTTTTATCTCTGTCGGGGATCGAACCCACGACCTTTGGTTTGCAAAGTAAACGCTTTACCATTGAGCTATGACCGCCGGCATTTTTTTGTTTTTATTTTTTTATTTTTTATATTTCATTTACATGCTCCAAACAGCAGAGGGCGCCCTAGACGGGAATATTTGCAGCAAGTGTTCGAGGACATGAGTTGTTGCTCTTATGCTGGGCTAAAGAGGATTGCAGAGGATCGAAAAGAGTGGAGATCGAGATGCAAGATTTTGTTGCTGCAAACATATCCACCGGATTGATACTACGAAGGACATGCTCCAAGTAACTAATAACTTTTACCTATTAATAGATAAATTGAAATCAAAAAGAAGAAGTATAAATATTTCTTGAATATAATCATTGATTCCGAAAATAAGATTTCCCCATTATAATCTGTCAGTATTCTCCTGTACGCGTCTACATAAAAAAGTTTTTTTGATTACCATCAAAGAAGACTAGACTAGTACATGTGTACCATTAACCAGGCAATGTAAAAACATCTTACAGTCACGAGCGCTATGTTACCGACAGATGCAATACTATTGTAGTGGAACCTCTATTTACGAGTGTTTCCACTTACGAGTTTTTAAAGATACGAGATGTATCTTAAAAAATAAGTCTTGTTAAAATTTAACGTTTCATAACGCCTAAACCGTTTATCTGATTATGATACTTGTTAAAATAAAATCGGAATAAATTGAATAATTTTATGCATTTACTTTTTATTTGAAATAAAAAAACCTGAAAATAGCAAAATATTTTGGTTTTCTCTAAAAGAGAGGTTGACACATTTAGACCATATCGTTCTTACACAAGAAATTTATATTTATAAAAACACATACTATAGGTTTGAAATATACAATTATTTGCGTAATTTTACACTTCATACAAAGTATTTATAAATTATTTTTTTATAAATGTAGACATAATAGCGTTTATTGTGTATTGTCATATATGCTCTACCTAGGAATCGAATATTATGTATATATAATCGTGTCGGAAACAATAGGGTCAGATCATGTCATCGATGGCGTTACTCCCGGCCATCATCAGGTCTTCCTGGATGCAGCTATTCGGGCACAGCGTACACTTCAGAAGGTGTGACAGGGTCTGCTCCACGCCGCAGTCAAATTTTCTGCTTTTTTGCGTGTGTTGTTGTTGTTTCCTTAGTAGAAGGATCGGCCGGCATCGTAAATAACCGTTTCCAGGGGGCACCACGCGGAGGTTCCTTCTTTGCTCCCCATGAAATCGAATATTGAAGAAGAATAAGAGCATAAAAGAAAATGCGTAAAAGAAATTTCGTTAAAAAACGAATTTCACTCGCAAGTAGAGTTTCCATCGTAGGTATATCAATATTATATACCAGAAACTTGTACTAAACACCTGGATTTGGAGTACGTAAAGGTATGTGTATGCACTACGTATGGGGAATGCATTAATATTTAAGAGTACTACTGTATTATTTAAAAGCTACATTTAAAAGCACTAAAAACACCTGAAATTAAAAGTGTTTTTAAAAGAGTGCATATTTACATGACTAACGAACATATCATGTTGAAACACCGGTTCTCAACCGAACACCAAAGTTAAGCAATATTGGGTGTGGATAGTACTCAGATATGTAACCGTCTGGGTACAGAGCATGTCGTTGATTGGAATTTTTTACAGCGGACCGACTGAATGTGACTGCGGCGTGGAGCAGACCCCGTCACACCTTCTGAAGTGTGCGCTGTGCCCGAATAGCTGCACCCAGGAAGACCTGATGATGGCCGGGAGTAACGCCGTCGACGAAGCCCACTTCTGGGCAGACAAGATCTAACTGTTTTGTTTCCGACACGATTATATATATTGGATTTAGCTGCTCCTTAGTTCTAAATGGTTCAGGTCTTCGCACACCGAAAAAATGTATAACATGTCTTAATTAACAAATTTCTGTCATTTGTGGCTGATGCATAAATACAGGAATACCGTTTAATCACGAAGAAGTAACTATTATACGCTGAAAGCTCGTTTACCGCCTTGCGAACGCTTTTTCCATTGCTAGTCCTTTTTTAGTCTTCGTTGTTTGGATTTAATACAACAATTTTTGAGTCAGAGTGACTTTCTCCCGAATTCGGGTACATTTTTTTTCATTCTTCAGTTTCATACTTCGGATTTTGAATATTGTTTTCTAATCCTGAAAATCCAGGTGGATCGCATACAGATGACAACCTTACGAGGAAGGATAAGTATGTAAATATTACATATATTCCGCTTGTTATGACCTCCTGTAGTAGTTGAGATGTTTTACAAAGACTTGCATGTTCTTGTAACTATAATAGATTTCCTCATTTTAGTTTGCTCAGTGACAATAATGATGAAGCCGCTTGAAAATTACTAATCAAATACAAAAAAATAATGTTATAACTTAACAAGATTTTTTATTGTATGTAAATATAAACTATGATTTGTATGTCGTATGTTTATTTTACATTTATTGTATGGTTATTATATTTATAGTAGTAGATTTATTTTGTTACAGTAATTAATCAACGACAATACAATATTATAAGCGACGTTCTCGCAAAATCACTGTTGCTTACCGCGTGTCGTTGGCTATGTCGTACACACTGCCAACAATTATATTTTTTCTTCCCACATTTAGTTCGTCCTACACCTGAAACATCATCAGGAGCGTCATGCTAATTATCCAATCTTCTAAATCTTTCTGATTAAAAAATCACTCTTAATTTGCCGGCGAGTATAGCTCAATGCGTTTTGCTTTGCAAGCCAAAGGTCGTGGGTTCGATCCCCGACGGTGATTAAAAAAAAAAAAAAATTAATCGATTTCTGAGCTCTAAAATACCCGCGGTTGGTGTGAATTTGATCCCTCACACGTAAAATGCAAGTCATAGCCTATTAATTAAAATTGGTGGTAGACGAAAGTCGTCCCTTGAAGACCACCCGTTCACAGTAAATTCCTGTAATAATAAGGATGATGCGTGTCTATGACGCTGGCGGATCAACACTCTGCATGCAGCGCTTATCCGTATGCCCCATGATAAGCGTCATAGAAATCCACAGATGAAACTTTAGAATTATTATCACCATCTGTCGGTATTCTCCTGTATGTGTTTACATAAAAAAATAGTCTTTGGACGCTATAGCAGCCTTTTCTAGTCCCTGAGGCCTTTCGTTGCAGAGCTGTCTTGAAACAACGTAAGGACAATGGCAAACGACAGATAAGTGGCGCCAATTTTTGGCGTAAGAGTACAATATCACTGTCGTGAGATAAAACGTATTAAAATGATCAATAATGCTCGTCAATGCTTTTTAGTTTACGGGATACGAATCACTGGTCTTTGGCGTGAAAAGGCACCGATCAGGGCCCAGTGGACCGCGGAGCCGAGAACACACAATGAGGTCAAGCCTTCTCTAAGATAAATAATAATTAAAAACGTTCAGCTGAGACGACTCGCCGTTGGGAAACGAAATATTTCCATGAATTACGGTACACTTTCCATTTCAGTTCGTTTAACGAAGCTAAACAATACCTTCAACTGAGACGCAGAGTGTGTAAATGGTAAAACGCCAGACTCTCATCCAAACAATCAGTCGGGTGGGTATGCCTAAGCCCCTTCAACGCCGCGTGTTTTCAAAAAAATAAAAACATTACTTTCACTAATGACTAAATTATTTTAATATTTTTAAAATACATTATTGGTGAGCTGCAATCGATCGAAAATATTCAAGAAAAAAAAAACACCTTTCAAAACTGTCTCCCTACATCGTATGTACCTCCAACGCATTACGTTTGATGTAAATATTTAAAATATATATTTGTTTTCAAAAAAAAAAAAAAAACATTGCCAGCCCTTGACACCATCTCATGAATATCTCGCAAACTATCGATCTTTTTGTGGTTTGTTAAAATTGTAAAATATTCATATCAGATACCGTTGTTAAAAAAAATCGGAATTGATTTTGAAATACATCTTTGAATATTGCGAAGCGCCCACGGGTAGGCTTACGGCGATCTTCGGGTTAAAGGTAAAAGAGTTTGCTTACAATTCCAAAAATCGTCGATTCCATCCACTACGAAGACTAAAATAATAATTTTAATCATGTTCTTCTTCCTGTATTCGTTTCATATCTAAAACATATGGTCACCACAAATTGCCGCCACTTAGTTCTGCCAGCTGCTTACTGTACATTCATCTTCCTAGTCTACTGAAGAACATATATTATATAAAGCAGAAGCCCGACTGCCTGAAAAGGGGGTCGCTGTAGTATCCGAGGCATGTTTTCAGGTGATTTGTTAATCGGATTTTTAAAGGAAATCGGATAACCAGCTCGACGTTCCCGAATATGCCATGGAAATTATGATAATAAACACCCCCGGTTAGTGTGATATTGATTCCTCACTCGTAAAAGGTCAGTCATAGCAGCCTATTAATCAAAATTGGTGTTAGGCCGAAGTCGTCCCGTCAAAACTAGACATTTTTAATTGAGTTCCCATTTATATAGAGTTTTAAAAAATATTGATGCGTGAATGCCGAGCTATAATATATAATCTATTGATGTCGGCTGGATCAACACTACACAAGCAGCGCTCTACCGTACAAAAATGGCAAGATTCGTATAATCCACAGGTGGCATTTCGGCATCACCGTCTGTTGGTATTCTTCTGTATGTGCTAACATTAAAAAAAACACAAGGCAAAAAAGTCTCTTAGTTCAATTAGTGAGGAACAAAATTATGACAATTAGCTTTGTATTTTTCACTCGCTACCAAGTATTAGAGCTCTGCGATTATTGTTTTTTGATATCAATACGTCCAGTCAACCCCCTATGACGTCGTGATAGCGAAAACGCCATAGGAAAACAAGTCTTAAATGTTTTAACTTCTACGTTCCAGACAAGTACACCCGTGCTCGTAGCCATCCATTGTTTTTGATCCCAGTTGATACTTGTGGAGCTTCGGGCACTCAATTTAGTACAACGGCAATGGCGCTCCTAAATGGCCTACCAGCACACCTCGATCCTTTTCTTACGTTTTTTTTTTCTTTTTTCGTCGATGGTATTGTTCTTCTAGATCTCTGTGATTTTCGACACGTGTCACCTTCTTCTTCTTTTATGTTTTTTTTCTCTTTTGTATGTATTGTATGCTTATGTATACTTTATGTTCCTTATATTTTGTACCTTGGAACTGCGGTTATGTTAATAAATAAATAAATAAATTAGTTTATTAAAGTTAAATACCGACAGATAGTGATTGTAATTCTAAAGACTCATCTGAAGACTGTGGAATTCTATGACTCGTTGTATTTTTCGATGCACCTGAGAAATTTACACTAAAAAAGGAGATGGCTTGACAAAAAACCGCCACTAAAGTCATAGGAAAAATCTCTTAAAAGTGTACTGTAAGTGGATCGATCTCGCAACCTTTTGCACGGCAATCGAGCGCTTTAACCGCTCGACCACACCTCTCGGCCATGACTTAACAATCATGTCCGCATGGTTTCTCTCACATTCGAGTGTTCCCGGCTTCAAGCACTCGTGCGCTGTGAAGACTTAAGCAAACAAGCCGCATTTAATGTTTGCTCTAACGTTGCGCCACGCGCCCATATACCGGACTTTACCCGTCACACACCTGCATCACGCCGGAGGACGACCAAGTCTCCTTGATGATGCGGTCATTCAGATTATGATCAGTTAGCAGCTTACAAGACCAGTGGAAGTCCCCTCTGAAGCTGGTTACCAGAACACTTTGATAATTGCTTCACAATCTTTTCCACTTTTGTCAATGGCATTGGTTTCCTGAATGTTTGTTATATATATATATATATGAAATATATATTTTTATTTATATTATATATTTCGTGGTGACCATATGAACCAGATATGGAAAGGGAGATTTTTATTATTTTTTTTATCATAATCTATATCGAAATCAAGTAAATAATTGAAGTTTATTTAAATTTTCCTGAAATACAACATTGTAACGACGTTCAGTAATTTGAAATAATTTTTCAAGTTTTATCGCAATCCCTGCTTCTTACAAAGTAAATAGCAAGATGGTATTTAGGTAAAATAAATATTCGGAGATCATGCTATATTTTCCTGAAAACAACTGAAATATATGTAAAAATAAATAAACTAAAATAAAAGAACAATCAATACAACTTCTACCCAACATGCCAGACCTTTCAAAATAATGGAATACATTAAAGAAACATAAAATAATTATATACTCGAGCCTCTAGTTTCGTAGCATACATAATATATGTGGGCTTGAAGGGACATTCGAAATGGCGACTTGTGATAAACGACAACTGTCAAGGCAGTTAAACTAAAAGTAATCGATCTGTGAATAAAAACAGTAAAAAAAAACTTTTTTTTTTTTAAAACTGTAAGAACAGTTCCACAGAAAAAACTGAAAAGCGGAAGTCACATGAGGCATATGAATTACAAGATTGTTCAACAAAAAAGACAAAGCTGCACAATAAAAATGATAGTTATAGTTTTATGACATTTCAAATGTGTTCGAATGACAACAAACGATACGGCAGAACATTACAATACAACTCTTAGATACGAGAGATATATAAGGAGATGATTATGTTTGCATTGATCTGCATCTATTAAAAGTTGAGCACTCTTGATATTAGAATCGCTAATGTGAATATCCAATGCAATGGATAATGCCTACCAAAAGGTAATGCAGTTTTTGAAAACAGATACCTGTTTAGAATACTACGTGTACAATTGTTTGACTTTGTGAAGAATGACAAGGTGAAAGAGCGGACAAGTCAGCCTTCTATACTACACTCGTTTACGAGTCGAAGGTAGACCAGGGTAGGATGTGTACTTCGTATGCCACAGGAGAACATAAACTACAGCGGCGTTTCCTCTCGCCGTCCTGGAAAACCATCAAGAACTATTTAGATAATGTAAACGGCGGACATGTACCAAGGCGAGGACCATGGCAGATGACAAGAGCTTTAAGGCGGGAATTCGTGACGACCATATACTCCAGATAAGAAAGAAAAAACATGAGAAAAATGATGATGATGATGATTATACCCCTTTTATACTTAAATATACAATATAATTAATCGAATTAGAGTGTACTTTATTACTGATATATTTGGTAAGAAGCACATATATTTCAATATATCATTTTTAATTTTTTTGAATTTTATTTATTTCAGAAACATTACAAATTTTATTTAATACGATCCTGAAATAAGATATAATACAAACAATTTATAAATAAAGGTATATTTGATTATTAACAACAATTATTAAAAAGTCCCGAAGCTCGCTAAACAGAAGACTCCACGAAATTATTTTGATAAATACATTCGCGGAGCTCATGTCGAAACTGGGCTTCTCTCAAGTGGAATATATCAATATTCCAGGCGATATGTTTGAACAGCCTGATGATAGATTATATCTCCCAAGAGATATTATAATAGTCAAGAATCAATTCAACAAGAAATTCAGCAAAAAAGTATCGCGTACGTAATGTTATAAGAGCCGATTAGACTATATTTGGTAGATGAAATCTCTGGTAGCGATCGGTGGTGGATATATCCGCAAACTACAAGCTTTTTGTATTTCATAGAGATGCACGATTAAATTTATTCACGTCGATTGTCCTTTTTCGCAAATTATTTTTATAAGAATGCAGACTTCGGGTATTTCATATTTGCGAAAAATAAAAACAATTGTATTGGCAAATAGATTTACAAAATATCAGAGTCGTACTTATTGCTAGTCAAACGGGTGTCAACAAGTCATTAAAATATGTGTGAAATATGCGATGGGTATTTTTCGGCGAAATATCCATAAAACCTACATGAATAATTTGTTAAGAAATAAAAAATATATACTTTATGTTAATTGATTCAGGACAAGTAATGAAAAAAGTTTTTTCACAGCGTACATGTCTCAAAGTGCAATGGAGAGATTCGTGTTTTGGAGTGTCTCTAAAACGCAATCCGAAACGAAGATATCCAAAGAAGAGCATGATTAGTGGACGCTACTAAAAAATAGTCACACTCAAGCGGTAATGGGCAAGATACATTTCTGTTGAAGGTGCGACGGTCAAAGAGGAAGAAGAATGGCGCCCAAGAACTGGCACACAAAAGAATATCAGGAAGAGCCCGGATGCGTAAGGCTGGAGATCAAGAGAGATGGAGACTCATGCGAGGGACCTACATTGAAGTGGACGGACACAGGCTAATAATAATATAATTAAAGAACGTTTATTTTTTTGGCATGAACGCCGACCTCGTCTAAGCGAAAACTATCAAAACTCTGTGCGTCACCGAATTTTAAAGTTAATAATTAACTATATTGTTATATTGATTTTAGCATCCACGCATAAGGGTATTATACATGCTCCTTACAGACAGTAAAATAAATGAGTTTATCGTGTCACACATAACGTCAAAAGACCGTGCGAATTTGTTCCTTAAAATCCTTTAAATGCGAAAAAGTTATTCTAAATCAGGCCACGATGCTCATACACTCAAAAAAACAATAGCACGATCCCTGAGTATTTAAATAAATAATTTATATTTATTATTATTTTAAGAATTCATACATTTTCCACAATAACTAATAGCTTGGTGCTACTTTTAGTGATTTTAAGTATTTTAAGTTTTACAATATATAAATTAGAATTCCAGTAATTATAAACTATTTAATTAATTTTTTAATTTTTATAGAATATTATTTTATTATTTTATTCTAATCTACTTTTATAGATCATTGACTATATTACAATATCCAAATATACATATACTAAACATAAAATTCTTTTTCAACAATTAGTCGTTTCACATCCATTCAGTCTATAGTTTGCTACTTTTAAATAGAGATTTTAAGCTTGTGATTTTAATAAAAATTTACATTATATAAATTCAGATTCCAGTAATTATAAATTATTTGGTTAAATATAATAGTTAGGGATCGTGATAATTATCTTGAGCATAGTTTTATTATTGATAATTTTCTTTGAGATATTCAGATTAAATCAGAGAAGATAAACAGACTCTGGGAAAGTATTCGATAGCTTAACGATTGATTGATCGTCAACGATTGTTAGACGGTAATATTGTTGGTGGCAAATTGTTGCATAATAATTATTGTTAAATTTGATAGCGCCGGTAATAGGCGGGACTAAAGTTTTCCAGCGATTTCTTCTACGAAACGCGACTCCAAGGTTTTTCTATAGCATTATTTAGAGATGCATGTGACCTGTCACCTATGTGACCTATCATAAGAATATTCTCAGTAGCGTAGCAACCTTCTCTCTATGCCACTGAAAATATTCTCAAATATTATCTTCGATTCCAGTATTGCCAGAAAGCAATATAAAATACGGTAAGAAATACCTAAGATTGAAAAAGTTGATTTATATAAAATTTATTACTAGAGATACGAAATTTTATCGTATTGCAATATATGTGAAATACATGCTAAAATTCTGAATAGATGCTAATAAATTCGAATTTAATAAAATGCGCAAATAAATGCTAAAATTACAAATAATTACAAAATTCATTGTTTTTTTTTTTAAGAAATATACTATTATACATATAAAAACATTGATTTTGCATACATATCGTAAGTGGATATACGAGTATCTTGGGTAGTACTTTATATACTTTATATTAGAAAAAAAATCTGGTAATTTTCCATATGCCGATCATTTACGAATAACATATGTATTTATCAATTCGTGGACGTGAAGCCAATAACGAAATCAACGAAATGCCAAAAAACAAGTCAATAGTAATTGTTGATGAAAGGTGCTATAGAAAATGATGCCGTTGTGTTGTTTAAAACGGTTACCATCCACTAAACAGATTATTTTTGTAAATGTTTTCGAGAGGCATGCGCGCCCTGGGCGGCACAAAGCCTCGATACGCCACTGACTATTTGTGACTGATGATACTGCATCCATCTTCTTGCCTTCCAAACAACAATGTCCTCCTCACATGCAGCAAAGATTCCACGAATCCGTTTGGCACCGATAAATTTACTATCAATATTTCCCAATAAGCCAATACAAAAAAGATACATGTCAAAACACTGCAAATAAACATAAACATACTGTACGCAGTTTGTTTACTTTAAAGCTAGATGTTTTTACATATCTGCAGCATACGGTCACCACAGAATGCTGCCAAGTAGTCAACCGCCATTGTCTACGAATATCTCTGCACCAGAAGGTCCACCTGGGAACATTTATGATTCCCTATGACCTCCAAAGCGCGAGCGCAGGGATTTAAGGAGACGAATACTGTAGTATCCGAAATTATTTATTTATTTCACAGAATCGAAATTCCAATGGACAAATATTAAGAAACATAGAGTATACATAAATTTACAATACATAGAGAAGATAGTAAGAAATAAAAATAACACAAAATAATAAGAAGATGACAAGTGTCAAAGATTACAGAGATCAAGGATAACAATACCATCGACAAAAAAGGAAAAGGATGTAAGAAAAGGATCTAGGTGTGCTGGTAGGCCAAAATTAATTTAGTTGTTTTTGTAGATCGTTGTTTTGAACGATAAAAAGACGGTTATCACGATGCTTCGGAGGCCAGGACCATTCAGTCCTCAATCCATAAAAGTTTCGATACATTATTAATGTATTTTTTATTGACATGAACACATAGTATATTGGGGGTACGATGGTTTCACTTTATGAGGAATTACGAGTTAAGGAAGCGGACACAGCAGTGTTCTATCCTACAGTAGATCAAGAGACGGAGGTGGACCTGTCTGGGACATATTATTTGGATGCTAGAGGACAGCATAAGCTGATTTTTCGTCAAGCCTCTGGATCTCGACGTCCTGGAAGAGCGTCGTCAACTATAAATATAATGTGCTCATGCTGTCAGAACTTTGTGGCGGAATTTTGTAACGACTAAATACTCCAGCTAAGGAACGTATATTGAAGAAACAACCGTATCCTATATTTGGATCCAAAGAATTGATAATTCACACATTTAAGGCGTTTGCTGGATTAAATTTGTACTAAAATGTTATATACGTTCAAGCAATAAAGTGCTATGTTTTATTGAATTATCCACAATATTATGCACATTTTCAATGAATCGTTTTAAAAATTATTAAAATAATATTCCTTCATAAAATCTTAGACCATCAACATTCACGCACACAAATTACAATAACGACACCTGAATGCGAACATAAAATTATGTTTCATTGATTGTTATTAGTTTTAATAAGTCGGAAATACAACGGCCAATAGAAAATTATAATTACGTGTTAACTTTAAGCCGTTACGACCACCATTTTAATATTTATAACTATTAACGCTTTGGCGTTAATAACGTCACAGAAAAACATTCTTAAGAAAATTTAGCACGAGGCACGACTATTTAAAGAAAAAAACTTAATTATACTACAATCCTGGAATCCTTATATAAAAATTAAAATACTTGCAATATTTGAAAATAGTAACATCAGCATGATGTAGCCCTTGCTGACTGGTACCGAGAACTTCGATATACAATCTTTCATCTCTTATTTCTGTTCGCTTGTCATACATTTATGTGTCCGCCTTATTGGGACTAGTTATATGGACCGCCGCTGTGGCGCCGGTGCGACAGCCCATCACGCCAGTTGTGTCCCACCCGTCGGCGAGAGCATATTGTATTGTGGCTCGGCCGAATGCAAGGTCAAACAATAAATTTGTAAACTTTTATCGTAAATATATGTCAATGTGCTTCTGAAAAAGTCTGCGTTATCAATCTGCTCCTAATGCTGGCATCACGCGACTGAATAACAACCTTTTGAGAGAGAGGAGGATGTTAATAGGTAAAGCTATTATTATTTCGGCAAATACTCAGAGATCATGCTATATTTTCTTGAGTATATACTTCTCGTAATCAAATCGATCGATGCAATTTTGCACATCGACTTGATGTCGACGACAATATTATTTTAGATATAACTATAAAAAACTGTTTGAAAAAGAACGCCAAAGGAGCAGCTATAGTTTTAAATTTAATTGAAATAATGTTATTTCTAAGTACTGCTGCATCCAAGCATATTTTACGAGACTTTATACGATTTTCCTTTTACGCGATTTACTCGTTACTTAGTGATTTTTAAATATGCGATATTTTAATTGTTGGAACCGAGTGTTTTTTTCCACTTTCTGGGACCAATGCATCGCTTAAAATAAGGATATGGTGTATAACAAAGCTTCGCTTCTAATATTGAGCAGGGTAGACCAATGCTCAGAATTTATCCATCAATAGCTGAGTCTAAATTCAACGCCAGGTAAGATGAAGTAAGTTTTCTCGCTTTGTTGATAAATTTTAAACGTTTTTTTTATCACGTGGCCAAAATGGATTAGCGCAAGGCTTTACGAGCTTAAAAATGCAACAGCTGTTGTTGAAACCGTAAGTGTCGTATGTTACACGTGTTATAAAAATCTAACTAGCTATTCTAACAAGCCGTGCCCTTCTAGGCGTGTCCATTGTACTCGTAAGTAAGACTATTCATAATCTCAGAACTAAATAAGTGCCTTCGCAGTACACAAAGCCGGTGAACTAGATTGATGGCAAAATATCACAACAATGATGCGTCCTAAATAGAAACCGAACTTGATCTATAATACATACAAAAGCACCTTTAGGGCTGTCGAGACGGGCAGTTTACAGTTAATTTATTGTGCAATATATTGACAGTAAAATCGTTCGATGTAAGCACATATCGTTATTTAATGTTGCCGTATCCATTGCTTGGAACATTGCATTCAATATATTTCAGCTCAGCAGTTAGTACATTTCCCAGACTTTTGACCCGATTTTTATTGGAGGAATACGAATAGAGGGTGTAAATGAATATACTTATCTGGGACAAGTAATTAAACTAAGACGAAATAACTTGTCAAAAGAAATTGATAGGCGTATACAACTGGGATGGGCAGCATTTGGAAAACATTTTAAAAGCGAAAATTCCGCAATGTCTAAAAACTAAGGCGTTTAACAAATTCATCTCCCCTGTATTAACTAATAGCGCAGAGACGTAGAATCAAACAGTAAGTCTTACCCATAAAATAAAGGTCACCCAGCGTGCTATGGAGAGATCCATGCTCAGAGTGTCGCTAAAAGATAGAATCCAAAACGAGGATATCCGCAGAATAACTCAAGTAGTAGAGGCTACGCAACGAAAAGGCACACTCAAGTGGCAAAGGGCAGGACATATCAGTCGAAGAGACGCAATCGATGGGGAAGAAAAGTGTTGGAGTGGCGCCCAAGAACTGGCGAACAAAGCGTTGGCGTTGGCCGACCCCCTGCAAGATGGACTGACGACATCAGAAGAATGTCGGGAATGGTCAGGATGCGGAAAGCGGAGGATCGAATAGGACGGAAACTCGTGTGGGAGGCTTACGTTTAACAGCAGACGGACACAGGCTGATGATGACGATGATGAAGTTAAATTTCCTTGAGTGCAATAAAAAATATCTACACCTTTTACTTTTATCTACGAGATTCTCCTTCGTAGTATCAATCCGGTGGATTGGTTTGCAGCAACAAAATCTTGCATCTCGATCCTCTGCAATCCTCTTAAGCTCAGCATAAGAGCTAAAACTCATGTCCTCGAACACTTGCTGCAAATACTCCCGTCTAGGGCGTCCTCTGCAGCTTCTACCCTTAACCATCCCTTCCACAATGTCGTGAAGAAGACCATAGTGGCGCATGATGTGACCGATCCATCGGGCTCGCCTCTCTGAGACGGTTCTTACTAGGTGCCTATCTTCCTTGATTATGCTGAGAACTCATTGTTCGCGACGTGGTCTCTCCAGGATATTCCGCGAATTCTTCTGTATGACGAGATTAAAAAGAGGATACACGAGTACACTGGGGTATTCTTTCAAGTTTTCCTCGTATTTTTTAGAGTGTTGCTTTCGAGTAATGTTTGCAACACGCGTTCGTCTACGTTTTAAAATATTTACTTAATTTAACTGTCAATGAAGACAACGAGATATTTTTTTTGTCCATCAATATTCATCAGCGTACTAAAAAACAGACGTTGAAAAAGACGTTAAAAAAAATCAACGTCTACGATTAATTTCATTTATATTGAATCAATAACAATATATCACGTAAATACTATTTAATATATACGAGTTATTTAATAAAAAAAGTACAATATACTTGAAGTCTAACATTTAAATATGTCTATATTTTTTTATCCATTTCAAAGAACTAATATCCAATGTCATCAAGTCACTATATAAAAGACGTCTTCTTTACGTTCGATTTCAAAGCATTTTTCACGTTTTTTTTTCAATCACTTAACGTATATAAGTCGTAAAAATCCCAATGTCATGTATTTTACATAAGATCTGAAAACCATTGATCTTGTCAATCAATATAAATTTAAAAAATAAAAAGTAGATCTTTTGCCGGCGGGTATAACTCAATGTTCAAAGCGTTTGCGTTGCAAGTCAAAGGTCGTGGGTTCGATCCCCGACAGAGATTAAAAAAAAAAGGATTTTTAATCAATTTCTGAGCTATAAAACATAATAAGCCGGTTGGTGTGAATTTGATCCCTCACCACTAAAATTCCAATCATAGCCTATCAATTAAAATTGGCGGTAGACGAAAGTCGTCCCGTGAATACCATCCATTCATAGTAAATTCCTGCAATAATAAGGATGATGCGCGAATCTCGAGCTATGTCTATGACGTTGGCGGATCAACACGCCATATGCAGCGCTAAGCCATACACCATGGTAAGTGTCATAGAATTCCATAGATGAGACTTCAGAATTACTGTCACCATCTGTCGGTATTCTCCTGTATGTGTTTACATAAAATTTGAATTTGTTGAACCAACAATAATAGTACATCGAAAGCGCAGTTTTCGTTAGATCACCGAAGTTCAGCAACATGGGCTTAAAGCTTGTTGCTAACAGCGTGTTGCTTATTGGGTTAAGCCGCCTTTATGATCAAACGATTTCATGCCTTGGGAGCTTCGGGCTAGTGATGCGATATTTTTAAATTTTCTGATTAACAAATCACACAATGCTTCTCGCTGCAGTCTCTTTAAATACCTAGGCCCTGGAGATCATCGGGAACCATATATGTTCTCAAGTGGAACATCGGTTGCAAAGATATGATCCTGAGTGGCGGAAATTTATGATGATCATATTTATGTTGATCATATGCTTCAAATATAAAACAGATCGGATGATTAGCCCGATGCCTTCGAGGCCTGGATGTATTAACCCAAAATATATCCGATAGAAGGAAGCGTTATATGAAAAACTAATGCAAACGTTTTACGAAATTTTTGTATAAAAGCTTATTAATTCTGGCAATAAGAGAGTTCGCTGTAGTAACCTTACTGATCCTTTCACATTCAAATATCTAACTCGTATACTTTATCCAAATACTGATTAAAGGGTATACTTATTGGATTTTTTTATGAAACTGCATGCAGGAAAGCACAACCGGTCGAGAACATTGGGCAATATGTAGCTCAGCCAGTATGGCTGGATACTGTATGCGGGAAACGTGTGTTGTGTTTGTGAGCGGGTTGGGGAGATTGCAAGTGCATGTGTTACTTAAAGAGATCCAGATAATATGAATGAATAAACACGAATACGGGAAGATATTTTAAATTAAAAAATACTATATTTTTTTATTTATTTGTTTGTTAGTGTGAATAATGTCCATCGATCACGCGTCAACTCTTGAGATGAAAATATTTTGTAAGGTCGAGAGATTCTCAGTCAAAGTAAACAAACTCTACGGCACAGAAAAAACAGACTTTTAATTTATTTCAAGGAGTGCAAATATTATTCTAATGGCACGTTGGCCGTTGCCCTCTGCGAGGGTCGAGTGCAGGACATGTTATTTAAAGTTAACTATAAGACATATGCTAGAACTAGCGAACGGATATAACGGAAAAATAAGAGAGATAACGATTTAAAAACGGTTTATGTTTAATAATTGCTAGCATACAAGTAATAACAAAAGGAAGAGAGATTAGGAATATAAAGAAATAAATCGTGTTTTTTTTTTAAATCACAAAATTTTGATACATATTAATGCAATTTTCATACTTTATTACGTAAAAATGTACCGTGGATACTATTTCAGCCGTCTCATAAAGGACGCAGGCTCTTACTTTTGGGGTTAATAGTAACTATCTATGTTCCCAGGTGGACCTTTGGGTACAGAGATGTCTTTGGACAAGGCATAGACAATTGCAACTGACTGCTACTATCAACAATATGGAATGTAATAACAGATATGGAATGTATATGGGAAGTACGAGAATTGATTATCATTTTTTAATTTGTTAATATTTCGTAGAGTTCTAACTCTCGACATCAACCATAACATGTCACACCTTCTGGAGTGTGCGCTGTGCCCGAGTGGCTGCACCCAGGAAGACCTGATGATGGCCAGAAGTAACGCCATCGACGTCGCCCACTTCTGGGCAGACAGGATCTGACCCTGTTGTTTCCGACACGATTATATATATAACCATAACATTCGATCGCTTAAACTCACTGTCACGCACTTTGCTTAATGCATGCAAAACCAGCTTAATTTCGGCTGCTTCTAGAATGTTCAATTACAGTTGCATGTATAAAAAAAAATGAGGAAAATAGTATCCAAACTGCGATACGTAATACCTTCCTAAATATATAACCAAGTTGAATGGAAAGTAATTCAGTGTTCAACGAAAAAAAAGGTGCGAATATTTTCAACCTAGTAGTTTCAAATTAACTGAATTAAATACATTTATTTTCTAAGCGCTCTTACGCGAGATTATTTGCCGGTTTTTCTACCAATCAATGCTTTTATTGTGTCTTTGGCAGCTTCAAGTAACCTTCCAGAATGTGGTGCATTTTTAACATAAAAATAGCCGAATCGATATTTTATAGTACAAACCAATTTTGAAAGCAGAGTTTTGATAATACACATCCGCCATAAACGTACATTTCTGATAAATAAAATGTGCCTATAATACTGCTTTCCAGCTTCCTTATTTGAAAGGGTATCAATCAAAAACTACTGCGTAAAAATAATTGAAATTTTTCACGAGCAGTCCTTGTTTTATCAGTTGTTGAAGTATATAATGACCATGCGGCTCAAGTGTTGGGTTACCTGTGAAAATATATAATTATGTCGTCTGATGGGAGAAAACGACATACTTTCCGAACGTCCTGACATTATGGATATAGCAAGTAGATAAAAGAATGACTTATTAGCGTCTTGTTAGAGGAGAATGAGATGCTGAGTGAACAAAATGTATCATTTACATAACATTGAATGACCTTTAAAGCCATCTACAAGTATATTTATTATAATATTATCTAGCATTCATCACTATGAAATCCATTTTAAATCTCATATATGAAATTTCATGTTTGTATTTTATGCGCTGCCATACCGTCTTTCCAATTGCGATACAACTTTTAACAGCTATTGCGTACATATTCGTGTTTTTTAAAAAAAATAGGAATGAGTAAGCGTTTGTATCCCAAAGAGAGCCTGTACACGTATGCATTCCTTTAATAAATCCGATTAAAATTAAATTAACCGGAGGACATTGAGATGCAGAGATATCTTGGAACAAGGCATGTACAATGACAACTGTGACACCAGAACTATGGGGTTGCAATTTGTGGTGACTCTATGTTCCCGGTAAGGAACGGATATGGGAAAAAATATAAATACAGTATAAACATTTAACCCTTTCATTACGGCTCGGTTTGAATACAAATTATACTGTCAGTTATAAAACTAGTATTTGAAGCCTAAAAGTACTTATCTGGTCTATTTTCATATATCACATTGGTTCTTGTATCCTATAGCTATCAGGTGATGCATAAAAGACTATTCTAAGAAAGTAGCAAAACGATTTATCACGTCAACCAATCTCAACGGTCGGGGAATCTTATGACGGCATATGCCGACAACCGAAAGATGCAAAAGGGTTAAAAAAATACATTTCTGTCTATTTTCATTCTTGCAAAAATTATGACTCGAATAAAATTAAATAATTTACACTAGAATAAGAAAACACTGGCAACCTCCTTCAAGAGGTTAGTTAGAATAGAGACATGACTAGACACGAAACAAAAATATATTTAATACGATACATTGTAATTGTAAAAATGATAATCAAAAAAATAAACATGGAGTGAATTGTCATCGACCCTAGCTGTGCAAATATTAAATTTAGCATCCCATAATTGTTTTCTCGGTAAATACATAAAGACGTCTAAAAATATGAAAGTAATAGCAAGAATAAATATTTATTATTAAACAAGGGAATTTCGGCGCCTATAGGCGCGTGTGCAATGTTGGGATTCAGGTGCTGCTTTGCGGTTATGTTCAAGCATACGTAAAGTATAGTGTTAATTAATCTAACGAAAAACCGAGTAGAAATCCGTTACAATACGTTTCCAAAATATACACTGTCACACATCAAAAGCTTAAAATTCTTTTAAGAAAATGGTGACCGGCTGCGTTGGAAGGGAAGATCCCCTACTTCTATTCCCGGCAAGTTCTACCACGCTACGGATAGATGCGTCGCAAAAATCATGCGCATTACTATCAGCATGATGTAGCCCTTGCTAACTGGTACCGAAAACCTCGATATGCAATCTTTCGTCTCGTATTTCTGATCGCTTGTCATACATTGATGTGTCCACCATATTCTCATTTTGGACAGGTCCGCTGACGGGTGTCTTAGTTCTAGAGATGGCCACTCGAGCGCTGGGCGAGCGCCGCAGCGCCGGTAAGCCCATCAAGTCAGTCGGTCCCCGCCCTTTAGTGAGAGAAGTTTGCATTGCGGCCGCGCGGCATGTCATCCCGCTTGCTCGAAAGCTTGTAATGTTTTTAACGAAAATATAATCAACGTGCTTCTAAAAGAAAGTCTTTGTCTGCTGACCTGCTCCTCATCCTGCCCTCACGCGACGTAATGACTCACCTTTTTGAGAGAGGAGGATGTAAGTATATATCATATACAAGTCACATGTCCTTCATCGTTGCATACTTTCTAACCAGATGGTCTCCCAGAGCTCCCTTACACTCCCGACATGTAAGTTTTTTCTATCTCCCCGACTGAAGACAGAGCTGAAAAGAAAGCATTAGGAGAACGTAGAAAACATCCAAAAGCATGTTACAAGGTTACTTAAAAGACATTCCTTCCATTGAAGACTTACATGATGCCTTCCTGTCGTGGCAAACACGTATACGCAAGTTTATTGATGCAGAGGGGGAGTATTTTTTTAAATAAATAAAAGTATCTGTACATGTCCAAACAATAAATCTATTATCCCCAGAATATGCATAATACTGTTGTAATGGACCATGTATATAATATAATACTTCTCAAGAAATAGCATAAAAGGGTCATAGAGAATACAATAAATTAGATGGTATCTAAAAACATCTAAAAGTCTATTCCTAATGTATGCACACTATGGGCAGTGCTCAATTCTAAGTGGATATCAAACACGCAAGCTACCAATGGAAGAGGACGATAGCTGAATGCACTTCTTCAGCTATCAAGGGTCATCCTTATGCATACAACATATGCAACCATCAAGAGCTCGAGTGCAGCATCAGAAGAGCTATTGGAAAATTGCGCAAGATCTCGACAAGACATAGTTAGGCACTTGAAAGCATTGATAAACGATTAGCTCATCTTTTAACGTCAAATATCTTTGTTTTTTATGCTAACTTACTATTGTGGGCTTAGTTTTTGTTATTTATACTATCAAGACACACTTTGAAATCAATTTTAAATTTTAGATATAAAAATATTTTCTTGAATAATGAGAAGTGATCATTGTGGTACAAGTTAAAACAATGTACGAAATGTTACCAATTTAGCATTACTTTGTCATGCTAATAATGGCTGAATTTCACGAAATTATTACAGTTACCGTTGAGTTAAGGTGTATTTTTCGACATAAATTGATAGATTTCAGAAGAAAATTGGTAATTTTAACGGTAAAATAAAGTAATTTATTTTAAAATTCTACCTGTCCCTTTCCAGACGTCATAGAAAGTTCTCTGGGACTGTCAAATCTTCTTGTCAGAAAGAAGAGTCCTTTTCGGCGGGTCTTCAGGTCTCACGCTGTCCTGGAAAACCGTTGGAAACTATACATAGAATGTACTCGGCAAACAGCGGTAGGCAGAGCTGACATGGGATGAGGCAAGGATCAAGACTTCTGTCAGAGTAATACAAGTATTTAGATCCCACCTTAAGTCAAATTCTATCATTCAAAATCCTGAATATTTCAGAGTCGCTTCAAGGCTTATCTTAATCAAATAGTCATAAATAAGGTCGATTCATTGTTAGCTCAAGAAGTAACGTTTGAAGAAGTTGAGGACATCCTTAGCCAGGGACTCAACGAAATGTCCCATTACTACGAAACCAACCATCTCAAACCTAACCCATCAAAGACACAAGTCTGCTGTTTCCACCTTAGAAACAGGGAAGCTAACAGAAAGCTTCGTGTCACGTGGGAAGGTAGAGTACTGGAACATAGCGACCATCCAAAATACCTCGGAGTCACTCTAGATCGCACCCTCACCTTCAGGCGTCATTGCAGCAACACTAAACAGAATGTTGCAACAAGGAACAACCTCATCCGCAAACTGACCAACACTCACTGGGGAGCCCAACCACCCCTTCTTCGTACCTCAGCTTTAGCACTTTGTTTCTCAGCCGGAGAATATGCGGCACCAGTGTGGGGTCGATCAGCCCACTGTAATCAAGTGGATACTGCCCTGAATGATGCATGCAGAGTCGTCACAGGCTGCCTCAAACCAACACCCATTTCTAAACTATACCCCTTGGCTGGTATCGCACCACCGAACATAAGACGCAAAGTCATATGCGCCGAAGAAATGCGTAAGGCAATCAACCAACCGTCCCACTGCTTGTATAATCAGATACCCCCAACACCAAGATTGAAGTCTCGAAGCAGCTTTCTGAAATCCACACAACCTCTCACATCCGGCCCTGAAAATGAGAGACTCCAACTCTGGCAACAAATCGCACCAGAGGATTTCATTACTCCAAAGGAAGGCCTCCCAACTGGCAAGAGCCTTGACTGGCCGACCTGGAAATCCCTAAACAGATTAAGAACCGGAGTTGGTAGAACAAAGGACAACCTCGAGCGGTGGGGAATGCTTCGGCAGGGAGAGACACTATTGTGCGACTGTGGAGACCTGCAGACCGCCTCACACCTACGATGCTGCTCCATGTGCCCAACAAGTTGCACATCTCAGGACCTAATGCTGGGCAACACACGAGCTATCGATGTTGCCAGATATTGGGAAAAAATAATTTGACGTCGCTGACACGAAGAAGAAGATTGTTAGCTGAAGAGATCGATCCAAATGATCGACCTTTTACTGTCGACAGTCGACTTGCGAAACTGTGTCAAACGACGATTGTGACGATGACCGTCATTGTCGTCAAACACATTGAATAAAGACACGTTTCAATAATCAGGCGTAAAGAAACACCTAGTCGCACTGAAAAGAAGGTCGTATAACGTCGTAAACCTGCGATCGAACTAAATAATATTATCGATCTTTTATTGTCGGCGCATCGAATGATTGCAATGCTGGCTATTGTCGTCGGCACGAATCAACATCTTCAGGACAATGGGGACACGATTCAACGAAGTACAACGATGGTTGAAATTCTTTATACTTTATATTTATTGTTTAGATTTGCAGTGTGATTTTATATTATTATGAATAAGCAGTAAAACGTAATGTTTTGATTGACCTTTACATAATGTCATAAAATGCAGTATCTCACTTAAGCGTATAATTTATTTATATTGATATAACAGATGAAAGACTAGAGGCCTTTGAGATGTGGTCATACAGAAGAATTCTCGGAATTTCCTGGAGAGACCACGTCACGAACAATGAGGTTCTCAGGATAATCAAGGAAGATAGGCACCTAATAAGAACAATCTCAGAGAGGTGAGCCCGATGGATCGGTCACATCATGCGCCACGATGGTCTTCTTCACGACATTGTGGAGGGGATGGTTGAGGGTAGAAACTGTAGAGGGCGCCCTAGACGGGAGTATTTGCAGCAAGTGTTCGAGGACATGAATTGTAGCTCTTATGCTGAACTGAAGAGGGTTGCGGAGGACCGAGAGGAATGGAGATCGAGATGCAAGATTTTGATGCTGCAAGCCAATCCACCGGATTGATACTGCGAAGAAGAACATATGAGAATTTCAAGTATCTTGGCGTACAGGTCATTAATAGCTGTATGGTGCAAACAGCACTACGCCTTACTTACCGATGCACGATGTCAGGCTATAGCCGTCCTGGAAGACCATTGGAAAATATATATAGAATATACTCGGCGGGTCTGAGGTTGTGAGACAGAGCTGACATGGGATAATAAGAAGACCATAGTTGCTGTGAGAACTTTCTGGTCTTACAGTTTATGACGACCATGAAATATAAAATGATATTACTCGTATTTTCGTAAAACAAAAGACCACACCTGTTCTCGTTCCATCACCAAAGTGAAGCATCAAAAAACAAACAAACACATAACACGTTATTTTTTGGGTTTAGTCCCCTTTTAGGATCAAATGTTATTTAGACTCCGGGAATAAAGCGTCGAGCGAATCATAAGATTTCATAAATAAACAAGAACTTTATAAATTGTGTAGTTACTGGCTTAGTAACGAGTGCAGAGATGATTTGTGGCGTCATATTGTGGCGACCATATTTCCAAATAATGTCCGAATATTGCAAAAAATCAAATTCATGCATAATCCAACATCTCACATGTGTTAAGTTTTTTTTTTCAGTTGTACTGTTTAAATAGAGATGAATTCGAGTGGACAAAACATGCAACATCTGGTGAAGCATAGCTCTTGTTAGGAGCAACAAAAAATCGTAAGCACGCCAAGAGTGGGTGAAAAAAAGCATGGAGTGGACACCACATGCAGATATCAAATATTTTTATTGTGCCTCTTATAACTCATCATTTGTTTAGAATAATTTGAATATTTGTTTATTTTGGTCGTGACTTTTATATTTGTATATTTTTTACAGTCAAGAACGCTAATGGTATTGATGTCAACAATCCACTATTATTATACGAGTATCAATAGATGTTGAAAAAAGTTACTTAAATATAAAATTAAAAAAAAAACATTTTACTATTACATAAAAAACCAAATTTGCTTATGTTCTTACATGTATGAGTATAATTAATCAGTTTTTTTTTCAAATCTTAACAAACAGGAAAAATTAACATCAATGAATGTATAATAAAAACATTCCATTGGATTAAAGATTATTTAGTACGAGGGTTATCCGCAATATAAAATTCTCATGGCGCTTCAGTCCTGAAAAGCGCTGTTATAGTGGATCCCGCGATTCTGTGGTGTACCTTGGTTCCCCCACTCCAAATTCCTTCCCTAGCGAGCTGTCTGCGGGAACCTAGGTACACTACAGAATTGCGGGATCTACCATAAAAGCGCTTTTCAGGACTGTAGCGCCATGGGAATCTTATATTACGGATAACCCTCGTATAAATAATAATAAATTAACATGGTAGAAACATAGTAATACTATATATTGATATCAGCTCGATATAGCGTCTGTTGCCGATATACAATCTTTCGTATCTCATTTTTGTTCACACATCGGACACGCACGTGTCGCCATATTGGTTGTTTGACAGGTGAAGTTCTGTGGATCGCCACCGAATAAATTTCGAAGCTGTGCGTCACCGACCACGGTGTTCCCATGTTAAGCCTTCAGGTGCCGAGAGGAATCGACAATGGCAACTGACAGAATTGAGTGACGGCAATTTAAGGAGACCATATGTTCCAGATGTGGAACAGTTATGGGAAGATTATTTCATTGAATGTATCTTATACCTTAAAGCTTCGGTGTTAGGTTAGGTTTGATCAAATCACATACTTTCTTTAAGGAAAACACAATGAATATATAATACAATTTTATATATTTACATGTGTTGTAATAGTAAATATTGCGTTTATAATAATACAAAGGTACGAGGAATCAAATAATATTGATGTGGAGATTACGCAATGAGTTATGGATATTAAAATATGTCGATAGTCAACAATGGCGGATTGTATTCCGCTGAAGATTGGGTCAAAAAGGTTACATTCGGCAGCGGCCGTTGCAGATGACATACAAAACGTAATTGATGATGGCCATATGCTCTTTTAACACATACAGGAGAATACCGACAGACACTAATGGAGAATCAGTGGATTCAATGACGTTCCGACTTTGACAAGAGTTCAGAGAGCAGCGGAAAATGCAGCCTACTATACTACAGGTCTATCTTCGTCTTTTAATACACTCGCTTTGTGAAAACTCTCCCTCTCCCGTCCTGTTTTTGGAGACCCAGACGGGGACCCGTTACTGGATGCACGCAAAAAGCTACTTGTTAGAGAGTGGCAGAAGGCCTTCCCGTGATTCTAGGTGCATCAGTTAGATGTCAAATAGACATCAGTCTAAGGCTGCGAAGTTAGTATACTACAGAGAGTCTTTAAACGCCTTCTTCGGTAACACGTTGCTAACTACGAAATACGTGAGAATGGATAAGGAAATGGTAAGGTTGGAAAATGGATTCTGCAGAATGGCAGACGTCAGTTAGGATTTTTTATTAGAGTCTTAACAGACTGTTCAAAACCAATTATATGGCTGCATTCGTCTGACGTTTGTTAATTAATACTATCTGAATGATGTATTATGATTAACCCGCCGCTCTCTGGGCATTAATAAATGGTTCTTATGACCACCATATACCATCAGGCATTGCTTAGTGGTCAAGCACTTACCATTCCGAAAGTCGTGGGTTCAATCCCCGACGGAGATTAAAATTAAAATGTTTTTTAATCGGTTTCTAAGCTCTATAAATCATCTCTAGTTGGTGTGAATTCGATGAATTCTCATCCGTAATATCCCAGTCACGGGGATAATATATGTGCTGTATATTTGGTACTTTGTTTTGATCGAGAATAGTAGCCAATAGTAGATATTGTGCAAATGCATCAATATTACAATGAGAAACAAATCAAACGTATTTAAAAAAAAAAAAAATCATAGTGATTTGAGCATGTAGCTTTCTACGTTGTATTTTTAATAATAAATAAGACAAAAGTTTTTCTTATTAGTTATTTGTTGGTGTCTAAAGAAGTAGTGGATCAATAGTATATTATTGATTTCAGCGGACTTCTTCGCCTAGTACAAAACTATCTGTATATTAAAAATTCATTTTACCCACCCAGTATCCTTAAGGTAAGACTTATCATCATTCGATGAAAATTAATATATGCGAGTGTATAGACATTATTTTATCATTAGTATATCATTAACAACGATCAATTATTCACGTCTAAGGGCTCTCGCCATCATGAACTTAACCTATCTCACACCGGACCAATTAAGTCCCTTAGAGGCTTAGATGATGCGCGGCTACAGATAAAGATAAGTGCAGTAGGAGTTCCCTCTGAACTATTGTAGCCACTGTGCAGAAGTTAGCTAAACATACAAAACTTGCGATAAGAATCCCAGTCACAGGTTGCGAGGAGATGGAGATGTTAAAATATGGGTGGGTCACCACCGCCTTATGCTAATAGTGAATCGTTAGTTGGATTGAGCAGCCGTTTGGAGGCAAGTGCACCACGCCTCGGGAGCGTCGAGATAATCATTCAATGTTCTCTAAAAGATCGATTAAAAAATATAGAAATATGCTCCCAAGCAAAGGGTCCGCCAAATAACTTTTTTTTTTTGAAAATGGGGCGCAAAACATCGAGTGTAGCTTCGGCTGTGTGGCACGTAGCGCCGTCTTGTTGAAACCAAATGTTGCCAATATCTTCCTCCTCAATTTTTGTGAACAAAAATGGCCAGATAACGATCGCCATTGACTGTGACGGGCACTCCTTGCTCATTTTTGAAGAAAAATGGCCTGATTTTCAAAGTAATGTCGCAATATTTCCCAGCGTTGTTCGAGCGTATACACAACCATATTAGTTTAGCGGAAGGATAAAACTAATTATCTGTCAAATCAGACATGAGCTAAGTGTTACCATTCACGAAATAAGCACTAGTTGAAAAAAAAAGTTAGATGGCAGACCCCTTATAAGTACGATTATACAGGCATCCACCCTAGAGGTTGTTAGAAACCATATTGTGTTGACACGTAGATAACACCCAAAATATCCCTCGTATACTTTAGCTGTCGTTTCTTCAAGTTCTTCCAGCTCTGGAGGTCTTCGAGAACTATATATATATATATGTTTTCAATTGGACCTTCAGGTGAAGAGATGTTTCGGGTGGATAACAATGGAAGCTGACATAATTGAGTCGTGGCAAATTGTGATGATCACATGCTTCATATATTGAGCAGATATTGGAAGAAATCATTTGTTGAATATATCCACATATAACATTTACAGTTAATTTTTTTAGTACGTGAAGTGATATATCGGCCATAACATTTTTTTCTAATCAGGGGGACGAGCTAAAAATCCGATCTTCTTAAAAAAATGGCGTATAAAAAACGCTTAAATATGCCGATGACATAACAGCTGCTGCTGTTTTCTCTATCGGAAATGTGACAAAGCATTCAAAATGTCAGCTTACAAAACAATATGGAAACTATGTAAGTAGGGTATGTTTTTTAATGTAAATTGAGATAGGTCCAGGTCACATTGCTTCGAACTATCCATTACATTTTGTTTACGAGCAAATGAGGTCGTAGAAACATCAAAATTGATGTGTTTTACTTTAAAGGTTCTTACGCAGTTACTAAACATGACTCCCTAGTAGAGAGCACTCTAACCTCGGTTAACGAACACCTCAAGAAGAACCAGTAACAACAATTTTTTTTTAAATAATTGACAGAAGATTTAAATTTCGAACAAAATTTGAATTATTTTGTTTCACTAGTGTCTTTGTTCAGTTGTGTTCCATTGTTTCCTTTAGCGTTTCTTCTTCGCATATTTTGCCAGTGCGACACCAACTTCACGCGAAAGCGGTCGGGCCTGTGAGTGATCCTATTGGACCATTGTTCTTGCCCGTGGAATAGGCTCAAGGATATTTCTCTAACGCATGTAGTAGTTTTAAATTAAATCCTGTATTCACATTAATTTCAAATATATAAGATTTGCCTGAGTTCCGTAGTTTGAATCTATTGTTATCACTATTATATAAATGGAATAACATTTTTAGTAAAAAATCCAAAATATTATTTTAACGACCTAATTCAGCTTCGTCGAAAACACTTGAGAATGGCTTTTCAACAAAAAGAGAACCTATTTCATTTAAATCATATAAAATAATTTAGGTTATGATATTTGACATTGTTTTAACACATACACGAAAATACCGACAGCCAGTGATAGAGGAATCTTATCTGTAAATTCTATGCCGCTTGTCATTATTTTTATGTTTAAGCGCTGCATGTGCAGTGTTGATCCGTCTACGTCATAAGGCTGCAGCCGAGCGATCATTCAAGCATCATCCATTTTTATGGGAACAACGAACGAATGGTGTTCACGGGACGACTTTCGTCTAGCACCAATTCTGATTCATATGATATGAGATTGCAGAAAGATTGCTTCGCATTACAAGTAAGATTCTAACAAGAAGAAAACTCGTTAAGCGCGGTTCCGCTGCACGCACATTTGTAGATATTAATGTTTTGATGGATCACTTCATTTTCCTTTTTTCTCACTCGTCGGCCAAATTTTGTAAAAGCCGAAGATCTGACGAGCTTTGGTTTGAAGCACGTGATAAGTTTACTTTTTACACACGTGGCACAACCATCGCATTGTTGTATAAGACACGTGTACACACGTGATATTGCTATGTTTTATTTTTACGTTTAATACCTACATAATAGCGACATGTACTTTGTTTTTTTTTACAATTAATGCCTTTCGAATTTCATTGGGAAATATCACAATTTGTCAAAATATCAAGCAATCTTATTACTTAATATGACAATGCCGGTATGGAATGTAGATAAAACATTCGCTTAACATATTAAAGGTCGTGCGTTCAATCCCCGACTAAGATTAAAATAAAAATGAATTTTAATGTATTTCTAAGCTATATAAATACACCCGGTGGGTGTGAATTTGGTCGTTCCCCTGTAAAATGCCAGTCATAATATATTAATCGTAATACGTGGTAGATGAAAGTCGTCCCTTGAACACATTTTATTTATAACGAGTCCTTGTTAAAGTGTATGAATGCGTGAATGAAGGGTTGTAGAGTATATCTTCTTATTCTTTTGTGTTATTTTTATTTTTTATTATCTTCTCTATTTATTGTATAGTTATGTATACTTATTTTTCTAAATATTTGTAAAAAAAAAATGGAATTTCGATTCTGTAAATAAATAAATAAATAACGTTGGCGGATCAACACTCAAAAATATAAACAAACGTCATAGAATCCACAGCTAAAATTCTTTATTACCACCTGTTGGTATTCCTGCACGTGTTTACACACAAAAGCACTTCTAGAAATGAATTTAGATATACTTTACATTTAGATATTAAAATTCAATCAAACTTACATTAAGAACATCTTTTATTTTTAATCCTTCGGCATATAAGAGAAGAGTTTACCTGCAACAAAGAAAAACTCTGATTAGCTCAATTTGACAATAATTTACATCAAATAGGTATACATATATTGTTATATCAGCTCAGTAGGGGTCTCTTCTTCTTTATCCTAGCCATTTCCCATAATCTGGGGTCGGCTCTCCTTGTGCACGTTCGCCATGTCTGTCAGTAGGGGTCATAATAAAATATCACCAAACAGACTTTTCCGCTCCAACACCTCGTCCGTTTCTAACAAACTCAAGCGATCGCAGGTATTCAAAACGCATTGATATCAGCTTGATATATCTCTTTTAGGCTGATGCCGTAAACCCTCGAAGAACGATATTTTGTCTCTTATTTTTGTTCGCTCGCCTGACACGCACATCTAATAATGTTAGTTTTAATTATATAATAGCACCCAGCGTTTGCATACGCCATTTTATTTGTTACGACAGTTGCTCCATTTCACGTTGGTGCAACTGTCATCTTTAATTTGCTTTATTTTGCCGCGACTGTCTTCGCGGCGCTAGATGTCAGAGTGCTCCGTCAGTTGGCAACTCGCTCGCGACTGGTGTGGTGAGCGCCATACCGGTTGGACGAAAAGGCAAGTATTTAATCAGTAATAAGTCGGGGATCGAACTCATGATTTTCGGCTTGCCAAGCAAACGATTTAACCACTGAACTATACCCGCCGGCGATGAACTGAATGTGGTATAAGACGTCAAAGTAAAAAAGAACATTACTGCAATGCACGAGACATTTCTTTGAATCTCTTTTGATATATGTACTGATATAACACGCCGATTGCGTAATGCAGTGATGTTAGAGAAAGCATCGGTTTTTGGCATCGTTTGATGAGCGTGACGAAAGAAGCGGTTTCAGACCTACGCGCTGATGCCCAAGATCTTTCCCCACGTGGGATTCTCCATCTCTAGCTGGCCCTTAGCTTGCCCCCGGGGCATAGCTCCACGACCGGTGGGATCCCGCGACTACTCTCAAAATTTCTCCAAAAAAGAACAACTGGTAGGCCGTATATTAGCAAAGGTTCTTCGGCTACGAAACAAGCGCAGCACACCGTCAAAGACATCGACTAATTAATGGGCAGAGTTTAACATACCGGTTGTTTGAGTTGGTCACAAAAAGAAAAGAAATGGCGACAATGCGTATACATAATTTAAAATGCAAGAAACGCAATAGTTACATGACCGTTTTATATTACAATAAATAAATAAATTATGTTGTTTAATTTATATTTTTTGTCCATGTCTTGTCCCACGACAGCTCTGCACCCGAACTTCCTCCTGAGAGCATACTTATAAGGCTTTCGATCATCTCCAGGACAGAATCCCGTGATCTTGAGGAAATGCCAGCTCTAGTATCCGAGAGATATTTTTATGTAATCAGCATTTTTAAGCAGATCGGATCCTGCTCCATGTGCCCAACAAGCTGCACACACGGGATATCGATGTTGCCAGATAAAAATAATATGACGTCGCTGACATGAAGAAGAAGAAGAAGATCGGATGATCTTATATGGAACATTGGTCCTAACTAAAGGTGTGAACCATTGATCAACCAATCAACAACATGCGGTGTACAACAAACGGTGACCGATACAAGACCAGCACGTAGAATATGGTAAATAGTGATGAAAAATATAAATTTGTACATTTTTTAAGCACGCATTTCTCAATATTACACTTTCATCATCATTTCCATGTATGCAGCACAATTGGAGCATATGGTCGTCGTGAACTGCTGTCATAGTTCATTCTATGCATAGTTGCCGACGGCCTTATTATATCTGAAGCATACAGTTTAGTGATTTATTATATATTATTCATATTTTTTCAATAAGATCGAATGATAAGCAAGACGCTCCAGAGGCCTAGACCATTTAATCCTAATTTCCGGTGCAAGCCGAGATGTACACTAAAGAAGGAACCGTTATAATCGTATTTAATAGCCGCAAACAATATAAAATATGAAAAATATTTATTGAAATGTACGCTATAGGAGGGTCGACTGTATTTAACTTAATTTCGAATTATATGACATTTTGGAAAACCTTTAATCAGCAGGTAGTAATCCTCTATCAGATACTATGTACTATATATATATATATCAATAAGATCAATTAACTGACCCCAATGTGTTTATTTTCTATGTTCCATCACTGTGCGAAAACGACAATTAAAGATTACAAAATTAACTATCAGCTGTCCAGTAGAGTTTAAAGATCAAATGGGTTCATAAAGCAATTACGCCAAACTGTAATTTGCAGAAAGAAGTCTGAAATGAAAGTAAAATTGTTTTGTTTGAAATTAGCTGTTGCAAAAATGACAATTAGCAACGTTGAATGCACACGAAATGGATGCTTCTTTATCATTACCTCTTCTAAGTCATTGAATATTAATTAGGTAAGAACTACTATTTAGACATAGACATATATTAAGACCAGTGGTGACAAATTAGCATGAAGAAGTTTCCTACAGTCGACAACGGAACTGGTGATACCAGAGGCCACCCTGCAGCTGAACATGTGAAGAAACGCAACTGAGGGGAATAATTGGATTGCCCCGAAAGAGCACCTAGCCCCTGGACACGACCAGGGGTTGAATATATAGAGATCCTTTAACAAACTTCAGACTGTATGTAAGACGAGGACAAATGAAAGCCTTCCAGTTTTACGGCGGACCGACTGAATGTGACTGCGGCGTGGAACAGACACTGTCCCACCTTCTGGAGTGCGCGCTGTGTCCGTTTAGCTGCACCCAAGAAGACCTGATGATAGTCGGGAGTAATGCAATCGACGGCGCTCACTTCTGGGCAGATAGGATCTGACCCTGTTGTTTCTGACACGATTATATATATCACAGTCATTGTTCACAGTTTAAAATAAATAAATATATTTTAGGTGCCTCATTGATACAATCCAAATGAAATTGATGAAACCATGATAAACAGTAATATTTCCCACATCTTTGGACCAATCTTTATAGATAGAACACCAATCGAGGTTGTAAATGAATTTACTTATCTGGGACAAGTAATCCAACTAGGAACGATACACCTTCACGAAAGAAATCAACAGACGTATACAGTTGAGATGAATTGCATTTGGAAAACTAAGGTACATTTTTAAAGCGGAAATTTCGCAATTTTTATAAAACTAAAGATAACATTAAGGTTATCAACTGACAATACTTGGTGAAACTGCATAATTATAATTTTAGAATTAATTTTAATTAAAGAATTAATAAATTAAAAATATTTAGTTTTGATTCACCGTTTATTTTAACGATTACATGTTTCGGCCTTCCATTATTGAAGATGGTCTTCAGGTTCTTCATTTTTAATTTATTAATTTTTTAATTAAAATGAATTGTAAAATTATAAAACTAAAGATATCAATCAATGCATCCTCTGAGTATTAAATTATAGCGCATCCATACAAAAGGTAACCCAAGGTGTCATGAAGAGATCCATAATAAGAGTGTCTCTAAAAGATACAATCCAAAATGAATATACCAAAAAATTAAATCAAATAGCGGAAGATTATGAAATAATAGGCACATTCGAGTGTCAATAGCAGGACATACGAGTATCTGTCGAAGATTCAACGGTCGATAGAGGAGAAAAATATTGGACTGGCGCCTAAGAACTGAAAAACATATCTGAAATAACCGATAAGTTTAAAAAAATTAAGAGAAAATTCATAAGTCGCATAGAAAATGAAACACCGTTTCCATGGCAAAAAAGTGGTCTCCGTGGTAACGCGTCGACATTTTTTTTTATAATTACAATACTAGTCGTTAAATTGACCTGTTTTTTGTTAATATATCGGTCATAGACGTCAAGTCACAGTGCGAAAATTTCAGTCGGATAAAATGACGGTGTGTTAAAATTCACATTCAAGAATTGTCTTAACAAGAAATCAAGCAAGATCTTTTTTCAAATACTTACAAATTGAATTTAAAAAACGATTAATTTGTCAACACTCAGCTTCCTTATTGCATTCTTTTCGTCGCATTTTATTTAAATGAATTGATTAATAGCGTGCGAACAATAACGATAAATTAATTAGTTAAAAAAAAACCTTTTATAAAAAGCTCTTTTTCCTAAAAAAAAGAAAAATTAGAAGACATTAATTATGTTCCTATATTAATTAAGTGCCCTGATTAGTAAACTAAATTAATTAAGAATCAATTAGCTGATCATTAGATTTCCATAAAAAAATTATTGACAAAAAAAAATGGGAAATAATTACAAATAACATCTAAAAATAAGTTTAGAAAAATGTGTGATCACATGCAACACTAACATGCCAACAGTACGAGTGCTAAACACAGACTGACGCAATGACGCGGAAGTCCCAGCTCACAAGTGCGTCATACGTTATGTGACTTCCCCTTTCTGCGTCACTCGTCATGCGAAATGTCGCTCGTTAAAGAGTCATTTTTTCACATATTTTTTTTGTTCAAAAAAATATGGGAAGAAAATTGTTACGTTAGGTTAGGTCATTGGGGTTAGGATAGGCAAGATCTTAAGTTAGTTGGTATGTGGGGTATCCCCACGTGTAATTGATTGCACGTGGGCTACATACCGGTACAGGTCCATTATAATTATTATTATGAAGGTAATATTACGCCACGAATAATGACATTACAATATAACGCAAACATATAACCGAGAGTTTTTACTGTATTTCGATAACTTTCTACCTTCGTCTATGACAGCTGCATTGAGAATGCGCAGACACAGGGCTACCACAAACTAATTTATTTGATTAAATATTTTATAAATATATTTTTAATTAATTTGTACAACTTTGGTATGACACAATAAATACTCGTAAAGTCAGAATAATATTAGCGCGAAAAAAAAACAAATACATTTTTAAGTGATTTAACATATTTATTTAGGACCACGCATGAACCAACTTCAACAATGAATATATGTGCATAAAAATACATAAAAATTTAACAACTGTTTATTTGATTAATAAAAAGTTTTCACCCAAAATAACAGTGTGTCATAATGTAAAGTAAAACTTGTTTTGTATAGAGACACTCATATCAGCTCAAGTAGAAATACCCTGCAGCTGACATAAGGTAGCCTTGCACGGTCAACGTTAATCATGCTTTCAGTTTTATGGTACCAACGGCTTGGGATTCGCTATCGGAAATTAAATATAGTATAGTAAGAGAGCTGAAATCGGAGGCATCCTTCAAAGGCAGACTCAAGACATAACTGTTTCCCTGGAAAGATAAAGAAACGCTTTAAGAATGATCATTTGATGTTAAAAAAGCGTTCTATAAATGTTGATATAATGATAATAAGAAGAAGAATTAAAAGATAGAAAACGAGTTAAACGAAAACGTACTAAAATATTTTTTTACACAAAATTAAATTCATAACATTAAAAATGTAATATTGTAAATACCGTGTAGTTAACAGTGAAATAATATTGCACAAGCACAAGGTGATAGATTAACATTAAAGCAAACCTTAAGCCACAGCCAAGAAGGCGAGAGTAGTTGTGAAGAAAAGGAAATCCCAGCAACCGAATACCGGCCCACTCTCTGTGAAGCTGTGCAGAAGCGATTATTACCTCATTAGCCTGATTATGCTAATCACACGTCCAATGCAACGATCACGTAGCCCTTGCTCGGAGCACAGAGCAAAGTGGAGCGGTTCCATAATAATCGTATCGTTAAATGACAACGAAATTTGAAATTTCATGACGAGAGAGTGACGGCCGAATAGAATGTCCTAATTTAATTGATTTTTTAGATCACTTGCACATTGTGTGTTTACAGAAATAGTCATAATAATAAAATCACGACGCGCGTTGCTACGCGTTAAATTATGCACCGTTAAGAGAAAACGTACTGTGCACGTTTCTTTTTACGCAGACTCCCGTTTTTTTTTGGATGCGTGATTAAAATGTCATGACGATCGATTGAATGATTTGTCAGCTTTATTCACATACCATGTTAATGAAATAAACATTGTTATTTCACTTTCCATAACAGTTTTTATTAAATATTTGACGGTGTCCGCATTGGAAATATTACAACTCGAATTATATTGACTGATGTATAAGAAACTACAGCGGCCTTCTCTTCAGGCTTGTGGACTCGCGCAGATTTTGGCGGCATCTCGTGACGACCATATGCTTCAGTTAGCGGACACGGAAATGATTTATTCATTGAGACTTTTGAGATTTATTCAAGTTAAAAATGGACAACCTTTGGTATTCGGCTCAGGCCGCAGATAATCAACGATCTACCTCCGTTGAAAGCCGAGCCGAACTGACCCGGAACGGATTTTTTTCAATTTTATTTATTTCTTTCAGAAACATTACAAATACAAATATATTTAATACGATCCTGAAATAAGATATAATACAAGAGAAACAATTAGGTATTTACTATGATATAATATTATTAACAATTATTATTAAAAAGTCCCGAAGCTCGATGATAATGAGGTATGAGTGGTGGGTGAGCACGCGCCACTTATTTCTGTTTTTCTGTTCCTGTTTTCAGCAGGTTTTATTCTACAGAAACCATCCCGGACATTAATTCTATGTATAACTCCTGTAAGTTTCATCGCAATCGGTATACGCCATTTTTGATCAAGTCACCACCTTGCGCTAATCTATCTCGTATTACATTATATATACTCGTATGTAAAAAAAACATGTACTATTTATGCACTGTATCTGTGTGTCACGTATTTTTGCCTATACCGTTTAACTGATTGTGTAAAAACTTACAGGACTTATTACAAACTAGCAATATTTGCTGAAAAAAAAACTAAAAAAATGTGAACTGATAGTGGGATAATCAAATCCTTCCTCCGGTGTTCAACTGTGTGTGTTTTCTTAAATAATTTTTATTGTATACGAGTATACCTGTCATGATGGCATTCTTAAAAAATAAGGGGAGATCATTTACAAAACACGTGCAATAGCTAACATCATTTCAAAAGAAGATGTACAATGAGGTCAAGGTATATATTTTTCCATTTTTTTTCTCTGCATTCAAAAGCAGTTCGTCAAATATTTCAATTGACGGATTGGTTATTGATATGCATTGTTTAAGTGTATATAAAAAAATTAACACGTAATTTCTTAGCACGTGTCTTTAAACATCAAAATTGATAATGAATTAACACTCTGCGAAACATCATTCCATAGTTGCACACAAAACAAATTAATGAAATAAAATGACGTAAAGAAATCTATTCAAATGATGTCTTTCCTTATATGGGGTGGCACGAGAGTGACATACAAGGCTGGATAAATACGCATTCATTGAACATGCGAGAGTATTTTATTTTTATGTAAACACACGCTGGAGAATACCGTCAGACAGAGATGGAGAGATACGAGTAAAATCCGTGAATTATAAAATGCTTGACAATTTAAGGCTGTATGTTGAAGATGGGCAGTAGGCGTGCCTGGGAAATATCACGTAGATGCCGCAGAAGAGCATAAAATACAGCAGCCTTTTATGTGACCCTACATTTTTTACCGTTTATGAAGACCATCAGGAATTATACATATAACTTGTACCAACTGTATGCTTCAGATAGAGTGGATATTGAATGAAAATTTTGAGCGTAAGAGTTCATCGGCCACTAGCAATTTTATGGTCGAGGTCTCGAAAGCGTCGCACTAATCATCCGTGAACCTTGAAAAAAGTAATTTAAAAAAAACAACTACGCCTCAGATACTACAGCGGTCTTTGTTTAGAGCTCCCAAGATCTTGCTCTGGAAAGCAGTTAGAAGCGTTAAACAGGTATAATAAAATTGCGGTGCTTCGGATGCAGAGATGAAAGACTTTTGTGTCGACCATATGGTCCAGCTAGAAAGTATACACAAGAAGACGAAGTTATTGATACTACAACGTAATTAGAGCGCATTGTCATACGAGTACTATTCTTAAAAGCAAGGAATTTGTTCATGACGATGACCATTTTCTTGGCGATGATTAGTTTTTCTTGCGATTGAAGCAAACAGATAGGACAGCATCACAGTTGAGCATTTAAATAGTATTAAATTACTATTTACTTTACACTAAGTATATGGACGTGTTTATACATAGCTATAAAAATCAAATGTTCAAAATGCAATAACACAAAGTGTAAACAATTATATTGGCTAAAATTTAAACTCGACAAACAATCGATTGGCCAATAAAAGAGCTGCGTTTTATTTGTGCGACGATAATAAAGAATTAGCAACTATAATAGTGAGATAGAAGGTCCATTGATCAGATGCGATAAGCCGCCACTTTAGAACTCCATGTTAATACCAAACGAACGAATGAACATTCTTTATTACCCCTTCAAATCGGCTTGGTTGCAACGATCGAATTCGTTTGTACACATTAGTATTTTTAAGACTAGGAAAAAAATCGCTTTGTCCTAACATTAATGACTTTATATAAGATAAGATTAGGTAAGGTTAGGTTAGGTAAGGTAAGGTTAGATAAGGTTAGGTATACATTCCTTCCGAACGCTTTACAACAATTGTGATCAATATGTGTTTGAAACAAATCACCTTTTAACTGCCGGAAAAAATCGCTTGGGAGTACCTCGTTTGCCGCATATAGTTTTCCAAAAAAAAAACCCCTTCACAAACGACATATCTGATGTGTCAATTGTTAACTTGTCAAAATTAAATTGAATTCGATGGTTAATTCAATAGTTAATATGATAAAATGCTTTTAGAACAGGCTCTTAAATGTCAATATAAGTATCATTTTGTTTTGGCTGAATTATTAGTACTACCGAGATATCTCGTATTTGGCGTAGCAAACTTAGGATGTTTGACGAGATATCTCGTATCTGGCAGTGAAAGGGTAAAAAACTTCGTTTTCACAATTGTAAGCTACTCGTACTTCAAACAGTTCTACTGATTATTTATTTATTTAACAGAACCGCAGTTCCAAGGTACATAAAATAATAAAGAATAAGAAACAATGAGTATACATAAACATACAATACATACAAAAAACAAAAAAAATATATAAAAGAAGATGACATGTGTCAAAGATCACAGAGATCTAGGAGAACAATACCATCGACGAAAGAGGAAAATGATGTAAGAAAAGGATCGAGGTGTGCTGGTAGGCCATTTAAGAGTGCAATTGCCGTTGTACTAAATTGAGTGCTCGAAGCTCCACAAGTATCAACTGGAATCAAAAACAATGGATGGCTACGATCACGGGTGTACTTCTCTGGAACGTGAAACTTAAAAAATTCAAGAATCCCAGGGTTGTGAATTGCACCGCGAAGAAGAAGGAATGAATGTTTGAGAGCAGCAATTTTCCTCCTGGACTCTTACGAATGGAAAGAAAGCATCCCTAAAAGAAAAAGAATTAGGTAATGTACGGAATTGATTGAATTGAATGGATAGTTACCGTACATATAAAAATAGAGACGTCAGACAAATAAGACATATCTTTTGAGAAAGCTTTAGTCATAAATAAATGTATCAATCGTTGTACAGATTTAGTTAATTTAGTTAATTAATAGATTCTATTATTTAAAAAAAATAGCATGTTACATGACTATTTAACTAATACCATGCTTATTAGAATCCAGAAAAGCTATTAGTTATTTGAGGCAAATTTACGAAACAAAACGAAATGTAGTGAATATTAATTATTTAGGCAAATACTCTATAAATCGGTAAGAACTAAATAATACTTTAATTAAAGGAATGAAAAGTATTCTTTTAGATAACAATTAGAGTAGTTAAAAAAACAACACGTGGAACGCCATCATCATCATCAGCCTGTATCCGTCCACTGTTGATCGTAAGCCTCCCGCATGAGTCTCCATCCTCGTGAGGTCACTCCCGCTATTCTTTTTATGTCGTCAGTCCCTCTTGCAGGGGGTCGGCTAATGCTTTGTTTGCCAGTTCTTGGGCGTCATTCCAATACTTTTCTTTCTCATCGACCGTCGTCTCTTCGACAGATATGTCCTGCCCATTGCCACTTGAGTGTGCCAATTCGTTGGGTAGCATCCAGTAATTGAGTTCTTCTGCGTATTTCCTCGTTTCGGATTCTATCTTTTAGCAACAATCCGAGCATGGATCACTCCATAGCACGCTGGGTGACCTTTATTTTATGGGTAAGACTTGCTGTTAGATTCCACGTCTCTATGCCATAGGTTAATACAGGGAGTATGCATTGGTTAAACGCCTTAGTTTTAATATATTGCGGAATTTTCGCTTTAAAAATGTACTTTAGTTTTCCAAATGCTGCCCATCCCAGTTGTATACGCCTGTCGATTTATTTTGAGAAGTTACTTCGTCCTAGTTGTATTACTTGTCCCAGATAGGTGTAGTCGTTCACAACCTCTTATAGAAGAGGTTGGAGCGCCATACACACTAAAGAACATTACTGAAAAATAAATTTCAAAAATTCTGTGTAACATACCCATCAGCTGATACATTTATTTACTAGAGGTGTGAAAATAAAAATCTTAATTTAAAACTTGGGTCGATGCACTCTCACTGCGCAGAATAACCCATTCCAAATGCACCCTTTCTGTAAAGAGTAAAGCATGATAAGTGTATCCCTTTCAAAACAGCTGTTATTTACCAGAGTAGGAATAGGGTATCATATTATTATAAAATTTGATTAAATGCTTTTCGACGTCACTTTAAGTTTCGGGTCAGATTGTTAAAAGGTTTGAGAGTTTCAGATATCTTGGCGTGCTAATCACTAAAAGCAGTGATCTCACCTTGGGAAACTCAAAAGTGTCTCGCAGCTATATTCAATTAAAACAAAGTGCCGCATATACAACACCTGTATTACCCCACCTCAACAAAAACCAGTTAAGGTGTATAATGGGTTTTATAAACGGATGCTTGAGTACTGGGGATACGATGGTTTAACTTTGTGAATAATGACAAGGTGGCGGAGTAGATAAGGCAACCATTTATACAAAGGCCAGGTAAGAAAAGTAGGTGGATATGCTGGGATATGTACTTTTAATGCCGCTGAAAAACGTAAGTTCAAGCAAATTTTTCTTCAGACATACCATACCATACATCTTTAGAACATACCCACCGTACACGACTGTCCGATATGACATCGTGGAGGTACGTTAGGCTGACGGCCGAACTAACTCAAGACATCAACTCATCACAAATTCGTCAACCCTGAAGAAATATTGGTATGAAATAATTCGCCACACAGGTCTAAGCCCAAAAGCCACAATACCAAATCTGGCCGTGAAAACCTAAGAAGCAATTTTATCAATTATTTAATTATAAAACGAGAATTTATTTAGAAATTATATCGGATTAGATTGGAAAAGTCTCACGCCGACCCTGGGCGTTTAGGCTTACCCCAGTTTGACGACAGCAATGGTCTCACGTGCATTATATCATAGGGGAGACTCACTGCAACTGCAGGTCGATATGCACTCGCTAAATGATGCACTGCAATGCACTGCCCGGTATGCAAATCATAGAGAGTATAGCACCACGTTCATAATACAACGAGTGGCATTGTAATCATACAAATGGAAAAGAATAAAAAAAAAAACATTTCAAGATGTTGGTAGACATCAAAAGTTAACGTCTCTATGTAATCACATAGAATTCTACTTATAACATCACTTCTACATACGAGTATATTACATATCATAAATATATCATCGCCATAAATTGCCGCCACTCAGTTACAAGTATCCCATGCCTTGTCCCAAGACATCTCTGCATCCTAGGGTAAAATGATTCCTAACGACCTTAGGGACTTGGAAGAGACGACATTTTGCAGGTCTCCATGACAAAACATACACAAATACGTTAGATTGAGTATCAGAGACATATTTTAGGTGATAAGTTAATCATAAAATATAAGAACACTACTCGTAGACGACTAGTCCGATTTTTGTAAAAAATAGAACGCGTGGATTTGAATTCGGTTCAATGGGAACCACTGATGAGGATCAGCGATGACAATGTGGCGATTCACGGAAGAGAGAGATAAATAGGAAGTGCACCTATTAGACCAGTATTTGTCAACCTTTTCAATTCGGTATCCCACATCCGGTTATTTTTCTTTATATAAAAATACATACATGTGACGTTTATACAAGTAGTACGTTTATACAAGTGAGGAACTGATGATGCTTTCAAGCCGTCATCATTTATTTAATTGTACAAACTTACTAATATCGTAAACTATATAAATAATATACATTACACCTGTGTTGTCAATGAGAAAGAAAGAAGAAGGGGTGTGGGGCTTATCGGAGAAACCGCGGTCTATAATAAAGCTGTGAGTAAACAACAGTGCTCAACGTGAGCTATACAATAAAGCAAAAAGTAAATAGCAATTTAATATGTAAAATAGATCTCAAGACATAAATGACAAAAAAATAACTAAGTCAAAAAGTTGTTAATTGATAAAACGATGTTTCGAGATAATTAGACGAAGATATCAGTTATTTTTCATTCGTACATAGAATTTATTCGAATTTTTAATAAAAAAAATATTCAATAACTAGAAGCAACTCCACATAATTTTCCACATTTATTTATCTTAATTTTAAGATGTATTTCTTGTTCTATATTTGAAACCTCGACTAATAAGCTGCAGATTAATTAATTAAAAGCGGTCCATCGACATGGAAGAGGTTCCCTACCCCTGTGTTAGAGACATGGTAGTAGTCGACTGATTGTAATATTATATGTCCCTCCGTGTGAATTCCTGATATTTGCACTAGGCCTGATGACATGGTCACACATCAGCGACGGGCATAGTTCACAGTACATCGCCTGTACGTGGTGTGATATTCACGACCGAAAATGACCACGTCATCTCGACATGTTTGCGCAGATGAACACGTCATGACCAGATAAAATCACCTGATTATTCGAGAAAATGAGCGAAAATATTTTGACACCTTCAAACAGGATACATCAGAAAAGTACGACAACAACTATGCATATCATTTTGATATGTCTAAAAATAATTTATAAATAGAACACATGCTTCCACCTATAACAACACGCTTAGCAAAAATGGTAACATAAATAAAACAGTTAAAATAAAATAAAACACCTGTCAGATATCACTGATATTCAGGTAATGCTTCGGAGAAGAGATAAAAAGCATGTGAAAAGAGGATCGAGGAGTATTGGTAGCCCATTTAGAAGCTCCAATGCAGTTGTACTGAACGAGTACTGAAGTAGTTTACTCATTTAAACCTCTAGGTTATGTCCATGAACTCTCAGCACATAATTAAGTACCACAGCTGTTATTGTTACACAATATAAGTTTATAACGTACAAGTATACAACACAGGTTCATTACAAAAGTAATGTGCATTTTTTGTGAAAAATATATCTTTACAAATGTTTAAAAATCTCTTAAAAACACGCCCCTTGCATCAATAATACTTGCGGAGACGTATTTGCTACACCTGGATGTCACCCTAAATACCCTCGACGGGAATGTCTTTCAAGAACGTTGTAACATGCTTTTGGATGTTTTTTACGGTCTCCCAATGCTTTCCTTTCGTCCGTAAGTGTAATTTAATGAATGTAAGGTAGATAAAAATGTGTTGCTCCGGGCATGCAATCGGTATTAAGTAATAATGAAATTAATTATAATAGTATACTGAAGTTAATGAAAGTACGGCGCATTATTTATTGTGACACGACTGTCCATGGCAGAGCGATGTAACCAGTTAGTGTGTGTGTGTAAATAGAGGTCTGACCTTCCATCGGAACTAGTTTTTTTGAAAAAAATTACGCATTAATAGGGGTCAGATCGATAAATCTATTTCTTTCTGGAAAATGCGAATTACTTTCATAAAGGAACTGTATTAGTTAACTGAAGTCCTATGGCACGTATCACGTGATAAACTGCAGTCCACACGTTGCTAGACAACAATTAGCTAAGAAGTGTTAATCACTGTCCCAAGAAACGGCCTCAGGTTGAACCTACGGAATGTGATACGCCCATTCACCTGCAACATTTGAAGAACCGCTGACAAACTCATTCACAAAACAACATCTATGATACGCTGAATTTCCTCTATACGTACATTCGGCAATAAATCCTAAATATGTTGATAAACTCGTACATTTGACTTTATTATGATAAGAACACATTCCTCGTTTTTATATTAATTAATGATCAAGATACAAGTATTATTGTAAGGACCGAAAAGCGTTCTTCGATCGATGATTTTTCTGTGTGCCTTTAACGCGCCCTCTACAATACGATATATATAATCGTGTCGGAAACAGCAGGGTCAGATCTTGCCTGCCCAGAGGTGGGCAAAGTCGATGGCATTACTCCAGGTCTTCCTGGGTGCAGCTACTCGGACGCAGCGCACACTCCAGACGGTGTGACAGGGTCTGTTCCACGCCGCAGTCACATTCAGTCGATGAACTATGAGGAAGCGATTTAAGACGTCGGGTATTCAAAACTGCTTCAATACAAATAATAAAATTTTCTACTATTCGTTTTCGTATGATTATTGGGATGATTTTGGTTTATCACAGGCAATTTCGGAGAGATCATAAGATTAATTTTAGTTCTTGCTGATCCTTACCTTACTGTGCGAAAAACATCCGAGAGCTCCGATGATATGTACTCTCTACACCATATGAAAATGTCATTTAAAAACCGGAAAAATGCAAATATTTCTAAATATTTCTTTGATTGACTATGGTTGAAAAAATCGCAATTAGTCGCTATGGCCGGCGCAGCCAACAAATTCAGCGCGTATATTTACACGTGCGCAGCCGAATTCATACTGACTGAACATTCGCGAAGCCGCGCATGTGCCCAGTTCCAACAAGTTTGTCTCGTCTGCGCTGTCGCTCGCGCAGATGCATGACACGGGTACGTGATTCTATTCCAGATTATTTCACAAATTACTTATTTCCATCGCTACAAATAAATAACCATAGATTATCATGATTTTATTTGATGCTTAATAATATTACGGAAGAATACAAAAATTTTGAGCTCAGTATCTATTATATTTTTTAAGTATATTCTCATTTTTCGAATCGAATTGTAGTAAATACATATCATCGTAAAGCAGGGGTTAAATAATTAGACATGTATCAAGACATTAAATATTGGGGGAATGTTTTTTGAATAAAAAAAATCATAAATACATCTTCATGAAAAAATAATAATCTACCATTAAAATGTTGTATTCACACATTTAAGCTACTTCTGACAGTTCGACTGACATGGAGGCAGTAGGTATTTTAGGACAAGCTTTTTTTCGTAAATAAAAGTAGCTGCTGTCTCATACCGCAGGCTCTTCCCATGGAGGTTGTCGGGAACTATATATGTTTTCAGGGGAAACTGCAGTTATAGAGATGGGTTGAGACAAGACGTGGACAGTGGCAACTGACAAAACTGAGTGGCTAATCATTGGTGACCACGTGTATATGAGAAAATTTTCGGTGATTGAATTTTTGTCCGCGACCGTACACACCTCTGTGCACGTCATCAATCACGATTTATTTATTTTAGAATAAATTAGCGACACAAAGACACTTCTCAACACAAGTACACAGCGCGAGAGTGTTAACAATGAGTTCCTTCTAATACCAAGTAATTATATTCACGGGTAAACGTTACACAGGCAACTTGAATGGTGGTCTCTAAGTGAAGTTACTCAATACGAATCCTAACTTTTTAAGTGAAGAAGAAAGCGTTGCTATGAAGGAAAATACTAGTATCGTATCGGAAACGTAATCATTTTATTAACCATAAATGCGCGAAGTTGATTGCGCAATTCCTGGACGATATGAACCAATGTTGTAGGAGCTTGGTGAAAACCCTCCCTGTCCCGTCTTGTTTTTGGAGACCCAGATCGGGACCCGTTACTGGACGCACGCAAAAAGCTACTTGTTAGAGAGTGGCTGACGGCCTTCCAGTGATTCTAGGTGCATCGGTTAGATGTCAAATAGACCTCAGTCTAAGGCTGCGAAGTTAGTATACTACAGCGAGTCTCGAATTGACTTCTTTTGTAACACGTTGCTAACCACGAAATACGTGAGAATGGATAAGGAAATGGTGAGGTTGGGAAATGGATTCTGCAGATAGCAGACATCAGTTAGGAGTCATTAGAAGCATCAACATCACCATGTTCTCTCCTCAAAAATATAGCACATACTTATCACGAAGCTCTGCTTTATCTCAAATCAGATCTGCCTCTCGCAGTACTGCCGTGTATATTCAATGTATATATAATTCCCGACGACCCTTTCAAGACTCTCAAGAAGTGGCTGATACTTCCAGACGACAACACAGAACACGCCTTCTATTTTCATGGATAATGCAGTTCATTATATAATGTCATATGGCCTGTTTTGCCAGGATCACACATATATCATCTTCATAAGAAAAGTAGCCAAATATTTTGAGGAACTTCTTAAATATTCCAGTAAGCGACTGCGAAATATGGAAATCCTAGGAGTTTTTTCTTTTTTCAAGACTTGGTTATTTTACCTGAAGTTCCTATCTTTGTATTTATTTGTTTCAACGGAACAGATTTTCCAAATTTATGGCGTACAGTACATACATTAAAACGTTAAACATAGATAAGACATGACAACTAATTTAAAACAATGTAGAGAATATATACGAATCTTATGTGGCGTTTCAAGTGTCAAGACAATCTTGCATGAGGTTTGTTACAACAATTGCAGTGGCCTGGATCATTTGGTCCTAAGGGGCGACTCTACCGAACCAACGACCCGCGGTATGCAACAGGGGGTGATCATTCATATTTTGGTCAGCGACCAATGTTGCTTAACTTCAGCGATCTTTACGAAAACTGCGCTTACTATTGTAGTCAGTCTATTTAATATTACAAGTAAATAATTATATACTCACATAAGATGAGCACATCATTATTATGTTTAAATATAATATAATATATATTTAATTTGGGTTTTGTGGTTCAAAATCAAAATTCGACGATTAACCGATACACACACGTAAATGTTATCTCAACAATGGCGTTATCAAATCCCCTTATCTCGAGCAAAGTCATGTGTACCTACACAACTTGAAACGCACCTATCAGGACTACGGAAACGAAAGTGTAACACAATCTTAACAAAATATTTAATACACGTAATATTCAATCTTGCCGCCGGGTATAGCTCAATGGTCAAAGCGTTTGCTTTGCAAGCCAAAGGTCGTGGGTTCGATCCCCGACGGAGATTAATTACAAAAAAAACTGAGCTTTAAAACAAAAAAAAAGTGTGTGATCCCTCATCCGTAAAATGCCAGGCATAGCCTATTAATAAAAATTGGTGGTAGACGAAAGTCGTCCCGTAAGGACCACCCATTCACAGTAAAATCCTATAATAATAAGGATGATGCGCGAATCTCGGGCTGTAGTCTACGACGTTGGCGGATCAACACTCCACATGCAGCGCTTAGCCATGTGCACCATGGTTAGAGTCATCGAATTCCACAGATGAGGCTTCAGAATTACTATCACCATCTGTCGGTATTCTCCTGTATGTGTTTACATAAAAATATCTAATTAGAATTATGTATAAAGATAATCATTTTACACTATCAATCAACAAATGACTTAATCCTTGATTGACCGATTTCAATCCAGATTGATTTTTTCAAATCGAAATCGTAACGTTATCAAGCGGCTAGACTGCTTATCATGATTCCACTATATCCGCTCCACTAGCTGGAGTATATAATCGTCAGAAACTGCCACCACAGAGCTCTGTCAGATGCCATGCTCCTCACCTAATATTATTTCAGAGTTTCGCCGAGTACACAATACATATACGTAAAGTTCCCGACAACTTCTTCTTCGTAGTATCAATCCGGTGGATTGGTTTGCAGCAACAGAATCTTGCATCTCGATCTCCATTCCTCTCGGAGAATACCGACAGATGGTGATAGTAATCCTGAAGTCTTATCTGTGGAATTCTATGACGCTAACCATGGTGTATATGGCTAAATGCTGCATGTGGAGTGTTGATCCGCCAATAACATAGACTCCAGCCCGAGATTCACGCATCATCCTTTATTATTACAGGAATTTACTATGAATGGGTGGTCTTCAGGGGACGACTTTCATCTATCACCAATTTTAATTAATAGGCTATGACTGACATTTTACGGGTGATGGATCAAATTCACACCAACCGGGGTATTTTAGAGCTCAGAAATCGATTAAAAATCCTTTTTTTTAAATCTCCGTCGGGGATCGAACCCACGACCTTTGGCTTGCAAAGCAAACGCTTTACCAATGAGTTTTGACCGCCGGCAAATTTGTGACGGCTGTTTGTGATGACCAAATGCTCAAGCTAAGGAAGCAGATAATATTGATTGTACAACTCAATGGGTATATTTACAGTGGCACCTCGACATACGAGTTTAATTCATTCAGCAACCTTGCTCGTATTTCAAATTACTCGTATCTCAAAGCAAAATACCCTATTTAAATTAATTGTACAAAAATATTCTTTGACAGCGAGAGCACACTGATAACTGATTCTTTGACCGTGGGATTCACGGGGGAAAGCGTGACGCGCGGTTCGTGTGCAACTGGCCGACCCGCTAAGCCTTAGACTGAGGTCTATCCGACATCTAACTGATGCACCTATTGTAAAATCACGGGAAGGCATTCAGCCACTCTCTAACAAGTAGCTTTTTGCGTGCGTCCAGAAACGGCTCCCCATCTGGGTCTCCAAAAACAGGACGGGACAGGGAGGGTTTTCACCAAGCGACCCGCTAAGCCGATTGCTCGCATCTCAAATTTCGCTCGTACTTTAAAGCAAAAAAAAACACTCGCTCAACGGCTCGTACCTCAAAAAAAACTCGTATGTTGGGCCACTCCTATGTCAAGGTACCACTTGTATTTCCATATTAAAGCAAACGGTTAAAATAAATTAATACATATTGATTAAATATTTAATTATATAACCTAATTCTTGGAAATATTACAAATCTAATTTTCAACCTAAATTACTCATACAAGATACTAAAAATTGAAGCGATCAGCACTGATAAACTCATCGTGAGCTTGGCGTATTAAAATGATTGATTGCCGTCGGATTTCAAGATAAATCCAAAGATTGACAACGAAAATGATGTTATATTACAAAAAAAATTTTTTTTTGTTATATTTGACAAATTTATTAATACCCTTCAATGACATACGCTAACCTTAACATTTACGTAATTTTATTCATTTTCATATAATGCAATAAATTGGCCGATCTCTAGAAAAGAATGCCCTTGGGTCGCATAAATCAAAATGCAGCTTCAGCAGTCGCATGTCTCCGTATATAGAAAGCGAGATTTCGGAAGAAAACGGTATAACTCGAAACACATTAGGTTATGAATATATAACGTAAGTTACGTGACCATACTTTAACGCTATGAAAATTAAAGAGAAAAATAATATATTATTGATATTTTAAGCATTTAAATTGAGATGCATTTAGAATCTCATATAAAAAACATTTTTGTTTGTTCAAATTTTATGCGCTGTCATATACGGTTCGTCCGATTGCGATGAAACTTACAGGAGTTATTGAGTGCATGCCCGCAAAGGTTTCGGTAACAAAAAACTTCCCATATCCGTAACATATGGTTACCTTAACATTCAGTTCTGTCAGTTGCCTTATCTCAAGATATTTATCCTGGGATTATGGTTCCCGATGGCCTCTAGGGCAGAATCCTGAGTATGCATCCTGAGCAGGAACGGTAAAACAGGCAGTTTTGCCGCACACGATTAAATAATGAATATGCGTTTTCTTATTTATAGTATATGACTTAAAGTCAGATAAACCCTTCGATTAATCATTATTAAATTTTAGCCCATTAACCCTTTACGTGCGAGGTGCGGATATATCCGCACCAACTTGCACTGCTCTTAAGTGCGAGGTGCGGATTTATCCCACGCCCTGAAAAAAACACGTCGCTTCAGTGCGAGATGCGGATTTATCTGAATACCATATTGAATGTAATTTGGTTTCGTATTACGACATTACTTCGTCAAATTTTTTTTTACGATATGTATTGAGTTGTCATTTGTTGAGTTGGGTCATTCTACACATGTTTCAAATTTGCCCTTTTTTTTAAATAATAATGGATTTGTTTAATTTAGTTCTGAAGATAAATATAAATGCAGCACTGACCAATCAAAACACATTAAAAATCGTCCTTAAATATTCAACTTTATTTTTCATTAACTAATTGACTTATTTCGTGACTTTTTATGAAATCTTATTCCGCACGTAAGGGTTAAAGGAAACATTCATGCAGCGGTTTGTGCAAATGAAACAGACATATAGTGTTTCTGCTGGATATTATGACGCGTAAAAACGCGCGCCGGGTATTGCCAATTTTTTTTTTCAGGTTTTACTATATACGTTGATTAACTGTTTTTTTTTATTAAAACGAGAGGCTGTGGTTTCGTGCACTCTGTGCGTTTCCTTATTAATTCACTGGTAAGCAATCACCCATTTCAGTTAGTCAACGTGATCCAAATTAAAACGCGGTAAAATTATGGTGTCAAAAAATATTAAATATCCTCTTTTGTCGATGGTATTGTTCTCTTAGATCTCTGTATCTTTGACACGTGTCACCTTCTTCTTATTCTTTTATGTTGTTTTTTCTCTTTTGTATAAATGTATTTTTATGTAAATGTTTCTTATTCTTTATTATTGTATGTACCTTGTACCTGCGGTTCTGTTAAATATATAAATTAATTAATATAATAAAATTAAATAAAACCTTTCCGAGCAGTTAGGCAGAAGTAAAGCGTGTGGTCTCGTACATGCACTTACTTGAAAAATATATTTTATTTAAAGGATGTATGGCCACCGTAGATATAGGTAAAAGTCAAGTAGATGGTACGTAGCGGCTTGCCCACATAATAACATTATGTTGCTCGTGAGGCAATCGCCGTCACAGTCGCAGTCACTGATATTTTATGCAAATGTGCGATAACTGGAAACACTCTCGATCTCGAAAAATCGTCAAAAACGGAGATCTACATAGCGATAAGAGAAAATAAAGTAATCAACGCATATTGTCTAGATTTAAAGGTTTTTTAACATAATTTTTAACATCAAATTTATGACTATAACGGCATCAATCAAATGTATTTTTATGTCAATAAATTATCATTTTTTTAAAGAAAAAGCTAAACATTTTTATTTCAAGCATTAATACTGTAAATTAATCATTTTAACCGCCACTTGGTTACGTCAGTTGCATTGTCTCATTCAAACACACAATCAGTGCCGGTTTTAGGGGGTGGCGAAGTGGGTCAGTGCCCCAGGGCGTCGAAAAAGCTAGGGGCGCCTAGTGCAACTAATCTTGCCTACATTTTTTTTAATGTTAACAATATGGGGCGCCAGAAAAAAATCTCTAGGGTGCCGCAGGGTATAAAGTCGGTACTGGACATAATTGTACCTACCTGGGAGTATATACGATTCCTACGACCTCAAAGGCCAGGGCGGGTACTTGCTGAGACGGCAGTTATAGTATCAGAGGTATATTTAATGTGATTATTTAATAAAAAATTTAAGGTAGTCCGATGATCAGGCAGTCGTTTCCAACAACTTTGCTATTTCGTCCTAAAAAAATAATCTTGGGTTGGAGCTCCAAAATAAGTAAACTTTTTCAATTCAGTTATAAAAAGAGCAGTTCGCTTATAAACAATGGCGCACTTACGTCTAATCTCCAATACTTGGAAGACAGACGTAAGATTGGTTCACTTATTATTTTCTATCGTTATTTCCAAATCACATTGCACACATTTCTGTACCCACCCACAACTGTCAGACTCGTATTTTGCTTGCTGAACATCAACACACGGTAAATGTATGACGACCAAGAACTGCTGGCTTCAACATTTCTTCGCAAATGTCATCGGTAAGCTCTGGAATACTCTTCCAGTATCTATGTTTCCTTCTTCATACAATATGGATCTTTTCGAGACGCTAAGCACAATACACATTGAATGCATGCAGCGTCCAGACGCCGTAGCTGAGCGTTATGCACTCCTGTATGCAATTTATATTTATTTATTATATATAATATAATCGTGTCGGAAACAACAGGGTCAGATCCTGTCTGCCCAGAAGTGGGCGACGTCGATGGCGTTACTTCTGGCCATCATCAGGTCTTCCTGGGTGCAGCTATTCATATTTATTATTATTTATTATCATTTATATTATTTATTATGTCTTAGGTTTACGTAAACATACACAAAAACATTCGAACCGAGCTTCTTTTTGGTGTAAAATAATAAGGTTTAGTAAGAAACAAACGTATAATTAATACTGTACTGTTGTTATCATGTTTAGCTGTTGTACATATAAATATATTAATTAAATTTACAAAAGGTAAGATATAGTGAAACTGTTCTTACCTGTCGCCCGTGAAGGAGATCATCTGATTGTTGACGACGAACTGTGAATCTTTGTATCCCCATCCGTTCCATTTTAGAAGATCCTGCCTAGAAAAGATAAAGAAAAATATACTTTAGACACTTTGTACCTTTGATAGCACACACATTGTAAACGTATCCCTGCAGCTGGATGCGGGAAGGCTGGGACCGGGTCGGCCTCCTGCAACATGGCTCAAGACAGCCAAGAAGGACATGGAACGTCTTGGAGTCGACAGCGAGCTTATCTTCGATCAAGCATCTTGGAAAAATGTTATTAGGAGAGCCCACTCCAAGTAAATGGGATAGGGCCAGGAAAAAGAAGAAGATACTTCAGACACTTGGTGATATAAACCGAAATAAATAATGTCAACAGTAAAGTATGTAGGAGAATATCGACAGATGATGATAATAAATCTCATCTTTGGGTTATATGACGCTTGTCATTTTAAATATGATTACAGCATCCTATTCTCCAGGTTCATGTTCTCTTGCTATTCGAAAATAATTGTCGGAAACTAAACAAATAAATTATATAGTATTACTCGGTGGAGCTAACATGGGATGATACGAGGATTATGGCGACTGACAGATTATGGCAGCAGTTCGTGACGACCATTTTCTCCAGTATTGGAGAGCGGACACGCAAACGGTGAGAAAGAAATACCGTTGAGGTTATCAACTTGCAATACTTGACAAAAATGCATAATTATAATTTTATATAAATTTCAATTTGAAAAAAATATTAAATTAAATATTTAGTTTATTTTATGTAAACGCATACAGGAGAATACCGACAGATGGTGATAGTAATTCTACAGTCTCATCTGTAGAATTCTATGATGCTCACCATGCTGCATAAAGCTAAGCGCTGCATGTGAAGCGATTGATCCGCCAACGTCATAAACTACAGCCCGAGATTCACGCATCATCCTTATTATTACAGGAATTTACTGTGAATGGGTGGTCTAGGATGAATAGGCTATGACTGGCATTTTACGGGTGCGGGATAAAATTCACGCCAACCGAGGGTATTTTAGAGCTCAGAAATCGTTTTTTTTTTAAATCTTCGTCGGGGATCGAACCCACGACCTTGGGCTTGCAAAGCAAGCGCTTTGACCACTGAGCTATACCCGCCGGCAGTTTGATTCAAACAGCAGTTTTAAACATGTAATCACTTAAAAATAAATGTTAAATGAAACTAAATATTTATTTATTAAATTATTAATTAAAATTAATATAAAATTATAATTATAAAAGAATACCTGTTTAGTTTTCCTAAGAAATCATGTATATACAAGGTTAGATTGTACGAGTACTAGAATAATGATAATAAAAAATATCAGTGTATTTTTTTTTTTTTCAACCTTGTTAACTGCGCGCAATGTCCTCGACGTAGTTCAAGAGCAAATATATGTCAGATGTAAGCAGCAGTTCAAGAAAAGTCTTGCTTACTCCCGAACGAAAATACAGAATACGTTGACAATTCAAATGACTATGCACTTAATAATAATAAAAATAATAATAAAAAATATTTATTTAGGCACTAGTGCCATAATCAACATTTACATACAATAATTCCAGGAAAATACAGAAAAATTAAAAATAAAATTAAACAGTAAAGAAAGAAAATATAAATCGGCATGTACAGATACACCACATTATTATTATTGTACTACTCAGTGAGTGAAGCACCGGATCCCTTCCAGATGGCCACGCGAAGGCGCATCCAGTGCCTCTCCAACCGTGAGTCCCACCTTTCCGCCCACACAGCGACCATTGCGTTGGAGAAGCACAACACTTCCTTACTATGGCATGGAAGCCATCCACTCGCGCCTCCGTCAACATGCCTGAGGCACTGCAATATAGCGGCAGACGCACGAAATTCGGAAGGCGTTGTTACACTGGACCCGAAGCGCAAGCCTACGAATCAACATATTGCATCGGACGTCTATAAACATTGCGATACTGATAGATGATATAAGAAGAAGAAGAAGAAAGGTAGGTGGAATGATGATGATGATGATGTCAGATTGATCGGACAAGGTTACACATGACTAAGAACGCGAATTCCCAATACGTTGCGAATATTTTTAATAGTCTATGACTTAAAACCGTGATCTTCGCCAAATGTTTCACCCACATACTGTTTATGTGGAGGCCATCGTGCAATGTGTTGTGCATGTAATATAAATAAACTGAACAAAACTAGGGTATAGCCTAATGGTCAAAGCTTTTGCTTTGCAAGCCAAAGGTAGTGGGTTCGATCTCCGATGGAGATTAAAAAAAAAAAAAAAACTATTTTTGAGCTCTACAATATCCCCGATTGGTGTGAATATGATCCCTCACCTGTAAAAAGTGTCATAGCCTATTAATCAAAATTGGTGGTAGACGAAAGTCGTCCCGTGAAGACCACCTATTCATAGTTAATTCCTGTAATAATTAAGGATGATGCCTAAATCGCAGGTTGTAGTCTATGACGTAGGCGGATCAACACTCTACATGCAGCGCTTAGCCATATGCAGCATGGTAAGCTTCATAGACTTTCACAGATGAGACTTCAGAATTACTATCACCATCTGTCGGTTATTTTTTGTATGTGTTTATATAAAAATTAAAAAAATCCAAAAAAAAATAATAAATGAAATAACTGTACGTAATAATAATATTTCCTGGTTACAATTTCAAGTCACATGTACGTTAATCGGTAAAACCACATTTTAAGTGCAGTTCACATTAGATTTTGATGCGAAAATTTAGATGTCTGTTGCTTACTGCGTGTCGTTGGTTGGGTTAAGCCGTCTGTTAGGACTAAATCGTTTGCGACTACGGGAGCGTCAGACTAATCATCCGATCTAGCTAAAAATTCCGACTAACAAATCATCCAAAATTATGATACATATAAGTTCTCGGGTAAACCTTTGGATGAAAATATGTCCTGGGTTAAGGTATAGGAAGTGACAACTAACATTAGCATACAGTCTGTATTCGAATCCTCACTTCCAATGTTTATTTTTACCTGATTAATTGAAGACACATATATCATTTAAGTCGACATTTGGTATAGGTTTGTATGTGTATGAATTGTTGAAAAATAAATCTCTACTAAAAGTTGCTATTATGAGAAAAAAGATCTGTAAAATGTAACACTGAAGCAAATAAACAAACTGCCTTAGAAATTCCGTGTGTAGAAATAAATAAACATTTTAAAATAAATGTCAAGAGATATGAAACATGTTTATAAAAAATACATGGTTACTGATGGTTTTAAAAGTCAAACCCAAAATACCTTAGAAACAAAGTTTCTGTTGAGAATTTTCTAAATGACAACACTGAGACCAAATCAGAAACATTGAAATCCGGAGTATAGAGAAGACGTGGAAGGCGTCAACGGGATAACAGAAGAAGAGCTTTTTGGGAAAACGATTAACCTTTTTGTTGCGGCTCGGTGGAATACAAATAATTCGTCGCTCGACACTTAAACCGGGCGGACGTGTCTAGTCATCCTACCTACAGGATGTCGCACCGTTGCGATTGTGATATCGCGCAAATAAATCGTCGCTTAGACGATCATCGTTTGCTGCTGGAGAGGCTCTTAAAGGCTGTTGGATGCGGGATGGATGATGCACAGACATCCGTTGGTGTGGACCCTCCACCCAACCCGACAAGTCTGCCGACTTCCCGCAGAAGGCGCTTGCCTCGAACGTGCAAATCAATTCCGGCTACCTACGCTGAAGCTGTCAACATTCCTGTGTCGATGTCGCTTAACTGTGACAGTAGAGACTCCGAACCTGCCGTCAATGAATCCGCTTCGAGTGAGGCCACCGAAGAGGACTCCTCGGAAGATACTATCGAAGGAGCCCCTGCTATTTCGAGCAAGGCTCCCAAGGACTCCCGTTCTCAGCCGGGACGAATCATCGTTCGAGGAACTGGAGGACCTGAGTGCTTTCTCCGTGGATGTCCTCTCCCTCCCCCGAGCAATCTTTCCGGAGAAGTTCAACGCTCTAAGTTGAGTCGCGCCTCTCCGCATGGGGAAAGGCAACAACATTCAGCACGTCTGATGATCCGTGGTTCTGCAGCTCCTTCAAAGAACGTTACTGGAGTGAAGATGGCGTATCTTCACGCCAAGGGCATTCACCCAGATACATCGGCTGAGGACTTGCAGAGCTTCTTGGCAGCGACCGCTGCATTCAATCCTTCTTGGATGACCATCAGGAGGATTGTCAGCAGGCGGACGGTCAACTTCTTTCAAAGTCGGGGTCATCGTGACTTCGCTGGAGTCTCTCATGGAGCCTCAAGTGTGGCCTGAAGGGACCATCGTTCAACCCTGGATACGCATAAGACGAAAGAATCGCAGTGAACAGTGGTTGAAACCAACTTGAGTGAAGATATTGACATATTTAGTGTAATATTGCTTTAAATTCAGTACTGGTGTTTATGGAGGCGAAATGTTACACGTTTTATTCTGTGACAATAATGCCTTGTTATTTGTGAGTCAATCATGATATACTTATGACAGGGTTTTTGTTGTTACAAGTCAAACTATTTATCTTGAGTCTCTTGACGCTAGTTCTGAGTGTGAGGTCAGTGATACTAAGTGTGTCAATAAATTTACATCACCACATTTATGTTACCTATTGTATTTTTATTTTGTTCTAATTGTACTTCAGAAATGCATTGAATTGATAAAATTTGTAATGTTTCTGCAAGGAAAAAATAAATAAAATTGAAAAATTGAAATAATACTGTCAATACGGCGTGAATTTTTCAAACATTTTTTTTGCTTAAAACTAGTATTTGAAGCATAAATGTACTTATCAGACCTATTTTCATTTATCACATTGGCTCTTCTATCCTTTAGCTATCAGATGATGCATAAAACTATTATATTTAACAAACGGTCATTATGTAATTCCATACATGTGGTGGCATTGACCCACGTGGTTTACAGAAAAATCACTCCTGTGACGAAACCTAACGATATTTATTCACATGCTTTACAGATTCTTGTAAAGAATACATGTAGGTTGATAAAGGGAATGACTGCACTTCCAATTTACTACCGTAGATGTCACAATGAGTACTGAAAGTAGCAAAACGATATATCACGTCAACCGATGTCAACAGTCAGGCAATCTTTAACAGCATATGCCGATAACCGATGCGAAAGGGTTAAGGGAATCCCAAAAGAAGAAGACTCCTAGATGTCCCACCAAAAGATGGCTAGACAGCCGGTTGTCAACATAACCAAAAGAAACTGTGGCAAAAACTAATCAAAGGATCTAAATAAGTGATTCCAAACCGGAAAGAATTTCCTTCTAAGATTGAATTTGAGAGTTCGAAGAATGGCGTTAAAAGAAACGTTTTTAGAGATATAATTTTACTGAGAAAAAAAGTAAGAATTACGTATTCTGGAGGCATAACAATTGTATTTATGTACGTATACACATACATGAGAATACCGACAGACAATAATGGAGAAACTATGTTACTGGAATCTATGACGCTTGCTATTAGTGAGTATGGTAAAGCGTAGCATGAAGATTGTTAGTCATTAGCATCAGCAACGTCATACACTGCATTTCAGGCATTCACGAATCATATTTTTTTACGGGAATTGACAACGAATATGCGGTGTTCACAGGTAGATTTTTGTGTTTTACCAATTTAAAATAATATACTATATGACTGTGATTCTACGGGTTAGGGATGAAATTCACTCCAACCGAGGGGGTTTTTAGAGACTTTAGAAATCGACGAAAAGATTAAAAATATTTTTTTATAAAAAAAGCTCTATAATTTCTGATCTTAAAATAAAATATATCTTTTTTATTCGCATGCTTTTTAAGTAAGAATCTGAAGACCATATTATACATTTTTATTACCCACTATCTGATTTTACAACCAAGACTCCTATTTACTCGTTTATATTCGCAATGTACCGTTGATTTGTTTAATTTAGTAATTGAAATTATTTTTATCACCAAGAGTGAAACAATGTGTTTAATTCAAGTCTCTAATCTCACGTCTGTGCAGAATTGAGATAACTAGCACGTGGGCAGATTGCAAGCAACATATCAAACAATCACTCGTTGCCTGGGCGGCGATGAAAGCATCACTGAAAGAATACTTTTAAATACAACGTATTCGGTATAAATTCGGGATGCCTACTTGCGATTACGAGAAGTACCTGGCTTCAAAAAGACAACTATTAATTTGGCTACACTACAGAACAGTTGGTCTAATGACTAATCTCACCCTTACATCTAATCTCTGATTCTTGAAACACAGACGTAAATTGGATCGCTTGGTTATTTCTACGATTATTACCATATAAGAATTAATTCCACATATACGCGTCTCATAATTGTAAAACAAATATACGGTTAACGTGTGTCGACCAAGAACAGTAGGTTTCAAAACTTCTTTCCTAAATCCCAATGGTAAGCTCTAGAATGCTTGAATGCTCGATTGCTTCATACAATTTGGGTTTCTTTAAGAAACGGATAAATTTACCCTTCAATCTCCCCAACCCACACACAAACACAAAATATGTTTCACACACGTAGCGTCTAAGTCCAATAGTGTACATTAGTTTCGAACGATTATGCTCTCCTGCATAAAAATATATGTCATTGGGAGAAGCTAATCAGCAAAGTACCTTGTATCAGAGCGACAACAATATGCAAATAATGCCGGCGGGTTTAGCTCAATGGTCAAGGCATTTGATTTGCAATCCAAAGGTCGTGGGTTCGATCCCCGACGGAAGTTAAACAAAAAAATTTAATCGATTTCTGAGCTTTGAAATATCCCCGGTTGGTGTGAATTTGATCCCTCGCCCGTAAAATGACAGTCATAGCCTATTAATTAAAATTGGCGGTAGACGAAAGTCGTCCCGTGAAGACCACCCATTCATAGTAAATTTTCAAGACTATACTATTCTCATAAAATACTTTATTGAATTATATTTTTAAATTAAGTTGAAATATGTTTAATTATAAAAATTAAATTTTAACAAAAAATATATGTTAATAACCTTAAATTTAACTCCACATATCTTTAAAAAATCACACAACACGAATGACAGATACTAAACATACTATCGTAAATGAGATACGAGAAAAAATGGGTAAGCGTGATTTATAAATCTGAAAAATAATTGAATTTAATAAATAATTTGTCACTTATCCCTTTTTAATTTCCTCTATTCTTTAAATGTTGTAAATTTAGTTTGCATTTTTCAATCGTAATGCGTGAAAAACATCATCGTGAAAGAGAGGTTATGATTACCGTACTAATGAAAAAATACATTATGCACCAACCCTTTTGAATATTAGAATGTAAGATACCATCAAATCTAATATAATTTAATATTGTCATAGAATATTCTTTTGAAGCACGCACCTAACCTATACAAAAGTAACGTCACATTTTCAAACGATCCAAATGAATGAATATCGACGCCGGCGACGCTCAAGAAAACAATGTTTAAAGACTGAGATTTCTGACACAAAATCATGATTCCTTAACGTCACATAAAGTGTTATGAATTATTAGTATTTGATTCATTGTTCTTACCTATTCTTCGGGATGGCGCTCCTAACCTCTATCCCCGTGGACGCCCTCGACATTTTCCTGGGGTAGTTAGCACTTGTCTTATTCCGCGAGCATTCGGCGTCGGATCCAACGGACCCTTGCTGAATCTCTTCCCTCGACTCGGACTCTCCCGCCGACACTTCTTTCAACATGTTTGATAACGTATTTATTTTATTTTTGGTTCGTTCGTTGTCACACGCGTGCGCCCGATGCGGCGGTTGTGTCGGAGCTTTGCGGCGCTTCACTTGGGACTGGAGCGCAGTCGCCGCTCGGCTTATTTTAATATTATTATCGTCCATTGATATTATAGCTAGGTACTTTGCAGTGCAAGCTTTTTTCAGAGGGAAGTGACTGACGAAATTGCGACATCTGACAACAGACAAGCAAAGCTTTTTATGTGGCAATATTATAATAACTTTAAAAAAATTACACAGATGTCGATCAATTAAAATAAGATAATTTTTTAAATAAACATTTTTTTAATTACAGTTTTAAACGCATTTATTAACATAGATTCACAACATTATATATTTTTTTCATTTCTTAATACACGTGCAAGCAAATCAACTTAATTTTTTAAATGATATTAGTTTATCCGAAGGAGTGACAATATAATTATTTTAAACGTTTAATAATTATTACGTAGACTGTAAAATATAATTTTATTGTATTTCAATATTAAAAATATATTTTGATATTTGGATTTTACAACGACAATGCTTTTAACAACAATAAAAAATACCAACCGTTCACGTTGACAGTTGGTACAGGTGTCACATTGTGGTTGTCACATTTACTGCATTTTTGATAATTATGTTTATATTACAAAATATCAAACAAACTATCGTTAGTCACTTTACATTATGAATGATGAGCATAAATATTTTTACCGATAATGCTATTGTAATGGTTTTTGTTAAACAAATTAGTAATAAATATTTAAATTTTTCAGTACCATGTTAAATAAACAATCGACGTCAAATAGTTCTAAAGACTGACAACAGATGGCAGTGTTAGGTATTCCATTATCTAAATATCGTAATAAATACTTTTACATACCTATTACGCATTTATAAAATTAAATAATTTAATTGATTCGTACTAATTTTTATTATCACTATATGTACCACACTAGGGCAGAATAAATTTGATTAATCGTAAGAAATAAGGTTGTTGCTTACCATTAAAAACCATTTGGAATATTTTTATTTAAAATCAGATATTTTATTTGACACAATGTTATGTGGTAAAATAACCTACATATTAACTTTGGTAGGTATTTTATAATTTATTTAAGTGATTCTTAGCTTGCTTGGAATCACGGTACCTTTTTGATTTATAAGGTCCTCGTAGTACCATCATCATGGATCAATTTTATTTTTAATGAACATACTCGTATATAGGATAATATCAACAGATTGTGATGGAATTTTTTTCAATGGATTTTGTGAAGCTTAACTTGTTTATTTTAGAAGCTGATAGAATGCTTATTGATCTCTTTCAAGAAGGTTATATGGATCTCTTACCTTTTTATTCTCCATGATATAATATTAAAAAGTAAGGAAAATAAATCCGTAGATATACCAAGATATTGAGATATGTAAATTTGTGCGATATTATTAGTGCCACTATAAAATACTAAACGTGAAAAGCAACTGATTATTTGGTTATTTGTTGTTCAATAAGAGCTGCAAATATGAAATAAATGGTCAATAATACTAAAATATTTTATTCTTAAGCTAACTATTTAAGGCTACTCCAACGAGGGATACGAATTGTAATATTATTCAAAATGCATGGATGTATGCATTTATACAAACATAATCATCTCTAGAGCTTCATCTCATATTTCAATAATTGTACGTTTTGTAGTATCGGTCGTTGTTAAGATGGAACACGACGATTGAATTAAATGCTATGAATTTGTGTTTTGATAACTCTGTCGCTAAATAGAACAAATGTGTTTCTTTAATTATCAGGCTTCTCCATTTTTCTACACGACAAAAAATCTAAGATATTGAAAATAAAGTTGAAATTGAAAGTACACACAGAGCTTCAAAGTGATACCAACCACGACGTGCTAACTTGACGTCTACCATTGACAAACTGATTTTATAGTGACGCGCCAGATTATTTTTTTCATTTTTTTCTGGTTTACCTAATACCTAATAACTGAAAATATGTAGAATTTTATGCTGTTTTATAAATATACAAATAATCATTAGAGGAAACATTGAATTAAAACGATATTTTTTATGTTTTTTACATATTTTATTTTATATAAAAATGGAAAATGAAAAACATTAGTTTGTTTAAAAATAATTAAGTACAAAACAACTGGAATGAAATGATTGTAAAAAACAAATTGACATTTTACAAATCATGAAATTTGTTTTAAAATTTTTGTTTTATAGTTTTAAAGTTATAAAATTCTTCAACATAATATTATTAATCATACAAAGTTTTCTCGCATAAATGATTTTTATTTTATTTTTATTTGATACAAAATATTTTTAAATATAACTAGCATATTGCTTATATTCTACTTATATTAAAATCGTCTAATAATTAGGTATTACATGTATTACCTAATGGTGTCCTCATTCAAACACTTAGTATGTATAAACATAGATTTCATTTTGCTACATATGTATAGTTTTAATTTTTATGTTAATGTCATACCTTTTCAACACGAAGACCCTTTGCAGGTATTCTTTTGAGTGTGTTTGAACACAACGTAAAAATAATAATTATAAAAGGTACAATTAAAACCTTTTATATATTAAAAAAAACAGTCTAGGAAAACAATAAAATTAAAACGATATAAATCAAGTAATTTGGTAAAATACATAATTACATAAATTATACATAAATAAAACAAAACAAAAGTTATGTGTGAATTTTGCAGGAATACTTTTAAAGATATTTTCCAAATTGATTAAAAAATCAGTGTGTCAGTTAAATTAAATAAATTACACAGGTAATTTTTGTGTTTAACTGTAGGGAAAACACTTAGATCTTTTTCAATTAAAGAATAAGCTAAATTAATACACAGATCCAGAGCATAGTTCTACTATTTATACATACATAAAACAATTCAAATTTATCTTATTATAATGACAAATTATTGTATATTTTTATCAAACGAGGCACCTTAACCTTTCAAACATCAATCCTAAACACTCTTCAAAACATTCAACAAGATTCAAACTTAAAATCAGTCAAGAAAAAAATCATGGCAATAATCTCTGCGTGTGGCTGGGAGCTTTGCTCTTCTCAATAACGTAGAATGATTTAGGTTTCCCATTTCCCGAGAAGTACTTATGAAACGAGGCCTTTTTAGAATTAGACGGAACGTAGTAAGTGGGAGTCTTTTTCGCATGTTTAGAAGGCTTTGAAGGATAACCCAACTTGTCGTGAGCGTCGTTGTCATGATGACCCCACGTCGGAGTTTTTTGAATGTCGAAAATGTCACTGTCGTCGTTTCTTGAAAGCTGAGACCTTGAATGTTGTTTTGCTCCTGTGAGTTTCTTCAAAACGGGAATGTTCCAATGGTAGATTCTGCCTGGTTTGCCGTTGGATTTGAATCCTACTGGAACTTTCTTTTGCATGTGATTGAAGCTGTTCTTTTCTAGTTTGTTGTGAGCGTAGTAGTAAGGATTCGGAGGCAGCTTGATGACGTACATTCTTGAATCGTCTGCGCTGTAGTGATGTCTCGATTCTTCGGCTAAGCGTTTCCTGCTGTGGCTTGAAGGCACTCTCAAGCGCGTCAGTCCTAGTTTGGTGAGGACTTCGTGGTTGGTGAGGGAAGGCCTGGTGAGCTTGGCGACCCTCGTGGCAGGTTTTTCTACAGACTTCTTGGTGGTGGAGGCATCGCTCAGTGAAAACAATACCAGAAGACTGCAAGCGAGGATAGAGTATCTGCAATGAAAACAAAAGAAAACCATTAGTTGTACTGCAAGTTAATACTCTTTTTTATTATTTTGTGCAACTAAATAGCAACTTAGCAACTAAATAGCAACCTATTGCACGTTTTCTCTGACAGGTTATATTTTATATAAACTCAGGAAGTACCTAATTCACTTTTTATCCTTGCGGACTACTAGTGACTGATCAATTACAAATCACTACGATGCATCATGTAAGCTGTACACTATACCTTTTAATGTATCTTTTTCGTTTTGTTTTTTGTTTGTATAATTTTTGGGGATCAATTTCGGGTGACACCAATAATTTTGTTCGCAAAATTTCAAATGCAGCTCGTCATTTTAAAAAAATTATCCAGACCTGACGTATAGTACACATGGTTCACATATCAACATTTATTCAATACACGCTTCATATATGAAACTTAACTGTTATGAACTGAACTCAAATACTCATTCTTGTACTGATTGTAGAAAATACAGCATTCGAAGCATAATTAAGAGTAATTTAATAAACTTTTAAAAATATAATTGTGTTATTATTTCGGTACTTTAGATGCCTGGTTGACATATTATGTTTTAAGAGTTATACGAAATATTCAGTGTAAGATTCGTTGTTTATTTGGCATTCTTCTAGAAAATTCTTATTGCATCTTCCATTATAAAACAAGTCTCGGTGCATCATTCTCTGCGACCACACGCCCGTTATTGCTTAGTTGTACTTCGACAGCTAGGTAATGGTTTCTCGCGCATTGTATTGTAGGTAGATAGGCACATGCTCGTAGGTGGCAGTAAATGGAATTGATAGTTAGATGGTGGCTGTAAACGAATTTCGTGAACAATCATAAAGCAGAGATTGTACACTGCTTAATGTATTGACCGCTACTGTCTGATGTCCCATCTGACATCTAGACGCAGAGCTGAAAGCAGAACTTGGGCAAAATATTATCTGCCCACAAAATTATATATTATTCTTAATTAAGGCTTTGCAAGGGTCGACCCCGAGACTTCCCACAATATCGCGGTAAAAGAGGAGATTTCAATATAACAGTTTATTCTACGGCCTCGTTAAACACGCGCGTACTCTTAACACAATTTTTGATGTAGCTCAACAGCAAGAGAGTGTTAGGATAAAGCATCTGTTAAAGAAGGTCTTCTCAAATATGGATCAGACTCCCAAACGATATTTTTTATTTCGTGTTGAAGGACTCCATCAGATAATGTTTTACAGTCTGTTGTTTGCCAGGATCGCATAAATAATTAAAAAAGATACCAAACAGCTTCAGGAACTAAATATTATGTAACCAACAAGTCTAAGAGAATAATAAAGAATGACACACTTACATCTAATATCTAATCCTTTAAACGCAGACCCAAGACAATTGATTTAATTAGAATTTTTACCGCTATTATTATGAACGTCTCTGAACTTGACGAATTAATTTCATTCATATTTGTAGTGTTTGTGTGAAAATAGCTTTCTAAATGCTTCCATAAGCTGTGTAGAGCTCTTTCAATATCTGTGTTTTCTCCTACATAAAATTTAGATATCTTAAAAAAGCATATCAATATACATTTGTAATCTCCCTAACCCGCACACAAACACAACGCATATTTCCAGTAATCTGATTAAGTCGGACATTATTACAAATAGTTTTGATTTTCATTTAAAACGGGCATTCTTTTCCCTGGCGGCTGACCTTGTCTCTCTCTATGTTCGAATGTTCGGGTTGTTGAATTAGTTTGCGGTAATAAAACGGAACAATTTTATGGGCGGCTATATTAAATATACTACAAACCACTAAACTACTTTATTCGTTATTTTTTGTACGTACTACAATACAGCTAACAGTGCATAATACAATAATAATCATCATTATCAATTATTTATTGTCCATACGATATTTCCGATCCATTAAATGATTCGGCGTTCGACCTGTGGTCCGCGGAACTTTGACGGTCCACTAGGAAATTATTGAAATAAATTGAAATAATTGCTCAGAATTAATTGAATATTCATATGGATCTTTAATTTAAAAAAACAATATAATCTTATTGACGGCATGTTTTCAACTTTATACAAGGAAATTCGTATTTAAAAATCTTATATCGATTGGTTATTATTTGTATGAATCTGAATGATTTAATTATATATATTATAATAATTACTATATATATATATAGGCTTAAGAATGACAAATAATGTCTAGTTTATGTTTAACTTTGTGTTATTATCATTGCAAATTCGCATACAATACTTGTAACAATACGTATAATACATTTTGAATTATCGCCAACCTCGAATAAGTCGGGAAAACGTAAGCTGCCAATTTCGGTTACAATCTCCTAATTCTATTATCCAATCATCGCGAGAATATAATCGAACTGGTGTTTCTACTAAAAGTATGTAATAATTGATTATTTTATTGAGTACTCCCATTCCTGGTAATATATAATTCATTTAAATTTACACCTTAATACCTACCATAAAATAATATTATTTTTAGCGATTAGCTCTTGCAAGGCTCGACATAAGATTTGCGTTTTATAATGTTTGATCTGTGTTGGCGAAGTCGCGAAGAATATGCTATTCGCGATGTATATTTAAATTTTATCTACGTTTTATGGAATAATTTTGCTTTTCGTGTTTTCAAATATTTCTGCATAATTAGATAAAAAAAAATGCAATAAATCTCAATTACTTAACAATGGATGGAATAAGGAAGAGATGTTGTTGTTTTGATTTTCGTTTCTCAGATGGCGTTGGCCTTATCAGTGAACAATAATAAATATCCCCGACCGGAAACTCATCTGCATCCGGTGCATCGAATTATTCAAATTTAGATTGTGGGCGTGTTCGGAATTGCCCACGATCAAACGGGGTTTTATTATTAATATCGGTAGCGTCACTTTGAGATCTTTTTGGAACGTAAAAATAAGTATTTTTTTAACACTTTGTATTAATTTCGCCGACGGCTTTGCATTCTTGCTTGTAAACAAATATTAATTATGAAAATTAATCCATTTTCCGTCATCTAACTGAGCTAAAATATTGCACTATTCTGCCATTTATAAACAAATTGGTTGCCATGGAAATGGAATGTTTTTAACAATGAAAAATTAAAAATAATTAAGAAAAAATATTGTTTATATGGTATTTAAATTTACCTACGTATAAAAATTAATAAAATTTAATATGAATAATATTTATAAAAAAAAAAAATTCAAATGAAACATGGAAACAAAATATTTAAACAACTTATTGAAACAATTTCACTTCAACCCAACCGGGGATATTTAAAAGCGCAGAAATCGATTAAAAATCCCTTTTATTTAAATGTACTCCTCACAATAAAATCAACTTCTTGGTTGTATTATATTTGAAGAAAAAAAAAAAAAATAATTTCCGATTGTAATGATATCCAATGAAGATCTATTGGCATAGATAAATTGAACGACACCCAGTTTATGCTGAAGCAGTATCCGTGTTCGAATGTCACGTAGCGACATCGATGGACTCGACAATCGGGTGCTTGGAGCGTTGACAAAAAGGCGCGGATGGGAATCCGAATGGAAAATCGATCGGATGAATAGAAAATCAATGCAGAATGCAAAGCGCGTAGATCGAGATGCACTTCGTTGCACCACAACACAACTAACGAGTTCTCACGAGGTGAAGCAGGCGAAAAAATGTAGTCAGTGGCGCAATGACCTTGAATGAAGAGATGGGCGCTTCTAGGAATCGGAGAAACAACGGTTTTCAGTACCTATTTTCTCTTGATAAATGTATTTTTCTTTGTTTTTTCTTTGAGTGCGATAGAACGGCGAAATATTTATACTTTTTTACAGATCTCAGATAATTTTTTCTCGCATTTTACTGGCTATATAATAATATGCTTTAATCATGAAAAAAATGACGATTAGTGCAATTTTTTTTGAGTCTAATAATTGTGCTCAAAATGTACAAAGATTTTATAAAATTTAGTATGAATTCTACAAATTTTAAATTGACGAAATATTTTGGCGCCTTCGAGATGTTAAAATTCACTTAAGAATAGCATATTGTCGAAATTGAAAATATTCGTCAAAACTATTGTATAATTATAATTTTACATATATTTTAATTTAAAATTTATTAAATTAAAAATATTTAGTTTTGATTTATATTTATTTTAACTGATTTCATGTTTTGGACTCCCTGGAGATTAGTGAAGATGGTCTCCAGGGAGGCCGAAACATGTAATCAGTTAAAATAGATGTGAATCAAAAATAACTATTTTTATTGTATAATTGTAAAATTTATACTAAAATTCCTATTTCACATCTTATAATGTATTAATCGTGCTTAAAATGGCTTAACCAAATGATGATTTAATAATGAGAATTAATTCATGTTGTAATAAATATGGTGGGTTGTAAAAAAAGTAGTAAATAGCATTTAAAAGGAAGTGTCTGAAGCGATTACCTTGAACTAATCTCTTTTGCTCGAGTAATTTTCTTCTTTGAAGACAGCGCCAGCACAGGAAGTGATTTATTAAAATCTATTATAAAATAATATTCAAACGATAGCCACAAATGACGTTTAGGTACAAATGAGGTGTAGGTATTGAATTTATAACCCATTATAAAACATTATAATCACAGCTAACTTCACTCTATTGATGTTCTATCTATTATGAATAGTTCAAAATTTTGAACGAATATATTCAAGCCGAAACCATCTTTTGAAAATATACATATTTTATTGTTGTATTTTAATTATGTTTTACTTAATTTTTTCCAAATTTATAAACATAAGGTTACTAAATACTTTCTTAGTTCAAAGTGAGCTTTGCATAAGAGTCATTATAATATTATATATTATGTATGTATTTGTTGAAATCAAAAATATTTGCATTAAGGAATACTTTTTAAATTTTATTATGTATATATGGCTAAGGAATGTCATTGATAATACTTTGATACCTATCGATACATAAAATGTTTAATGACTTATTATGATTTACTGGTAACATTATTTCATAAAAAAAAATATCGGATTGACTATTCTCAAATTGTATAAAATACCTACAAAAATATGATATTATGGGATGATTAGACCAACGCTCTAGAGGTCTGGGCCATTTAATCCTAAGAGGCGGCTCAACTAAACTCTACCTCTACTTTTTGACTCTAAGCTTAAAAAATCTAGGTTGTAAAGTAGATACTTTCATCATCCCTTATCCGCTCCCGTAATGGAAAATTGGTGACAAGCTGCCACCACAAACCTTTGTCAGCGAGCATGGTTGTCGCCACATATCGGATTAATCATTCAAATTTCTTAAATTTTCTAAGAAAAAACATCAAAAATTTGCCTTGGTAACTATATCAGCCGTCTCTGCCAAATCCCCTAGGTTCTGCCCTGGAGGTTGTCGGAAACCATGTATGGTCCCAGGTGGATCTCCGAATGTTATCATGGGAACCAAATAAGAGAACTAAGAGGCAGCTATTTGTAGTGAACATATGTTCCCGATATGGAATGAATATGGGAAGAAGATGCTGCATAATTCTAATTACTGAATAAATACTTCGAAATTACTATTTTTCTGAGCAAAAGCGTTTAATTAATAACATACCGTAACGAAAGAAAAAAAAATGATTATACCTAATGCTGCATAACCTGGGTCGTAGGTTTATTGATCCCAAGATCTAGGCATATTTATTTGAAGATAAATTCATTGTTTGAGAAGTTAAATCGCGCTTGTAATGGTATGCAATCGATATGCAGGTCCGCGGTATCAATTATGACGATCTGACCCGTGGGTATGAGAGCCAGCCATAAACAAACATAACGCAAGAAGACATAACACAGCATAAGACAACATAACATAACGAGATGTTGTGCGGTTCAACGGGCAGTGCTATCGGGTTTTTACGATATGTCAATAGGTATTTTTTTATTCTTATATATCCCTCCCCTACTTAAGAAAAATGGTCGCAGAAAATCAAATGATTAGTCTGACAAAACATGAAATATTTCTGTTTTTACAAGCGGCTCATCCCTATCAACGTCACTCCCTGTACCCATGTGGACACAACACTCAAATTCCATTATTACATAACTTCGGTGATCTGAAGATAAACGGGTAGTTTGACATTCTATGAATTATTGTTATTAAAAAGAAACGAAACATCGTTTCATACAGACACTAGTTAAATTATAACAATAAAATATTGTCTAAAACACATATATCGCATTTACTAAAAATATTTAAATCGTGTAGAATAAAGATTTTTAATTTAACCGCGTAAAATGAAACATGAAAACCATCCACGTAGAATGCTGTGTAAATCGAATTCGTTTCATTATTATTGTCACGGTTTTCCGCGGATAATATCTAACACTAATATCATTTATGTTCCAGCGAAGTCTATGGAAAATAGTATGTTAGTTGGCAACACTATTGTTTTGACCGTTGCCAGACTGAATCATAACATAACCTATATTTTATTCATCATTTTTGTTATTTCGTCAAATCTATTATTACTTTTCGGCTTTAGACGAGAGTGATTGGTCTTATAAACAAAGTGAAAGTGAAAAAAACAGTGATATTGATGAATGATACATTCAAGTGACAAGCAGTTGTAGGATTGCAGTGTCCGAAAGAACGACGACTAAGGTAAGTCCTTGTACCCATCATCTATCTATCACAACATTCAACAGTTATGTCAGTGTTTTTCTACCGTTGTTCCACATGGGTGTTTCAGATGCTCTGTGAACCATGAAATCACTTTTTTTTGTCTGTGATATATGATTTGCCATTATCTTAATTTTGTAATATTTAATTGTAGTTTATCATGTTTTCAAAGGTTTTTTCAAACTAATAGAAGCTTTATTTGTACAATATAAAAACTATGATGAAACTGAAAGATATCCATAGTAGCTTTTCTCATTATGTAATAGATTTAATATTTTACAAGGAAATTTAATTTTTAACACATTACATTCCACTTTTGACAATTACAATACTGTTAAATGCGTTTTGTCTCGATTTGTGTTTATTTCAATTGGCATGCAATGTCATGCGGAAAAATGTGCGATCATTTAATTTTTTATCTATTGGTTGAAACTAAGTTGGCGGGGATGCCTTGGCGGTAAAGCGTTTGCTTACCATATCAAAGGTCGTACATTAGATCCCCGATGAAGATTAAAATAAAAATGTATTTTTATCGTTTTCTTAGCTTTATAAATACGTTGGTAGGAATTTAATATATCACCCTCGCTTGGTGAAAACCCTCCTTGTCCCGTCCTGTTTTTGGAGACCCAGATGGGGACCCGTTACTGAACGCACGCTAAAAGCTACATGTTAGAGATTGGCTGAAAGCTTTCCCGTGATTCTAGGTGCATCAGTTAGATGTCAAATAGACCTCAGTCTGAGGGTGCGAAGTTAGTATACTATACGAAATACGTGGGAATGGAATCCCTCACTCGTAAAATACCAGTCATAGCCTTTTAATTTTTCATCACCCATTTATAGTGAGTTCCTGTTAAAGAATGCATGATGCATGAGTTCCGCCTTTTAGTCAATGACGTTGGCGTATCAAAACTCTACATGCGGCGCTTAGCCAATATGTTAACTGTTAATCGCCATAGTGTCAACAGATGAGATTTCTCCACCACCATCTGTCGGTATTATCCTGTACGCTTTTACGTAAAAAATATATTTGTAAGTGAATATTTTTTATGAAAAGCAACTGTCATTTTTTAAGCACTGACAATGTTTTCATATAAGTGACACAAACAAAGCCTTTATGGAATGTCGCCTGCGCAGTCGTGAGTCCGAAATGAACTCTACTGCGCATCTGCAAGCAATCTCTAATTTTACGACTGTCTATTATTATTGTTGTCTCGGAGAATAATTATATTTTATGTTCTGTCTATTATAACTTTAATTTAAATCCATAGATCTCTTGCACAGTTGTCTATGGCCATTATTCTTATCTTATGGCTGTCCAACACCACTGATATTGGACACCCATAAGGTATATTAAATCATGAATTATAAATAGTTAAGCAATTACTTTTTAAATGTTAATAGTGTCGTTATATGCATTCTTAAATCACCTTGGGTGGCATTTCTAATCTTGGATGAAGTACTTGTTTGTAATGACGTCTTGAAATACATTAACTGAAGTGGTTTGGCAGTGAAAATACAGTTTTAAAGCGGTCGTATGGCTTCTTCACCTCATAAATTAATAAAGTAAAAATAATATTTATTAATAGGTTTTTTTATGTAATCGCATGCAGGAGAGCACAGCCGGTCAAGACCAGTGCACTCTATGGCGCTCAGCCAGGGAGGCTGGACGCTGCATTCGGGAAACGTGTGTTGTGTTCGTGTTTGTGTGTGGGTTGGGGAGATTGCAAGTGTATATTTATCTGTTTCTTGATGATATCCAGATTGTAGGAAGGAGGAAACACAGACGCTGGAAGAGCATTCCAAAGCTTAGCGGTGGCATTAAGGAAGGAACTTTGAAAACTGCCAGTTCTTGGTTGACACACATTAAACGTGTATGGATGTTCGGCAAATGTAAGACGAGCTTGTCGGTTGTGCGTGGGTGTATGAGGAATTAGTTCTTAAGGTTTCAAAGAGCAGCGACCATAGTAATAGCGGTAGAAAAGATTAAGTTACCCAATCTTAGGCCTGTGTTCCATATCGATTGCAGATTAGACGTAAGAGTGGCATTGTTTATCAAACGAATTGCTCTTCTTTGAACTGAGTCAATTAAGTTCAGAAGGTATTTTGGGGCTCAAATCCAAAGGTAACTGCCGTATTCAAGGATAGGTCGGATTTTTCCTTTATATAGGAGTAGAAGTTGTTTATCGTTGAAATACCGACGTGATCTATATAATACACCTAGTTTTTTGGAAGCGAGTCCGGCTTTATATTTAATTAATTGAATATGACGAAGATAAATAAACCTTTATAGTTTACAACGAGTAACAACAATAAATAAAACAAATGGTCACTGCCATAGATATGTATTTTGAATCCTCGCATCGGCCGTTTATTTTTCTTTGATTACTTGATGACGAAAATATCAACAAAAACAACAGGCGATTTTTTAAATGTAATATGTGCTTTTAATTCCAAAAAACATATATTTAAAAAAAAGAAAATTATTAAAACGTTTTTTTAATCAATATAATTAATCCATTGTAGTTTAAGCAATGCATAAAAATATGATGCCTATGATTTAACATGAATTCTTTAATTATATCAAAAACAGAAGTCAATATTTTGCAAAGAAAAAAAACATTGTTTCGACTCCCAGTTAGCTCAGTATTCTTTTTTCGAATCGACCAATGAAAAAAGCTCATTAACGGAATGAAGTTGGTTGCTATACTTTTTATTTATGGCTGTAGAATGTCATTGATATAATGCCTGGTAATTTAAATGCCAAGTAGGTATTTATGATTTATCGGAATCGTTATTGAAGAATAAATTTGAGATTGGCGGTTAGGTATACCTATTGTGATGCATAAAACGTGAATTCATTATTGTATACATCTAATACTGGCAACCGGTCTATGGGACGGTCATAAATTGGGATGGAATAACTTGAGAATTTTCACAGTATCTTAATAAAAAAAAAACGATGTAACCATGATTTTGGATTCCATGTTGCCGTTTTGAGGATGAGCCCTGGTTTTGAAATATTTATGCATTTACAGAACTAAGCTTTTATGTTTCGTATTCGCGTTGTTTCTAAAATTATAGTTTATTTCAAACTGTTGATCCTTGCCAACAACAATAGCAAATTGTAATGTCAATGTTGTCAAAGTAAGTTAGATAATTTTTACAGAAATTTTAGTGCATTTTGAGATGCAGAGTCCTCAGCGTAACATCAATAGCGCATTTCAATTACGAATATATTCTCGCTACTATGTTCACACTTCTCATTCATTAGTTTACCCCCACCCACGCACTCTCACGCACTAACAAGTCTAATATGCAACCATTCACATGACGCATGAGCATATACACAAATCTAAGTGGACGCACTCCCATAATGCACATGTCCATTAGTTATTCCCTCTTCTGAACAATGACGAACCATAGAACTTGCCCGTCTGCGTGCAGCAAACAGTACGCAGCGCTCATACCTATTAGTAATATATCTCTATCTGCGAGGGCTACTTGAAAAGTATCCGAATTTATTGACATAAAGTAATTGTTGTAAAAAATAATTCCGCCATTCGATAGGTGGCATTAAAATGATTAAACCGTAAAATTTTCATTCCATTCCGATCATCACACGGCTCAAATCGAGAAGAAGTTTCTTACAGTCGACAACGGAACTGGTGATACCTGAGGCCACCCTGCGACTGAACATGTGGAGAAGCGCAACTGAGGGGAATACTTGGATTGCCCCGAAAAAAGACCTAACCCCCGGAACCAATGGAATACATGGAGGTCCCATAACAGACTTCGGACTGGATTATACAAGACGAGGACATAAATTAAAGCCTGGCAGTTTTACAGCGGACCGACTGAATGTGACTGCGGCGTGGAGCAGACCCTGTCCCACCTTCTGGAGTGTGCGCTGTGTCCGAGTAGCTGCACCCAGGAAGACCTGATGATGGCCAGAAGTAACGCCATCGACGTCGCCCACTTCTTGGCAGACAGGATCTGACCCTGTTGTTTCCGACACGATTATATATATATATCACTTTGTCTATAACAGTCGTCAGACTTTTTTGCTAATGATTTTTCTTATATCGTTTACGGTGGTTTATTATACATATAACGCCCCCTTATATAGTGTAAAGTTTGGGTAGAATCACCCCGTATAACCAAATTATCCAAAATTCTGCAATATCGGGTTAATAATCTGATATCTTTTAAAATCCAGACAATCAAATCATTCAAAATATGGTTCAGATACTATATCAGCTGTCTCTTCAAATATCCATGGTCTAGAGATCGTTGAAAACTACACATGATCCAAGGTGTTTTGGTGTGCTTTTATATTCCAGATATGAAATGAATATGGGGAAAGACCTACTTTTTATAACTTGTTATTCTATAGCGCAGTCCCTATGTGAACGACAATATAATCAATCAAAAAGGGGTGGTGTGCTTCCCGGTGGCTTATTCCTTTACAAACCCTGTACAGGCATTGAAGCAGTCAGTGTTCCGGCGACTACACTCGAAAGTGATCGGGATTTTGTTGGTTTTCCTTAAGACCGCTTTTCTAGACCGCGTCATGGGTATTTTACAAACTAATGTCGTAGTTCTACAATATATTTAATTGAAAATAAATAAAAAAATTATGTTATACTTTAGTGCTGTGGCTTTTTCTACTTTGGTATCAGTTAATAAGGTCGGGAACTTATCAAATAGCCCTTCGAGATGCCTGTTGTGACCTGCAGTCCATGGATTCCGTTAGAGTTCACGGACACAGTCATGAAGAGAACCTTCATCGTATCGCATTGACCAGCTGCAAGGAATTTGCATAAATTTCTTTGATCTACACCCGTAACTGGGAGATCTAAGAATCCTTAAAGTATAATCTATGGGAATCATTGAAGGATACAATAGGTTATAAATAATACAAGGAAAACAGTCAAAATTACGTCCATATGATTCATAATGAATACAAGGATGTTTTATGATCAATTTTTTTTTGATAGCGTGGTGTGTTCACGAGTATTTTGAGAAAGCTCTTTTTGCTTTTAAGAGCTTAAATTCAAATTACGTGCCAGTAGGTATTAGTTTAAATAAATGGTGGTTGGCGTTACTAACGTCGAAACATCTCGTAGAACCATTAACAACTTATTGCTTTTATAAATCAAATACCACAATTTATTTAAAATACACATATATTGTTCGCTTTTTATACTCGTTCCGAATCGAATAAAAGGCGGCTATAATTTATGCTCTTTTGTTGCAACATATGATTCAAGTAGAACATATGGTCACAAGCACCCAAGACATCGCTTCACCTGAAGGTTTACCTGATAACATATTTGGCTCCCGACAATATCCAGGGCAACAGTGCTTGAACAGACAATAGGTAGCTTATACAAGGCATATTTTGGATGTTTTTTTTCTCCAAATTTTTGAAATAGTGGATGATTGGTCTGTCGGACTCGCGGTCTGGAGCATTCAGGTTTTAGTCGGCGTCAAATGCTACTTAACTTCGGTGATTTAACGAGAAAAATGCTTACAAAGTTCTGATGTCATTGCTTAATATACAATACCTTCAAATATTCTTATTACCTGAGCATTAATAAACTATCTTGTAAGTAATATCATAATGTCGTGTTTTTGAAAAGGTATTCATGTTAACTTAGTCTATGTTTCATTTGAGTGCACCAGTATTCACCGTATCGCTGTGTTGTTCGAGAGAACGTTTAATTTATGAAATGTTGCATGCGGAAGCGTCTATCTTTAATGCAATCTCCGGGAGAGCGAAGAGATGCCCCGTTCGATGTAAGACTGATACCTCATATGTAAAAACAGCAGTCGTGGTCTATTAATCGCAAATCATTGGTAGACGAAAGTCGTTCCGTGAATACCACCGTTATTTTTCTAAAATATTAGTTTCTTAATGGTGTAGTAAAGCCTTTAAAATTCAGTTACCATGACTCATACCTCCAATCTCCTCGTCGTTCGCTTAAGCAGTCTCTACGACCAAAAGTCTCGTTTTGAAAGCTTCGGGGTAAGCATATATTTTCTTAAATTTTCTGATTGACAAATTACCCAAAATATGCTCTGTTTATTAGAGCTGCCGTCTCGTCCAAGTCGCCGGACTACTGTCCTGGAAGTTATCAGGCACCATACCTGTATATGTACCCAGGTGGATCCTTGGATGAAGATTTGAGGCAACGCATGAACAATGGTAACTAAAAGAACTGAGTGGTGGCAATTCGCGTTGCCCATATGAGACATATATTGAACCATGGCTTGTCCCAAGTCATATTTGCGCCAGAAGCTCTCCCTTTTACACACTAATGCATGATTATTTTATGCTACGTGGTTATATAAGCAATCGCGACATATTATTTTTCTTATATTGTTGTCTCAAATTTCCGCTACTCAATTATGCTGTCATAATCTATGCCTTGGACGATGATAGTCTAAGACATCTCTGCTTCTCGAGGTCCACCTAGTAACGAATACGGTTCGCGACGGTATCCAGGCACTAGAAGATAAGGCATATTATTACTAATCAATCTTTTCAAATATGAAAATGTCCCACCAACATTGATCCCAGAAAATTTATGTACAAAATGACTGGTTTACTTAAAAGAACTTAGCCGTGGTTAATGTTTGATAAGCACAATTATAATTAATAACCGTGTGAATGTTGCACACGTTTAATGTATGCAGCAGCAGCAATGTCTACCGGTGCATCTATCTCGAATGCAATCTTTGGGAGAGCAAGGAGATGCATATTGAAGAAGATTATAGTACAGACCAGTCAACTCGGTCTAAAAAAGCCAGACATTAGAAATTATTCTTATCGAGCTAAGGATGTTAGTTTTTCCGCAGTTTTTAATTTGCTTAATTTGTACTACGAGGCTCAGACGTGGCCAAAATTATTAAAAAAAGACTATTGCACTCATAGTAATAGTTTCCCTTCTCAGGGTTTTTTTATATTGTATTATATTATATTTCGAAAGATTTAAAGTTAATAAAAATACGCTTATAACCAAATAATTATAAATATTCATAATTTGTACATCTTCGTTATAGAAATAATTAATAAGCATAATGCATATAAAACGAGTTATTTGAGAAAGAATCGTTTTCATTATTGATTTTGAATATCGGATTATTCTGACATAGGATTTCAGTACGTGTACCGGTGTTGAGTAAAGCTACCCCTTAGTACCCAATGTTCTCATCGACCTCACCATCTAATCTCCTTATAAATGACAGACAAATGCCCAAATATGTCTTTGATGCTTTAATTGCCCTGTCTTCAAGTGTCACATATTTTTAGGTCGACGTCAGAGATGTCCCGGGACATGGCATGAAAAATGATAGATGACGTGATCTTTGAGGACACGTCAAAAATCACAGACTTCCAGAGAAACAAAAAGTGTAAAAGGATGTGAAAAGAAGGATCAACGTGAGCTGCTAGCTCATTTAGAAACGCCATTAAGTAAAATTGAATTGAGTGCGTGAATTTCCATACGTACCTACCAAAATGAAATGTTTATGTTTTTTCCTCTGCAATTGTACAAAAAGTCGCATTTGTGGGAAATATTTTAAGTGAACTTTCATATTTGACTGGTTTAGAAGTCAATGTAAAGTCAATAGGTTCTACTCCGCGGTCCGGTTTCCTTCTCGTGACCCTTAACGGTACCCACGGGGTCACGGTGTGTCTCATCCATATTCCATAGGACACAGCATTAATGGTTCAGGTGAGAAATAGCGTTCTTAATTATTGAATGGGCGTAAATGGGCAGCTTCATTTACATTTCAATTTTGAAGTTTGCTTAGACGTGGAATGATAATTACATATAATACGGAACCAAATTATTTTTTACACCTAATCTAACTTTATTGACACGTGCTACTTAACCTAACCTAATCCTATTAACAGGTTATCGGATGTGAACCGGTGTTTCAACATAGTCATAGCCATTGTCTTTTTTACTTCATGTACATTATCTGGGACTCGTAACTTCTTCTTCGTAGTATCAATCCGGTGGATTGGTTTGCAGCAACAGAATCTTGCATCTCGATCTCCATTCCCTCGGTCCTCCGCAACCCTTTTCAGCTCAGCATAAGCGCTACAATTCATGTCCTCGAATACTTGCTGTAAATACTCCCGTCTAGGGCGCCCTCTACAGTTTCTACCCTCAACCATCCCCTCCACAATATCGTGAAGAAGACCATCGTGGCGCATGATGTGACCAATCCATCGGGCTCTGCCTCTGAGATGGTTCTTATTAGGTGCCTATCTTCCTTGATTATCCTGAGAACCTCATTGTTCGTGACGTGGTCTCTCCAGGAAATTCCGAGAATTCTTCTGTACGACCACATCTCAAAGGCCTCTAGTCTTTTTTATCACTTTCAGATAAGCACCATGTCTCACAGCCGTACATTAAGATGCTCCAAACAAGTGTTTTGGCAAGTTGCTTGCGGAGCCCTAAAGTAATATTCTTTGACTCAAGAATTTTGGCTTTTTTATTGAAAGCTAGCCTTGCTTGATGTATTCGACTGTTGACTTCTCTTTTGTTCTGCCATCCCAGGTGATCGTACTTCCAAGGTATACAAATTATTTTGCATCTTTTAGGGTACTCCTAGCATTGATATGTTAATTTTCTGCTGCTCATTGCGGCTTACTCTCATAACTTTGGTTTTGTGCTGTTTATCTTCATATTGTAGTTGGAATTAAATATGTTTTCCATGGATGTCAGCGCTTCAGTGAGTTCATCTTCAGTTTCAGCAATCAGAGCAATGTCGTCAGCAAACCTTATCATATCAATCTTTTGGCCATGTATTTTAACCCCTCTCTATGGCCCATTTTTTCCCTGATGTTATTAATTGCATTTTGTATGTATACGTTGAAGAGTACAGGCGGCAGAGAGCATCCTTGTCTCACCCCTTGACGTATTTTTTGCTTCCTTTTGGACATTTCCAAGTGATATTATGGCAGCTTCTTCTTTGTAAAGTGAAAATATGAGTCTTCGTTCCTTGTATTTGACTCCAATTTCTTTCATTACATCGAAGAGCTTCTCCCAATCTACTTTATCAAATGCTTTTTCAATGTCCACGAATGCAATATATGTATCTTGGTCCACTTTTATCCTCTTTCCAAGATCATACGCAGGATAAGATTGCTTCTCTGGTTCCCATTTTTTCTGAATCCAAATTGATCGCTAGTGAGAGTCTTTTCAATTTTTGGTTCAATTCTATGTAAGATTATGTTGGTCAGTATTTTGGATGCATGGGATAGAATACTGAGTATTCGGTGTTGTTCACATTTTGTTGTTCCGGGCTTCTTTGGCAGAGTTACAATTAGACACTTTTTGAAGTATTCTGGCGCTATTCCTATATTATAAATCATCTGAGTCATTGTGAACAGAGCATCTAGAGTTCCGGTTCCTGCCGACTTTATTAGTTCAGCTGGTAGGTCATCAATCCCTGGTGTTTTACCATCTTTGAGCTTTTTTAATGCGAAGTCAAATTCCTCTCGGATAATTGGGTCTCCCAAATCATCGGCGTCCACATCAGTTTCGTTTTCTATCACACTCTCAAAGCTGGTATCATTACTTCCGTTGTATAGTGTTTCCAGGTATTGTTTCCATCTCTCCCCTATTTGTGTATCCTCAAACAGTATTTTATATATATATACTCGTAACTATACTCGATCAAAATGCCACATACAGCTGCGTATCTTGGCACGTCACCAAAAACCAATACAGCCTTATGTAGGTTTTGAGAACAAGATTGAACAAGAAGCTTGTACAGAATACTAAGGGTACGATGATTTTAACTTACGAGATTGCATGACGCACTCAAATTCATCAATTATACGTGAAGAAGTGGAAAATACAACTAGATAGCTCTGTAAATTTCTCGACTTATACCAGCGGTGCTGCTTGAACCCTAAGGTATTATCTTTCGCATCTCATTATTCGAGAGTGCATTAACTTCTACAAGAAGATTGACGGTTTCCTGCAGCTTCTTAAGTGAGCAGCGAGTGATCCTGTGGACCCTGACCCTGGCAAATCGTCCGCTCTGCTCATCTTCAGGGTGAACAGTCTCTGTCTCGGAAGGTCTTGAACCCGGAGCCTGCGGTTGCGCTGCGGTTGACGACACGACCACCAGCTCCAGAATATTCCATTCTCAACGTCCTCTGCCAACTCTTTTACAGTAAACATATACAGGAGAAAAGGGTGATTACGAAATTCTATTTGAGGATTCAATGCAACGAGCTTAGAGTTGGAGTTACCACAGCTGTGGCTTATTAGTCAATGTTTGTCATAATCAAGACATCTCTATATCCTGAGGTCTAACTCGGAAGGTATTATGTTTGAATCCTGACTATCTTCAAGGCAGTATCCCGAGCACTTAAGGAGCGCTCTGTCTCTGTACTATTCGAGGTATTTTTACGAGGTGTTGGTTATAAAGCATTTCTAAGAAGGTCAGATGATTAGCCTGACGCTTCTTAGGTCTGGAACAATTGGTACTAAACGGCTGCTCAACCCAACCGACAACACGCGGCAAGCAATAGGCGTCCGTGCGTAACGACGCCATCCATGTTTAGGTCCGCGTTCAATGTTGCTTAACTTCAGAGATTGTTTGTGTATATTTATTTGTAATAATTGAAAAATCACGTAAAGAAAACGTTTTTTTTTAGAAATTTTAGCATGCTATTGTGAGTTTATCAGAGTTCCTCTCACATGTGGTACTCCAGAGTGGTTTCACGGCGAAGCCTTAACACATCAGATATAAAATTTCATAATTTAAACTCTTTATTTTTATTTTACAACATTGATTATCAAAGTATGAAAAGTGGATATATTTGTGTACATATATGAGAAAAACAAGGGTTTTGTATGTTTATTGCTGATGCCATTTCCTCTCGATATAAATTTCGTGCGTAATTGTTATTCAGATTATTATTTATTTTTTTAATTCAAAATTCAAATTAGGATCATGTTCCATCGCCATTTTAAAAGAAAATAAATTTTAGTGCTGTAAACAAATAACATTTTCTCGACGCCTAAAGGCGACTGACCGCTCGAAGGTGTCTCGCATTGTCGCCTGTGCGTTGGTTTGGCATTCTATTCAACACGGTGTTCTGCCGTTGGTATTATCCCACGTGCATTATATTGTACATATTATTATTGTTACTGTTGTGCATGACGTTTTCTTGCGAATGCTGGGCGGCGAGCAACGCCCACAGGCGACAAGAGCAGAGGGCGAATATTGGCGACGCAGGGCAGGCAATTTAAGAAATAATAATTAATAAATAACGCATACACATATTCACAGCGAAAACATTTTTATATTACCATTCTCTATATTACCTATATATTTTTTTATTATTATTTTAAAGGAAAAAAAATGCAAAGTTTTTTTTCTTATAGTGTAATGCCGATATATCAACATCCCGCACTTAGGATTAATTTTATACAGACATTACAACCAGTCACATATTGGGTGCTGATGAACAAATCAACTTAATTTCAAATTAAATCAAAAGAAAATCTACCCACCAATCAATTTATATTTTTAAAATATCCCACAAAATAACGGTTTTCTTCTCAGCTATGTATCTATTTTTACCTAAATTAACATGATAATGACTTACCTGTATGTAGCAGTAATCGATATATATCGGAGAAGAATATGGAAAATAATGCATTGTCATTGACATCAAGAATCAAGAGCATTGGGGAATAGAAATCAGACGATCATTGATATCTTATTGGTAACCCTGACTATAGTACTTTGGATAGGTATTCGTACTCTTTATAGTAACTTCTCGTACATTGAATACAAAATATGCATGTACTGGGCAATGCAACATTGTACTAAATCAAAACAACATATTATAAATAACTGAAAACACCTCAATTTTTATTTATTCTAGTAAAATTTAAACTTGACATTAAATAATGTGTATTTTTTAATGTTTTCAACATTCTCTTTGAGATCCATTTTAAATATTGGTTGAGGAAGGCTACGAGTTAGTTGAAACTGCAGTCTCCTAAATAGAGGCCATATTTAACGTGATTCGTGTAAAACATGGTAAATTAATTGATAGTTTATTTCATGACTCATGCAGGAGGCTTAAGTTCAACAGTTGACGGATAAAGGCTGACGATAGTGAATATATTTTTATGTACGTTTTTAGATAATTGACTTCATAGACCTAAAAATTATGAAGTATTGTTCAATTGCGATTTATTTCCCGAACAACATTTAACACTATCCAGTCCGATTACACAATATGTGTGTAATCACCAGGCTGAACGTTAAAGGCGGGTCACAAAACATGTATGTGATCGTTCCGCCAACGCTTAGTTGCCGACTATACACAGCTTGTGGTGTTTATTCAAACATTCGTGGGAATCTCCCCAAATTCATACAACACGTTATGGTGACTATGTAACGGCAATTTGTGACGATCATATGTTCCAGTTACGGAACAAATTTCAGAACGATCAACGGGATATATTTTAAACTTCCTCTTCTTCTTCGTCGTTGATTACAAGGATCGCTGATAACAGTATTGTTTTGATTGCTTATCGATGCGGGCAGCCGTGAAAGACGGACCGTTACGTTGGCATTCTTGCCTCGACACCGCTGGGCCGCCATTCAAGTCTTTAATGATCGTATTAAACCCGTGCACCTAAATGCATATCGTAACCATCTGCGGTGCAAGCGACTGCAGGGAGAGCATCGGGCTAATCACGTTATAATTACGCGAAGTGGGCCAGCATGACAACAATCACTGGGTCGCAGATTTATTTCAAACGTATTTTTTTTATGTAAACGCATCCAGGAGAGCACAGCCGGTCAAGACCAGTGAACTCGATGACGCTCAGCCAGGGAGGCTGGACGTCATAGAGTGCATTGTGTTCGTGTTTGTGTGTGGGTTGGGGAGATTGCAAGTGTATATTTACCTGTTTCTTGAAGAGATCCAGATTGTAGGAAGGAGGAAACACAGACGCTGGAAGAGCATTCCATAGCTTACCGGTGACATTAAGGAAGGAGCTTTGGAAACTGCCAGTTCTTGGTCGACATATATTATTTTTTCTGTATGTTTAAAAATGGAAAAATATCTCGTTCTTGCTTTTCTATATTTTAAGGTGACAGGTATGGCTTAAGGCGCATTTACATTTTATACCAAACAAGCATTCACATTTTCATTACTATTTCTCTGTTTCGAATTTGCTCGGTGTAAACGGTAAATCCATATTGTGTACCTTTGATGCATTTTTTTTTCGAATTTGGTGTAAACAACGCAGTTCGTGGCGATCGTATGCTTGTATCAGGTAAGAGGATATGGAATGAAATGATGATAATCCATATATAATCGAAGAAATTACCTGCAACAAAGAAAAAAAAGAATTAGTACCATTTCAAACAATAATTAATGTTAAATAATGAGTGGCGCCCAAGAACTGGCAAACGAAGCATTGGCCGACCCCCTACAAGATGGACTGACGATATAAGAAGAATAGCGGGAGTGACCTGGATGCGTAAGGCGAAGGATCGAAGAGGATGGAGACTCATGCGGGAGGCCTACGTTCAACGGTGGACGGACACAGGCTGATGATGATGAATGAAAAATATATTACGATACATCAGTTTTTTGAGACCTTCAACCACAATAGCTCGACGACGCATACGGAAAAGTTTTTATTAATAATAAATATAGCTTATTTTGGTAAATATGTACTCAAGTATCATACAATATTTTTTTGTGTATATTGACATCAGCATGATATAGCTCTTGATGACTGGTACTGAAAACCTCGATGTACAAACTATCGTCTATTATTTATGTTTGCTTGTCAGACATGAATGTGTCCGCCATATTGTCATTTTTGGACTATTTATATACACCGTCGCTTGTGGCGCCGAAGTGACAGCCCATCGCGGGCCCGCCAGTCGAGAGCATATTGTATTGTGGCTCGGCCTGAATGCTGTGACTAGGTCGAGCCATAAGTTTGTAAAGTTTATCTTAAATAATATATATGTCAATGTGCTTCAGAAAAGTCTGTGTTATCATTCTGCACCTAATCATGCCCTCACGCGACTGAATAACAACCTTTTGAAAGAGAGGAGGATGTTAATATATCATTTTGAAAAACTTTTTGCTTAGATTTTAACACACTTTTTGATAGTGTAGTTGAATTGGAATTAGGTAATGTATCTATCAGATGACAAAAGCTCCTGGCGTCAGGTGACAGGGGACATATGAAAATAATTAGGAGCGGATATAGCATGCAAGCAGGTGCATAATGATCCGAGTGTTTGTGAAAAAGCAACGAACTGTGAGGAAGATGATTTATTTAATTTCAATTTAACGTTACACATAACAACTTGTGAATTGATAATTATATGCGTATTATGAAACATAATTACTATAATTTTACGGTCGAGCTCGCCAGTCTCACACCAACCGACATAAGGTTATTAACCAGTTCACAACAAGAAAGTACACGCCGTGTTACAAATTAACACATTTCTACTTTACACGAACATACAAAGTACAAACAGTATTCTAAAATGTATTAGAAATTACTTTTCTTCAATTAACGTGGTATGGTACACTTCGAATAGCTTCTATATATCAACACCATCACTCTTTGTACGTCCACTTTTTGAAGTAGGTCTCGTGCATGAGAACTCCGGTCCCTTTATTGCTATTTTTTTTATGTTGTCAGACCATCTTTCAGGAAGACACTTTGTTTGCCAGTTATTGGGCGCCATTCTAACACTTTTCTATCTCATCGATCGTTGTTTCTTCAACACATACGCCAATTGCCATTTGAGTGTGTCTATTCTTTTGGTAATATGCAATACTCGAGTTCATCTTCGAATATCCTAGTCTACCAGCACACCTCTATCCTTCTCTTACATCATTTTCCTCTTTTGTCGATGGTATTGTTCTCCTAGATCTCTGTGATCTTTGACACGTGTCATCTTCTTCATCTTTTTTTTTTCTCTTTTGCATGTATTGTATGTTTATGTATACTCTGTTTCTTATTCTTTATTATTCTATGTACCTTGGAACTGTGGTTCTGTTAAATAAATAAATAAATTTAAAAATAAACTTCTTTGCTTGATTTTGTGTTTTAGAGACACTCCTCTCATGGATGTTAGCACGTTAGGTGACCTTTATTTTATGGATAAAATCTGCTGTTGTAATACAACGTCTCTTCTCCATAAGTTAATACTGGGCGACTGCATCGGTCTTTAAGACATTGCGAAATTTTCGGTACTAAACGCCCCAGTTATACTGACAACTTCTTTCGAGATTGTTTTTTGTCCTAGTTGGATTATTTGTCACAGATATTCATTTACAACCTTGATCTATGTACGCTCAATGAAGATCTGCTCAAGGGTTTGGAAATGGTGTTTACGACAAAAAAACCCTCTGATCAACAGATTGGGTGTTTATTCAATGCTCTGCCCAGGGATCTCACCAATAGATTAGTAAACAAGTTGTAAATTCTTAAGTGGTTTTTTTTTTGTGTGTTTATTGTGTTCCAAGTTATTTGTCTGCATGTCTCTTGTTTTGTTTATTTTCATTCTTTCTTTTGTTTATATATCCTAGTTTTAACTCCTAGTATTAAAAAAAAAAAAAAAATATTCATTTAAGATGTAATTAAAGTCATAATATTTTCAATGTTTTGAGCATTCACTTTGAGATCCATAATAAATTATAAATATTTATTTATTTATTTACCTTGTTTTCTGAAGACTGCAGTTTCGACTAACTCGTAGGTTTTCTCTAGTTAAGATAACTGAGCTGTTGTACTTTATAAGTGGTGTAACACCTTTTTTTGTAGGGGAGGGGTGGGGTGTGTCTATCAGGAAAGGAGGGAGATAGGTAACATGATTACATAAAAGGGTTTAGTTTTTATTTTTATTTTCAATTTTTTATTTATTTTATTTTTTTTTATAATTATTATTAATATTATTCTTATATGTCACAATTTTTAAACTTATTTATTTATTTAACGGAAACAATTTTAAAATTGGTGAATTACTTAAGGTATTTAGTTGGTTATTAATTATATCTTCACCATAAATTTCTACATTCTAAATTATTTAATTTAAACAAGTTTTTCTAAGTTGTACGAATGATTATTTTCTATAAATGTGTGTGTTCTTTAATTCTTATGTTAAAATTTCTTGACGTTCTGCCAATATAAAAAGTTCACAATCTTGGCAATTTAATTTATATATTCCAGAATTATTTTCATTTTTTGTTTCCGTTTTAAATAAGTTTAAAAATATATCCATAGAATTTTAATAATCCTAGTATTAAAAACCACTTTTATGTAATAAAAAAATACAAAAAAGGTGTTAACCACTTATAATGTCTTCCATTACATGGAAGATGTAATTAAAGTCATTTATAATCTAAATAATTGAAGTAATAAAAATTAATGTCATATTATGTTGTAAATTTTGTAATAAGCAAAGAGACCATTAAGTCTGGTTATTTAAGTTTGAGTAATTATCATTGTAAATTTTTATAATTTTATCTTAAATAAAAAACCTTTAAAAAAAGGGTTTGGAAAATGTGTTTATCACGGCTTGTGTTCCATCAATTGAAATTTGAATTTTATCGATGAGGCACAATAAACATAACAATAAAACTGAAATAAACATCAACATAATCGCACGTCAACTCTCGCGTTGTATGATTTATTCGTCCTTTTCTTTCTTCATGTTTTATGCAAATTTGAAGAACACCTCTTCACATTTGAACGTTATAGATTGCTTGATACAATCAAATGAAAATCTTGATGTGTATTTACGGAAGTACAATATTAGTTAACGTAATAAATTAATTTGTTGCAAACAATCGAAAAATCCGCAAATATTTCAAATCTTCAGATAGATCAAAAGCAACCACAATCAAAACGGCTGTTTTGATCATGTTCCCGTTTGCAAAAAAAAAAACTGATTCGTTTTTTTTGAGTGGGATTTTTTGGAAGCCAAAAAAAGAGGCGTTTTATTAAACACTTCCTGGCGCCATCTTCAAAGAGCCGAATTGTCCGAAAGTGATTACTTACAGGTAATCATGTCGGACGTTTCCTTTCTGGATAAATTATATCCACAACCGCGTTTGATGATAACCCGTTATGTATGCTGTATCACAGTGTATCGTTTATAAAGAACAACCTAAGCTCGGCGCTTTTATGTTAATGTCGGATTATTTATTCACATACTCACGTTTTAGAGATTTATATATTATATTCTAATGTGTAAATGGATAAGAATTAAGAGATTAACGAACTTCTTTGGTATTTACAATATATTTACGATATATTATTTATTAAGCCTTAAATCAACGAAAATTTTAAGATCATCTTTTTTATATATACTTAAAAACAATTTCAAAACAGTATCAACAAGAAAAACAACATTTTTTTTATCAAATCCGCTCCATATTCGGAGCATATGGACACCAAAAACTGTCTTTTCATAGTTCTGTAAGCTCAGGTTGTCAATGGCTTGTCCTAGAACACCCGAACCCAGAGGTCCACATGGTAACAAGATGGTTCCCGGGAGCCTTTAGGGCAAGAGTAAAACATTCATAGTTTGTGGCTGTAGTACCAAAGAAATATTTGTATGTTCAATAATCAGCGTTCTTTACGAGTTTTTGCAACAACAATATCATATTTTATAAGTGTATCTCTTTTTACATCACCGAAGTAAAGCAACATTGAATGTGGACAAAAACATGGATATATCCTGTTGCTATCAAGGAAGATAGGCACCTAATAAGAACCATCTCAGAGAGGCAAGCCTGATGGATTGGTCACATCATGCGCCACGATGGTCTTCTTCACGATATTGTGGAGGGGATGGTTGAGGGTAGAAACTGTAGAGTGTGCCCTAGACGGGAGTATTTGCAACAAGTATTCGAGGACATGAATTGTAGCGCTTATGCTGGGATGAAAAGGGTTGCGGAGGACCGAGAGGAATAGAGATCGAGATGCAAGATTCTGTTGCTGCAAACCAATCCACCGGATTGATACTACGAAGAAGAAGATCCTGTTGCAGATTTTTCTTGGGTTGAACCGCGTCTTAGGTAAATACCTCGGGATCGTCTTTCTGACCAATCTTCTAAAAAAATCTCATTTTAAAATCACCGTTAAAATATGTTATTAATACTATAGCAGTCGTATATTCAAGTCCCCAGGTTTCTTCCTGGATATTGTCTAAAACCGTATGCTTATGGATGCAGAGATGACTTGGGACAAAGCACGGACCACACTATCAACTGATGGTACTGAGTAGCAGCAATTCGTGAGCAGATATAATAAAATACTATGGGCAGATCGATAAAACTTTGTGGTATTTCATAATTTCAATGTTGGAAATGGTAAAGATTTTTTAGTAAAAATTAAAAAAAAAAATTCGCCGAGATACCATTTTCAACTTCACATGTATGACGTTATACTCGTATAGTGAGAAAGTAGGAGTCTTACCATGTTTTGGTATTTTTAAATTTATATAAATAATATAATAGGCCTTTGAAATGTGGTCATACAGAAGAATTCTCGGAATTTCCTGAAGAGACTACGTCACGAACAATGGGGGTTCTCAGGATAATCAAGGAAGATAGGCACCTAATAAGAACCATCTCAGAGAGGCGACCCGATGGATCGGTCAAATCATGCGCCACGATGGCCTTCTTCACGACATAGTGGAGGGGATGGTTGAGGACAGAAACTGTAGGGGGCGCCCTGGACGGGAGTATTTACAGCAAGAAGTGTTCGAGGACATGAATTGTAGTTCTTATGCTGAGCTGAAGAGGGTTGCGGAGGGCCGAGAGAAATGGAGATCGAGATGCAAGATTCAGTTGCTGCAAACCAATCCACCGGATTGATACTACGAAAAAGACAAATAATGCTCATACTCCCTCTCTCTATATAACCTCAAAGATTTCTAAATATTTCACATTTGTGAAAGGCTTCTCGGCGAAATTAAAAAAAAATACATAAAATTATACGAATTTCAATTTGTATTTATTGTTAACAATTTTCCTTATTCCATTTGAATGAATGGCATTTAAACCCGCCAGAGTCCAAGTCCGAGAATGGTTCTTGGTCTTCTTCTTATACCAGTGTTATGTTATGCTAATGTTATTGTTGGACGCCGTGATTTACACACAGGTGTTGGTCTTTCTCTCTCTGCAACCACGCCGCCATTATTTATCTTAACACCTCGCTATAGTGAAACACAAAAATCCCGCACAACCGTGCAATATGACAACAACATAACAAGTATTGTCCCGTTTTAAAAATGACTTATTCTTTCCAAAAATACGTATTATTCAAACATTTTGATCTCGATGTTACCATATTTACCATATCCTTATCTGGAACATATGGTCACCACAAATTGCTGCCATTCAGTTTTGTAAGTTCTCATTGTCATTGCCTCGTACCAAAAAACAACTGCACCCGAAGATCCACCTCGGAACATATATGGTTCCCGACTACTTTTTTTTATTTGTCAATCGGTTTTGTTACGAAATCTGATGATTAGACGCTCTGATGCTCCTTGGACCATTAGGTTCTAAGGATTGACCCAAGTCAATCAGCGATACACGGTTAGCTAGAGACAGTGAGTGTCCCATATTTTTTTGGTCGGCGTCGAATATTGCATTGGTAACCGATATATGCCGTTTAAGTTCCCCTACCGTTGACATCCGTAGCCGTGATATATCGTTTTGCTAATTTCTTAGAATAGTTTTTATGCATTATCTGATAGCTAAAGAATACAAGAACCAATGTGATATATGAAAATAGACCAGATAAGTACATTTATGCTTCAAATACTAGTTTTATAACTGACAGTTTAATTTGTATTCCACCGAGCCGTAATGAAAGGCTTAACTTCGGTGATCTAACGAGAACCGCTCAAGCTATGTGCTATTGTCACTGTACGGTGATACCAGTCGGCTTTAAATAATAACAATTTTGAAATGCCATGTGAACGAAGGCGCCATAGATAATACTTTTAATATTGAAGATGGCGATCTTAAGGTCCTCTCTTAAGGCCAGACATTTCTTGTCGTTTTTTGTTTTTAATATATATTTTTTAATGCTTTTTCAAATATGTTGAAAGGGAATTTATGACCAAGGTGATAAATCGCAAATTTTATTATTTAATCTTTGACATTTTGCGATAAATTATTAGGTGATAAAATAAACTTTTAATATCGTGTTATAAACAGTGCATAACGTAATACCGGAATGCGATAGCTTGACTTTGACAGTACCGATACTCGGTAACCTTTCATCGTACAGTCAGTAAAGAGATGAAGCCGGAATCGGTAAGTATTCTTCTGGTGTCGCAGGAGAGCAAAAATTATATTTGCTTAAATTTCAAGCCTCCGGGATCTGACTAACTTACAACACCGTTGTGGACCATTTATAAAATATACTCGAGGAGCTTTGGGATGCACATCTGACTCTGAACTTCACAAATAATCACATAATTATTATAAATTTTCACAGATGATATAGCAAAGGTTCTCACGAAAAAGTTTGATTGAATCTACGCAGTACTTTTTAATTGATACGCTTTTAAACAGGTAAAGTGCAAAGCAGCATTTTCGTCGTATCTTACTTATTTACTTATTAAAAATATAGAAATACTGTTAATATAATGTATTAACAAAACGCCAGTGCCAATACTAGATGACTTTTTAAAATAAATCAGATCATTAGGTCGACGCTCCCGAGACCTAGACAATTAGCAGCACATTAAAGATTACCAACAACAATAGCATGTAACCATTGTGGTTCTCGTTTGATCACTGAAGTTAAGAAATAATGGATGCTTGCCAAATTAGGTTGTGACACCGCCTTTTGCATATGTTTATAGTTTTCGTTGTATTTAAGTACATGTGTGTATAAAAAAATTCAGATTAACAAACGCATTAATATGCCTAAGATATTATAGCTATCTGTTGGCTGTGAAAAGAAGTATATATAGTAAATTATTTTGTCAGGAACAAACTGTATTGTTTTTCGAACAACGTAATACGAATAATTCTATATTTTACTCGTTTTTACGTCGTTTCGTTCTCGATAAAGCTTCTAAAAGATTGTCGAGTGTTAAGTATAAATTTTAAGCTGTCAAGTGTAGCCAAGTATTATATGATGGCATTAAACTAGTTCATTATAATATTGATCAGGATAAGTAGTATGCTAATTTAATGGCATGTTTACTGAGATCCATGAAACTGTACTTAAGTTTTATGCATCCTCTGTGTCACTGAGTTAAGCTGGGATTTAGCCTTAAGGCAGTACAAGCCATGAAACTTAGCTCTTCGTAAAATAATTAAAAAATATTTTTATTATTATCATGAATCAATAATTTATTACAGATATTAAAATCTAAGTTAGCGAAAAATAGAGTATAAATTACTTCATAGGTTTTTACGGGCAGATTTATGCTTAAGTTCTGGCTTTTGGGTTGAGCCGTATGTGGCGACTATCTTTCGACTATTATTTCGACCGCCAATTCAGGGGTCGTCTTCGTTGTGGCGATTTTTACCCAGTAATATAGGTTGAAATATTGGTCAAAAAAACTTCGCCACACACGGCTAAATTCAAAAGTCACAACTTCAGGGAGTATCTTGCGTGTAGGGTACATTACCCTTGCTAATTATCCTCTTTGATATCGAATACGAATTGCACTCGCATAGAAAAGTCGTTTTTTGCTTGGATGCTTAACGGTGCCTTACCCGAAGATGAGATTGCAGATGTTTGCCAAGTTATTACGTGCAATAACCGCCATTACGCCGCTTGCCGAGACACGACGCTGCTAAGCACGCTCTCGGGTCGCTAATCTCATATATTTAAACATGATTATTTGCTTACTTGGCAGAAAAAATGGCCGACCCACCCAAGGAGATCGTGATCTCGGCTGTAATCGCTTAATAAAATGGTAGATCGAATTAATCGAGAGATATCTGCTTTGCCGACTGTTTTATGTTTTTTTTTTAGTAGAACATTGATAGCTTCGTTGTTTCATAGCAGAATACCTCTTGGGAGAGTGATCAGACTGTTCAATACCATATCGCCTCAAATATTGATATATTCCACGTGAGAGAAGCCCAGTTTCGACATGAGCTCCACGAATTTATTTATCTAAGTAATTTCGTGGAGTCTTTTGCTTAGCGAGCTTTGGGACTTTTTCATATATTTTTTTTGTAAACTATAGCTTCCTTTACTTCAAAGAACTTCTTATCTGGAAGGGTGTACTCCTTGGAGTTCTGGGAGTCAGAGCTGACATAGGATGAGGCGAAGACAGTTAGTGACGACCATATGGTCCAAGGAAAAGAAAATCAAAAATGATGAAATGATTGTATCACGGAAAGAAATTCATTTTTTCATACAATTGAATCTAACAGTTCAAGGGTCACAGTGGAACGAATCGCGCTGTTATTTCCTTGTTAAGGGTATCCTCCAGCTCACAACTAGACTAAACACTGACTCTTCCGCTGCAGCAGCCGCCGATTTGTGACTCCAAGTCCAGGGTCCGGAGCAGCAATTTATTGATTAAATTACACGAAGATTCGTGACGGGCAAGAGTTATTGCCCGTCCGGTGCAAGCAGAATTATAAAACACTGTTCTTGAGCTGTAAGTACCCGTGTATATGTCACTTTTGAATGGAACATTATTGTATTTAGTGTGACCCTTTAATCCAGATGATACTAAATAAAAGAATTGGCTATAAACAAAACCAGTACATAATAGAACAACTTTTTTATGCAATTAAGAGTCAGGAACAATAAGACTATCATTACCTGTCAATAAAGTAAGAATATATTTCCGACATTCTTAATATAATACTTATCTAATTTAATAAAATTTACCAGGCCAATGAAGTTTATAAAAATATTAGGCAACTGTTAAACATAAAAAATCATAGCAAATATCATAATCTATCATATTTCTCTCATCAATTGATCGAAGAAAAATTAACGGCTGTTATACATATTTGTCAATGAATTAATTGATTAAACCTTGCTAAAATATATATATATATAAGCAGGCAGTTTATAAAAAGCGCATTTGAGCATAGATACTACGTATTAATCATATAATGCGTATTATTTAATCAATTACTTTTAACGAATAGCCCGTTTCTTAATATGTTTCCAATAAATTCGTTCTATTCAACTGTTTCGTATACAATCTCTAGTCTACAGTAATGTCTCAACTTTTCTTACCTACACATTCGCTTCTATATTTAATTAACTATTCTGTATTTAGGTTTAGTTTTAAGTGGCTCCTGACGATGGTGAAATGTCATCGAAACCGGTAAAGAGATTAACAATTAAAACTCTGTGGTTTCGTACAAAGGTTTACATGTTTTATTCTTTACATATGATAATTTCTCGAATCGATGAGATGGAGAAAGAAGGTGAGTGGTCATAGCGATAGAAGAAGAACTAGACATAGTGCAAAGTTCTTGGTTGTTTTATTAATTGATAAGATACATATTTTTATGTAACATTATTGCTTTGATGTTACTTTTAGCTTAGTATGTTTCATGATTAAATGTAGCTTAGCACGTTTCATCTCGGGATCGAATCCCGCCCATTCAGTCCGCCCACCATAAGGCTAACTTGGTGCATCTTGTACTTGTACTAACTCATATATAGTACATGAGAATATACTTGCTCCATAGCTACTACGACCGTCGCATTAATTGTGGAAACCTCTTGATTTACGGCTACAGACCCATCCATTGTAAAACAGAGATGAAAGCGTGATAAAAAGAGATTAATTTGAAAATAACCTATTATAATATATACATATATAGTTAGTACTTGATGTATTAAGGTATTAGTTACGTAATACGTCTGCGCCTTTCATCTTAATAACAGACTTGCCAAGAGAAAGCTGCACATTACCTGGAACGACTTGGTGTTAGAGCACTGCGACACACCTAAATACCTAGGGGTCAAGCTGGATAGGACCCTCACTTATCAGAAACACTGTCAGTCTGTTAAGCAAAAGGTGTCCACCAGAAACAACCTACTCCGAAAAGTGGCAGGTACGAAGTGGGGAGCCCAACCAAACCTGATCCGCACAAGTGCTCTAGCTCTCTGTTTCTCTGCTGGCGAGTATGCTGCGCCAGTATGGGCGAGGTCTGCCCATACCAAGAAAGTGGATATTGCTCTGAATGAAACGTGCCGGGTGGTTACGGGGTGCCTAAAACCTACCCCAATATCAAAGCTATATCAACTCTCGGGCATTGCCCCACCAAACATACGGCGAGAAGTTACTACCAAGAAGGAACTCACCAAAGCAACCCACGACGCACTCCACCCTATGTTTGGGTACCAAAAGATAACTACACGGCTCAAATCAAGAAGAAGTTTCCTACAGTCGACAACGGAACTGGAGATACCTGAGGCCACCCTGCGGCTGAACATGTGGAGAAGCGCAACTGAGGGGAATACTTGGATTGCCCCGAAAGAGGACCTAGCCCCTGGACATGACCAAGGGTGGAATATATGGAGGTCCCTTAACAGACTTCGAACCGGAGTATGCAAGACGAGGACACAAATGAGGGCCTGGCAGTTTTACAGCGGACCGACTGAATGTGACTGCGGCGTGGAGCAGACCCTGTCACACCTTGTGGAGTGTGCGCTGTGCCCGAGTGGCTGCACCCAGGAAGACCTGATGGCCAGAAGTAACGCCATCGACGTCGCCCACTTCTGGGCAGACAGGATCTGACCCTGTTGTTTCCGACACGATTATATATATAGTTACGTAATTCCATTTTTAACGAACGTTTTAACCTGGGCGCTTAAAATGATCATGAACGATCGAATTCGATAAATTTTATCTTTAAGCGATCTCATCTGAGTTTTTTTTATGTACACATACAGGAGAATACCGACATATGGTGATAGTAATTTTAAAGTCTCATGTGTGAAATCTATGACGCTTACCATGGTGCATATGGCAAAGCGTTGCATGTGGAGTGTTGATCCGCCAATGTCTACAGCCCCAGATTCACGCATCATCCTTATTATTAAAGAATTTACTATGAATGGGTGGTCTTCACGGGACGACTTTCGTCAACCATCAATTTTGATTAATAGCCTATGACTGACATTTTACGGGTGAGGGATCAATTTAACACACCGCGGGGATTATTTTAGAGCTCATATTCTGATAAAAATCCTTTTATTTTTAATCTCCGTCGGGGATCGAACCCACGACCTTTGGCTTGCAAAGCAAACGCTTTGACCATTGAGCAATATCATAAAGTGTAATGTTCTATAATCTAAAGTGGTTAAATTAAACAATATAAAAACAATCCTGTTATTCGATAGCAAACACATTACACAAACACGTTTTTTGATCTTGTTTATATATAATCAAGCATTTAGCTTAAATAATCATTGAGCAAATAAAATAACCAACAGAAAAACAATCGAAATATATAATCTAAATTGCTAAGACGTTTGCTGAAATGATAGACTTATCTTTGCAAATGTATATTGACTGCAAGATAATGGTCAAGTTGGCAACTCTCGTGGGAACGCTAATGTTGGCATAAGTCGCAACTGGTTTGGGCGAACTTTTCGTTTTTACGAACCCATTTTAGTTTTTTTTTTACAAAGTCGTCCGCTCACGATTAGATTAAATTGGTGTTGTTGTGTAATTTATGGTTCTGTAATGATCGACGAGCTGAGGCGCCGGGTCACGGGGTCAAGCAACCTGTTATTTAATACGAGAATCGAAATACAGAGAGGAATTTATATTTTAATTAATTTGTGATAAAATATTCAATTTTTTTTCACGATTGTAATGCTAATGTTGCATTAATTAATATACTCGATCGTCACTTATGAGCACTTCAAATCAAGAAGAAAATGCTGTACTCAAGGAAATTTAGCATAATTCCTGACTATTTAAGTATAAAATTAAATTTACTAGAATCCTGGATTAAATAATAATTAAAATTCTTGAAATCACTGCAAGCAGGTACAAGGTATTATTTATTGAAACAAACATGTAAAAAAATGTTTTTTTCTTCAATTATTTGAGTAAATACTAAATCTCTGTATCTAAAGGTTATAGTAACCGATATTATTTCCGACGACCTCCGCGACAGGAGCCCGGGGACTTGTTGAGACGGCAGTTGTGGTATACGATTATATGGAGTCATATTTCAGGTGACTCTTATTTCTTTAGTTGATCGGATGATTATCCTGAAACTCCTGAGCCTTGGATTCTTTGGTCGTAAGGAGCAGCTATTTTGTTTGTTTATGTTCAATGTCGGTAAACTTTGATGATCGAACGAATAACGCACTTACAATGAACAAACATTAATTCCATAGTCCTAAACCTATTTCATAGTTAAATCAAATACAACTTGCTTGCATCCTTATAGTCACACCCTTTTAGTCTATTGGAATTTTGGGTTTTTGAATCTCAGTGACCTTTGACAAATGTGTTTTTTTGTTGTCATAATTTTTTATGTTTTTTTTGGGTTATCCTTATTTGTTTTGTGTGTTTTTTATTTATGATTTTAAAGTGTTCTGTTTATAAATAAATAAATTACAAACTAGCAAAAAATATTCTACGTTCAAGCATTCGGTCCTGTTCTTGCCTCCTTGTTATAGTGCAGACAAGGTCTTCCGCCCTGTTAGCATTCGGCATTATTCTATTGACGCTGCGATCCATTATCATCACTTGAAGCGTCATAATCATCATGATGGTCATCGCGATGATTAGCAGGTCGATCAACACATGATTAGCGGGTCTCGCCTTGTGGGTGAAGGTCCCAGGTTCCAGCAACACGTCAAGTTCAAATCAATCATAATATATTTTTTGCAGAAGATTCCTGCAAAATATTCTTGAATCGTTGTACTGTAAATTGTAATCTATGCAAGCAGGAGAATATCGACAGACATGGCAATTATATTCCAATACATTACACGGATTATTTCCCAGTACGTATAAGAGGGATTATATGTGAATTCTGATGTGGATTGTTGTTCCACCAATGTCATAGAATACAGCCCGGGATTCGTTCATCATCTATTTTTACTGGGGCTTTCCTATATCACCAATTTCCATTAGAAGACTATGGCTGACATTATACGTGTTAGGAATCAAATTTACACCAACCTGGGTATTTATAGATCTTAGAAATATATATATTTTTAATTTATGTAAGTTTAATCGAAATACACCCAGCTAACCTCATCAGGTCAAGCTGGATAGGGCACTCTATTGTCCTGGAGGTAGTAAATGCTCTCCTAAGGCGGATGTACCTCTACGGTCAACGGCATTAGGATGTAGAAATAAAGGCGAAAATACCACATTAAAGGCCTAAAAGACATCCCACGTATCAGCAAAAAAAATGATTGCATCTCAATTGAGTTCTCATCATCATTGAGTTTCTTAGGTCTAGGCTTAATTTCTCTCTCTTTTGCCGCAAGGTATGTTGTGATCGATTACCGCAAGGTGTCGGTCTGCCCAAGATATTCAAGTTAAAAAAAAGGATCGAGAGGAGTAAAGATCGAGATGCAAGATTTTTTTGCTGCAAACCAATCCACCGGATTGATACTACAAAGAAGAAGCATTAAAGCTCTCTTTCAATTTTCAACACATTGGTCAATAAATATTATATTTCTTTAGTTCTACAATGACATTGAAGTGATAGTCATAACCACATCACAGTACTAAATTCTAATATAGGGTCCGCCATCTAACGTTATCATCTAACTAGTGCTTATTTCGTGAATGGTAACATTTAGCTCATGTCTGATTTGACAGATAATTAGTTTTATCTTTCCGCTAAACGAATATGGTTGTGTATACGCTTGAACAACGCTGGGAAATATTGCGACATTACTTTGAAAATCATGTTATCGTCCAACATGTAACGTTTTTTTTTCAACTAGTGCTTATTTCGTGAATGGTAACACTTAACTCATGTCTGATTTAACAGATAATTAGTTTTATTCTTCCGCTGAACGAATATGGTTGTGTATACGCTTGAACAACGCTGGGAAATATTGCGACATTACTTTGAAAATCAGGTCATTTTTCTTCAAAAATGAGCAAGGAGTGGCCGTTACAGTCAGTGGCGATCGTTATCGGGCCATTTTTGTTCACAAAAATTGAAGAGGAGAATATTGGCAACATTTGGTTTCAACAAGACGGCGTTACGTGCCACACAGCCGAAGCTACACTCAATGTTTAGCGCCCCATTTTCAAAAAAAAAAGTTATTTGGCGGACCCTTTACAATTTGTGTCCGAAATCATTCAAATTTCGGTACCGATGTTAATCAACGCTATCGATATCAGTCGACCACATGTGAGAAATCACTTTACTCTGTGGTCGGCTCATTTAAGATGGAAGGTATCGTGTTTCAAACTCTTAGGCCAATGTTTCTCAAACTACGATCCACAAAATATTGGTGAATATTGAGAACATTTACATATACGATAAAACATTTTTATAAATCGTATTATATTCATAGTCGTGTTAATGTTTCATAGATTTTTAATTTATAATTCATAGCTTTTAATAGCGTGATGATTTTTTAAATTATAAACATATATGGTACATACAGGAAAATACCAACAGACGGTTGTGTAGAAATGTCGTTTGTGGATTCTATGACGTTTGCCATTTTTAAGTATGACTAAGCGTTGCATGTGGAGTGTCTGTCCGCCAACGTCATTATATTATTATTATTACAGTATTTTTCATTTTTACGACGTCTCAAGGATTTTATAGGATTTTATTTTATGTAAACACATACAGGAGAATGCCGACAGATGGTGATAGTAATTCTGAAGTCTCATGGAATTCTGACAATTGGAATTCTATGACGCCTACCATGCTGCATATGGCTATGCGATGCATGTGGAGTATTGATCCGCCAACGTCATAGACTACAGCCCGAGATTCACGCGTCTTCCTTATTATTACAGGAGTTTACTATGAATGGGTGGTCTTTAAGGGACGACTTTCGTCTACCACCAATTTTAATTAATAGGTTACACCATTCGGAAATATTGTAGAGCTCAGAAATCGATTACAAAAAATATTTTTTAATCTCAGTCGGGGATCGAACCCACGACCTTTGGCTTGCAAACCGAACGCTTTGACCATTGAGCTATACCCGCTGGCAAATGGGTAATTTTATAGGACAACGTCTACCATCAAGTCATTAAAAAGTTTATCAGTTGTAATTTTACGAATATTTTGACACAGCTTAGCCACAAAATTATATAAAGAGAAGAAAATAAAAGAATATTTTTTATTAGAATTAATTTTGAATGTAATTGAAAAAATATCGGGTATGCATTGAAAAAAAAACGTAAGTTCAATAAAGGATATTCTATAACGCATTCATGCAATATTTTGAGTAACATTGTATTTGGGGTAAGAAGGTTCTACAACCACCAAATATATGTCTGGGAATCTCTTCAACCACAGAACCTGCTGGTGGTCCAGATCGGTCAGCTCAGCCCTATCAGGTTACAAGCCTTGTGGTTCGGTACACGCCCTTTCAGTGTAACTTACGTTTGGGTAATAAATTATATGATTATAAAAGCCACTGAAAAATCAGACCAAAAACCTTTAGTACGAAAAAAAACGGGTTTCACAATATACTTCAACCAACGATCCGTTATATTGTCATATATCATTGCCTTCAATTAACTAAAATTAAAATATTAAGTTGGTCAAAAAGTAACATATTTTTTCCTAGCCAACTTATTTTTATCAGCATAATCGTTTTATGACATAATGACAATAGAGAAAAAATGTGCCATAGAGAGGGGGTCAAAATACACGGCCAAAAGATTGATATGATAAGGTTGCTGACAACATTGCTCTGATTGCTGAAACTGAAGACGAAATCACTGAAGCGCTGATATCCAAGGAAAAAATATTTAATTCTAACTTTTATATGAAGATAAGCAGCACAAAAACCAAAGCCATGAGAGTACGTCTCAATGAGCAGCAGAACAGTAATATATCAACGTTAGGAGTAACCATAAAAGATGTAAAAGAGTTTGTATGCCTTAGAAGTACGATCACCTGGGATGGCAGAACAAAAAGAGAAGTCAACAGACTCATACATCAAGCAAGGCACGTTCAATAAAAAACGAAAATTCTTGAGTTAAAAAATATGAATTCAAAGCTCCGCAAGCAACTTGCCAAAACATTTGTTTGGAGCATCTTTATGCACGGCTGTAAGACATGGTGCTTATCTGAAAGTGATAAAAAAACTGGAGGCCTTTGAGATATGGTCATACAGAAGAATTCTCGGAATTTCCTGGAGAGATCACGTCACGAACAATAAGGTTCTCAGCATAATCAAGGAACATAGGCACCTAGTAAGAACCATTTCAGAGAGGCGATCCCGATGGATCGGTCAAATCATGCGCCACGATAGCCTTCTTCACGACATTGCGAAAGGGATAGTTGAGGGTAGAAACGGCAGAGGGCGTCCTACACGGGAGTATTTGCAGCAAGTGTTCGAGAACATAAGTTGTAGCTCTTATGCTGAGCTAAAGAGGATTGCAGAGAAGATCGAAATGCAAAACTTTGTTGCTGCAAACCAATCCATCGAATTGATACTACGAAGAAAAATCGTTTAAATATTTTTGGAGCTGATATTACAAGCTTTGCTAGTGAAAAAGTTTGAGTGATTTTACGCAATATTTTTTGTTAGGGTAACCTTTCAAAATTTTATAATTTTACTCTCAATGAGTAAAAATGCTGTTCAAGCAAGAAAAAAATTACCCGATATGTGTGGAGAAAATGTATTGACAGAGCGCCAGTGCAAAAGCTGGCTTGTAAAATTTCGATCCCACAATTTATATATTAAACTTGCACCACGTTCTGGAAGGCCAGTTGAAGTTGATGAAGACACAATAGAATAGAGGCATCGATTGATGCAAGCCGACGATAACAAACAACTCGTGAGATCACTGAGAGATTTAATGTATCGAATTCGAACGTTCATGATCGTGGTATTTAGGCTATAAAATCATTCAGACCCCTATTCACCGTCAGTTCTTGGATTCCATTCTGCCCCAAGAATTCCTGACTATCGTCTGATGAATGCTACAAGCATCGTCCTTCTTTACTGCAGAACATGGAGACTACCAAAGAATTCCTGACACAAAAGTCCAAGGATCATGAACGAACAGCCTCCTTGCCAAGAGTCATAGGCGTAACTACATAACTTATTTATATTATTTAACTATTTAAAAACTTTTATGTGTACGAGTATTGTCATACTAGCAGTATGTTAATTTATTAACGGAAAATACCTTAATACAAAGTTACAGTTTACATACAATGACACAGACATAAAGACTTATACAAAATTAAATTATAATACTCGTATATACGAACATTGAAACATAATATATAATATAACAATGAATATATAGAAAACTATATATATTACAAGTAGGATTAGTTTATACTTGTACTCGTATGTCATCGAAAGCTCTGGAACGCTATTCAAATATTTGTATTTCCTTTTACATACAATCTAGATATCTTCATGAAAGTGATCTATATCCGCACACAAATTCAACATCACATACAAATCTAGCACATGAAGTGCCGGTTTTAGGGGTTGGCGAAGTGGGTCGGTGCCCCAAGGCGTCTAATAAGCTTGGGGCGCCGAGGGCAACAAATCTTGCTTAGGTTGTAAAAAATATAACCAATATGGGACGACAGACAATAAATTGCTCAAGGGCGACGCAGGGTCTAAGGACGGTACTGAGCGCATGTGGTCACCACAAATTCTCGCCATTCAGTTCTGTCAGCTGCTATTGTACCTCGTATGAAGGTCCACTAGTATGAGGACTTGAAAGACGGCAAATGTAATATAATTGAAGCATATTTTTTTATGATTTCTAATCCAATTTTCTTAGCAGTGTTATTGGATGGTAAGCCCTTTGGTCTCGAGGCTTGGATCATTTGGTCCTAAGGAGCGTCTCAATTCAACAGACTGTGACCCATCCAAATTTGTTTTGGTCCAATGGTGCTTAACGTCGGTGATCTAACGAGAAACGAGCTTACGGTGTGCTATTGTCACTGGCATTACACCACAACAAACGATAAATTCAGGTCTTAGAATGTTAAAAAAAATACTGCTGCTTCTTTGACATTGGCAGGTGGAAGGTTTTGTAATATATGGCCGACAAGTCAGAAGAAAATGTGGACTGTGCCATGACCATTGAAGACATCGTCGTTTAACAGAACTCCTGGGGATCATGGAGCAGCACCGCGTTCTTCTGTGACATTTACGTTGGACCAGCTCCATTCTCCATTGTGTCAGCACTTGTCAAAGCCGCGAGGAATTCTATTTACATGGTTTCAAAAGCATGTTCAGAAGTACTGAGAAAATCGTAAAATAAAAATAATAAAAACAGATTTCCTACTCATAGTGGTATCGAGTTAAGAAATTCTCTACATTTTTAAATTGGACGTTCTTTATCACTTTGAAATCAAACATTAAAACGATAAATAACTATTCATTCATTTGCTTGAAGACTACAGTTTCGCTTACTTCTGAAGTTATTTACACTTATATACACGTGATTAAGTTTTTTTCTAACTAGCATATTAAGTATTTTTAATGGCGGTGTAACGCCAATTTAATAACCATATAATATTTGAAGAAAAAAACAATTTATTACTATCTTCGTACTCTTTTATTGCCTATCTACCGAAGACCGGTAGGTAAAAAAGTCATGCGCCTTTTTAAACATGAACGTCGTTAATTCATTAGCCATAAATTAATAAAATAATTATTTTAATAATTTATTGTGTTATTTTTTGGGTATTTTCTTCTTCTTCCATATTAGCTACCTAGTGCGATTATACATATTGCCGCCAAGCAATTGTTAGAAGCTATTACAATTGCCTCGTCCCAAGCCTTCTCTCGGAGCTCTGTTGACTATATGCGGATACTTCTCGATAGACTCTAGGAGACGAGAGTCAAAGAAGCTAAAAGAGAAAGCAACTGCATATTTGTACGTGTTGACTTACGGATTTTTTTAAGGAATGATAAGTTCGACATTACCGATGTTGGTTTCTGTGGCAGATAATTTAATCAACAACATGTTGTCTTCTTAAACGGTCACCTATCCAAGTATACTGCACGTCCAATATTGTTTAACTTCGATGATTAAACGAATCATTACTATAAGATAAATTTATAACCGCAAAATCGTAATTTTTAACATTGCAGAGATTTGACATGGCAATTCATCTTCATAATAAGTAAACGCGATTCCCATTAAAGCCGTTCATTCGTGAAATAGTAACGAATAAATTATGCGTTAATTCAAGCGCGATAAATTAAAAAAAAATACCTAAACGGTTTAGGTATTCACATTCTGAAGTCTCGACATGGCTGCAAACGGGCTGATAAAATAATAGGATCGCCGCCTACGCTTTCCGTCGTTTTTTATTTTATTTTATTTTAATTTCGTGGGTAAATAAAAAACGCGAACACGCGATCAAAGACTGGATACATATTATGATCGCCGCGGGATATCCACGGATAATCCGATGGACATATCTACCGTGATTGTCCGCGGAGTGATTAAACGGAGCGCTGAACAACGGGATTGCAACTATAACCTTAAAATTACCGCCATTTCGTATTTAAATTCTCACTTTTTTAGTATTAATATATCAGTATTTATAAAGCGGTTTTTTATGATTTAACGATCATTCCAAAAGCGCTTCTTTGCTTCTGGAAGTGGATCTAGAGTCTGCCTCTGGAGGATGCCTTCGTTTTCAGCTCTCATACACTTTCTGGCAGTGAGTTTCAGGCCGTTAGTGTCTCGAAGCTGAAAGCACGATTACCAAAAATGTATCCGTGCTAGGACTATCTCCCGTCAGCTGCAGGGTACTTCTATTTGCTCTTGCTGATACGAGTGTCTCTCCACGCGCGCTTATCTCTGAAGGGTTGTTTGTTGTAGCCGGAACTATAAACCAATACAGTCGGTGTAGTATCAGTACTGTGACAGAATTTGGGCGCGTTGTTCACTAGTCGTGCCGCTGCGTTTTGTAATGACTGCAATCTTGTGAGTTGTAGGGTGCTTTCACTTGCTTTGGCTGATCTGAAATCAATCTCTCCACATGCACGTATTTCCAATGGATTGATAAGCTCTTTCAAATAGCTCGGTGCAGTACCGTGGAGTGCCTTATAAGCTAAGAAGCAAAGCTTGTTTACGTAAGCAAATACTCGTACATTAGAATACCGATAGATAGTGGAGGGGTAAATATCGTCAGTGGATTTTATGATATGTACATTTTAGGAAGTATATATTGTAATAAAATTCGAGAGCAGATGCCTGCGTAAGAATACTGGCGTAAAATGGCTTGACTTTGTGAGGAATGATAAGATGGGAGAGTTGACATGGCAACCGTCCATCCTACATATGGTTAATAGACGATGATATGTCAGGCTTGGACATGTTATTTTAATGACATAGTAGAGCATAATCTACCGCTACATTTTCTTCAGGCCTCCGTAATCTCGCTGTCTTGAAATGATAACAAATATACATATCTGAAACGAAAAGCTGAAAGTATTCAATAATTCACAGATTGTGTGAAGCAGTTAAGAGCGAAGCCCCTAATCACCGATCTTAAATAACTAATTTAATATCTGTGTCCTAAGTTATCGAGAATATTATCAGTTTTTTTAATAAATTAAATTATTATTTTTAATTAAATGGTTATTCACGGGTTAAGGTCGTTCGTGTTGTGTTTTTTTTAAAGAAAAACCGGTAGTATGAATAACGAGTGTAAAATTAATACATTTTTGTGCCTCGTATAATTTTATTATCAATCGAAGCGAGAGAACACTAACGTTTATTGAGATCGATCGCTTATGGGGATTACAGAGCAATGGACCGGATAGCTACGAGTTTTTATAACATTTTTTTTAGTCTTTGAAAGGAACAAATTAATAAATTAACATAAAATTCGTGCATTTTTTTTTTGCATTACCATACCGCCTTTATGATTAAAGAATACATTAAAAGAAGAGATACCCAACTTTTTCTTCCCATATCCGATTCATATCAAACATACTCATAGTCACCACAAATTGTCGATACACAGCTGCCATTGTTCATGCCTTGTCCCAAGACATCTCTGCACCCGAATGATGTAAGCTAGGTATCACTATACTTTTCCCGAAGGTCTTGAAGCGGATACGAATTTTTTTTTTATCAAAAATTTAAATGTGCCATACAAAAAGTCTCTCCCATCCGTAGGCAATGTTGCACTAAATAGTTTCAGCAACATGCAATTTCTTGCTCTACATAAATACATTATTTTGTTGCATAATGTAATATTTCTAATATAGTAAATTACGAGTATTTTAAAATAAAGTGTATCTAACGTTAACGCTTTTAAAGTTACTATATAAAAGTTATGCGCCTGCGAAAAATTCGCAGGTGGATGTGTGTAGTAGGTTAGATGCTGTAAGCAAATGTAGACGAATGGGTTTTGAAAGCAGGTATAGAATATTACCGAAAGCCTCGATATACGATCTTTCGTCTCTTATTTCTGTTCGCTTGTCGTACATGTGTCGCCATATTGACATTTTGGACTAGTTATATTGATCGCCACTTGGGCGCTGGGCGACAACCCATCACGAGCGGGCTTAGTTGTGTGCCGACGTCGGCGAGATCGCATTGTTGTTGGCCCGGCCTGAATGCTGTGAGTAATTCCGGGCGAGAAGTTTGTAAAGATATCGAAATAGATATGTCATTGTGCTTCAGAAAAAGTCTTTGTGTTGTTAATCTGCTCCTCATCCTGCCACCGCGCGACTTAATAGATACCTTGAGTATTTAGCTAGATAATTAATATTTATTATAAGATTTAATGTTTCACAGTAATACTCGTACATTTCACTACTACTTTTAGTTATTTAAATTATTTAACTATTATATGTGATTGAATTCTAGTATCAGGAATCATGCTTAATTTTCTTGAGTACAGCTTCACGTTCATGCAACACGGAAGGTTTGGTTTTTGTTCTTTCAACCTTCTTCGTGTACTTACGTAATACCTATATCTTCACGAGTCATAGCTCTTTATATATTATTATACTTTATAATCCGATTAGATGAGCAAGCTAGGCGCTGGCAAGTCATTTATTCTCGTGGTAATCACCATTACAGTGTCCCGCCATCAGGCTCACCAACTGTCTACGTGAAAAATGTCATTTAATTATGGCGCCATTTTATTTAAGTGACTGTAAATACCTAGCTCCTTATTATGCCATTATGGCAACACCGATCAAGTTTAAACTTAGTGCTTATGTCACGTAATGTATTTTTGAGTTTTTTTCTTAAGTTTAATATTGTTCTTTCTATGAAAAAACAAATGAGATTTGTAACGAAATTGCGTTACGAAATTCCGTCACATGATGGCTGCGCGATCTGTAATGTAACTCACCACTTAAGCTCGATTTAAAAACAAATATACTTTATGCATAATCTATTAAAAGACAATAGTTTTTTATTATGGCAACTACTCGTATATTGCGCATATACTTTTTAAATATCACTGGCTTAATCGTTTTTTTCCCACATATTTTATTTATTTGTAATCGTATTAGATTGAGCCACTCCTTATTGGACCAAATGGTCAAGACCTCGTGGCCGTCGGGCTAATCCTCACATTTCCATCACAAATCACAAAAATCGGTTTAAAAAATCAACCAAAATATACATCATATACTACTGCTGACGTCTCTTTAAGCCCTCGTGCAACTGTGCTGGAATTGTCTGGAGCCATATATGTTCCCAGGTGGACCTTCGGATGCATAAATGTCTGGAGACAAAGCATGTGCAATGGCAATTAATAAAACCGAGAAATTTTTGGTTATCATATACTCCAGATATGGAATGGAGGCCTGAACCATTTGGTACTACGGGATGACTTAACTCTAGCGGAGAGAAGGTTGCAACACTTTTAAAATAATATCATATTATATTTAATTAAATAATTATTTTATCTAATGCAGTTTCATCGATAATTGTAACGTAACAATACAAATCCTATTACATAGCATATAAAATATTCCTAGGTAATAATTAATGTCATTAATTAATGATTCTATAAGCCATTCGTTCGTAATAATAATAATCTCGATTTAGATGATAGCTTACAATGTAGATAAAATACCTACTCGTTTTCAACGGTAATAATTTATCGTCTATAGTTATTTATATCATGGCAACATTCAGCCACACCCATTTCCTTTTTTAAATAATTCTAAATGAGTGTTTACACAGTGAAATGATATTCAAAAAGAAAACCAGTTTATAAAATAATTTTATTTTTATATACATGTATTATATTGTCATTGTATTTACAACGATAAATTTATGAATTAAAATAATTATCATATAAAATTACGAGTAAACGTGACAAATTGATTGTTATTTTTTATTTATAAAACTAATTTTATAACTCTGTTGTATCGCTTAAAGTAAATTAATTATTTTTAAAGGCAATACAGGACGTTATAATTATCTTCTATTATATTTAAATTTTTAATGAATTCTATTATATTATCATTATAAATTATAAATTTGAAGTTTTTATATCTTAATTTGGAATTCATGCTTTTTATGATAAGTCGTGTACAGCGTTTTTTTCTCTACAGATAATTTTATCTAATAATTACCATTACAGGGTATTTGGTCGTATCCATCAGTATGTATTGTGTTTTTTGGAGTGAGCCGCCCTTTAAAAACAAAAAGTGTTCAGGTCTGTAGCTATGTATGAAATTTTATGATTATCAAATCACCTTAAGCATTCCTTGAATAATACAGTACCTTCTCTTTGAGGCTTCTACCCTAAAGGTCGTCGGGAACCATATATGTTTCCAGATGAACCTTAGGGTTCAGCGATGTTCGAGACAATGGGAACTGAATGGCGGCTATTTGTGGTGACTATATGTTATTATAGAACAAATTTCGTTAGAAGAAGAAACTATTTTTGCTTACGTCCTTACAGAGCGTATATTAAGTTCATTATTCCAAAATTTCTCATCTCCCTTATTGTTGTTTAATTACATCGATAGATATTGTCCTACATTCAATTTTAGTATTGTTTTCCATAAAAGTTAATGACAAGTGATAAAATAACCGCTATCGCGTAGGCAAAAAATAGATACCAATAAAATTTAAGCCGTTAGTTCATTATAATATGTGTCTTAAATCGAATATCTAATTACAATATAAAGAGCAATAAAATATATATTAATCGTTAGGTAGTTAGTTATACGAGAAGAATGATGGCTCAATCAGCCATAAAGCGATAAAAGAAACAACGGTGATTATTATTGAAGAATGGCAACATTTGTACTCCTGTCACAATAAAAAATGGCGCGAAGAGAACAGCTGATTGTAATGAAGCCAGCCGCATTTGTCTTGTTTTTTTATGCGGCTAGAAAAAACCAAATAGAATGATTAAGGCGTTAGGTGAATCTGACCGTACACTTTTCGGATGCCTTTTGCTACCATTTTCTATTTCTTTATGAAGATTAATTGCGATGTGATTGTTGCTCGCTAAACGAGAAAAAAGATGAGACAATAAAGAATTCCGACGAGTAAAAAAATTCTACGAAGATTTACTCTCTCGTGATACATCCGTGTATAGGTTTTATATTACTGCGATCTTCTTCAGCAATATGCGAGTATATTTATGCAACGAAAATAATCAAAATTTAATTCTTTCAGTTAGAGAATATACATTTTTTTTTGTTTAAGAGTGTCGTCTATTTTACTCGGATAAATTGATGAAATAAATATCATATAAGATGGTGTTTGCTGTGAATTTGAATATGTATCAATTGTCTAAAATAAACCTTTTTGCTATTTACTAGTAACCTTTAAACGCCCAGCGGTTTCCTTACGGGACCGTAGATTTGCGTCGTTCAATGCCCTACAGTCCCATACACGAGTGCTAATGGTTCATTTCACAATCGGATTACATTAATTTGTAATAATAGTATTAAAATAAGTTCATGGAAGAATCTATTGTGCGACGAAACGTTACAAACATTGGCCTGCTAGGGCATTGAATGACGAAAATCTCTGGTTCCTTACGGGACCGCTGGCCGGATAAAGGTTAATAAGCTTAAGCTAAATATTTTTTCTAATAAAAATCTAATGAAATGAAATACAACTTATTTTGCATAATATAAAATATGAGCTTAGTCTATCAATTCACATTTTTTTTTCATTTTACTCTTATATTTGTTACTGGATTCATTTTCTGGAGCATATGAGCATCACAAAATGCCGCCACTCAGGTCTATTACTATTGTCGATGCCTTTTCCCATCACATATTTGCACTAGAAGGTCCATCTACGAACATTATGATTCCCTACAACCTCCAGATCAGGAGCCCGGAAACTTTTTTTGGGGGATTATTTTCTTAAAAATCTGATTAGTTCCACGTTGAGAAGAAGACCTGGAAGACCACAGGCAACCTGGACTGCAACTGTAAACAAGGATCTGAAACTCTGGGTTTGACCGAGAATGAAACGCAGGATAGACAGACATGGCGAATGTTCACAAAAAGAGCCAACCCCAGATGATGGGAGATGGCTAGGCTAAAGAAGATTAGTTCGACGCTCGTAGAGCCTGTTAAATCTGATCACAAGAGGCGTCTAAACCCAACCAACGATATCTATTTTTTTACTGTGTCCAATGTTGCTTATCTTTGTCAATTTATCAAGAAACGCGCTTACAATTTGATATTGTCGTTGGCCAGGGCTTGAACATTACTTAAAATTGTAAGTATCGTATAATCTGCAGATGATATTTTTGCAACACCAACTATCGGTATTCTCATATACATAAAAAAAGTCAATGCAGTATTTCAATTTCCCGTTGGTTCGCATCTATGTGAAGTTGCTCCCGACGTCTTACGCCTTCCTATAAATCCGTCCGATCCTGTTAAGCCTCGGACATGATATCATGGAACCTGCTTCTCCTTTTAAGGAGGGCAAACGTGAAGAGATGCGATATCACTCCTCTTCTCTTCCGAGGAGCACGCGATCCTTTACCACCAAATCAATAAAACATTACATTCCCGATCGTGCCAAGAACTATAATCTATCGTCCAATCATCATTCCATATCAACCCAATATGGTTGTCACAAGCAGCCGCCACAAAGCTATGTCAGACGCCGTGATCGCCTCATCCAATGTCAGCTCTTTTTTTCTTACAATTTTTACCACTCAGTTCTGTCGTTGCTATTGTCCATACTTAGAATTCTTAACAGTTGAAGGTCACCCTGGGAGCTTATAATATATGGTTCCCGACGACATCCAGAGCATGATCCCGGTGATTTTATGGGACGTTAGCTGTAGTATCCGAAAAGTATTTTTCTCAATGGGATTTTTTAGAAGGTTGAATTATAAATCAGAAGCTCCCGATGCCTCTAATATTTGGTCCTAAAGAGTGCTTTAACCCAATCAATGACACGCGGTAAACAATAGGCGGTAACCCATTAAACTCTTCCTCTTTATTTATCCATCTATATCTCAATATATGTTAAATACACATACGAGTAATAACATTTTTCGTTAAGTAAAGCAGGAACAGAATGAAACACGCAAATAATACAACATATTTTACTATATAACATAATATGTTATCAATTGAATGAATTTAATAATAATTTTATTAAATGTACAAATATGCACCATACTTTGTTTAGAATATATATAATACTTAAAATCGTTGAAAGTAGGTGCAAGCTATTAGTTATTTGGAGGAATCGCGTGAAACATTAAAAATTCTAATAAATATTGATTACCTTAAGTAGGTAACATACATAGGGATCATGCTCAATTTTCTTGGGGACAGTGCTTGTGATCTATATGAAGATTATAGGGACTTTAAAATGTCTTCAAGAATGATGTAGCACTATCACCTATTCCTCTAATAAGTACACAAAGTAAAATTATTTATTTATTTTGATTTATAAACACTTACTCGTACATTAATAATGTGTACACCAGTGATCGAACTTAAAATTTCAAAGCATTGAAATTACCTGCAACAAAGAAAAAATAACACTAAGTTTAATTTGATAATATTACACATGAAAGACATTAATCGTTTGTTTGTAATAGTTAATCAAGAAAAAAAGCCATTTTTACACCATTAGGTTAGGTTCAGCTTTACAGTGGTATTAGTCCACGATTTTCGGTATGGTAAGCAAACGTTCGTCTTAAATTATTTACATTTTGTTATTTATAAACTTTTTAGGATAATAATATACAGTTTGGTATTTATGTTACAACCTACATTATCAATCCTGCATCTTGCCATCTTTGCCTTGTAGTTCAAAATGGCGTCTTGGACCACATCCAATATGGTAACTTGGAAACCCATCGAGATGATTTTAAATAAATTTGCATGCGAATTTGCGCTTGCCTGATCCACTGAACAAATAAAATAGTAACCCAGTAACCTAGCTGACTTTTTAAAGAATCATAATAACACGAATAAAAATATTTTTACGGCATTTTAAATATACATACATGGTTTTTTTATATCGATTGAATAAATTTATTGAATTTCTCTTTCTGCGCACTCTGGGGACTTAGAGACAGCAGTTTTAGTGTCCGAGGCATATTATAAGCAATTCTTTAATATTTTTCTAAAGAGATCGGGTGAGTAATAGGCGACTCTATCCATTTTTTAATGATGTTTCATTTTTCTATGTTCGTTTCTTTTTTGTCAATAGCTTATTCTAAGTGATCTCTGCCCCTCGAATATCCACATAGGAACGTATATGATCCCCAACTACTTAGAAGTCCGGGGGCTTAAATTGACAACAACTCTTTTTTTTTGTTATTTTGTATTTTCCGATTTGTTATAAGTTTCTTCGAGGCTACCATTTATTGCCATTTTTAACAGCAATATTAAAATCAAGGTTCAAGCTTGGCGTAACGAATTAAACCAGGCGTAACTAGACTAGTTGGATGGAATAAGATGATTTTGTAAATATAATAATAACACTGATAGTGTATAATATAGATAGATAGAATATGTATTGCATGCCGTGGCTGTGTTTTATCGGGTATTCTAGAGATGCTGCCCTCATCGATCTGGTCGTCGATAGCCACCACCACCACACCCTCGCAGATCCTCTCCACCTCCTCCATGTAGACTTGCAGTCCGCCCCGGGCGACCAGCTCCGCCCATGCAACAATACAGACCAGAAGATACTTCTTCGACGAGATGGTTCACATGCAATCTCGCTGTGCATCCCAAACATAGATAATTGCTACTTTGGACATCATTTCAACCTTTTTCTTTGTCGTTTGCTGTCATTGTTTCATTGCTTAAAAAAAAAATTCAAAAAGTATAGTATACTGCCGCCTACGATGTGCCGATATTTCATGTTTATTATCAGCCTATCACTGTTTGCTGCTGGTTCAATCAACCAACAAGCGATGGTAATCCATCCAATTTGATTGCTTAATTTCGGTGGCCTAGCGAGAACCACGCTTATTATTATCCTATTGGTCGTATCCTAGAACCATCTTAATTTCCATATATGTTATATTAACTGGAGTATATAATATTATCGTTACGAACTGCTGCTAAAAAGATCTGTTAGTCACCATGATTTTAGCCTCGTCCCATCTCAACTACACCTTCCGAAACTCCAGCTGCCTTTTTTTAAATCTCTGGGCTCAAGCCTTCGGGATCTATACATAAAATGAATAAGGAATAAATCATGACGGCCAGCAGAGCTTTATGGGGGTAGTTCACGATGAGTATATGCTCCAGTTAGGGAAGGGACATGGACAATATACAGGACAATACATCCATACCAAGTGATTTCACACGGGTTATATAATGCTTGCTATGTTTTGATCATTGTTAAACACTGCATGTATGTCATACAACTACAGCCCCGCATTCACATATTATATGTTTTAATGAAATGATGATCGAAGCCGCGACCTCTTGAATTCTAAGCGAGCGCTTTACCACTATTACACCTCCCCAGATTCTTCGTTGGTTTCCTCTACATTTGAGAACTTCTGCATCTTGTTGTGAATGGGTTTTCACTGCGTAGGCGGATCCGGGGGCGGTTGCGTATGCGTGTGCTGTATGCTAATGCTCCCCTTGTATCCTCGGAGTATGCGAGAAAACGACCAAAACGCGTGGACCTCATGTACTGACCTGATCAATGGACATTGTTGGACTTGTTTTATCCGTAGAAACAACTGTCTGCTTCATTATCCATTATTGATAACATCGATGATTCTGTTACCAAAGCTTTAAAAATAATATATCTAAGACTCCCTCAATGCATGTAACTGTTATCATAGAATACTACACTACATATTTGCAAGACTTTATCGTATGCAGCAAGGAAACTCACTGTGACTGAACTTGAGAATTTATTTAAATGACTTCAATATACTCGTACATTGAATGTAGTTTTTGTATTAATAAAGGAACAATATTCGTTAGTACTTTCTTTGTTATATGAAGCCTTTTAAACTAGTTTACTATAGAAACCCGTTATTGCAGGCATTAAACAATATTCATGCATTCACATTTTGCAGCACTTCTTCACATTTTTTTACTGAATTTATTATATTTTTATAATCAATAGGTTTTTCGACGCCACCTAGAATAGTTTATTAAAATAAGTATTAAAAAATCGGTCCATATACATCATTGATACGTTCCCTATTAGCGCACGCTATGGTATGTATTTATTTTTATATACGCGACAAAGCTTAAATTTATACTTAATCAAATAAAATAAAATATATATTAGTGTAATAAAGACAGGAGCAATTAGCTACAAAAATATTGTAAGAGTTGCGTTCCCAATTTTGATTACAGACAGATACTCGTGATGTGAAGACTGAATGTTCTCATATCACAGTCTTGGAAGAGAGAACACAATATTTGAGTGCAGATCCTTGAATACCTATAATATTATAAGAAATTAAATATTCATATACTATAATACATCAAATTCTTTATACGCATCAATTCGTTCAGAAAAATATCGGCAGAAGCGGGATGCGAACCTGCGACCCTTGGAACCAACCGTTGCTCATGTTCATTACCCTAGACCAGTGCTCCGCAACCGGTGTGCCGCGGCACACTGGTGTGCCGTAAGCCGATACAGGTGTGCCGCGATCAAATAAGGCAATATTATAAATAAATAATTTTACAACGGTCCTCAAGCTCCCAGCGCATATCGCCTATTTATGTAGACATACAACGAGGTACTTGCTTTATTAAGTTCTAAATGAAATTTAAAAAAAGTGATAAATTGATCAAATTAATATATATTTTTGGCTTTTGGTGTGCCGCGGTATTCAAGGTGAGAATTTTGGTGTGCCATAGAATCCAAAGAAGTACTTTGGTGTGCCGTAGATGAGAAAAGGTTGCGGAGCTCTGCCCTAGACCACTCGACCATCTTCCCGAATTGTTGCGCGGTATTTATACCATTGTTATCATCATATAACGATAAGTGTCTCTATATCCACCATATAACTGATAGGTGTATATATACAGGGTGTGTTTATTAACATTTTTTATTATTTAGTCAGTCAAAACAGTTATTCACAAGCTTAATATTATTACTTTACGACAGTCTATTTATTTTATTAAGTACCACTCGGGTCTCGAACCGAACTATAGATTGAATGGATGAGAAACAACTTCTTGTAAGTCTGACACGGACTTTTACAACCAGTCATTTACCTGTGTTACTGATGAACAATTTTACCTTCTTGATATTGTCTCAAGGTGACATTATTAAATGGATTTTTTAATAATTATTAGAATATTATTTTATTTTTTCAATATTCTTATCTACTTTTAGAGATCATTGACTTTATTAAAATGTTATTAGTAATCGAATATACACATAATTACATACATCAAATTCTTTATACGCATCAATTCGTTCAGAAAAAAATAAAATAAATATTTAAAAATCCATATTTCAAAAAATCCACCTATAATATTGTTACTTTTATTGATAAATTGAGAAAAAAGTGAAACCGGGAACTAGGAATGTTAGGGTGATAATCATACTAATAATAAAAATATTAATTACTGTTTGAATGTTTATTTAGAGGTTAATTTAATTGTTTTTATGATTCTAATAACGTCTTCTCTATTAAAGTATTATGACGATCGATTTCCATACGTGGATTTAATATTTATTACAGTAAATGAAAATAATATTTTATTACGTTTTTAATGCCTTTGTGGTTAAACTGTTCAACCACATTCCTGTTATTAAGTGTTATGTACAGTTAAGTAACATTTAACAGTTGAAAGGGTATTGTCCCTTTTAAGTTTAACGTTCACCAGCAATTTTGTTCGTTTAAGCCCCGATACTTTTGTACGGCTCCGAATCCGGCATCTTATCGAAAGCTAGTGCTGCCGTCTAGTGGGTATTGAGAACAGTTGTGTGAGTTGAATATTAGGGTTATAATGATTTGAGTATCTCTGAAATGACGAAGTGAGGAATCGGTCATAGGAATTTTCTATCCTGCAGTCGATCACGAGACAAACATGGACCTATTTCTGCATGTTCCCCAGATGCCACAGAAATGCATAAACTATAACTACCTTTTCTTCGGGCACCCAGGATCTTACCATCTCTAAAGGACGTCGGAAACATTACATATAACGTACTCGAAGAATCTCTGGGAAGAAGAGCTGATATGAGACGAGGCAAAGCTAAAAATTGTAGACCATATTGTGCTCCAATTAGGTAATGTATATGTTAGAAAGAAATCAATTTAATATCTATATTTTCTTTAATTGAATTTCATACATTCAATCTATAGCAGAAAATAAAAGCAATGTAGCAAAACAATTGCAGATTACTATCAATATGATTTCTTCTACAATAAATAGTGCGTTTTCTTTTGAACTGTTAATTGGCACTTAGTTTAAATGTTTAATTACTTCATTTACCTAGCAGTTATTTCAATCAACTATAATAATTAATTAACGAACAATTAGAGATAACTCGACCGTTCGTTCCGGCTTGCCTCAAATTGCATAAAAAGAAACAATTCTGCGTCGGCAATGAAATGGAAACCGCGTTTCCCATTGAATGATTGCAGTGATGTCAGCCCTAAATTATATAATCGGTAGGTATGGTATGTGTACGAGTATATTATAGGTTAGGTGTTTGCTTGTAAGGTGGCAATGATTCAAACATTAATAATTTAATAAAACCTTTATTTTCATACTTGTAGCGGTTTGAAATTTGTTTTTTTTTAATTTTGTTTATATACAATATCTTTACTCCAGAAATATAATATTATTCTTGAGTATTTACCTCAGTAATTGATATTTCTTAGAATTTTTTATGCTTCACATATTTGCCCCAAATAACTAATAACCAGTAAGTAGTAAAGTATTTTACCTTTATACGAGCTTGGATATAAGTAAATTTAATTTATTTAGTTAAATATTTTGTTATTTAGTTATTTATATATCAGAAGATGATTGGATGTGTAAGATGGATGATATATAAAGATGGAGACTCTCATAAAGAAGGCCTAAAGTTGTCAATGGACATACACATATTGATGAGAGTAAAACTTTAACGTTAAAAATATGCTTTATTAATTCTAATGATGTAAATTTTTCCAACTTGTTTTGTTGTAAACGAAATGAATTTTTCTTGCTAAAAACAAACAATTTCAGTAAATTACAAAGAAAGAGATCAAGCAATGCGTCAACAATGAAATGGAATGCATTTTCCCATCTTTATCATGATATGAGGATGCGTAAATTGCCGGTATTGTCAGCCGTAAATTATATCGGTGTTCAGCCAAGAGGGAAAGGAAAATAAAAAATAAGAGCTTTCCCACGCGTAGGTAATGTACACATTAATTATTTTTACGTTGGTAATACTTGATTTGAACATTAGATAGGTACTCGAAGAAAAAATAAAGTCATTAAAAAAATATTTACGTTCTCACTAAGGCTGTTCTCTTATGTCATTGACAAGACTACACATGTAGCGCTTAGCCGTACATACTTTAAAATGGCAAGCGTTATAGAATCCACAGATGAGATATCTCCATCACTGTCTATCGGTATTCTTCTGTATGTGCTCATATTTTATTATTACGAAAAATAGCAGAGCTTTCATTGATGATGCGTTTTATCAGATGTAATACTTCTCCATTATCACAAACTCAATCGCAAAAATGAAATATTATGATAATAAAAACATAGCAAAGCTAACATTCCTTTGAACCTTGAATTCAAAGAATCGAGTACGTCATGTATTCGGCGGATCTTGGTAAGATCTTGTAAAATAGCTGACTTGCATTAAAATGGATCTGTTTGGTTATTGATATTCTTGGCCATTCGCTCCGAATAGGGAAGATAATAGGCCTATCAAATTGCATTGCTCTTTATAAATATTTTATGACGTAGAATGCTCCAAATAAGGCATCATATATAGCAAAAATTAAAATATAAAAAAAACATCGCTAAAAAGGGAAATGAAAAATACGAATAGTTTCCCACGCGTGGTAGGTATTACGCCCATTACGCATTTTCTAATGCTGGCAACATCGCTGACCATAGAGAACTTAATGCCTAGCCCGGAGCGGCCATCATGGGACAGTGTAAGATGTCTTATTAATAAAAATAAAAAAATGCGGGGAAATAAATTGCCGGAATAAAAACTCGCAATTTATAGTTTATCTCGAACATTTTATTAATGCATAATTAGGTTTTGATGTAATACAAGATTAAACGTTAATGTGAATTGAATTACGATGCATTTTTTATGTATAAAATTGAATTTCTCATGTAATACGTAATCATCATCATCATGATCTCCATGTCCGCTTCCCTGAAGCATATGGTGTCATAAATTGCCGCCATGGTCCTCTGCTCATCTCATGTCACGTCTGCTTAGATATCTATAGTTTCCGACGGACTTCCAGGACAGCGAGAGCCCGGGGGCTTGAATAAAAGGGGGAGCTATAGTTTATGCTCTATTGCAGCATCCGAAGTACATGTCCCAACCATATCCAATATCGTGTCTTGATCGACTGTAATTTGGAAAGCTGCCTTGTCTGCTCTCTTACCTCGTCATACAAAGACAAACCGTTTCTTACGCAGGCATCTGTTTTCAAACCTCATTTTACAATATTAATCACTATTTGTTTTTATTCAGGAGTACTGGCAAACGAAGCATTGGCCGACCCCCTACAAGATGGACTGACGATATAAGAAGAATAGCGGGAGTGACCTGGATGCGGAAGGCGGAGGATCGAAGAGGATGGAGACTCATGCGGGAGGCCTACGTTCAACAGTGGACGGACACAGGCTGATGATGATGATGATTATTAACAATGGTCTAGAAATAATTAGAATCATCTTCTAAAAAATCCTCTAATTCACATTTCTTTCGCTCTGGCACAGCGATTTCAATTTTCTTTTTTTTTCTTTACAGATTTTTTTTTAACAACTCAATTCATTTCTGAAGTATAATAAGAATTAATCCTAAAATAAAAAAATACAACATATACAAAAATAGGTACTTATGATTAAGTACAAAGAACAAAGCAATAAAGACAAGCAACAGAAGGTCCCAATGCTCATCAATCAGACGACTCCAACAAATTATTCCTCCAAAGAAACTCTTGGATTTCATGTCTGAATTGGGCCTCCCTTACCTGAAATATATCAACATCCGAGGCGATTTAGTTAAACAATCTGATCCCTCTCCCAAAAGGCATAGTCTCTGGCAGGTTAGTGTTTCTCTTTGGGAGAGCGAACAATCTGTGCTTCCCAGGTATTTATCGATAACTGATGATGACCAGTAAAATTCCTATTAAATAATCTATATTATTATTGATATACTGGAAATATTTTATCTAGTTAATATAACTTGTCACCGTCGGGTATGGCTAAGTGATAAAGCGTTTGCTTACCATAGAAAAAGTCGTAGCGAACCCACGACTTTCTTCCATCCACAACGAAAATTAAAATATTTCAGATTGACTTATAAGCTTTCAGAAGACCCTCGATTTGTGTAAATTTGATTATTTTTTGCACAGAATGCCTGTTAAAAATAAATGTTGTGTGAATACCGTGCTGTAGTTTATGATGTTGTCTGAACAACATTCCACATTCAGCGCTTAACCTGTAGAATGATAAGCGTCATAGAATCCGCAGATAACATTTCTCCAGCATCATATGTAAATATTTTTCTTTAATAAGAAGTTAGTGAATTCACTCATAGCTTTTTTGGGTTTATATGTACTAAGGTTATGCCGTCGTTTCGCTTATTATAATTATATATTGTCTGTTGTTTATGGTAGTCACATGCTCCAGCTAGGTAGCGGACGTAAAAGAAGATTCTAGTACAAATATTAGCTTCGGGCTTATATTGAAAGCTGTGGTTTCAAAACTACATAAACTTTAATAACCACGTTAAATTTTAATGGTGCTATGCGGCAATCGCTATATTGCACGCAATTTTGCATACATTAATAACATTACGAGTATCTACTTACTATTAAAGTTGAGAACAACGGTCAACTTGCATATAGTGTCGCTGCCGCAAGATGCCGACACTTATAACTCCCACGTGAAAATCGGTTCTATTCGATATATATACAATATAAAACTATATAGCAACTGTAGAGGGCAGCCTAGACGGGAGTATTTGCAGCATGTGTTCAAAGACATGAGTTGCAGCTCTTATGTTGAGCTAAAGAGGGTTGCAGAAGATCGAGAAGAATGGATATCGAGATGCAAGATTTTGTTGCTGCAAACCAATCTTCCTCCAAGGGGCCATATGATCCGCGGCTTGTTGTCGCCTTTTTAAAGATGAGGGATGTCAATTGGAAGGAATCCCTTACTTACTCAACCAGTACACATACGAGACCCGGTAGACCGTCATATTTTAGATACACCATGTTTTAGAACAAATATCTTCTGCATGTCTCCTAGGTCTCCTAAGTGTATATATATACTCGTATATAAAAATTAAATCCTTATTTGACACATTCATCGCCTCTTTCTATATCAGTTTCGCATCCCAATGCTCCGTTAAAAAAGTACGCATTTTCGACTTTCCTTTACGATAATTTTCAGTTTGTAATACCTAATTTTTATTTCAATGGCAGCACCGCGATTCGGTTATTTAAGTACTAATGTAAGAACATGTTATTTTCGTGTTACCTCTCCACAATGGCACATAATTTGATTTCGTTCACCAAGTTTAATTAGTGATATTTGTTGTATTATGTTCCACGTAAGCTGTGTTGGGTGACCGCACACGATCACTACCTCACACAGGAGAGCATAAATTGCCGTTTCTGGCAGCAGTGACACTTAAAACCGCCTTTCTATTCGCCATAAAGTCTTATTGTTATGTTATGAGCCACCATGACTTTGAAGTAGAAATAAACAACTGCACATTTGACAGGGTGACTACACTTTACTATTAAACGATCCATCAACATAATGATTATTCTTCAATTAATATATACATTTATAAAATAATCAATATTCATCAAGTCTGTACCGTTCAACCGATTGCAATGAAACTTGAAAGTTATTGTGTGAATGCTTGCGAAGGAATCTTTTTAAAAAATCTGAAAAAAACGTTTACAGGAATATATGGTATTTCAGAGCAAATGACAATCAAAGTCATTAGAGTAATATTCGTTATTGGGTAGATACCCACGCTTTTTTCTGTAATTTTTCCCCAAAAATGGGAAGGGGAAATAAAGTTTCTAATTATTTTAGAACCGAAGAACGATGCAATTAACGCATGCAGCGTGCTTATACTGCACTACTAATTGCTATTAATCTTACAAAAGTTATTTCGTGTTGGCTTTAAATGTTAACTTAGGCTAATTTCGACTAATCCAATATGTAATATAAATATATTTTTAAAGATTGGCGCCAAGCAATTATACTAGCATATCTGGACTGAAAGATATCTAACTGGGAACATACATATTTGGTTCCCAATATATTCAAGGCAAGAACTCAGGGAACAGAAGATGCGAGAGCTCTACTATCTGAGGCATATTTAGGTGTTTCTTAATCAGATTTTTTAAGAAGATTGTATGATTAGCTTGACGCTCCCAAGCCATGCATTATTCAGTTTTAAGATTCCGCTCACTTTAACAAGTAACAAGCGGTGAGCAATACGTGTTTTAGTCTCTATCCGATGTTACACAATATATTTGCTGATCTAAACTAAATGTTAATAAGTAGTTAGGAGGAGTGATGGGCACCCTTGTACAACAAGTTATGACTTCCTGAGTACCATGGCTGACTTGCCGTCCATTGTCATGGGCAGAGACGCAAGTAAGTGCTTGTTGAAGATTGCAGTGTTACACGCATTAGAACTTCAAGCACTTCAGAGGACAATGTACCGAGAGTATCAGCCTACTAAGCCAACCATGGGTTTGTCATGAATCCAACGTTGGTCATTATCACCTTGTAAAGCAGATAGATCAGCTTCTTCCCATATCCGTTCCATTGCCGCCACCAACTTCTATCATTCAATAGATATTACACTGAGCACTGTTTCACTTGATCGAAGGCTGCAGTTTCGCGATTTATTAAAGCTTCATCTGTTCCAACGTGCACAAACGCAGTGACGTGATATTCCATGGTCATCTAATGAAAACTAATCTTAATTAATTGCCTAACAAGCTTGATTTTATACATTATTTTTATTTACATTTTATTTTTTCATTTATTTCTTACATATTTAAATACATAATTTTTTGAAGTGCGGCTCACTTCAGTGTCTTTAATGCTTATATAATAAAAACCTATTGAAGAAAGGAAGTTTTGATAAAATTATAAATAAAATATTAGGTCTTCTTCTTCGTGTCAGCGACGTCAAATTATTTTTTCCCAATATCTGGCAACATCGATAGCTCGTGTGTTGCCCAGCATTAGGTCCTGAGATGTGCAACTTGTTGGGCACATGGAGCAGCATCGTAGGTGTGAGGCGGTCTGCAGGTCTCCACAGTCGCACAATAGTGTCTCTCCCTGCCGAAGCATTCCCCACCGCTCGAGGTTGTCCTTTGTTCTACCAACTCCGGTTCTTAATCTGTTTAGGGATTTCCAGGTCGGCCAGTCAAGGCTCTTGCCAGTTGGGAGGCCTTCCTTTGGAGTAATGAAATCCTCTGGTGCGATTTGTTGCCAGAGTTGGAGTCTCTCATTTTCAGGGCCGGATGTGAGAGGTTGTGTGGATTTCAGAAAGCTGCTTCGAGACTTCAATCTTGGTGTTGGGGGTATCTGATTATACAAGCAGTGGGACGGTTGGTTGATTGCCTTACGCATTTCTTCGGCGCATATGACTTTGCGTCTTATGTTCGGTGGTGCGATACCAGCCAAGGGGTATAGTTTAGAAATGGGTGTTGGTTTGAGGCAGCCTGTGACGACTCTGCATGCATCATTCAGGGCAGTATCCACTTGATTACAGTGGGCTGATCGACCCCACACTGGTGCCGCATATTAGGTATGCTGTAAGAACATACACTATTCTATTTTTTTAAATCATATCACCATGTAGGATTTTCGCAAATTTTACTTGTAATTGAAGTGGTTCCATATCATCCATCTATGACTGACAACATTGAGGGTGATAATGGTCGATAACTGACACGATCGAGGGATACTCAAGATTAACAAATTAAATTTTTTTTTTTTTTCAAAGATTACGTCTACAAATATGCAAATAGCAAACACTTATTTTGCATTCCTTTCATCGTTTTTTTTTCTCAGAAAAATAGTGTTCCTGACCTTTGAACTGCAGTGAGTATATACAGCTGAGGATTTTTTTCTTTACATATCCGTTTCTTATCTGCAAGATATGGTCAACACAAATTGCCGCTACTAAGTTTTGTAAATTCAAACTATCCATGACTTGTTACAAAACATATCCACTCTCAAAGGTCCACCTGGGAACATATATGTTTATATGTTTACCAACGCCCTCCAGGATAGGACTTGAAGAAGCAAAAGGTCCCAGGTATATTTTTTTAGATAATTAACTCGACGCTCTTGAGGCTTGGACCGTTTGGTCGTCAGGGGCTGCGTAACCCAAGGGCAATGTATATTCTCGTATATTCGATTCAATATATATCTGCTAATAATATAATATACATATAAGACTTGTATAAGCATAATCATAATTTTTCAACTCTATGAAGTGGAGAAATGTATCAACGTTCCCTATTGAGTGTTTTGAGTTGAACATAGGAGTATTGTTTTCGATTTTTCTATCACACGTCCATAGTTTATTTTTCTTATATTAATTACCGACTAAAGAAATATCATAAAATATGATATTTCATATAGATTTGTAAGTGTATCAATTATTGAATATATTTTTATTTACCTGTATAAAGTCGTTGCGAACCCATAGGCAAAACAATCGCTATTTTAAAATGCTAATATTTTTAATTACGAAGAGGCAGTTCGAACCTTTTTTTTCGTATAATTTGAATTACCCCTTTAGTCTGGACGCTCCCTATTTTCCAGGAAGTTGTACAGTTTGGGAAGGGCCAGCCGTCTGACCCTTGAGGCTGGGATTTACGAGTATTACTCTTGAATAATGTGGTTTTTTCACTTCAAAAAAGCTGAATACAGAGATAAATACGTCTGGAAGTCTTTTTTAAAAGACTTTCAGATTTAACTAGTACTTTGACAGCCCGCAGGTTCATTTTTTTTACAATTTCAGTATAAATACATCGGTGTTTATAAGTAAAATGTAATTTGCTCAAAAAAGAATAATATTATGATGTTCTTTTTTAATACTTCAACAAAAAAATTGTAACTTAAAAACTCTTTAATATGTATCCACTACTTAGCTGGAGCACATTGTTGCCACAAATTACCTCAGTACCATTCCTGTTATCATCATTATAAATACATATCCGCTCTCCTAACTGGAGCATTTGGTCGTCACGATATGCTGCCATAAAACTCTGTTAGCCACCATTGTTCTCGCCTCATCTCATGTCAGCTTTGCCTCTCGCGAGTACATTCTGTATACTTCCCGTTGGCGTTTCATGACATGAATAAAAGACAGCTGTAGATTATACTCTCCTGCGACATCCGAAGTACATGTCGTAGTTAAATCTCAGTATGGAAGGTTGCCTTATCCATTCCCTCACTTGTTCATTCTTCACAAAGTCAAACCATAATATTGCGAGTATTATACACAGGCGCAACTGCTTTCTAAATCCATTTAACGGCTGCATTGGCAACGTCTTTTATTTTTTTATGTAATCGCATGCAGGAGAGCACAGCCGGTCAAGACCAGTGTACTCTATGTCGCTCATCCAGAGAGGCTGGACGCTGCATGCGGGAAAATGAGATGTCAAGAACACGGACTCGCTTGGTGAAAACCCTCCCTGTCCCGTCCTGTTTTTGGAGACCCTGATGGGCACCCGTTACTGGCCGCACGCAAAAAGCTACTTGATAGAGAGTGGCTGAAGGCCTTCCCGTGATTCTAGATGCATCAGTTAGATATCAAATAGACCTCAGTCTAAGGCTGCGAAGTTAGTATACTACAGCGAGTCTCGAATTGCCTTCTTTGGTAACACGTTGCTTACTACGAAATACGTGGGAATGGATAAGGAAATGGTGAGGTTGGGAAATGGATTCTGCAGTTAGCAGACATCAGTTAGGAGTCATTACTTAAATGTTTATATATATTAATAAAATAATATTTATAAAAGATGCTTGCGCGATGAATCAATGTAACTTTGTCGTCTTGCTTCTAAAACATTTAAAATTTCTTGCCGCTGTGGCGCAGTGGTTAAATATTCATTGATAAGGGAACTGTAATCCGATACTGATCCATAGGGTTCAGTGTTCGATACCCGGGTTCGTTGAAAATACCAGTAATTAAATATTTCTGAATATGGCAGCGGTTCTAAAACTTTCCAGACGACTTGTAAATGTACATATATAATTGATTTTGCCTTGTTTTAATATGCACCACTTCGAACACTGTTTATTGCACACACTTGGAGATCGCTGAACGTATCGAACGTTATTTATTTATACCTGTAAATAACTGAAAACTTGACCAATATTTAAAAATAGCAGCTTTTTAACCCTTTCGTTACGGCTCGGTGGAATACTAATTATACTGTCAATACGGCGTGAATTTTTCAAACCATTTTTTTTGCTTAAACAAGTTTTTTAATCATAATTTGATCGCAATTTTAAGCATAAATGTACTTATATTGGTTCTTCTATCATTTAGCTATCAGATGATGCATAAAAAACTATATACACATGTGGTGGTATTTAAACAAGTGGTGTACAGAAAAATCGCTCCTATGACGAAACCTAACGATATTTATTTACATGCTTTACAGATTCCTGTAAAGAATACATGTAGGTTGATAAAGAGAATGACTGCACTTCCAATTTCCTACCGTAGATGTCACAATGAGTATGAAAGTGACAAAACGATATATCACGTCAACCGATGTCAACGGTCGGGGAATCTTTGAAGGCATATGCCGACAACCGATGCGAAAGAGTTAAGCGCCTCTCCTACACTTTTCGTTCCGATTGTTTGCTGACCAAACTCCTGCAAGATGGACTGAAGACGTCAGAAAAATAGCGGGAGGAGGCTGGAAGCAGAAGGCGAAGGACCGAGAGGGACAGGGACTTATGTGAGACAACAAAGTTCAAAAGTCGACGAACACAGTATGATGATGATAGGCTCCAGCTAGCGAGCGGATAAGGAAGAAAAGAAAAAGAGTATTTGCTCTGTTAGTTACGCATATTAACAACACATTAGACATGAATATATCGCTAATTGCTCTTTAAGTATGATATTCATTTTATGTACAGTCAACCCTCTCATAGCGTAATGATAGTAAACGCGCCATAGAAAAACACATTATTGAAATTTACCTCTTCTCTTATATCCATCCCATATCTGGAACATATGAACAACAAAAATTGGCATCATTCAGTTCGGTCAGTTGCCAATATATATCATTATGCAAAGCTGTTATATTTAGGAACATACATGTATGGTTCTCTTCAACCTTTGGAGGTTGAGTCCGGGGATTTATTAAGACGACAGTTATGATATCGAAGCCATATTTTGGATAATTATTTTTATCACAATTTATATATACGAGGGTTATCCGTAAAATAAGTTTCTCAGGAGGAGCTCAGTCTTAGCTTGGCAGCCGTACCTGATAGAACTCCCCCTCGCTTCGCCCGCTAGGTGTGAGCTGCGCTAGGTGATCCGTTTTCTGTCTACAAAAAACATTGCGACAGTAGAAATCCATTCCCAGCTAGCTCCAAATCCCTTCGCTGAACTTCGCAGGCAGCTCGCTAGGGAAAGGATTTGGAGTGCCACCATAACAGCGCTTTTCAGGACTGTAGCGCCATAGGAAACTTAGGATGACCCTTGTATATTTAATACGATCAAATCGCATGATAAGCCCGACGTTCCCTATGACTGAAGCATTTGATCCTAAAGGACTGTTCTAAACAAAATGTATCCTATTGAAAGGACTGTTTTATACATAAAAAGCCACAAACGGTACAGAACAAAATATCTATAGATGTGTACGTTATACGACGGTTGACTGTATTCTCTTCCCAGAGATTTTATCTCGCTTAGACATAATTACACAAGTGGTATCCCTAATGATATATAAATGAAAATTTAAATGGCAGGCTAACATCCATTGATCAAAATTATTTTCTTGTTAGAATTCTTTGCAGTCTAGAATGGCCTGTGAATAATTCCGGGTTTTACTCTTCATAAACTGAAAAAAAAAACTTATTTAAACAAGTAAGTTTATGTATTTTTGAAGAATAATATTTTTTGAAAAGTATATGACTAACGTGTTATGGAGAGATTCATGCTTGGAGAATCTTTGTCAAATTGTAATAATCTATAGATTTCCGATGTAAGACTTGAGAATTTAATGCTACCAAAAAAATAGTCAGCACAAGCAATTGACTAATTAATAACACAACTGTCAAAAAAGGACAGTCAATGGGGAAGAGAGGTTTCGACGAATAACTGCTAAACAGTCAGCAAACACCTGCAAGATTGACGATGATGTTTTCAGAAAAATAGCAAGAGATCAAGACATCGTGAAGACAGAGAGTAATGCATGAAGCCAACGTTGAACAGTGGCTTGGTTGATGTTCTGCTTTACAGATCTTGTCGCTGAAGAGACGACAGTCGATGGAGCAGAAAAGTTTTGACGGGCAAGAACTGCTAAACAGGATGTCGGCAAGATTGAAGAAGAAGAAAACACCTGCAAGATTGACCGATGTCAGAAAATAGTACGAGGAATCTGGATAAAGAAGAGAAAGCATCATAATGATGTAGACTAGTTCAGAAGACCAACTTTCAATAGTGGATTGGTTGATTTTTTCCACCAGCAACTGATGGTTCCATCGATTATGTTCAAATCAATTATATTAAGGACTGATTCAACCAATAAATTTGCCACTAATCCAACCATGTAGCAAAAACTAGCTAGAGTTTGTGTTGCATGTGATGTTGATAGGAGGAACGTTTAGGTCTCTGCAGATAAAATTGTTTTTTAATGTTACTTTGAAATATCTTGGCACCCTTTAAGATAATAATTATGTTCCCAACACAGAAACCTATCTCATCTTCGCTTGAAAAGTATTGCTACAGAAGGATACATACTCGTATACCGCATTTTCATTTTGCCCTAGTCTCAACTCATTATTTTTTGTATAACCATCGACTACAGAACTTATTTGGTAAATGTTTTTTTTTACGGAGAGTTCTATTGGGACTCTGATATAGATCTAGAGGAGTTCCAAAGTTATGCATTATGAACATTGGTAAACATTTACTACATCTTGTGTATGAATTTGCTAATGAAGGAGAAGAGAGATTTTATTCAGTCTTGCCTTAAACCCATTGCATTGGAACAGCCTTTCTAGTAGACATGAGATATGCAGAACTCTGATCTAACTGTTTGAACGCAATGATATGTTCACGGATAGCATTAGCTGAACGATTGTATTTCATGGACTGGAGATCACATGTTGTGCGATAATGATGACAAAATTAACTGATGCGTGACTTAGTTTAGTAGTAAGAACACAGAAAAAGAAACAAAGTTTATGTGAGTGAGAACTTGTGTATTGCACATGTTTAGATGTGCTCGGTTGGACAGGCTCTATTCGTCCGTAATCCAGCCACGCATATGAGGAGCCCACATGTGAGATTAGCTAATACGCAGCGAGACATGTCTGAGAAGTGCGAACATGCGTGTGCTGCACATGTGATGATGCAAGAGATGCCCTTGGTTGAGCAGGCTCACCGTGTGCATCCAAGCATGCGTAATCCAGTATGGGAAACGCACATGCATCAGCGATAACAAACATTAGATTATAATATGCATCATTATTTAGATATGTATATTATATATTGGATTAATCTCTTCCGTATCTTAAACTGATTAATAAATATAATGTTCTTGTATTTAACTAAAAAAGGACCAACTCTGACATTGTCAATTCTAAATGCATATGTAGAGTGTAATATGCTTTTTTAGACCTCAGAGAACATACTCAGTATGCAGGTTCGTTTCTTAAAATTTGAGGTGAATGGAGGGCTTGAGGCTTTGTCACTTAATCATTCTAAAGCAGAATTTTTATCACATTGTTTGCGGTATTATTTTATGGTGATTGCAGGCTGGCGCGGGTGATTTTTGTGTTCGCGCGCGAGTTTTTTTAATCATAAGTCTATAACTTTTGAAATATTCGCGATAATTTAGTGGAATTATAAATGTGTAACAGTAGTTTACCTTATTGTGCAGCAATGATACAATGATGGTAAACAAACACAAAAAAAAACGTCCTTTAAAGTAACACTTTACATAAACACAAATATTTTGTAGAAATATGAACAAAACATTCCTACCATTCATCCCTTCGTCAGGTAGAAAGAACTCCAATTCTATGTACAAGTTAAAAATAATTATTGCGCATTGAAAGTTAAAAAAATCAAGCCAACGGGATCTGCGTCGAGGTTTCTCCGAGCACACGTCATCGACAATTTGAGAAAAATGCGTACTCATTTTGAGTTTATTAATTAACGTCACTCGCATATTCTGTGACCAAATAGGTCTTATATTTTTTTTAACTAACCAGATATTGTTTTTATTATCTTTCTTGAATTATTTATATTAGCACATATGCGTAGTATAGTAATTACAATTGTACTGAAAGGACTACCTTCGAACTTAATATTTAACACGTTTTCCATTACTTTGCTGAAGGTCTACTTAATTCATTTTTTTTTATTTTAACAGTTACGAGTATTTCCAGTAGTATCAACAAAACCGTCTGCTAATCTCACCGGTTTTTTGCGCCCGGTTTGTAAGTCAATCCATATAATTTCTTTCCTACCTACAAATATATTCTCGCACTTCATACAAGGCGGACTCTCTCCCATCTTCTCCATACGCTATGTTAGAAACTTTTTTCTTCTCTGAATCTCTGCATACCTAATTCGGTCTAAAATAGAGACGAACATTCCATCAATATCTACGCAACATGTCATTATTGAATGCAAAGCCAAATCTTAATAAGTCTATAGCTGACGATAATCTTGAGACTCGCATCTTTGGCGGAATTGAATAAAGCCGATATGTGGTGACCATATGATCCAGATATGGAACAGACATGGCAAGAAAAAAATGTATGTAAGATTTACCTTGTTTTTTATTAAAACCTATTTTTTAAGCTTTCGTTCTATAGTTTTGAGGTTTCGCTGTATAGTTTTACCTGTAATCTATCTTAAGTCAATATTTAAAAAAAAAACTAGTAGTGCTACAAAAAAAGCATAGAAAATCAACATGTGATGTTCTTTTTCTCAACCACTATTACCACATTACTTCTAAGATGCGTGCGAATCGTGTTCTTCGCGTTTATTGTTAGACGAGTATAATGTTCCCGCCAGTCAACACAGATAACACAAACAATTAAAAATACTTATTTATATTTTAATTTGTTGCAGAACCTGTTCATGTCTTATCCGAGCGTGTGATAAGACGTCTCTTTAAGGTGATTCTGCTGTTTCATTGCCAATATTAACAACATTTTTAACATTTCGCAATGACATGTTAAAATTTCTAACATCTCACACTGTCGAAAGGAATTTCCATCTTAATGGGTTTCATGAATTGTTGTTTTCGTCATTTTATTAGTGTTTTATATAATGATTTATGTGCTATTTTAAATTTAGTGATATGTATGGTTTATAATATAGAATTAACCTTTAACCTACAGTATATATAATCGTGTCGGAAACAACAGAGATCCTGTCTGACCAGAAATAGGCGACGTGGATAGCGTCACTCCCGACCATCATCAGGTCTTCCTGGGTGCAGCTACTCGGACACAGCGCACATTGATATATATATGATATGATATATAGATCACGTCGGTATTTCAACGATAAACAACTTCTTCTTCTATATAAAGGACAAATCCGACCTATCCTTGAATACGGCAGTCACCTTTGGATTGGAGCCCCGAAATACCTTCTAAACTTAATTGACTCAGTTCAAAGAAGAGCAATTCGTTTGATAAACAATGACACCCTTACGTCTAATCTACAATCAATGGAACACAGACGTAAGGTTGGTTCTCTTAGTCTTTTCTACCGTTATTACCACGGTCGCTGCTCTTCGGAACTTAAAGAACTAATTCCTCCTGCACCCACTCACAGCCGACAAACTCGTCTTACACTTGCCGAACATCCATACACGGTTAATATATGTCGACCAAGAACTGGCAGCTTCCAAAGTTCCTTCCTTAATGCCACCGGTAAGCTATGGAATGCTCTTCGAGCGTCTGTGTTTCCTCCTTCCTACAATCTGGATCTCTTCAAGAAACAGATAAATATACACTTGCAATCTCCCCAACCCACACACAAACACGAACACAACACACGTTTCCCGCATGCAGCGTCCAGCCTCCCTGGCTGAGCGTCATAGAGTGCACTGGTCTTGACCGGTTGTGCTCTCCTGCATGCGTTTACATAAAAAAAAAAAAACACTCCAGAAGGTGGGACAGGGTCTGCTCCACGCCGCAGTCACATTCAGTCGGTCCGCTGTAAAGCTGCCAGGCTTTAATTTATGTCCTCGTCTTGTATAATCCGGTCCGAAGTCTGTTATGGGACCTCCATGTATTCCATTGGTTCCAAGGGTTAGGTCTTTTTTCGGGGCAATCCAAGTATTCCCCTCAGTTGTGCTCCACCACATGTTCAGCCGCAGGGTGGCCTCAGGTATCGTCAGTTCCGTTGTCGGCTGTAGGAAACTTCTTCTTGATTTAAGCCGTGTGGTTATCTTTTGATAACCAAACATAGGGTGGAGTGCGTCGTGGGTTGCTTTGGTGAGCTCCTTCTTGGTAGTGACTTCTCGCCGTATGTTTGGTGGGGCGATGCCCGAGAGTTGATATAGCTTTGATATTGGGGTACGTTTTAGGCACCCCGTAACCACCCGGCACGTTTCATTCAGAGCAAAATCCACTTTCTTGGTATGGGCAGACCTCGCCCATACAGTGATAAGTGTCCACCATCCATTTATTTATCTTTTCATATCCGTTCCATATATGGAACATATGGTCAACACAAATTAATTCGACTGTAGGACATCTATGCACCCGAAAGAAAAAAAAACCCATAAAAATTGGAGACAGAAGCTATGTTAGGTTAAGGTTTGGAAAAAAAGGGTCTATGATGTAGTATAATAAACGTTTAATATTGCTCAGATTAGGTTAGGTTAGGTATCTTCAATATTGCACTCTATTTATAAGTTATTTAAACATAATATAATTAAAACTAATAAAATTAAAATTCAAATAAAAAAAAACTTTAAATAAACTCTTAATAAATTTAACTGACTAATTCGTTTAATGATTGTTAATTTCTTTAAATTTTTAAGTAATCCTTGACCAATTAAATACTCTCTTCAACCTAAATCTAAGACACTTATAACTTTACCCCCTAAGACCAATACCCTATAATAAGGTTAGAAAATATTGGAGACATATGATAGGTTTGTTAAGAATAAGGAAATATATATTAGATGAGGTTAGGTTTTTTTTTTCAATGTTTTCAGCATTCATTTTGAGATCCAATATAAAGAATAAATATTTATTTATTTACCTCGTTCTTAAATGGTTCACGTAGGGTATGGGCTCTGATTAGGAGACTGCAGTTTTGACTAACTCGTAGATTTCCTCAATCCATCACTGTAAGATACAACTCTTTGCTGCATTACGAAAGTATCATGCACCTCAGTTGTCTCTTAACAGTGATGCACTGAGAGAGGCTACGAGTTATTCGAAACTGTAATCTACTATACAAAAACCATACCAACGTGATCCATGTAATAACAAGAGGTTACGTTAGGTTATGGTTAGGAAATATACGCTAGATGAGGTTAGGTTAGGCCAAAAATAGGATCTCCTAAAAGTGCCCTGGACCTCTGAAATGCTTAATCCGATTCTGCAGGCAAATAAAGGTTAAAACGCACATACTAATGTTGTATAATATACGAGTACTTCCACAGTTGCTCAGGTTGTGTTAGAGCGAGACGGCTTCTGGTTACCTGTTACGGTAATGTGATCTCGAGCCCCGCTAATGTAACAGTAACGCAGTCTCCCGGATTCGCAAGCGTCATCGCAATTATGCATTATCTCTCTCTAGGTACGTTTGCCTTTACCATTAACCGTGTATGGATGGCCGATAATGCGCAGTATCTAATCCGGCACTCAACATTTTTATTGCAATAAAAATATCGTTTTAAGTCATATCAAGTACTTCGGAAAATAATATCGTTTTTTAATAAAAGTGGACTTAATTGTATTATTTGATTTTATAATATGACAGCTGATATAACAAAGCTTGCTTGTGAAATTCGTCTATAGATTTTAAGCAATACTTTTTGGTTTGTAGTCTTTCATAAACGGAAAGTGAAAAGCACTTCCTTTTACTTATTGTACTTTTCTACAATGAAAGTGGTAAAAGTCGTTTTAATGCGATACAAAAAATATATTTTTTCACAATTATTTCACTTAGTTGGGAATTAATTGTATTTTTTCATAGCAAACTTTACACGTAGGCCGCAAAATCATTAATAGATTTTGACAACTTGTTTAATGAGGCATGCTTGTGAAAAATGTCGATTGAATCTAGGCATTAAGTTTTTTTTGGTACTTTTTTACTATAATGAAGTTTACCTTCAAACATGCTGTTCAAGTAAGAAATAATTATTCTATTTGTATGAAGAAGATGTATTGACAGAACGCCAGTGCAAAAATTGTTTTTTTTTTTGTATAACGCTTTTTTATGTCGGAATGGTCATTACAAAAGCGCTTCTTTGCCTCTCTGGATAAAAAGGTGGGTCTTGAGTCTGCTTCTGAAGGATGCCTCCGCTTTAAGTTCTCTTATGCTTTCCGGCAGCGAGTTCCAGGCCATTGGTGCCGCGTAGCTGACGTACGATTGCCAAAGACCGTGCTAAGACTACCTCCCGTCAGCTGCAGGGTGCTTCTATTCGCTCTCGCTGACCTGAGTGTCTCTGAGCTTCGCGAACTTTCAATCCGGCAATTTGATGTTGAGTTGCACCACGCTCTGAAAGGCCAGTTGGAAATGATGACGATATAATAAAGACATGGCTGTATAAAAGCCGACGAATCGTAAGATTACTGAGAGATTAAATTATTTGAATTTTGTCGTACTTTATCAGTTGAAACGCCAACGTTTTAAGCGTTCGTTAAAAATAAATTAATTTTTGAGCAACCAAACATAATATAGGGTCATTTTAATTTTCAATATGTTTTTAACTATAGACACTTTCTAGCGCAATATTAAAAAATATATTATATTTATGTATTCAAGAATTTATTAAATAGTACTTATCTGTCTGAAAAGTTGTTTTGTCAATATCACAGATGTTAAGGTAAGCAATATTCGATGCTGATTATACATGGATAGGTCACTGCTGATGTGTTCCGCATTTTATAATCAAATGTTTAAGGACTCATCCGATCCTTTTAAAAATGCTGACATACAAAATACCTAAAAATATATCAGATCCGCCGTCCGTGCTGAGGGCAACGTATTATTTTTTTTTTTTTGTAAAAATTGTAATGAAGCAAATTATTCTGAATATCCCCACGCTTCTGTTAAATACGACAAAGATCTAACGTATATACTATATAAAGGGTCCGCCAAATAACTTTTTTTTTTTAAAACAGGGCGCAAAACATCGAGTGTAGCTTCGGCTGTGTGGCACGTAGCGTTGTCTTGTTGAAATCAAATGTTGCCAATATTCTCCTCTTCAATTTTTGTGAACAAAAATTCGTTCAACATGGCCGCGTCGCATGGAAGCGCCATTGATGGCGCGTCACGTATACTTTCTGCCACAGCAGCAATATTCTCGGGTGTACGCACTGTTTTTGGCTTTTCACTCTTTGGTTTATCGATGAGGATGCCAGTTTCTTTCACTTTTTTCACAAGATAACGAACATACGGAGCTGACGGTGATTCTCTTCTTCCTAAATCCGTACGCAATTTTCGCACACATTCTGCAACATTACCATGTTTTTCAAAGTTATGTCGCAATATTTCCCAGCGTTGTTCAAGCGTATACACAACCATATTCATTTAGCGGAAGGATAAACCTAATTATTTGTCAAATCAGACATGAGCTAAGTGTTACCATTCATGAAATAAGCACTAGTTGAAAAAAAAAACGTTAGATGGCGGACCCTATACATGTTGGACCTTCAAGTAAACAAGATTTGAGACAACGATGTACAATAGCAGCTGACAGAACTGTGTAGAGGCTAATTGTAAAAATCATATGGTGATACGGAACGAATTTCATGTTGTAATAAATAATGTTTCAAATTAGCCGGCTGCACCACTGCGTTATGCGAGTATCTGCAATACGGTGAATCACTAGAGGAAAATACAGGAATGCACAAAACTGCATACATAAAATAAACCTACATTTCAATAGTATATGCATGCCATAAACGCATAGTATACCTCTCTCTCTCTCTGTCAGCAGTACGGCAAACATCAGATTTACCACATAATGTCCAGACATCTTTGATGTGTTCATTGACATTGGCTAAAAGCATTCCTCTACAACACTTGCACGCGAAACTGCACGCTAAACCTCACGCGCTCGGAACTATAACCGCGGTGCTAATTTCGCGTGCTAATTTGTCATTGTGATTATTGAAAATTCACGTTAACAAGAAATGTGATTGTTTTTAAGTGAAATTGTAAAATGCAACGCAGAACGGAACGTTGAAAGCTCATTCACACATCGTGATCTGTCATGGCTTTTTGTATTAAAAATGTAATACTGTCTTGGCTTATTTAGAAAAGATATTTATTTTTCAAAATAAATACGATGCGCCATTGCAGTTGAACTGAATTGAGTACGCGAACTATACAGGTACCAAAGAGAACGGAAAACAATAGATGATTAGGAGCACGGGTATATCCGGAACGTAAAGCTTAAGGCAATAAAAAATGTCAGGGTGTGAAAAGCATTAGAAAGGAGAAGGAATGTGTGTTCATGTGCAAATATTTTCCTACATGTCTCTAACGAATGAAAAGAAAGCTTTATCAATACTATTAAGGAGATCAGTTGTATAAACTGAAGCTGAAAATTTTATTACAATTACAATGTAAGTAAATAATCTTGATTATATTACACCAAAACATGAATAAGTCAGCGCACGTTGCTTAATGTGAATGAAAAAAAAAATAGGTATTTAATTTTTCTTCCCACATTTGCTCCATATCTGAAACATATGGTCTATAAAAATTGTCGCCACTCATTATGTCAGTTGCCACTATCCATGCCTCGTCTTAAGAGATATCTGCACCCGAAGATCCAACGGGAATCATATAGAGGCGCTTTATTGTGAGAAAAGGGATGCTGTTTTACTATAGGTTTGCAGTCTATTCTATAGGAAACTACTTAAAAAAATCGATTCGATGAACCTTTAGTACTATAGCTTATTTAAAAATCTGTTTAAAAACATAATGATACAACTGCTTCATCAATTTCACCTGCCATGCCGTTATGTCCTTAAAATTAATTTTGGGATTCATACGTTAATGTTTAAGTATACTCTGCGTAATGTCATTTTAATCAATAGATATCTGCACAAAAGGTTGAGTACTAGATACTTAAAGTGTTTAATAGTAAATGGATTTCAGTTATTTTGTTAAGTTTTTGGATTTCAATCATCGTAAAGATTCATTAATGAGAGAATTCCATTTATTACAACCATATAATTTAAATTTAATTAAACATTATTGTAATGAAGAATTCTGATTTGATGATGTAGTATTTTAGTTCTCAACTAAATCTTTTATGAAGGCAAAACCGCGGTATTCCAGGTAAGGAGTAGACAGTGCCTAGTGTTATCCATGTTAAAACAGGGTAGGAAGTATTTATCTATTTAAAAAATATTTAGTAATTTTTTATTAGTTATAAAAAACATTTTTATTTTTGATTCGAAACCGCAACAGTTTGCATCAAAGTCGATCGCCCTAAGCCGACAATCCCTCGCCTTAATATTGTATTACTTTCTTTTGATAAATGCATCTGGGATGCAATTATTTCAAAGCAATAAATCCAATTAATTACTCTTATATTAATGAACGCAGCGTCGTAAAACTGAAAAGGAGCGGAAAAAATGAATTATTCAAAGTTTCAAATTCTCCGGGATCGCTGGCGTTCCTTTTTATTTGACGAATCAGGAGCGAGTTTCGGTCATTGCCATGCGCAATAAAAGAAAACCTGTTTGCCGCAGTGTCGCCAGCAGGAAAATAAAATATTTGGATGGCGAATGCCTTTGAATGGGTAGGTATTTTTTTAAGTGCACACGAGCTCAGTTCAAAAAAGCACAGTACACTTTTAAAAAAAGCATGCTCACGCCTAACCTGAATTCCTTTGTTTATAGACGTAATATGTATTTTGGGTACTAAACGTATATTCTAGGCTCTCATGCCTATCGAATGTATATTTTTGAAATTAAAGGATGTAGTCAAAAACCAAGTCGGAAATGAATAAGTATACATTCAATCCTTCTATAACGCAGCCTTATTTTATTAATAACATTGATTTTTCCTAAAGTGTTTGCGGTGATTTTTCATACAATGGTCCCATTTGTTGTTTTTTAGGCTGAATCATCTCTTTAAGGACTAAATGGTTCAGACATCGGGATGATCAGGCCAATCATTTAATATCATGAAAACATTATTTGAGGGTTGATTGCAGTGTGCTCTTCATCTTCCACAGCCTTCCAATCTTGCCATTTATGATATAAACATACCCCGGAGCGCGCCAGCAGAATGTTTTGGTCATTCGCAAACTCTATGACGATCAAGTGGGTCAGCTAGACGCTGCGTGTGTAAAGGATTGAAAGTGGTTGGGTGCAAAAAAATCTCACTTCACTCGAGAACCTTGTAATTATAAGTTTATTTTTAAAATAATGAATTAGCTTAAATACAATACATATAAAAATCGTCACGATATGTTGAAAAAATATATAAGTTGGGTGCAACTCTGGGGATATGATCTTTTTTTAAGAAGGTCAGATGATTAAGCTGGCGCTTCAAGAAACATTACTTGACTAGCATTTCTTGCTTTGGTAGGATGTTTGACATTCCATACCGATGCAATAAAATATAAATGTAAAGAGATCTTCTTCTTTAGGCATTGCATGGTTTTTACGATCAAAAACTCCTATTTGATGTGTGAATTTTTCTCGTCATCTCTATAGCACTCAGTGGCGCACCAAACCCTCTATCTGCTCCCAATATGAATCATACGGCCACCTTAATATAGGTATATCGGGTATAGTTGAATGGTCAAAGCCTTTGCTATCTAAAGGTCTTAGGTTCGATCTCCGACGGAGATTAAAATAAAAAAAGCATTTTTAATAGATTTCTGAGCTCTATCTGGAGTGAATTTGATCCCTCACCCGTAAAATGCCAGTCATAGCCTATTAATTAAAATTGGTGGTAGACGAAAGTCGTCCCTTGAAGACCACCCATTCATAGTAAGTTCATGTAATAATATGGATGATGCGTGAATCTCGGGCTGTAGTCTATGACGTTGGCGGAACAACACCCCTAGTGCATATAGCTAAGCACATGCAGTGCTTAGCTATATGCACCATGGTAAGAGTCATAGAATTCCACAGATGAGACTTGTTCCTATGTAAGTAATTAAACTTAAAAAAAAAGACAAGGCAAAGTGGCTAGTTATTTTTCGTTTCATGTATGATTTGTCTTAACATTAGATATGGTTAATTTTACTAGTACGAAAGAATTTCTTAAGACTACCATAAGGCGTGAATAATAGGAACCTTTGTTTAATAATTAAATCCTTTGCTACTCCCTATTTGAAGTATAAATTTGTTTGTAACGTTCACTCCAACTATGTATTATAATAAACTACTATATAAATAACATAAGCAATGAAATAGTTCATTTGTAATGAACTAGCATACCTACATATTACAAAATTCCGCCAAATACGCTACGACTTCGAATTTTAAGTTTAAAAATGCTAGGATGTTTGAACTTAAACGATTTGTGTTTTACTTTAAAAAGGAGATTACAGTCATCACAATCAGAAGAAAAACATCCAGGTCCTTATCACAGGTTGTCAGAGTCTGATATAGTTGGGACAAGATTAATGCTGTTTTTATTTTTAATTACAGAATGATTTTTTTAAATTTAATTACAATGATGCATACACCAGAATAATTCGAACGAAATATTATTACTGATAAGCTTAGATTAGGTAATTGCAGTTGAGTAAAGCTCCTGTTCAGACAGCAGAGGACATTCTCTAAGACTACCAGTTCCTCTAATTAGAAATTGGAGTCCTTTTTGTTGCAATTGATAGTATCGCAACTCTATCTGGCATGTAGACTTTTTAAGTACTGTAAATAGTTTCTGCGCATTTACTTATTTTGTTCGCATTTTGAGTGATCAAATTTACCTTCATTTAACCCGTGCGATTCGAATCTCTTTCACAAGTCTTCTTCTTATCACTTCTGTGCAGTGGCCACAGTTATTCAGAGAGGACTCTGGCCTCGTCACTTGGTAATTGATTGAAATCTAAATCAAGTAGACTTCATTGTTCTTCTGTGTGCTGTAGGTGTTAAGCGGAAAAAGTCCAGTCTTGTTCAATACAGTCCATATAAAATTAACAAGTTGATAAATAAAGCAAAAATATGTACTTTTTTAAATAAAGAATACTGAACAATGGATTGAAAAATTGACGATTCAAATATAAATGAAGATGAAAGGAAATAAAAAAAACTGTTCTCTTAAATACAAGCTTTACATGATATCGAAAAACGATGTGGAAAAAGTGTAAAACTTTTATTTTCTTGACCTCCAAGTATTCTGCAATAATGCGCCTCTGAGTGCACCCTGAACATCATTTTCTTTTAAAGAAGTAGGTATACAGTCGATGGTGAGTGATGGTCGCATCCAGCCAGCCTATAAGGGAAGAGAGTTTATTAGCATTTTAAAATGGGGCCATCGTGAAATGCCGTCCCATCATTTCTTCAACTTCTCATTAAATCCATTTTATTTAGACCGATTTTTGTAATTGTTTCGAGAAAATAAACAAATGCAGGTACGAGTATTTAATGGTTAACTTGTATGGCGCTTAGAAAACAATAATCTTTCACCTTCGGATAAGGATTAAGCCGCATCATAGTACCAATTGGTCCAGGCCGTGTTATCAGGATAATCATTTGATCTCATTAAGAAACTGTTAAAAAAATATTTAATTTTGCCTCAGAAACTGCAGCTGTATTCTTTTAAACCCCTGTGCTCTCGCTGTCCTGAGTCGACTCTGTGAACAACATTTTGTGACTATATATGCACAAACTGAACACGGTTCTCATACAATCATTGAAGTTAAGCAACATTGGACGCGGACCAAATATTGGATGGGTTACAGCCTATTTTTATCGCCGAGTCGTTCTTTGGATTAAGACGCCCATTGGTACCAAACGCTTTAGGTCGCGGTTATCCTTTAAAACATCTCATAACAAATTACCTAAAATATGTCTGATATGTCCTTTTGTCTGGAGATATCAGATACACATAAAAAAGACCGACAGATAGTGATGGAAAAATCACATATATTGTTGGATACTATAACGCTTGTTATTTTAAGGATATATAATCGCTGTATGTGAAGTGTTGATCCGACAGCGTTATATCCATTTTTAACAGGAATTTATTATAAGTTAGTTGTGTTAAAGAGGCGACTTTTGTCTACCACCAATTATAATAAAAAAGCCACGACTGGTATTTTACGGACAAGGATCAAATTCATACCAATCAAGGTTATTTTTTTTATTATTATTTCTGTCGGGGATCGAATCCGCGACGGTGTAGTAAGCTAACGCTTTACCACTAAACCATTCCAGCCGGCGTCAATGTGATCGAAAACAGTTAAATACGTTTCACGGAAAAGTTTTATATGAACTTGTCATTTGCTTGTTTGCAAAGAACATTATTAATTGGTAGTAATTCTCTAAAAAGTCCTATGACGCTCTTTTAGGAAAGTTAGACGCCGCTTACGGAAATTATGAAGAATTGTTGAGAACGGTTTGGGGATATTGCAGGTGTGAAGTCTGACATAAAGCCATATCAGCAACTCTATTACCACGCTTTTGCCATTTAGATTAAGCATCGTGAAGTAAGCAATAAAATGTTTAAATTACAGTTGCTTTTATATTAAAGATGATGATGAAAAAATAGTCATTGTTTTAGTAAAACAAACAGTGAAATGGTCATTTATTTACATCTTGATGATATTCTGTTGCACTGATTCTTAAAGTGTTCTTAAAAACAAGCACACAAGCTTCAAAATTAACAGAGAAAAATGAAGATATTAAAAATATTATTTAAAATTATTTTTCTCTGCTTTCTGCCCCTTTATACTATTAAGTGAGTAATGGTGTCACGACCTATCGTTCTCAGACAATTCGTTCAACGACTCATCGGTAACGACGCGGGGCGCACTGGACGTCTGGTGCACATCAGGCTAATCATCCGATCTACTTAAATTTCTGATTGACAAATCGTCCAAAATAAACGTCGGATACTTTAGCTGTCGTATCTTAACGTCTTCAGTCTTTTGCCCTGGAGGCCGTCGGGAACCATATATGTTCCCAGGTGAATCTTCAGGTGCATAAATGAATAAAGATAATGCATGGACAGTGGCGATAAACATAACTAAATTGTGTCAATATATAGTGACCAGATATGGAACGGATAAGATACGAAATTTTGTGATTTTACCAATGACAGTAGCACATTGTAAGCGCAGTTCACGTTAGATCACCGAAACTCAGCAATATTCGTTGATCGTGTTAGGCCGCCTATTAGAATCAAATTTGCCGATCGCCTTAAAAATTGCAATCAACAAATCACTCAAAATATTCCTCCGATACTACAGCACTTGTTTCTTAAATTTCATGTGTTCCTACTAACATCCTCCTCTCTTGAAAAGGTAGTTATTCAGTTGCGTGGTGGCAGGATGAGGAGCAGATTAATAACAGACTTTTTCTGAAGCGCATTGACATTTATTAACGATAAAACTTACAAACTTCCGGCCCAAGCGGAATAACATGCCGGGCCGGCCATTATGCGACGATCTCGGCCGTCGGCACACAACTCACTGCCGTGCAGTGCCGTGGTCGGTCCCACAGCGCCCCAGTGGCGATCTATGTAACTAGTCCTCCTAACGACATTACAAAATGACGGCACATACATGTATGACAAGCGAACAGAAATGAGAGACGAAAAATTGTATATCGAGGTTGCTGATATCATTACAATAAAGGTCGTAGAAAAGCATATACGTTCTCGGGCAGACCTTCAGGCGGAAGGATGTCTTGAAAATTTGTAGTGGAAGTTATTTTATTGCGGATAGGCTAAGAACCACTGTGGTTATTTTACGAAGATAACAACATCATCTCTTGGATGGAATCCGCGCGTCTCGCGCCAAAACAATGGGCGATATGAACTTTATTATCTCGGAATTCTTCGAGTGGAAAATTCACGAACCGTCATGGCTTCTTCACGGTGCGTGAATGGGCATGGAACAGACTATAGCGAGGAAGCAGACTCGGTATGCGAGCAAGGGCAATACGGAAAAAACCTTCCGTAGACATTGATCTTGACATTCATGGATGTGAAACGTTTGCTTTAATATTACTTGAAGAATAACAATTTCGAGTTCGGTAATAGTAGGTTTATTTTTTTAAGCATACATAAGAGAATACCAGCAGATCACTTTGGTCGTGCACTGACTCTAAGACGGTCAAGCAAGTCTAGTACGAGGGTTATCCGTAAAATAATGTCTCATGGCGCTACAGTCCTGAAAAGCGCTGTTATGGTGGATCCCGCGATTCTGTAGTGTACCTTAGTTCCCTCACTCCAAATCCTTTCCCTAGCGAGCTGCTCGTACATGCTACGTATGAGAAGGATGTTTAATCGATGTGTGCTTGTCGTTATTGAAGCTATTACGTTTTTAAGTGTTTATTTATCTGCTTTTATTACATATTCGTAGTAGTTGACCGTATATCTGAATGTTTATAAGAAAATGGTGTTAGTTACACCATTTATAACTCAAGAACGGCTGGACCGATTATAATAATCTTTGATTTGTTGGATTCATCTCCGTCAAGGTTAGCATTATAACAATAAAATCGTCGAAATCACATAAAAACTATTATTAAAAATGATTTTCTCATACATCTTATATGGATCGGCTTTTAAGGTGATATCTTGAGTACTGATTGACTGATTTCAATGATTTTTTGAATGTCTTTTCTATGAAATATTGGGAATAATAAAAATAAGATGAAGATAAAAATGAGAATGAGCTGCCACGAAATTACATCCATTTCAAAGTAATTTAAATACTTTTGATTTCGATCTTTGTACATTTAGTTATTAAGTAATTAATTTTAATTGAGTTTGGATTTTTTTGAACCTAATAAAAAACAGAATTTAATGCAGCTAATAATTTAACACAACGTTTATTGATTGAGGCGGTACAAAATTCACCGAGTCTAAAATAAAATAAAATACTAGGAAAATATATAGTATATTTACGTTTTCTTCAATAGGTTAACGTTTGCTTTGCAAGCCAAAGCTCGAGGGTTCAATCCCCGACGGAATTTTTTTTTTTATTTTTAATCGATTTTTGAGCTCTAAAATACCCCGGTTGGTGTGAATTTGATCCCTACCCGTAAAATGCCAGTCATAGCCTATCAATTAAAATTGGTGGTGGACGAAAGTCGTCCCGTGGAGACCACCCATTCATAGTAAATTCCTGTAATAATAAGGATGATGCCTGATTCTCGGGCTGTAATCTATGACATTGGCGGATCAAAACTCCACATGCAGCGCTTAGCCATGGTAAGCGTCATACAATTCCACAGATAAGACTTCAGAATTAATCACCATCTGTCGGAATTCTCCTGTATATGCTTACATAAAAAAAACAGTTGCTACTGAGAACTACGAAAACTTTCATTTAAAATATAATTATTATTACATAGTCATAGCTTTACCGCACTTTGGTGTACTATATTATTACCATAGAAACATACTCTTATATTACTTTTTACAGGTCATATTTCTATGGTGTAGTAATAGGCGTATGCGGGCAATTAGTAAGGCGCTTGGTGCAATGGACAACGTAGTAAAATATCACACGTTAAAACTCCAGTGCATACTAAAAACTTTTTTCTTTTTTTTTAATGGACATTATGGCCATTGCAAAGAACTGCTGGAAATCAGCTCAGAATCCTAAAACTCCACAGTGTATTCAGCAAACAAGCATATATTCTCCTCAAATACATGCCACATGGTTCTAACATGTCAATATTTTCGGCACCCAAAAATCTTTTGAGTATATACAGCTCTTCACATATTTTTTGACGGCCTACGTGATATGAGATTGGTGATGGCTTTCTTAGGCATTTGTAAATCAATTTTTCAAGGTGACCTGCCGATTAGTCCGACATTCTCTAAGCATCGTCCGAGACATATTTTAATTAATCTGTTAATTGTAATTTTTAAGCAGATCTAATGATTAGTCCGATCCTGACACATCTTCACCATTTGGTCTTAAGGAGAAGTTTAACTCAAAAATTAACCTTACCTCACCGATAAAAATAAACGACGCTTTCTCACTTAAAAGTTAAAAAGGAAAAACAACAAAAAAACTAAACGTATCAGAGTTATTTTTTTTTAAATACGACATGTCGTATTTTCCGCTGAAATCGAATACAATACGAAATACATTATTTCAAAGCTTTTATAAATATATTTATTATTTACCTTATATGGCTACTGCACAGGATCATTGCGATGCCGGCTCCCACCAAACGAACAGTGATAAAAAAGAATTTTTCAAAATATTACGCGGACGAAAATTTCAAAAAAACCTTATAATATTCTTTACACTAAGAAAAACTACAATTCAATACACAAAATAAAAAATAAACTACAACTTAACTTTGATTTTTTAATTTTCAAGTAAAATCAAATGTTATGTTTTTACATAGGCTTACTATTAATTATTAGTTTTCACGTTTTTTTTTTAAATTGTTTTTTTGCTTTATTATTTTGATATATTTTTTCGCACAAGATTTTTCAGTATAATTTCGCGCTTTCTTTATACTTCGTCGTTTTCTCGTTTGACGTTCAGCGTTTTCAGTCAGCAGCGTCTACTCTCTTCGGAGTCCGGGACTCGAATGCAGTACGGCCCGCTCGCCACTCTGTGTTATATTCTTGTGTAGTGCAGGTTTGGCTGGCGTGTTTGGAGTCTATGCTGATCGTTGCAATCGTCGCAATGTACGACTACGTGACCGGATCAACCGCACTCTTCCGGGGAGACAGTAAAAAAAAAAAAACATAATTTTTAAAATGATTACTGAAATATGAAATAGATCATTTTTCCTACCTGTTTTAACATGGGTCGCACTGCGCAATGTTTATTCAATTGCGGGTATAACCTGGTTTCGCCTTAAGCTTCTTATTGATATATGTATATTACACGTAAGGGAGGCCCAATTCAGACATGAACTCCACGAGTTTCTTTGGAGGAATGATTTGTTGGATTCGTCTGTTTGTTGAGCATTGGAATCTTCTGTTGCTTATCTTTATTGCTTTGTACTTAATCATAAGTACCTATATTTGTATACTAATCTTGATTGTACTTCAGTAACGATTTGATTTTATTTTAAATTTGTAATGTTGAAAATTCATCAGTTCTTCTTGTGTATAAACATATTGATGCAACAAGCTAAGTAAATAATCTACTAAGTATATTAACAATAGGCATGTAGAGAAGTACGCAGGGAAAGTGAATGCCAAAAATATATATAACGTCTTTATTAAATATTATATATATTTATATAATGATGAGTATGGTCGACTGTTATCCAATTGATTGTGTGTTCGATCATAATGAGTTCTTAATTATATTCATTTAAATCTGACATTTTAATACAGGAGAATACCGACAGGCAGTGATCTCGTTTATGGATTTCATGAATTGTTTTTTTTTAGTATATTCGTAGCTAAGCACTGCATGGGGAGAGTTAATCCGCCAACGTCATTTGACTACAGCCTGGTATTCACGCATCATACATTTTGGTTGATTTGCTTTGACTGATATTAAACGGTTGAGGGATCAATTTCATACCAATCAGGAAATCATAGAAAATTATTAAAATGCATTTTTGTTTTAATCATCGTCGGGGATTGAACCCACGATTGTGATTTACCCCTGAGACATCTTTAAAAAATCAGCCCTTTCTAAATATTTATTATTCTTTCATACACCGCACTAATTAGTGCATTTATTCACCAAACCACTTGAATTTTGTATAGAGAAATAAAAATATACATCGTTGTACATTGAAATCGCATGCTTGGGCAATTCTTCTTCAACATTTGGGGCATAAAACGAACAGAGCAACAGACCGTATACCATCTAAAGTAATGTCCAGTCTATACTGCACATAGGGCCTACATGTATGTTAGGCATACTCACCACAAATTCCCAAAGTAGGTTTTGTGAAATGTTAAAAAAAAAGATTCCTGTACCTTGCAAAAGCAAAATACTCGTAATACGTCAGCTGAGTTGAAGAAAAGACAGCATTAGTCTGGACTTTACCCGCCTTATCACACCGGAAGACAGTTAAGTCTCCTTGAAGATGCGCTCATTCAGATTATGGTCAGTTAGCAACGGATAAGTCCAGTGGGAGTCCCCTCTGAATAATTGTGACCACTGCACATAAGTGCTAAAATAAAAAACCCGTGAAAAATATTAGAATCGTATTCACGGGATGTAAAGAGCATTAATCTTTGCTTTTTTGCGGCACCCGAAGTATATGTCCCAACCAGTTCCACCATCGTATCTTAAATACAGTATGGAAAGATGTCTTGTTCGCTTCCTAACCTCGTCATTCATCGTTCTTCCAGTATTCTACGAAAGCATCTATTTACAAAACCCATTACTCGACTGCGTTGATGAAGTGCCAAGATTCACAGCCGTAATGAAAAATTGCGATGATACAGACGCTGTATTGTCGGCATTTATTGTAATCGAGTAAAGTTGCGAGTTCAACATATTTCGCATGGAATTAAAATAAGAAGTGAGCTGCTTCTACAGAACGTCTATTCGAGTCATAAACTTAACATATTGTACACAATCATAAAAGTCCAATACTTGAGTTATTCTTCAACTATTCACATTTCATATTATATACTTTAACTACACTTGTTCCGAAAACGAGGTGGCGGTGCTGAAATTACAGCATCAGCTAAATGGTGATACCGGAATACCAAGTGTCCGACACTGAGGATAAGATCAAAGACCGGAGATGAGTTGATACTAATTTATTTGAGACGAGACCCCTTTTTATACTCCATTTTACAACATGAGTAAGCATTTATAAGAGTAATATTAATACATTGAATGTCATTCACTGTATATTCATCGATACATTTTTGGACCTTGATCCCTTCAATCCACATAGAGTGGCAGATTATTGGGATGGTCCATTTCGTACACCGCAAATTCCTCGATACTTGTTGTTCTGGACCTTGATCGTACCTGACTGTATGAATCTAAGATGAAGAGTTTGATTATAACGATTACTTTAAAGACCTTAGCATGTTTAATACAAATTACTTATGTTCAAAATAACGTTTTGAACAACACTATTTTCGTGGATCTTTGCTAGACACAAAGTTTGTCAAAAAATATATGATAATAATGATTAACAGGAAGCAGTGAACAGTTTTTGAATCACTGTATCAGTGCACCGAGGTAGGGAGGGTTATGTTATGTTATATGTGTGGGCGAGGTAAGAACCAGACAAGACACAAAAAGGCCAAACGCACCGCTTTTTGGGCGGCGGGCGCATTCAAACGCATTGCATTCTTTTTTGACTTCACATTCTTCCCAGTGGCGTGCAATAACAAATTTAACCATTATTTAATTCGACACTAGTATTAGTAATTTTGTTAATCGATCTTGAATCCCTGAGCTGACACTAATTCAATGTAAAATGTATTTTGATATGCAATCCTTGTACTGTTCCACAGATCGCGTGGATTCGATAGGAAACAATCAACATCATGATCGTCAGCCTGTATCCGTCCACTGTCGAACGTAAGCCACCCGCATAAGTCTCCATCCTCTTCGATCTTCCGCCTTCCGCATCCAGGTCACTACCGCTATTCTTCTTATGTCGTCAGTCCATCTTGCAGAGTGTCGGCCAATTCTAATAAGAAACAATAACGTTGCAATAATTTCGAAAAAAAATTAGCAAAAATTTTGTGCGCATCTTATCCTCAGCTGATCGTAATTATTAAAAAACATAAGATTTATGAACTGGCTGTGATTAGCTCGATGCTTCCGAAGCCTGAAACATTCATTAAGTTCATCACATTCATATTGCCGGCGGGTATAGCTCAATGGTCAACGTGTTTGTTTTGCAAGCCAAAGGTCGTGGGTTCGATCCCCGACGGAGATTAAAAAAAAGAAAGGATTTTTGATCGATTTATGAATGTGAATTTGATCCCTCACCCGTAAAATGCCAGTCATAACTTATTAATTAAAATTGGTGGTAGACGAAAGTCGTCCCGTGAAGACGTAGTAAATTCCTGTAATAATAAGGATGATGCGTGAATCTCGGGCTGTAGTCTATGAAGTTGGCGGATCAACACCACACATGCAGCGCTTAGCCATATGCACTGTGGTAAGCGTCATAGAATTCCACAGATGAGACCTTAGAATTATTATCACCATCTTTCGGTATTCTACTGTATGTGTTTACATAAAAAAAAAACTGATCGCGACAGAAGGCTTATGAAATTTCTGTGATTAGCTCGATGCTTCTGAGGCCCGAGACATTCGATCCGAAGGGGTGGTTCATCCCAACCATTTCGGTAAGTTGATGAAGAGGTGTGTGTAGTTCGAAAATAATTTGTATGAGAAGCAGGTTAAAGATGGGATAAAATGTTTGGAGGGGATAAAATGTTTGGAGGGGATATGGGATGCTAGGCAGTGATTAGTTTAGGCATCTCTCGATTAACAAGCCTCTGACTACTGCTAAGATTAGCCCCCGTATATTTTTACATATGCCACATGCCCGCGACGAATATTGAGGGTAGGATGGTTTGACTTTGTGAGGATTACGAAATAAGGGAACGAACAAGACAGAATTCCTTACTTCCATATTTTTTTTAGTATTGCTTAAGTAGACAGTCTTTTGTTGTAAACCAATAAAGGCTTTAATCAGTGGGATACGTCGCCTCATCTAAACGGAATTTAACTACCATGTTTGTTTTTTATATATGACGAAGTCGAAAAGTCAAATTTTAACGTATATTTCTTTTACACCCACGTATGGTGTTGCTCACCGAAACCCGATACTCGTATAAATAAAATGTCTTGATAATTGTTGATAAGAGGCGCAGGTACAAGGCGATAGGCGCGTGAAATAAATGTGACTTAAATGCCGCAGGGAAGCATAAACTGGAGCTTCATTTGAGTCAGGCCCCGGAACTAAATACAGAGTATTCTCGTTGGATCTCCGCGAGGCAGAGTTGACATGGTATAAAGCGAGGAGACTATATGCTCCAGTTTGGAAAAGGTTTATGGAAATGATTATGATGATGATGTACAATTTTACATCCTCCACCTTTGTATCGTACCTCTATTAGATGCCTCACAGGCTGTAATTTACAAATTACCGAATCCAACCTCTAATCTCACATTTTGTTAAGATCGCTGTTCAACGGTCCAAATCTCATAGCGAGAGGAATGGTCGAACGGTTAAGGCGTTCGACTGCCAAGGGAACGATCGCGAGTTTGATCACAGGCAACGCTAAAATAAACAAAAAAAAAAACAAGATTGAAAACTCTGAATCATTCACAAATATGTATTACTTCATATATTTGGTTGTAGACTCAGGCGCAATAAAAATTAAACGCTTATAATAAAAATCGTTACAAATATTAATTATCATATCTATAGCATAGAATCAGCACAACATATCACCTTTTAGTTCTGCCAACTACCTTTGTTTCAAGACATATCCGTAGCCGTATCTGGAGGTCCATCTGGGAACTATTTGGTTTCGGCCATTTATAAAGAGATCGCATGAATGGACCTACGCGCTCGAGGCTCATACCATTTGTTCCTAAGAATCTGCTCAACCTGAACAGCGACACGCGATTAGCAACAGCGGTGTCCCAGCTACGTTTTGCTGCGTGCCCAATTTTGCTTAACTTCGGTGATCTAACTAACAATATGCTATTGCCGCTGGACGTTATACAACCCACATAGCGGATATATATTGATATCAGCAGTTCGATCGCCTGACATACACATCTAATGTTTGTAATTGTAAAATGTTAAACGGTGTTTGCACACGCCAAAATATTTGTTATGACAGTGGACCTATTTCCTGTTGGTACCACTGTCATCTTGAATTCGTTTTTTTTTTCTGCAGCGACAGTTGGCACCGCCGAGATGTCAGGGCGCGCCGTTAGTTGACAGTTGAAGTTTGACTCGCGGCGGTTATAGCGCGCGCGCCTAAAGGCGTTCGCTTCAACGGGCCACGTTTTAGACAAATAAACCGTCTTAATATGTGAAACAGAAACAAGTTTTTTGTATTGCGAACCTGATCCTGCATCCTGTATCCAGTTAATCGATATCGAATTTGAGAGGAGGATATCAATATGTACGAGTAGAACTTTGTGTTGTGGTATTCTCCTGCATGTGACTGCATAAAGAAACAGCCGATAATGCCTTGCACAGTGTTATCTAACACTCACATAATAATACGTTACCTTTAAAGCCATACTTTACATCCAAACATCATACTGTACGCACAACTGACAAGTTAAATTTAACGTAAATTATGTTTATTACAGTTAAACGTTAAACTTAACGGCCGGTTAAAAATAACGACCACGTAGCACAGTGCAAGAATTAATTTTTAGATCGCAACTTGAGGTTACATTTTTTTGTACAATTTTATTAGAAAGAAAGGTTATGTTAGGCTTACGTTATATCTTTGCATTAAATGTGATCGAACTGCCATTGAGACTCACCTTTACCAACTTAATCTTAATCTAAATATAACATAACGTGACCTGACCTAACGTCACATAATATAATCACATAATTCATAATCTCTACGTTCCAGATAAGTACAGCCGTGCTCGTAGTCATCCATTGTTTTTGATCCCAGTTATACTTGTGGAGCTTCGAGCACTCAATTTAGTACAACGGCAATGGCGCTCCTAAATGGCCTACCAGCACACCTCGATCGTTTTCTTACATCCTTTTCCTCTTTTGTCGATGGTATTATTCTCCTAGATCTCTGTAATCTTTGACGCGTGTCATCTTCTTCTTCTTTTATATATTTTTTCTCCTTTGTATGTTTATGTATACTCTATGTTTCTTATTCTTTGTACCTTGGAACTGCAGTTCTGTTAAATAAATAAAATAATTTTAGTTAAACTATGTAGTATAATCTATCCAGGACCTTCGTTCTGTGGCATCTAGTTTTTAAAGGACGAATTCATGCAGGGAATCGTATCGTATTATTATCGTTTTCATCCAAGAGAGCTGAGCCGTCGCTTAGCACCGAAAGGTCCCGATCTCAGAAGCGTCAGACTTATCATCCGATCTCCTCGATCGATTAACAAATCACCTTTTTTATGTAAACACATACAGGAGATTAACGACAGATGGCAATAGTAATGCTGAAGTCTCATCTATGGATTCTATGACGCTTATCATGTAACATATGGTAAAGCGCTGCATGTAGAGTGTGTTGATCCGCCAACGTTATAGAATACAGCCCGATATTCACGCATCATCTTTATTATTACAGGAATTTACAATAAATGTGTGGTCTTCACGGGACGACTATCGTCTACCACCAATTTTTATTAATAGGCTATGACTGGCATTTAATGGGTGATGGATTAAATTCACACCAACCGGGGGTATTTTAGAAGCTCGTGAGAAAGACGGCATATATCGGAGGCATATTTTCAGAATGTCTGTGGATCGGATGACTAAGCGATTGACGCTTCCAAGGCCTGGATTATTTGAACCTAATGGGCGGCTCAACCAACGACACGCGGTAAACAACAAACGATATCCCAGCCTTTAATATCGTATAATGTTTTCTTCCGCATCCAATGTTGTATAACATGTGTGATCAAACGAGAACTGCGCTTACAATTTACTATTGGTATTATTATCATATTCGTAGATATATTTTTTTGTCGTTAAAAAGACCTTGCAGTTTAAGCCGAGGTTAACATTTAAACCACACTTGGTGTCAGAGTAATTAAATTATCTTGAGAGTTAAGTCTAACTGGTTGTTCGTTATCTTGTGATTGAACGGGATTAGTTGTTCCGTTGACGTCTCGGAGTGTTCCAGAACAAGAAAGAGATGGAACGATATCGAACTCTTTTCATAGTCTTCTACTTAGATTCTCGCTAGAATATACATTTAAAAAAAATGCAAACACATACAGGAGAATACCGACATATGGTGATAGTAATTCTGAAGTCTCGTCTGTGGAATTCTATGACGTTTACCATGATGCATATGGCTAAGCGCTGCATGTGCAGTGTTGATCCGCCAACGTCATAGACTACAGCCCGAGATTCTCGCATCATCCTTATTATTATCGGAATTTACTACGAATGGGTGGTCTTCACGGGACGACTTTCATTTACCACTAATTTTAATTAATATACTATGACTGGCATTTTAAGTGTGAGGGATCAAATTCACACCAACCGGGGGTATTTTAGAACTCATAAATCGATTAAAAATCATTTTTTTAAATCTCCGTTGGGGATCGAACCCATGACCTTTGGTTTGCAAAGCAAACGCTTGGACCATTGAGCTAAACCCGCCGGCAAATTAATATTTTTTATTTATAAGTAGTATTCGCTTTGATATCTGTATTTTAAATATATTTTTTATAGTAAAATATACAATAGAATAGCAACAGACGGTAATTTTATTGAATTAAAGTAATATTTCATTATAATACGCTAAGCTCACGACGGGTTAACCAATGCTAGTAATAACCTAAATAGTAAATATTTTGCGGTCTAAATAAATAAAGTTAAAATTTGTAGATTTAATATTTCCATAAATAATATATGAACACTATGAAATTAATGTGATTTATATCAATTCCAGATTGATCAATGTTTCTAATTAGTGTTGGAAATACAAATACTTTTATATATATTTTTTTTATATACATTTATTCATAATGTCATGTCTTCTATGTTTAATGCCGAATAAATCCGTCAACTTCACGATCCGGTTTGACTTTCAATGCTGCGATATTCCAAGCTCTTCTTGTCTGTACATATCCCTTTAGATGCGAGGTGCGGCTATATCCGCACCAACTTGCACTGCTCTTAAGTGCGAGGTGCGGATTTATCCCACTCCCTGAAAAAAACACGTCGCCTCAGTGCGAGATGCGGATTTATCCGAATACAATATTGAATATAATTTTGTTTCGTATTACGACATTCCTTCGTCAAATTTTTTTTTACGATGTGTATTGAGTTGTGGGTCATTCTACACTTGTTTCAAATTTGCCCTTTTTTTTTAAATAATATTGGATTCATTAAATTAAGTTCTGAAGGTGAATATAAATGCAGCACTGACCAATCAAAACACATAAAAAAAATCGTCATTAAATATTCAACTTCATTTTTCATTGACTAATTGAATTATTTCTTGACTTTTTAAAAAATATTATTTCGCACGTAAGGAGTTAAATTAGTTACTTCCATTTTATGTATACTCCAGAAGCAAGTACTGATGAAGACCATGGTCACTGACAAAACTATGTGTCAGCAGTTTCTAATGACCATATGCTTCGACTAGGAAACATGTCATGAAGTGCTGTATTAGAAATCTTTGTTTCTTCTATTTAAATAATCTGACTTTTTCAAAAAGCTGTTTAATATTCACTTGTGATCTCTTCAATCTCAGCAAACGCACAATTCTAATTGCATATCATTTCCACCCGCAGTGTCCAGCCAATCCAGTTGAGCGTCATATAGTGCAGTGCTCCGCAACCGGTGTGCCGCGGCATACTGGTGTGCTGTAAGCCGATACAGGTGTGCCGCGATCAAATAAGGCAATATTATAAATAAATAATTTTACGACGGTCCTCAAGCTCCCAGCGCCTATCGCCTATTTATGTAGACATACAACGAGGTACTTGCTTTATTAAGTTCTAAATGAAATTTAAAAAAGTGAAATTGATCAAATTAATATCTATTTTTGGCTTTTGATGTGCCGCGGTATTCAAGGTGAGAACTTTGGTGTGCCGTAGAATCCTCAGAAGTACTTTGGTGTGCCGTATATGAGAAAAGGTTGCGGAGCTCTGATATAGTGGTAGTTGAACACCCTTAACTGGTGCTCTCTTGTAGATGCCTTTACACAGAAATGTATGTGTTCACAGTAATCGATGTTGATGTTTTGTTTTCTCAAGCAATGGAGTTTCTATGCTATGTCTGCGCAGCGAAGTTTTTGGTGATGTCTGACGTCAGTTTCTTCAACATGCTGTGATTTGCTTTTAATGAATGGCAAGATCGCTCTGGAGATCGCGCTGGAGATCGCGCGGGAGATCGCGCCAGAGATTGACCCATCATGACAGGCGCCTAGATCGCTCCGAGAACAGCGGTTACAAACAATTCATCTTTTCATAATTTGTATCAACAGCGTGAAAAATTAATGAAACTGTTGAATTTCAGCCACTTCATAGGATCAAATAAGTTCAGTCGTCGTGCTTGTCATCATCTTCCTAATCCACAAGGTTAGATGCATAAATTTCCGATACGAAAGTAACAAAAGTAATTTAACATTTTTTTTATGTTTCGGTCTCGTTAACTGCGCGTTTTATCTCGACGATTTCCTTAACGTAGTTCAACAGTAAGGGACCGTCAAAACCAAGGAACAGTTCAGAAAGGTCTTTCCTAAAAAAATGACATAGACTCCTAAACGACAACACAAAATACTTCTGCTGTTCTCATGGATGATTCACTCAAAAAGAGAATGTCTTACAGTTAGTGATGTTCGCCAGTATCACTATGATTTTGATAAACTCTAAAGTATAAGTATCCAGTAAACGCCTGTAAGACGTGAAACTAGTGGGTTTTGTGTTTCAATGTCAATACTATCGTATATGTGTCAATATGTGCTAGATAAAAGGAAAGAAAGATTTAACGAGGTTCCCAAGTGATCCCAGTGCGTGCAATATTGCTTAAGTTCATCTAACTAATTTGTCATTTATACCTTCGAAGTTGTTTTGTCAAAATCTGTTAAAAAAGAAGCGTTATTAGACCACTTTGCGACTAGAAAAGAACCTCTTCGATTCTATACAATTTTTTAATAGCTCTTAAACCTTTGTTTGCTTATCACACGAATATACAATGTTTAGTGAAGTTCTCTGTAATGTGTGCGGCCGCCATGTCTCGACCCTGGGAACCTTGGTTGACTTACCACAGTATCTACCAACTGCAGCAACAACAAATATGAACTGGGACTATGACCGTCGTGAAACATGGTCATTGACATTGACAAGAACTGGACATACTCATCTAGTAATACTTTTAAATGAACATATATATTATTCTTCTATAGTACATACTCGTATAGTACTTTAAAAAATAAATATTATTTATAACACGATTGTATATTATAGTCTTTATCATTATCATTATGTTATATATGCTCTCCCTTAACTGCCACCGGTAAGCTGTAGACTGTTATTCCAACATCTGTGTTTCCTCCTTCATACAATCTGGATCTCTTCAAGTAACACAGAAAAACATTTGGGGGGCAAAAAATCTCAATCGATACTGTTTATGAAGTTTATTCAAATTGGTTATCTCTTTTCTATTAGCAGATTCTTTTCTACCAATGGGCATTCGACCTCCAGGAAGAGCACATAAAATAAGGCTCAACATCTGAACATCAAGTATCGCAGTAACAATCTCCGAATAATTACAGGACACATATGGAAAGCAGAATAAGAAGGCAACCTTTTTGAAATTGATAAAACAATTATTAAATAATGTGACCAGCAGGGAAAACCCAAATTGCAATCAATATTAAATACGGTTCATCAAAATTAATTATTGACCCAATATTAGTCATCACAGGATAATATTGTTTGGACCTTCTGATAGATTTGAGAATTTCAAGGAACGACAGATTGATTTCATTGAAAAACGTCTAGACTAATAATGATATTTAATTTTCATAATAATTCCAACAATGCTATATTTAAGTACTTACGTTTATACATTTTTAATTAAATACTCGTAACATTTTTTGTATAAATTAATATGTGTATGTAATAATATATATGTATTTACGCATGTTGCTTTGAATTTTGACAAAAAAAAATGTTTTCTTTTATCCGTAATATCTTTAAAATAATAGAATCACGAAAATCTTCTTTATTATGTTTTTATTGTCATATATGGAGGTCCCTTAACAGACTTCGGACTGGAGCATATAAGACGAGGACACAAATCAAAGTCTAGCAGTTTTACAGCGGACCGACTGAATGTGACTGCGGCGTGGAGCAGACCTTGTCGCACCTTCTGGAGTGTACGCTGTGTCCGAGCAGCTGCACCTAGGAAGACCTGATGATGGCCGGGAATAACGCCATCGACGACGCCCACTTCTGGGCATACAGGATCTGACCCTGTTCTTTCCGACACGACTATATGTATCGTCATATATATTTTTAATTATTTTATTATTTCGACGTCATTTAATTTAATCAAACTATTTGTTTTGTTAGTCTAAAATCATTTTTTATTATTAATCTGACGGTCACCTAACATGCCATGGAGAGATCCATGCTCGGGAATATTCAAGAAAGAACTCGAGTAATGGTAGCTACTAAATATAATAATAAGCACATTTAAGAAGTGACAATGGGTAGGTGTGTCGAAGAGATAACTATCGATGGGGAAGAAAAGTGTTGGTGTGGCGTCTATGTACTGGCGAACGGAGCGTTGCCCGACCCTCTGCAAGTTGGATTGACGACATCAGAAGAATAACGGAAATAGCCTGAATGCGGAAGGCTGAAGATCGATAAGACGAGAGACTAAAACAAGAGTCCTACATTCAATAATGGCAAATCTACTCTTAAGAGTTCACTGAAGTGCGCTTCATCAAAGACTCGTTTGAACCTTTGTTTTACAACCGCCATTTAATTGAACAATACAGGATGCGATAAACAGTAACCCGCGATTACCAATTCAAATAAACCAACAATATATTTAAATGCCGTTTGATTTAATGGCATTTTAGCTACACCAATCGGCATCCTCTTTTGATTTCTTAATTGTTTTATCGACATTGATACAGACACATAATAAAACTAACGGATTCAATCGAGGTGTGAAAACGTTTCAAAATGGCGTCAAAGCTTCGACAAAATGGCGTCACAAGATGGCGTCGCATACAAGATGGATTGGTTTTATTAGTTTGCATAAGAAAAAATGCCTTAAATTTTCGGTTTATCCGTCGCGACGTTGTTGTGATAATAAAAGTCAGATGTGTATCGGTTTCCCGTTGTGTCCATACATAAATTAAAATATGAGATTAGAGTCTAGATTCAACGCTTCTAAAATGGTTAGTACCAGTTGTCACGCCCAAAAAGTATAAACCCATCTTCGTTTTAATAATTAATTAAATATATCCATAATACAATTATAACTATTAATAAAATAAGAGAAAATTGGGTTTCAATGTTTTCTTAGAGTCTCCAATATATTTCTGTAATGACTAATTTTTTATGTCAATTGTTGATGCACTCCTGCGACTGTAGGGTGCACGAGGAGTGAGCGTTTTTAGAATTCGGGTATCATTTTATGACAGATCAAAATGGCTGTCCGTTCATATACAATTCTTTGAAATATAAGACTTACTTAAAATTGATAAGCTTAAATTTTAATGGCTTTAACATACGAGGCAATATAACAAACACAGTGTCGTTAAAATTCTAGTTAAATATGTCTTACGTTAGATGCAAATTTTTGTAGAAACAGACATTTTCTAGCGCCTAAGCCGTTAATCTGACAAAAAAAAGAGATAATGAACTCTGTATATAAATCACAAATAAGAAATAAATAAATGCTTATTTTCGTCTAGATTTTTTTTCCTGAAATTTATAGAGATAACAATTTCGAACGTATTTTTTATTGCAGTGTTTTTCCACCCGAAAAATCCTAAAATAAAAATTATATATATATCAATGTATGTATAAGCTAAGATTATCAGAGTTACGATATATCTTACAGTGTTACGATATATATTACAAACTTTCAGTGATTTCGAGTATTTCATAAGCTCGGATTCTGGTAAATACAATTGAATATACCATCCTTAAATACGGTAGTCTTCTTTGGGCCCTAAAACAAAAATGATGTACCAATGTAAAAGCTAAAATTATCAGTATTACTTACCTTTTTTTTCACTTATCTTTTCGTAAATTATCAGATATCTTACAAGTCTCACGTAACTGTGACACTGATCACTTAAAAATGTCTGTCGTAGCCTATTATTAATATTAGCCATTCACAATGAATCCTCGCAAAATGCGTCAATCTTACAATGTAGTTTGATTACGTTGATTTACGTACAATAACGTTATTAATTTAATTTAAGCAGTTATGGTGTCAAAATTGAATTTCCATAGAAAATATATATCTACCGCTCTCTAGAGGTATTTTCCTGGTCCATGTCTCGATTGTTCTAGAAAGTTTGAGATGCCGTGAATTAGTTATGCGGCATTTTTATTTATGGTGTTTTGATAGCGTCAAAAGCTTCGAAGACGTTTTGCATAATATTAGTCTGCTCGAGCCATAAATCTTAAACTATCAACTGTCCAAGCCGAAACTAATTAAAAGTTTAAAATCTAAATAACATTAAAATCTACTTATTGCCACTTCTCCGACGTCGAAGATCAGTTTTATGGCTTTAGAAGTTATCGGATCAAAATATCTATACTCAAGAAAATAAACGAAGATCCGTGAGTTTCTACCAAAATAATTGATATTTATTAGATTTTTATGTTTCATAATCATATTTGCCACAAATAACTACACAAGTACATTGTACAAGCTTTCAGTGATTTCAAGTATTTTAACTTTGACTCGTATATAAGCCCGGATTATGGTAAATACAATTTATTTAGTAGGAACACTTACGTGTAACCTCCAATCTGTGGAACACGTCATTCGGAATAATCTTATAAATTCAGTTTTATGACATTCTTTGCGCATTATCGAGACTCATAAATTACAGATTTACAAAATATACTTTTAACAGTATATATATATATATAATGAAAAAATAATTGTGTGGCTACGAGATGGCATCAAATTATTGTCATGTTTAAAATTTCGTATAAAAACGTCTTTACACACCGGCAGATAAAATTGGACTGATGTTTGCAGCCTAGGATTTTAGCTTTCAGGTAAAATTTATTTCAGCCCGATCGGATATATACCTGCATATATTCATTAGTTTTCTTGTCAAAGGACTACAGTCTGACATTCGATCATTAAAAAATCTTCAAGTTTCTTGTTGTTTTATAATGGAAAATAATAACGGTTTGGCGGTATTTTAAATTATTTTTTCCGCTATCATGGCAATTGCTTTAATTTGAATATTTGGTATATTCGGAAATGAAAAAATGTATGCATTTTTTGTTTTCTTTCAGTTTTGTTGATGCTTATAATATTATCTGATGATTTTCCAGTTCTTGTGGCTGATTTCCTCGCCTCGCCATAACACAGTTATCATATGATCAATTGAGACATTATTAAGTGGAGATCGCAAGATTTATTATACGTAATTAATCTGTCCAAGTGTGTGCCGGAGGAATAGACGGTCCGCTCACCATATGTATGACAAGTGGCAAGTAATGCGCTTTCTCATCGTCACAGTCGTCAAACTATCGTGACATTCCTGCGTGTATCACTCCATTCCGAGACGGACTATCATGACTATAATACGGAAGATAACCACACGTTATTTATTAAATATTTATAAAAAAAAATACATTCTTTAAATATATATCTTTATGTACGGCTGTGAGACATGGTGCTTATCTGGAAGTGATAAAAAAAGACTAGAGGCGTTTGAGATGTGGTCATACAGAAGAATTCTCGGAATTTCCTGGAGAGACCACGTCACGAACAATGACGTTCTCAGAATAATCAAGAAAGATAGGCACCCAATAAGAACCATCTGAGAGAGGCGAGCCCGATGGATCGGCCACATCATGCGCCACGATGGTCTTCTTCACGACATTGTGGAGGGTATGGTTGAGGGTAGAAACTGTAGAGGGCGCCCTGGACGGGAGTATTTGCAGCAAGTGTTCGAGGACATTAATTGTAGTTCTTATAATGGAGATCGAGATGCAATAATCTGTTGCTGCAAACCAATCCACCGGATTGATACTACTAAGAAATATATATCTTGTTTGGCAATATTAACTCATGGTCTTGAAGACTAATTTTATTGTATTCTTTATCAGTTCTTACGTGCCATAATAGTACTAATCAATACATCACCCAACAAATTGCCACCACTCAGTTCTTTCAGTTACCATTTTCCATGCGTTGTACTAAGATATATCTGCACCCGAAGGTTACATATACGGTTCCTTACTACGTTCAGAGCAAAAGCCCGGGAACTTAACGAGACGGTACGGTGGTATCCGAGACCTCTTTTGAGTGTTTCGTTAACCAGAATTTTTAGCTTTTAACGTTATCGACGATAACTTGATCGAAAAATGTGACTTAGACCAACCAACAAAACGCGGTAAGCAACTGTAGGTAGACAATCATATTTTGGTCCGAGTTCAAAATTGCTTATCTTATGTGATCTTAAAAGAACTGTGCTTAAAATTTCCTATAGTCGAAACCTTTTCCGTGCTGACGTTGACATATAAGTTGTAAACGATATAGCATAGGCCTGTATTGTTTTGTTCAGTAACTAATTCAAGGTTTTGGCAGTCAGTTGAATAAATTGGCAGTCAATAAAATTAATCGGCAGTAAACTAAATAAATTGGCAGTTTCACCTGTGTCAGTTATAAAATTAAAATGGCAGTAATATATTATATTTTGATAAAACTAAATGTAAAATTAACGAATAATTAACCCATAAAATGGAAACCCACTGCCAAAAAATATAGTTGCCAATATTATATATAGTGATAACTTCCTAATTCATTTTTGCACAGGGTCTTTTTACACTTTGCTCCATTATAGGGCCATTTTAATCTAATTCATAGTTGGGATTATCAACGAACGAAAATTAAATGAAATGTTTAGGTATGTAAACAATAATAAATATTAATAAAATTCATTGCAGACAAATTATCACACTTAACCCTTTCGTTACGGCTCGGTGGAATACAAATTAAACTGTCAATACGGCGTGATTTTCGAACCATTTTTTTTTGCTTAAAACTACTAATTGAAGCATAAATGTACTTATCTGACCTATTTTCATTTTTCACATTGGTTATATCCTTTAGCTATCAGATGATGCATAAAAACTATTATATTTAACAAACGTTCATTATGTAACTCCAAACATGTGGTGGCATTGACACATGTGGTGTACAGAAAAATCGCTCCTGGGACGAAACCTAACGATATTTATTTACATGCTTTACAGATTCCTGTAAAGAATACATGAAGGTTGATAAAGGGAATGACTGCACTTCCGATTTCCTACCGTAGATGTCACAATGAGTGCTGAAAGTAGCAAAACGATATATCACGTCAACCTATGTCAACGGTCGGGGAATCTTTGACGGCATATGCCGACAACCGATGCGAAAAGGTTAAATAATGACTAAGCATTTGCAACCCCATCGTAAAATAAGCGTATTTTAGTAATGGGTGGATTCAAGTCAAAATGATACGGGACTGCGTGGTCACAATATGCTCTAACGATAGATATAAACTTATGAAAATAGATTATAACACAAAAACTTAAACGGGTAACTTAACTTGTCAATTTTTTATCTAAAAAGCAAAATAAAATATGGTGTATACTCGTGTATAACTTTCTTGACGTTCTCCCGTATGTTTCTCAGTCTCTAATCTTTACCCCATTACAGCCTTTATGACCACCACTTTACAGTCATATACATTAATACTATGTGGCACACTTTTCCTGCATCATGTATCAAGCATTACAGTGATGGACGGGGTGATTGTAGAGTACTGGGATGTTGGATGGGTGACCACGCGCCAGCCGTCACACCGCCGTGATGCATAATATGACTAACGACAGCGCTGATGATTGTCGAGTCTTCGCTACGTGGTCAAGAAGTGATAACGAATTCTACGTGATTCACACAGATGTTGAAACGTAGAGATGTACATACTTGATACTGAAGATGCAACAGTTGACAACTTATCTACTGTATTTCTTTTCGTTTGGTCGCATTATACATTCGACTATAATTATCGTCACAATGTCCACTTCTTATAAATGAAACATATGGACATCAGATACTGCTGCTACAAAGCTTTGTCATCCGCCACGGTCCTCGCCTAATGACATGTCAGCTGTCTCCCGCAGCTCTTCCGAGTATATTCTATGTATAGTTCCCGATGGCCATTCAAGAAGGTGCGAAGCTTGGGGCTTGATTAAAATGCAGCTATAATTTGTGCTCTCCTGAGGCATTATATGCATATTTTACTACCAGGTCTACGTTCGCCTCTTGATCGACTATACATAAAAAAAAAAAAATATGTTTTATTAGTATTTACCTAAATACTAAGGGTTGTTATTTATAAGAATTTTTAAATCTCACGTGTTTGCCCCAAATAACTAATTGCCTGTGCCTACTAATTTAAGGTATTTACATTGTTATATAAGCCTGTATTTCAATAAAAATATATTTTTATTTTGTTAAATAGTCAGGTGTTTTTTGGTAAATTACTCTACACAACAAGTACTTTGTATTTTAATTGAATTGAGAAATGAAATAAAAAATATTCGCGCCTTTTTAAACGTCATAAATAATTCAGTGTTGCTCTGATTAAAAAACCACGCGCTCGGTTGGTATTATTGTGCTGCGTAGGTATTTATGCACTTGGTAGGTATCTCTGCGTAATTCACCCTTTGAGCTGTTATTATTTATGAAGTTGGCCGCCCAGCGAGATAACAGTTTTATGGCTGGAATCCCGAGAAGTTGACCGATTCCTGGCCAAAATAATTAGTCTTAAACGACACACAAATTGGGTATTTTCAAGACGGTAACGGTGAATTGGGATATTTGAGTAAAAAGCTATTTTTGGCGTATATAGTTTTTATTTATATTTTTTGCGTTTTAACGTTCATAAGAGCTGTATCGGTGGGATCTTATGACATTAAAATAATCGTTCGATCTTAACTTTTTTATTGTAAGCGATTACGTCACATGACAGCTTTTTTATGTTCAAAATTACGTAAATTCCACTTATTGCGGCAACTGAAGTACCCGTACATGTCTCAGTCAAATCAATATTCGTCTCTTAATCGACTTTTCTATGGATTCTCGATACATGCAATTGATAAAATCCAATTTAGCAGTATAATTCGTTTAGAAAATATATGTTAGCATAGCGACAAGACTGCCTTTCATACTGAAATCGATTAATAGACGAAGATTTACCTGGCTGAGACATGTTCATCGGATGCCGCAGAAGAGAGTTAAGTCACCCCGACGGGTATGGATTAGTGGTTAAGCGTTTGCTTACAAAACCGAAAGTCGTGGGTTCAATCCCAGCCGGCGATTAAAAAAACATTTTTTCAATCAATTTCTAAGCTAAATAAATACACCAGGCAGTGTGAATTTCATCCTTCACCCGTTAAACGCCAGTCATAGCCTATTGATTAAAATTGGCTGTACACGAAAGTCGTATCGCGAAGTACACGTACCTCACTAACAAAGTGAATTCCTGTAATAAATGGATGGCGCATGAATGTCGGGCTATAATCTATAACGTTGGCGGATCAACACTCTATATACAGCGCTTAGCCATATAGAGTGTTATATAATTTTTTTTTGCTTCACTATTATCATCTGTCGATATTATCCTGTATATTTTTACGTAAAAAAAAACTAAAAAAACTACAGCCGTCGATTCTTCAAGCCCGGGCTCTCGCTATCATGAAAGGTACTACCATACCATACATAGAGTCATAAAACAGACCTCCAAACAAAAGGAAGACAAACTCCTCGCAAGCAACGGCATGACTTTGAGCCCAAAGCAATCCGCAGAACTCTTAGCACGCACATTCTTCCCAGATGACTTGCCTGAAGACGACACTCCCACCCACGCTGCGATACGCAACGAAGCAGACGTCATGTGGAATGACGACCAACAACCAAATGTTGCCGACGATCCACCTTTCACAGAGGAAGAGCTTCGAGAAGCGGTCAGCTCGTTCAATCCTCGAAAAGCTCCCGGGTCAGATGGTTTCTCATCAGACATCGTTGAAAGAGTAACGACGGTCAACTCCTCGCTGCTTCTCGGAATTATTAACAAGTGTCTCGACACAGGTCGATTCCCGGCACCTTGGAAGAGTGCAGCGGTGGTGATTCTGCCCAAACCTGGTAAGTCAGACTACACCCAGGCAAAGTCATATCGACCGATTGGACTCCTGTCAATGTTGGGTAAGGTTCTGGAAAAACTGATAATTCGGCGAATGAGATGGCATATCCTGCCCATTCTTAACACCAGACAATATGGTTTCGTCCCACAAAAATGCACGGAGGATGCTTTGTATGACCTAATTAGGACACATACGGGAAGAAACAAACAGCAAAAATAGCGGTTCTTATATCACTTGATATAGAGGGTGCTTTTGACAGTGCATGGTGGCCAGCTATTAAACTTCAGCTGCTAAAGGTTAAGTGCCCACCGAATCTATACCGCATAACCCACGACTATTTTGCCGACAGGGCTGCAAGCATACGATATGCCGGCGAAGAATATAGAAAGCCTGCCACAAAGGGATGTGTACAGGGATCCATTGGCGGCCCTCTGTTCTGGAATCTTTTATTAGATCCTCTGCTGTGCAGACTTAAAGGGGCAGGACTACATGTTCAGGCGTTTGCGGGTGACATTGTCTTAGTTTTCTCAGGCACATCGATAAATCAAATCGAAGATACCGCCAATACAGTACTAGATGAGATTTATCGATGGGGACAGGAAAACAAGCTAAGGTTTGCTCCGCATAAAACAAACGTAATGGTCATAACAAAAAAAATGAAATACGACCAACCCATTCTACAAATGGGAGGAAAACCCATCCAAATAGTAACCGAAACAAAAATCCTTGGCCTTACCATTGACAACAAGCTAACATTCAAATCACACGTCACGCAGATATGCCAGAAGGCAACAAATATCTATGCCCAACTGTCCAGAGCAGCAAAAGTCAGCTGGGGACTGCATCCTGAAATCACCAGGACAATCTACGTGGCGGTGGTGGACCCGATAATCTTATACGCAGATTGTCTTAACCAACCGTGGAAAAACTTGGGATTAAAAAGAAACCTGACGGAGATTAAGAATTTGCAAGGAAAATTTGTCAACGATTTCTTAATGCGGCAATAAATTGGACCTCAGGTGGTCGATGAGATGGCTGACAGAATGCTTGATCCTTCACGGTAGAGTTAAATGCGAGAACTAGTCATATCCTATTTAATTTTTTTTTTTCAGGAAAACATGCAGGATAACACAACCGGTCAAGACCAGTGCATACTATGACGCTCAGCCAGGGAGGCTGGACGCTGCATGCGGGAAACGTGTATTGTGTTCGTGTTTGTGTGTGGGTTGGGGAGATTGCAAGTGTATATTTATCTGTTACTTGAAGAGATCCAGATTGTAGGAAGGAGGAAACACAGACGCTGGAAGAGCATTCCATAGCTTACCGGTGGCATTGAGGAAGGAACTTTGGAAGCTGCCAGTTCTTGGTCGACATATATTAACCGTGTATGGATGTTCGGCAAGTGTAAGATGAGTTTGTCGGCTGTGAGTGGGTGCAGGAGGAATTAGTTCTTTAAGTTCCGAAGAGCAGCGACCGTGGTAATAACGGTAGAAAAGACTAAGAGAACCAACCTTACGTCTGTGTTCCATTGATTGTAGATTAGACGTAAGGGTGTCATTGTTTATCAAACGAATTGCTCTTCTTTGAACTGAGTCAATTAAGTTTAGAAGGTATTTTGGGGATCCAATCCAAAGGTGACTGCCGTATTCAAGGATAGGTCGGATTTGTCCTTTATATAGAAGAAGAAGTTGTTTATCGTTGAAATACCGACGTGATCTATATAATACACCTAGTTTTTTGGAAGCGAGACCGGCTTTACACTTAATTGACTCGTAATATTTGACATTATTCGATATTGATAATCCAAGCATGTTGATGGAGCTTGCTTTCGGAAGAGAACAACCGTTGAAAGATACAGGATCCATAGCAGTCTTCTTGGTGGAGAAAGTACATGATTGGGTTTTTGAAATGTTGAAACTGACGAGGTTTGAAGAAAATTGGTTGTACACGGAAATCGTGCCGCAAGCACCACCCGTTTATAGTGAAGTTCTGTAATAAATGGATAGTGCGTGAATTTTGGGCTGAAATCTATGACGCTGGCGGATCAACACTATATACAGCGATTATCCATATGTAACATGGTAAGGGTCATAGAATTTTCATACGAATTTTCTGCATCTATATCATCATCTGTCGATATTTTCCTGTATATTTCTACGTAAAAAAAAAAACAACACTGTCGATTCTTTAAACCCCGGGCTCTCGTTACAATGAAAGAAACTACCATACTAGCTGCTTTTAAAGACACTGTTTTGTCGCAACACCCTGTAGTTTGACAACATTGTTTAGTCACACCATTTGCTTTAAGGTTAATCGTATTACAATCGCTTTACATAGATAATGAGACGACGCGCAGGATTAAATTATGCGCCAATCAGTCCAAATATGACGAAGATTACCGCAAGTGGGTGATGAGCTTTTAGGGCGCTTACGACTAAACGGACACTTATGCCGCGAACTTCCTTGTTACGTTACGTTATTTATTCAATTAAACGATTATTAAATGTCATTAAGGAACCTATTATACATAGTATTATATATATACACCTATTTTTTCTACATGTCCTCACAAAGACGAGAAATTGATATCAACTCGATATAGTAACCTGCCAGAGACTATGCCTCTTGTGTGAGTGATCAGACTGTTCAACCATATCGCCTCGAATAATTATATATTCCACTTGAGAGAAGCACAGTTTCGACATGATCTCCATGAATTTATTTATCAAAGTAATTTCGTGGAGTCTTCTGTCTAGCGAGTTTCGGGACTTTTTAATAATTGTTGTTAATAATCATAAATAAATATTTATAAATTGTTTGTATTATATCTTATTTCAGGATCGTAATAAATATATTTGTATTTGTAATGTTTCTGAAAGAAATAAATATATATTAGACGCGGCGTTTGCATGCGCCATTTTGTTTATTCTGTATTGAAAGCCAGCCACGTCATGCGGAAGTGGATACTTCTCCCTATGGCCGCTATGTAGTTTTCGGGCACAGTGGTTGTCACTGCGCGCTCGTCGTAGTCGTCGCCCGGGCTCTGTTAAGTAAACAGCATTTTACTGTGTCCCAGACGGAGGACCGAATTTTGTCAGTCTTTTTTATTTAAAGTGAAATAAATGTCAAACGTGCTTCTCGACGAGTTCTTTGCTTTGGCGACCTGCCCTTATCCATCCACCACGCATCCCAATAACAATCCCGCGATCTGGTGTCACTTTAATTAGACGGTAGATCAATATCATTTTTTTAAATAATATCAACTTCCATTTATCACAGTTTTGTAGCTATATCGAGCTGATATCAATCTTTACATGCATATGTTAATTAGTAAAATAAAAATAAACTACGATATTGGAAGTTAGTCTTGTTTATTGAAAAAATAAGTGAATACAAGACGTAAAACTACGACATGTATTAGTGAAATACCCTTAAACCTATTCCACTGACAAGAAAAGCGGTCCAAGAAAATTACTCTAGATTTCGACAATTGTCGATTGACTGTTAGCGACAAATCGCAAAATTTCCGAAGACAGAACACTGGGAAGCAAATGAACACAACTGAAAAAAATTAAAAGTACTCGGCAAACAAAATTTAAATTTTGTTCCAAATTTAAATGTTCTTTGAATACATTTTAAAAATGTATTTACCTCTTACGTCTTTCTTCCCCGTGCTCCGTGGAGCACTGAATAAGAACCGCTGGAGACGCAGTGTTTTGGAAGTAACAAAATGTGGGACGATACGGAAGCCATTCGAAATAATGAAATAACTCTCGGTCATTAAAAAGTTGAACCGGTTCAAATTATACGCATCATAAATCAACGTTAGTGAATAGATACAGAAGTCATTCTGGACAAGTTAGTGATATAAATTAAAGAAAAAATATATTGCAGTATGTGATTACCGAAAGTATTCGGCGGATCTTTTGGATACAAAGTCGGCCTGATATTAGTCAAAGATGGTGGCTAGTATAAATTCGATAAACTTCAATTTGTGGTGACCGTATTCTTAATTTTAGAAGCCAATACATATTGCTCTTTTTTTATTTAAGGTTACGCGAGATTATAGTTACTAGTTTTTTAAAAACTCTCCTCATTCAAGTCATTGAAATGAAATATATGCCTTAGGTTGTAGCTTAAAGGTAAAGTTTATTTTAGCCCGATCGGATATATACCTGCCGAATTACGAGTCTCAATACAAAACGCTCATTTTAAATGCTGTTTTTAAAATAAGTAATCATTATTTCTTAATATTTACATTAAAACAACATATTTTTTATTAGCCAATTCATCAGAGTATTGAGATGCTTGCGTATAATGCTGTGAGTAAGATAATTTGACTTTGTGAGGAATGAGGGAACGGATACGGCAGCTTTCCATACTGTAGTCTGTTGAGCTGGCTGGGACATGTACTTTGGATGTCACAGAAGGGCATAAAGTATAACTGCCTTTTCTTATATTCATGGAATGTAAGAACGTAGCTGATATTGGATGAGGCGAGGACCATTACAGCTGACAGTGCAGATGGAATATTGGTACTTCGGATGTCGCAGGAGAGCAATATCTACTGTTGCCGTTTATTCATACCCTATGTTCTCTAGCGAGCCTTTTTCGAGTTACTTTACGAGGAATTTGACGATGAATTTTGCGAATGAAGCGTTATCATAACAATGTTGAACATATTTTTAGTTATCCATTATTGAAAAATTATTTTCAATAATAGAATATGATTAAACAATAATTTAGACTTAATTCCACTGTTTTATTTTACACGACACGTTTAGGCAAGAAGGCATTATTCAGTACGTTGAAAGGGAAACATGTCCCTTAAAATATAACTGTAAATTTCAAAATAAATACATTATTCGCTTACGGAATTCGAATTACGGAATTCTGGCAAGAATTATAGATGGATTTTATTTTTTAAATATATGCTAGTAGTAAAAATATTCGTAATGTCAATTTGTACTGTATTACTCGTCGGTTCCATATCTATCATTTTTATCAGTGCATCGTAATTTTTTTGAACGTGTTTTTAAAATCGAGTCAATGCAGTTTTGCCAGTAGAATTGTCAGTAAGCATCCAATGTCTTATATATATAGCCATCTAATAACCGTTTCCGTTTGTATCTCCTTGAATACGCCTTAAACAGGCTTCACTGAACCATTTTAATTAATAATAACATTTAATTAATTAACCGGCGCTGTGTTTGTTTGCTCTAGAGCTGAGTTAATTGAAAAGTGTTTAAAAAAGAAGAGGAGGAGTCAATTCTTCGTTGGGGTGACCACAAATTCATCTATTTTTTATTATTATTTTTAGCAAAGGATATTAAAATTTACAATCAGAAATAAGTATACCAGAAGTAGAACTCAAGTGAGCGGTGGACTCTACCAAAAGAATCAGTGAAAACTGAAGTGGTAATACATAGTAAGTTTCGCTATCAGATGATGCATAAAAAACTATTCTTTGAAAGTAGCAAAACGATATGTGGGGCAATCTTAGACGGCATATATCGGCTTCCGATGCGGAAGGGTTAAGAAACGACAGTTGCAGCGGAAGAAAAGTGTTGAAATGACGCACAAGAACCAACCAATAAGGTCCTGCTAGATAAATTATCGTTATAAAATATAGCAAGATGAGGCTAGATATGAAACAAAAAAATCGATATGGTAGGAGATTTAAGCGAGAGGCTTACGTTTAGCAGTAAACATACAATCCGATTATGATGATTCTAAAAAAATAATATCCGTTCCCTAACTAGAGCATTTACTTATACCACTTTGAGCCATTTGGCTACCACAAATTTCTGCCATGTAATTTTGGCAACTATGCATCGTCCAAAGTCTATTATTGTATAAGTAAAGTTTATGTCGGCCTTCCAGGGTTGAAAGAAAATGCCCCTATGGAATTTTTAAACGGTTTTAATAAAAATATATATAAATAAATCTGGTATTTGTTAGATTTTTCCAAGACCTAAACCAATTAATTCTAAAGAGCGGCTCATCCTAATTAATTTCACCTATAATAATATACGATCCTATTTCATTATTCGCAGAAAAAAAACATTAAAAAATCCTTGACCTTTACTTGTCTTTAGCTCACAGTGCAAAAATTTCATACGTTTGTTATTCCAAAATTATTAAAGTCTTTCTTTGCATCCATTAAATTTTGGCCAAACATCCTCTCTAAAAAGGTGATATTTTAAGATCTAAGTTGAAAAATAAATATCTAATTTAAAGTCCGAAAATTCAAACCGTGAAAAACGCTAACGAAAGCAAGAACCGCACTCAAGAAAATACATCAAGGAAACTTAACTGTCCTCTGTTGTAATGCGGGTGTGAGGCAGGTAAAGTCCAGCAGATACCTGCGTAGAATACTGGCTGTACGATGGTTTGATTTTGTAAAGAATTACAAGGCAGCTTTCAATACTACAGTCTGTCAAAAGGCAAAAGTGGACTTGTGACATGTTTTAAGGGTACTGGAAGATAGCATAAATATACGATATACGAGTATAATTGATATTAATAAGAATTTTTGACTAACTAATGCCTTGTATATATGTACTCGTAACCACTTTCTATGATTTTAAGTATTTTAACATTTATATAAGCCTGAATTCTTAGAAATATTGTTTACTTAAATAAATATTTAAGGAGCATGCTATATTTTTTTAGTATAGGTGTCGCGGTCTCAAAAAAATGGGATCTACCTTAAAAAATCAAGGCATTTGACAAGCAACGTGACATAGTTTTTATAGTTCCATATGGTCTTCCTATTTCCTAGCAATCATTATAGTTGTCAGTGGCCTTTAGTAACATTTATAGTTAGTTTAGACTTAACCCGTTAGAGCACGCGATCTCCCGCCTTAATAAATTATTTACCATATTCGAGCATTCGCTTAACAAGACGTATAATTATTTTTGTGAGGGTTATCAAGTATGGCATATTATGTAAATATTTGCTAACGGAGCAAATATAAAGAAATACAAACTATATAATACATTTTATTACTAAAAACTCAAGTTTACCGACGCGTGTTGCTACGCGTCAAAAAATGCAATGTCCATCAGGTAACGTATTATGCATTTTCTTACACGAAAAACCGTATGACTGTGGTAATGGTTAAGTGGTAAAGCATTTACTTACCACACCTTCAAGCCAAGTAATTATTAGATCGAAAGGTATTTATATTTTTAAAATTCATTTTGAGATCCATTTTAATATTAAATAGGTATTAATTTCATACCTTGTTTTCACATGGATCACATTGAGCACTGATTCACTTGGTGGAAGACTGCAGATTCTTCAGTGTGATCCATGTTAAAACAAGGCATGAAATTGATACATATTTAATCGCATGGTAGACTGTCATCGGCGTGTATAGCTTAGTGGTTAAAGCGTTTACTTGGCAAGCCAAAGGTTGTTGGTTCGATCCCCGGCGGAGATTAAAAAAAAACATTTTACTTATATAAGCGCCATTTTGTAATTATTTTAACAAGTCATTGGCATGACTTATTCTGTAGATCGCCACTTGCGGCACTAGGTGTCAACGACCACGGCCTCCCGGTGGCCAGTAATCAGTTGAGTTCCGACCGCGACCAGTAGCGAGTTGTGATCGGTCTGGGGCCTGAAGCATGCAAGTTCCGCCCCTGGTCGAAAATTTGTCAAGTTTATGGAAAATATATGTGCTTCTGAAAATGTCTGAGTGTTGCTCATCTGTTCCTCATCTGTTCACCACGTGTCCTAATAACGATCCCGGCGACGTAAGGTAACTCTTTCCTTAATTAAATTAGGATGTTTTTTTATTAATTATATAAGTTAATACTGAACGATCATGCTTTATTATTTTAAGTATATTATCGTTTGCACAAATATTATTCATATTTTAATAATTAAATCGTATTTTTTACAAGCGCCCCTCGTACTCTATGAAGTGGCTGTAAAATCAAAATTAAAATTCCTCAGAAGTCAAGTTCGAGGATCGACAAGAGAAAAAAAACATATTCGTTTAAAGAATCATGTCGAGATATAGTTTTTTTTTTTGCTTAATACAATGTTTATAATTTTCTCTCAGAGTGAATCGCGTGTGATATTCGCGATGTCGTGTTACTCCGGAAGTATTAGAATTTTTTTTATGTAACAACATACAGGAGAATACCGACAGAAGGTGATAGTGACGCTGAAGTCTCATCTGTGGAATTATATGCCGCTTACCACGGTGCACATGGCTAAGCGCTGCATGTGGAGTATTGATCCGCCAATGTCATAGAATACAGCCCTAAATTCACGCATCATCCTTATTATCACCAGGAATTTACTATGAATGGGCGGTATTTACAGGAAGACTTTCGTCTACCACCAATTATGATTAATATGCTATGGCTGGCATTTTACGTGTGAGGGATCCAATTCACACCAACCGGGGTATTTAAGAGCTCAGAAATCGATTAAAAATCCTTTTTTTTAATGTCCGTCGGGTATTGAACCCACGACCTTTGGCTTGCAAAACAAAAGCTTTGACCATTGAGCTATTCCCTTTTTGTACATAACATACATATGTACAAGAATACCATCGAAGATTAAAGAAGAAGACATGAATCATTTAAGAATGCTTTATTTAAATATACACAAACACATACAGGAGAATACTGAACTACGATGATGAAGAAATTTCATCTCTGTATTCTATAACGCTGGCCATTATAAAGATGACTAAGCGTTTTCCGGGTTGAGCTGCTACGTAGGACCACATGGTCCCTTGGGATCATCGGACTAATCACCAGATCTCCTTAAAAATTCCGATTAACAAAACACCCAAAACTATGCATCGGGTCTCTTCAAGTCTTCGGACTTGTGCTACTTGGAGGTAGTCGGGAAGCATATATCTTCCCAGCCTCTGAGGTTTCAAAGATGTCTTGGAACTAGGCATGGATATTGAAATTGACAACTAAATAGCGGTAAAACGTGGTAACCATATGTTCCAGATATGGAACGTATATATGAGAAGAAAAACTTTTTTTAATGAATTTTTAAAACGTCACCAAACTATATCCTGGAATTCACTAATCCTTAATTTTTAAGAGACTTAACTGTGATTGTGTGATGTTTCGTCTACCACTATTTTTTATTAGTAGACCATTACTTAAAATTCCAAAGATAATGGATAAATTTTATCAACATTTGCAATTTATTGTTAAAAAAAATGGCATATTTCTATTGGTTTATAATTTAAAATGTTGAGCTTTGCGGGAATCGAAACCGCGAACTCAAGCATCATAATTAAGTGCTGTAACTCTTGATCTTTTTTGAATGTTAATTTCACCGGGAGTCATACCCAGAACAGTTTTCATAGCAGTCAAAAAAATTCCACTTGTATTTCGCTAATTTTTTGCTTCTCTTTTCCCAATATGAATAGCGTGCTATGGGATCAGGAATTAGCATATCTATTATATTACTAATTTACAATTCCCATAGGAGCCGCGGATCTGTGGTCAGTAATAATGGTAATATTGGTAATAAAGAAAAAGCGCAAGAACGCTCTTAGATATTACATAATAACATATTAAATTACTTTAAAAAAAATAGGTACTTACTTGTTTTACAGTAGCGTACATAAATAAATAGTGTATCTTACACAAAATTATATTATAATTAAGACTCTTTACAAATCAGGTAAATTTATTTTGAAGAATATTTGTCAGTCGTTTCAGTAAACGAAGATGCCATTGTTTATAGCTTGATGATGGAGGAAAGGCACTAATGTTTAGAATTATATGTAGAAAAACAAATATAAGCTGCAATGAGTAAAGTGAAGATCTACAAAATCTATGTGCGCCCTATTATGACACACGGTTAAGAGACAAGAACCTCATAAATACAAAGACACGCAAGCCTGGCAGTTTTACAGCGGACCGACTGAATGTGACTGCGGCGTGGAGCAGATCCTGTCTCACCTTCTGGAGTGTGCGCTGTGTTCGAGTAGTTGCACCCAGGAAGGCCTGATGATGGCCGGGAGTAACGCCATCGACGTCGCCCACTTCTGGGCAGACGTGACCCTGTTGTTTCCGACACGATTACATATATATACCTCAAAATAAATATAAAACCCTTCAGAATCATTCAAATATGGAGATCTGGATGACCATGTAACCCTCTTCGGTCCAAAAAAATGTTTTTTTTTCCTCGTAGAAAAGTACATATTCCAATGAGCAAAAAATCATTTGTCCTATGCTGAATATATGGTTGTAGTAGGTACGAGTGAAAGAATATTGCGTTGCTTGTTAAGTGGTATCACGACATATCGTCCCCAGATAGTTCGTTCAACGACTCATCGGTAACGACGTGGGGCGCACTGAACTTCTGGTGTGCGAGATATTTGGAGAACGGGACAACTGGTGCACTGGCAGTCTCGCTAAACTAACCTAACCTAAGGATTTGTCCAGTGAACGTAGAGTCCAGAGGTCCATAGGTCTCGTCAACGAAATAACTTAGGTTAGGTTAGATTAGCGAGACATCCGATGCATCACTTGTCTCGTGCACTAATTGTACTGTGCGCCAGACGTCCTGTGCACCCCAAGTCGTAACCGATGAGTCGTTGAACGAACTGTATGAGGACGAAATACGGCGGAACCATTTTAAGTCAATGATACTAACGATGAAAAATATGTCGAATGGCATTCGACAATGGACTCACTCGGAAAAAATCAATGTCGAATGAGATTCGACGTTGGACTTGAAAGGGGTAAAATATTGTTAAGTAATTTATTTTTACCAATATAAATAATTTAGGCAAAAGCATTTTTTTTTCCAATGGAACATTCGTAGTTGAATTTCATACTTGTAATACTTACCGATGAAACCGAAACATGTCAAGAGTAAACTTTATGAATTCTATTAACTTTTACAATATTGAATTTTGAATAGGTACCTAAAGATACTGTTAAAAACATCCAAGTCATCGTCCGCCACTGGCCAGCCCATAGACAACAAGAGGTGCTTGAAATATTTTAATTAAATATACATTTAACACAAACATGCCATTACGCCACATAACATGATTAATATTTTGATAACGTGCCTTTTTTGCATATCAATATTATAATATTTACCTACCACTCATTCGTTCAACGATCATTTTTTCTTCTGGCAATTTCTACATCCTGTTTTTTATTCTTTTCGTGTTTAAAATTGATTAAGTTACACATGGACGGTTGCCCGCCATCTTGATTAGAACCGTAATTATGACATGGCTTCTTATGTTTAGGATTTTATAAAAAAATGTATTACATCAAATTATTATGGAATCGAGAAGATACTCGTCTGTAAAAGGATGTGTTGGAATGATTTATTTATTTATTCAACTATGTGCAAGAAAAACATCCTATTCCTGAGTATTTACTTCAATCAATCTCGAATAATGTCAAATATTACGATTCAAGTAAATGTAAATCCGGTCTCGCTTCCAAAAAACTAGGTGTATTATATAATAGATCACGTCGGTATTTCAACGATAAACAACTTCGTCCTCTATATAAAGGACAAATCCGACCTATCATTGAATACGGCAGTCACCTTTGGATTAGAGCCACAAAATACCTTCTAAACTTAATTGACTCAGTTCAAAAAAGAGCAATTTGTTTAATAAACAATGACACTGTTACGTCTAACCTGCGATCAATGGAACACGGTCGTAAGATTGGTTAAATTAGTCTTTTCTACCGTTATTACCACGGTCGCTGCTCTTCGGAACTTAAAGAACTAATTCCTATTTCACCCACCCACAACAGACAAACTCGTCTTACACTTGCTGAACATCCATACACGGTTAATGTGTGTCGACCAAGAACTGGCAGTTTCTAAAGCTCTTTCTTTAATGCCACTGGTAAGCTTTGGAATGCTCTTCCAGCGTCTGTATTTCCTCCTTCCTACAATCTGGATCTCTTAAAAAAACACATAAATATGCACTTGGAATCTCCTCAACCATTACATAAAAATAACACGTCTCTTCCACTTCCAACTGCCCAACTAGCTTACAAACTATTATTTGACGACCACTGGTTAAGGTACTCATATCTTCAATTCATCCAGTTCAAAATAACATTCTTATAAAACCTAATATTCTATTTTCCAGTAAGTAATTTATAAAACAATAACATTTACGAGTAATATTATGAATTGTCAAAATATATATATATAGTTAAGTACTGTTGACTGATAATCAAATGCAGTTACAGGATGTTTGAAAAAGGAGGACGTGGAAAGTGATTGATGATCGTGGGTAAGGCGGCCAGGATCATCAGTGGAGTGGAGCGGTAATGAGAGTAGCAGAGTCGGAGCTAAGCGATCCATGAGCAGTTAGATTGCTCCCATAATAACTATAATTATTATCAATATCCCATACTAGAAACTTGATCAAGACGCAGAGGCCGGAGTGGAACGGAACTACAGACAATCCTATTATAGCATCAATCTTCTTCGTAGTATCAATCCGGTGGATTGGTTTGCAGCAACAGAATCTTGCATCTTGATCTCCATTCCTCTCGGTCCTCCGCAACCCTCTTTAGCTCAGCATAAGAGCTACAACTCATGTCCTTGAACACTAGCTGCAAATATTCCCGTCTAGGGCGCCCTCTACAGTTTCTACCCTCAACCATCCCCTCCACAATGTCGTGAAGAAGACCATCGTGGCGCATGATGTGACCGATCCATCGGGCTCGCCTCTCTGAGATGGTTCTTATTATTATGCATCAATAACGGGGGGTAAAGATCAGTGATTAAAGTGTTTTCTTGCCAAAACAAAGGTCGTGGGTTCGATCCTCGACGGAGATTAATAAATATATTTTTAATCGATTTCTAAGCTTGAAAATACATCGCGGTTGGTATGAATGTTTGTGACAGTCATAGCCTATTAATCAAAATTGGTGGTAGACGAAAGTAGTGTTATAAACTGATTAAATTTATTTATTATATTTTAGGAATTATATGCATTATATCTGTTTTTTTCTTACTGTCTTCGCTCAATGTCTGGAACATATGGTCACTTAGTTTTACTATGCTATTGTACACGTCTATTACTAAGACTCCGAAACATACTAGTATATAGTTCTGACAACCACCAGGGTAAGAGCTCGGGAACTTAAGTAGACGGCCGCTGTATTATCTGAGCCATACTTTTGGGAGATTTGTTAATCAAAATATTTAGCAAAACCGGATGATTATCTCGAAACTCCCGTCTAAAATCCAATCGAAAATGTCCATATTAGAAAGGACCATTATATGAAAAACCGCAGAAAACGTTATAGAAAAAGTATATTTTCAACTCCTCATTTTTATTACTTTTAAAAACGTTAAAAACTTTAGTTTATTACGCTCTTGAAATAAAAAAAAATATATAGAAACATATATTTTAATATAAATATATTATGTACTTAAGATTAGGCAATAAATTTTATAATAATAATAATAATTATTATTTATTCAGCCACTAGTGCCATAATAAATTTTGTACATACAATAATTCCAAGGTAATACAGAATAGAAAGAAAATATAAATCGGCATGTACACATACACCACATTATTATTATTGTACTACTCCGCATTCCAACCGATACATATTTGAATACGCGCACTGCTACACATCAATACCGACACGTCGAGCAGGGCATCCTCCTCTCTAATTTAAGGTTGTTATTCAGTCGCGTGGTGGCAGGATGAGGAGCATATTAACAACACAAAGACTTCTTCTGAAGCACATATATATTTAAGATAACTTTTCAAACTTCTGGCCCGGACCACAGCATTCAGGCCGGTCTATAATACAATGGGATCTCGCCGCCGTCGGCTCACGACTGACTGGCTGCGCACCGTGGTCAGTCACACCAGCGCCGCAAGTGGCGATTTCTATAACTAACGTCACTCCCGTGACCGGACTTGTCCAAAATGACAATATGGCGACACATACATGTACGACAAGCGAACAGAAATAAGAGACGAAAGATTGTATATCGAGGTTTTCGGTACCAGGCAGCAAGGGCTATATCATACTTATGTCAATAGGTATAAAATTATTTTTTAATGTAAATTGTACAAATACATTCCGGCCTCTGTGTGATCCATAGATCATAGAGAATCGACCGCCTGCGAATGCGATAATTCTTCCTTATCTGGTCAAATGTGGCGACATCTGTGATGGCAAACAGACATCGCCTTCTCCAGCGAGCTTCACAGACGGTCGGTGACCAAATACCCTTGCAAATGGTCGCCCTTCCGCCATCTTGGCCGAGAACAGCCGTTTTCCGGGTTTCCAAGCTCCGGTTCACACGCGGCGGTAGCGGCGAGGATTCTATTGTCAAAGGGCTTCCATACAAGTCTTCGTAACTGTAGCCGCGTAGTTGAAGATATGTATGAAAGCTTCGTGATAATAGAAAATTTATTATTGAACATCATTATCATCATCATTTCCATATCCGATCCCCTTGAGCATATGATGTAGTAAGATCAAATGCTCTAGTAAGGGGATCTACGTCTCGAACTGCCGCTGTAAAGCTCTATCATTGGCTGCGGTTCTCGCCTTATCACATGTCTGCTCTGCCTCCCGATACTTCACCGAGAACATTCAAATTAAAGTTTCCCACGGCCTTCCAGGGCGGCGCGAACCAAGGAGCTTGAACAAAAATGCAACTATAGTTTATGCTTTCCTACGGTAATCGACGTATTATACGTAGCTCAAACAGATCCATTTTCGTCACTTTAACGACTGTAGCATAGAAAGCTACCTTGTTGTCTCCCTCATTATTATATTTATTTATTTAAAAATGCAAATTATTACTTTTCTTACGAAATCTGAAAAAAATATATATAGTATAAAAACTTATTCATAGTTTTCCGGTTAAAAACATTATATGAAAATCGCACAAAGATAAAAATGAACTACAATTTATGAATTGTACATTTTGTTATAAATATTTATTTATTTACCCAGTTTTTAGATGGATCACGTAGGATACGTTCTCTAGGAGACTGCAGTTTCGACTAACTCCCCCTCCCCTACCCTCTAACCCTACCCCCTCTCCTTCATAAAATGGGTTAAACCACTTGCAAAGCACTATCGCAGCTCAGTTATCTCTTAACAAGACAAGGATTGAGAAAGGATACGAGTTAGTCGAAACTGCAGTCTCCTAATAGAGAACTTATCTTACGCGATCCACGTAAAAACAAAGTAAATAAATAAATATTTATAATTAATAATGGATCTCAAAGTGAATGCTGAAAACATTGAAAAAAATAAAAAAATGTCGTTAAATAAACAGCTTGGACGCTAGATAACATTAAATTTTAATTTCTGGAGATTTTTTGTTATTCGAGACAATAAGAAATTACCCAATAATACTTCCAGAATCTGTGTTTTCTCATTTATAAACTGTGGCTCTCTTAAAGAAACAGATCAATATACAACACATATTTTTCTCCATGCAGTGTCCAGCCGCCCTGGCTATGCATCTTAGAGTCCACTAGTTGCAAAACCGGAGGTCTTTTCTGCTTACATTTACTTGAACTAAACTAGACTTAGCCCGCCTCACACCCGCATCACACTTGGCGACAGTCAAGTCTCCTTGAACTTGCGCTCATTCAGATTATGATCTGTTAGTAATTGATAAGTCCAGTTGTAGTCTCCTCAAAACAATTTTGAGCACTAAACTTAAAGAAAAATAACCCGTGAAAGAGATGAACTTGGGACTGTACGCATAAAAGCCTACCACGAATCCACTGAACTGTACCCTCATCATTGCTAGCAACAACAACCGTTTCCCGCCTTTACTTAGAAGCTCCATTGCAGGTTAGATTGTACACGGTTGTTGCTGTAGACGGAAATGGAGTGATCTTCTACTGGATCTATCTTCAGGGCGTTTGATGAATAAATAATTGGATTCAAAGTGTCGTTAGTTAAGAATGTTCAGATGTCTTCATTTGAGAACAAGTTGTATTTCAACAAGGAGAACACTGTCCAAATCCAATTATACAAATCCGATGTACAACCTAACCAACTGAATTTTGAAGTAAAACATTTTTCAAATCGTAGTACTATACTCACGAAAATATAGCATGATTCCTGAGTATTTACTGACATCAGCATGATATAGCACTTTCTGACTGTTACCGAAAACCTCGATCTACAATCTCTCGTCTCTTATCTCTGTTCACTTGTCGTACATGTATGTGTCGCCATATTGGCATTTCGGACAAGTCCGGTCACGAGAGTGAAGTTAGATATGGACATCGCCACTTGCGGCGCTGGGTGTGACCGACCACGGCGCGCAGCCAGTCAGTCGTAAGCCGACGGCGGTGAGATCGCATTGTTATTGGCCCGGCCTGAATGCCGTGAGCAGGTCCGGGCCAGAAGTTTGTAAAGTTATCGAAATGTATATGTCAATGTGCTTCAGAAAAAGTCTTTGTGTTGTCAATCTGCTCCTCATCCCGCCACCACGCGACTGAACAACTACCTTTTAAGAGAGCAAGATGTTATTACCTAAGAAACTGATTCACATGATTGTGGCAAATAAATACGAGTACTATCATAATAGCTTATTCGTACTTTTAGTAATTTTATGTATTTTAATATTTTTTGAAGTACGTATTCCAGTAATTATACTTTAATTAGATAAATAGTTAGCAATCATATGACGTAGTATGATAAATGAAATGGACAACAATGCATGTGAAGAAAAAGTGCGAGTTTTTTTTCTTTTTCTTCCCATATCTGTTTCATATCTATAATATATGGTCACCACAGATTGCCACTCACTACTCAGTTCTGTCAGTTGCCATTACCTTGTCTTGTCTCAAGACAACTCTGCACCCTAAAATCCACCGGGGAACATGTATGATACCTGACGATATCCAGGGCAGCAGCACGGGGACTGAAAGACACAGTTGTATGCGAGGCATATTTTGGGTAATTTGTAAATCAGACATTTTTAAGGTGATCGGGTGATTACTCGACACTCCAAATGATTATAAGCCCCCGATAAATATCTGAGAATAAGGAGGCACAGATTGTTCACTCTCCTTAAGACTAACACTAACCTGCCAGAGACTATGTCTCTTGGGAGAGGGATCAGACTGCTTAACCAAATCGCTTCGGATGTTGATATATTTCACGCAAGGAGGCCCAATTCAGACATGAACTCCACGAGTTTCTTTGAAGGAATAATTTGTTGGAGTCGTCTGTTTGATGAGCATTGGGACCTTCTGTTGCTTGTCTTTATAGCTTTGTTCTTAGTACTTAATCATAAGTACCTATATTTGTATAAATTGTATTTTTTATTTTATGATTAATTCGTATTGTACATACTTTAAAAACTAATTGAATTGTTCAAATTTGCAATGTAAGGGAAAAAAATGAAACCTACATTAGGTTAAATAAGTTAAATTTTAAATAATGAAATACATATAATGTCATTTTATCAAATAGCAAAAAATAATCCACAATATGCTCGTCGCATTAATAATTAAAATTGAAAAAAAATGTCGCTTGGTCTATCTAATACTGTGATTTAAATTACAAGCACTCAAGGTCGATCAGGGTTGCCATCGTGTAAATAAAATCAGATTTCGATCTCATGGTTAGGTACATCGCGAATCGAATGCCTACATCGCAGGTACGAGTATAATGAAGTCGTTGTCATGTAGATTGCGGAGCTTGGATCAGAGCAGCGGCACAACACTATCGCGGATCAATGGACAAAAACATGGTCAAGCATGTATGTCCCGACTGGGCGAATGGATGTTAGGAAAAACGGCTACGAGGAAAAAGATGTCCGGCTACAGTCCTAACTGTACTAGCGCTATTACGAATGGAACACATGGTGCTTAGAAATATAAACAGTGACCGTAATTAATCGAAATGCGGTGCAACGATTCGTGGTTCGAATCCCTACGTATGCCATTTATTTTTCTCGGATCTGTTGATGAAGAATGTCATGTAATATATAGCGTTTGCTGTGAATGTGTATTTGTAGCAGTTATCGAATATTTATTTATTTATTTACATACAGAATCGAAATTCCAATTTTTTACAAATATTTAGAAACATAATACATAAATATACAATAAATAGAGAAAATAATAAAAAATAACACAAAAGAATAAGAAGATAACACGTGTCAAAGATCACAGAGATCAAGTAGAACAATACCATCGACAAAAGAGGAAAAGGATGTAAGAAAAGGATCGAGGTGTGCTGGTAGGCCATTTAGGAGCGACATTGACGTTGTAGCAAATTGAGTGCTTGAAGCTCCACAAGCATCGACTGGGATCAAAAACAATGGATGGCTACGAGCACGGGTGTACCTATCTGGAACATAGAAGTTAAAACATTCAAGAATCCCAGGGTTGTAATATTGGTCTCTTAAAGCTATATTGTAGATATTTATTTGCGTTTTCTGAAAAAAAAAACATAACATAACTTAACCTAACCTGATCTAGGCTTATAATCATTCGTAGTGTCGCGCTAATCATTCAATCACCTTAAAAAGTCTTGATTTTCAAATCATCCAAAATATGCTTTATACACAGCTGACTTTAAAGACCCCGTGTTCCTGCCCTGGAGAAACATACACGTTCTCAAAATCTTCACGTGTTTGTAGAGTTGTTTTGAAACAAGACATGAATTTTGGCAACTGACAAAACTCAGTGGCGGCAATTTGTAGTGACCGTATGCTTCAGATATGGAAAGAATATAAAATATAGTATTTGGTATAGAGTTTTTACCATTTTTTTTAATATGTCTATAAGTCTTCATTTAATATGCCTTAAGTGAATATTTAAAAAAAAAACTTATTTTCAAGTATTCAAAGTATTAAAAATGATATTATCATCGCTTTCTGCAATAAAAAAATTAAATAAAAACTACTTTATTTTTTTACTTCAATACTTTATAGGTTTGTGTTTTTATGAATGTTTCAGTTAAATAGTATTTCAGCTGAGTGTACTAATACAATTGAGTATGTCGTATGAATCATTGAGTTACAGTTAAATAAAAGCTTTATCTGAAATAAATCTTAAGTAATTCCCTTGCTCGTAAATCCATCTGCTTGAATCTTGGAACACTGTTGGATACCAGATCCTGCAGCGTGTTAGGCTGACCCAAGTCATCCATACAAGTCACTTGCAATAATTAACAAATTAATAAGGCGAGGCGTCCCGTACAGGAAGCCTGTGGATGCCTATTCAGCGCAGAACACGTTAGCAAAGTTAAATGGGTCATATTAAAGTTATGATTTATTTACAGCATATTAGTTAAAAAGCAGTTTCTTCTTTGCTAAATCATTATTTCTTTCATGTTAGGATGCTTGCAAAGAATTCTGACATTTTATTATCTTTCTTATACGTGTATATAAACACTCACAGGAGAGCATATTCAGAAACTTGTGTATTTTAACAGATTCTATGATGTTCAACTTGATCGTTTGGACACTGCGTGTGTAATAAATATGTCGAAGTTGATATTAAATCTGTCAAATAATCTTTTTAATTAGAGCATATATTCGTCATGAATTACTGCCGCACAGCTTAGATGGAAAATATTTATATCATCCCGAGACATCTCAGTATCTGAAGTTCCAACAGGGTACATACTATTTGAACTTGAGGCTTTTGGTTCTCGATCTGTAAAGGGTTAGTGCGTATAGCTATTGAAAGGATTGAGAATGTTTTAGATTGTATGTGGGAGGAAATACAGATGAGGAAGAACATTTTATGGCCTACCTGTGATGTTAAAGAAGGTGCTGGAAAAGCTGTTTGTCCTCTATCGACAGCCATTGAGAACCGTGTAGGTATGATATATATCCGAAAAGATTCCACGATTCTGACGTTAATTCATATGTGTAGAATGCATTAATTGAGAGTGTTCGGAAGAGCAGTACCCACGATAGCAAAAATATTAATTTGTGAATTATTTCTACACTTTTAATTTTTCAATAGAAGTAGATGATGTATTAGCAAGATGAGAGTTGAGTGCACTGTCTGCATTTCGAATCCTACGACTGGCATAGTTCATTTTTCTCTGATTTATTTGTAAAAGTGTTCCGCATTTTAGATAGTAGATATTGTAAAAAGATAAAAGGGTATTTTTGTACAAAATTTGACACAAATCAAAACAACAGATTAAGGTTCACATTTTTTAAAAAATTGTTACGTAACGCGTATCCGTTCGAATGTGAACTCTTCATTAAAGGTCATATGCATACTAATAAATATCTTTAAAAAACACTGCCTATGAATTTACTAAAAATATAGAGTTTATATAGTATATTTAAAACAGCATAAAGTGTGGAATAAGCCTCATTGAGAAGATGCCTAGACTGTACAGGGTGATTTAAATCATCCGCCACGGTCCATTACAGAGTTATTAATGCCCTAACGAGCGATCAACTTGTCATAATGCATGCAAATGCGGGCAAAAGGTTAAGCTGCATCGCTAGAGGTATTATGAACTCTTCCGAACTCTCTGTACAACACTCGTGTTGGCTCTTTTGGAATATGGCAGCTGAGTATGGAATCCCGAACAATAAAAATACATTTTTATGCTCGAACGAATAAAGAAAAAGATTCTCCAGCGCCTCTATTTAAGTATGTAAATTATTTATTAAATTAAGTCAACGTACATTATTCAATTCTCTTTTTTATAGAGATGCTTTCTTTTCATTTACTACAGTCCCGTAGTAAAAAGTTGCACTTAAACGTGCATTCCTTCAGTCACAACGCCGATATTTTTAAATGATTTGAGTGGTCTGTTCCGAATATGTATACCAGTGCTCACAGTCTTTAATTGCTTTCCATTCTGATTGATATTATGTTGAGTTTCGTATACTCAATTTCGTTAAAAAAAATCAAAGTTTTTTTTTACTTATTTTCCAGAGCCGTATTATTGTTCATTAATTTTTTATGTTTTGCTTATGTTTTATTTTTCTTTTGGGTTGAAGTGTCTAATCTATTTAAAAAAAAAGATAAACAAATCATCACTCAAAATACACCTCGAATACTATAGCTGCACTCTGAAGTAACTGAAATTCTGCCCTCAATGTGGTTGGGAACGATATACCTGTATGTTTCCAGGTGGACTTTCAAGTGTAACGATTTTCTTGTGAAAAAACAATAATAACTGACGGAACTATGTGGTTACCTATCTTTGTGAACATATGTTCCAGACATGAAGTAGACATTGGATTATTTTTCCTTACATTTGTGTTTCAATTTTGTAAAACTTTTTTATTTATAACGTATTTTAATTTTATTATTTCTACTGTTATATTGAAACATTTGTTTGTTTAAATAATATAACGAGTGTGACTCAATATTATCCTTAAAAAGTTAAGCTGCATAGCCACACTGTGATTAACAAATTTGACATAAAGTATAATCATCATTAAGGGGTTAAGCTGCTTCTCTGGGTGGTAAATAGCGAGTGTGACATTTCATCATCATGAAGAATAAATCGCCTAGGCGTAATATTTTATAAGCAGATTAAAACTTAAGATTAAAATTTGAATAAATTATTACATTAATTGTAGTAATTTAAGTTTGTAATTTTCGAATTATATTTAAATATTTTTTTGTGACAAACTCAAACTATTAATAATAAATCAATCATTGCTTGTTTTGATACGACTCTTATGATTAAGTGGTCCAATATTCGTGGGCCTTTGGAATAATCATCCGAATTCCTTAAAAATGTACGTTTTACAAATCAATATTAGTTCATGAATTGATAAAACGACGAACGACAGTGGCACATTGTACGCTCAGCTATCGTCACCATAGTTAAGCAACATTGGATGCGGACTAGAAATTGGATGGATTACATTTTGCTAGCTGCGTGTCTTTGGTTAGGTTGTGGCAACTCTTCAGGGCGAAATGGTTCAGTCCTTTGAAAACAATCAGATTAACAAATCACCCTAAATATGCTGTTTCTTCATTTACCCTGAGTCCTGCTCTCGAGGTCTTCGTAAACCATATACGAGTATGTACCCAGGTGTATTGAAAGATTTCATGCGATAATCATTGTTACGTACGTCTCACGCTGAAAACGACAGCTGTTGATAGTCATGTGTTATTTGTAAATGTGTTATTTGTAATGATATAGGAATTCGATGGTTTATTATACTTTGCATCCCACGAGTATTATCGGGCGGACCTTCAATAAAGAAACAGTCCGTGAGCCCGACCGATTGTTAGAAAGGGGCCATAAATATTAAATAAGCCAAAAAGTGTTGCCCTTTGTTGGCCAGCGTGAGATGCGTCTATTCGCGGAAGATGCCATAAATATTAAATAAGCCAAAAAGTGTTCCTTTGTTGGCCAGCGTGAGATGCGTCTATTCTCGAGAAATGTCATAAATATTAAATATTCAGAAAGTGTTCCTTTGTGTAGTAAAGCGTGCGAACAGACCTAAGATACGTTTCAGTTTTAGCCATAAAACATAAACCGATGTTATGGCTAGGATTACCTATCTCCAGGAACATTTCATAATAAAACCCTAAGAAAGGAATACAGACTCGTGCGAACGTGACTATTCTCACGGCCGCAAAAGTAGGTACCAGAAAATTAATGTATAAAAGCACCGACTTGAACGTTAAATAAATCAGTTTAGACTTGAATCTCTTGCGTTTCATTTCTATCTCCCACCCTCCTGTAAAGCCGCGCCGGCTGCCCTAAATCTGGAGAAATGAGGCTGCCCGCCCACTTCAGATTGATGGCGTAACTAGTTACCTTACAAGTAACTGGGAGAAGATGGTCTAGTGAAGAGCGGAAAACCGATACACGCCCGTAGAGCGGATCGTCAGCGGAACTGAAAGCTGTCGTCTACATTTGGTCCTTCGAACCGGATTCTGCCTTCGTGAAGAAGATCATCTCCTGACCTGATCATGCCTGCCAATCGATCACCGATTGCAACGCGATCAGGAAGCAACCGTGGAACTAACATGGAGGAGGACGACGCCCGATCAGAATCGGGGAGTCAATGAGGTCCGTGGACTTCAGCGAGGCGCGCCGCAAGTCGCTGAACGCTCACCGACATGATGGCCCAGCTCGTCGCAGCCGTGACGACAAGCAGCGCGCAAAACCGTCGCAGCCTTGACGACAAGCAGCGCGCAAACCAACGCAGCCATCGCAAGCTTGGCCGCCAGCCTACAAGTTCAGCGGACCACGGAGCTCCCGCCCGCACATGAAGCGGACCGCCGTGCGGCCCGCAGTACGGGCGAAGCAACTCACGCCCCGATGCAGCAGCCCGCCACGCCGAGGTCTGTGCAAGTCATACGGGAGCCTGAGGAGGACCACTACCGTGCAGCCTGCAGCGCCGGTGAGTCAGTCCTGCCCACATGAAGCGGACCGCCGTGCGGCCTGCAGTACGGGCGAAGCAACTCACGCCCCGATGCAGCAGCCCGCTTACGAGTGGGTGAGGCAGGAGCCAGCCGCGCAAGAACAGCTGAGCTCCATGACTGGTCGTGAAGAGCGCGCGGGGCATATGGCTGCCGCGGTTCGAGAGCGCCCAGCGCCGTGTCGGTCGGGCGCGGAAGCCGAGGCCGAGCAGCCCGCTTACGAGTGGGTGAGGCAGGAGCCAGCCGCGCAAGAACAGCTGAGCTCCATGACTGGCCGTGAAGAGCGCGCGGGGCATATGGCTGCCGCGGTTCGAGAGCGCCCAGCGCCGTGTCGGTCGGGCGCGGAAGCCGAGGCCAGACGGCACACAAATGAGTGGGTGAAACAATCGTGTCCCCCAGTGGACCACCAGAAACCCCCTCAGCGACGACGGACCAAGCCGCAATGCTTGCAGCCGTTTTAAAGGTGTTAAACAGAGAAGGCGAGTCAGCAGGGACCTCCGGTACGCGGCACTACGGGAACGACCCTAAGCTGGCCACACTTATTGCCAAGACCAACCTGAAGGACCTACCCCAATTCGGTGGTGACCCCATGGACTGGCTGATATTTAAAAGCGCCTTCGAGGACACCACGACCGCATACGACCTCTCTCACCGAGAAAACCTCGGCCGTATACGGAGCGCGTTGACAGGGAAAGCCAGGCGAGCGGTGGAAAGCCTGCTAATAAACCCGAAAAACGTACCGGAGATTATGACGGCACTCGAAAAGAACTTCGGAAACCCAGAGCTCGTAGTGAACAGGCTGATGGAGCAGATCAAGAGGTTACCGAAGCTTCATGACTCTATTGCCCCGAATGCACTCATAGTGACCGAGTTTTCGACGCAGGTATCAAACATCGTCACGACCATGGAGCACTACGACTGTGACCTGCACCCTGCTGCTCCGAAACTCCTGTCCGAGATGGTGCTGAAGCTACCCCCAGCCTTGATGTGGCATTGGGTGATTATGCGGGACAACCATACGAGGAGCACCCCGAGAGACTTCGCGCGATTCCTGCAGGATATCACCGACGGATTGCCCCTGAAGGGGTGCACCCCGGTGCAAATCGAGCCAACATCTCGAACCGAGAAGAGGAACGCTCCGAAACAAGTGTTCATGACGGAAAAAGTTCCAGAGAGAGTGAACTGCGTGATGTGCGACGGGCCACACCAGATTGGCTCTTGCGCAAGTTTCATGAATCTGGAGCAGCCGGAAAAGTGGAACATTGTGCGCCGACAGAATCTGTGTCAGTCGTGCCTGAACGAGCGCTGCCACAGCACGGTATGCCGCGCAAAATGCGGCAAGGATGGCTGCCAAGGCAGACATCACCGGACATTGCATCAACCGCGGGCACCACATACTCCGACAGCAGCCCCTGAACGTAAGGTACTTCATGCGTCGAATCGAGAAGACGCAGTGACCCTTAAGGTCCTGCCGGTGAAGTTGAGTGGGCCCAAAGGGTCAGTGAACACGTACGCCCTCCTGGACGAAGGCTCGACTGTGACACTTGTCGAACAGGAAGTGGCCGCCGCCATCGGAGCATATGGCCCACGTGCTGGACTACGCATAGCGGGCGCGGCAGGCATTAGTGTAAACGAAAGTGGTTCGAGACGAGTGAGGCTGACGATAGCCGGGGACGCGAGCACGTTCGAAGCGGTCGCGTACACCATTAAGAGACTTAATCTAGAGACCCACGTGTGCGCGACGAGTGAAAACAGTACAAAATACAGAACGATCAATGTGCGACCTCAACTGCTGATCGGCCTGGACAATGCGCAGTTGATCGTACCGCCCGGAGGCGCGAACGGAAAGTGGTCCGCGGACGGAATGATCGTGAGCGACACGCCGCTAGGTCGCGTCACGTTCGGAGGCAGCCCGGCCATTACGCAAGCTAGCGAAAGCTCGAAGCCTCAAGAAGCCGATGGACGGAGAAGCGACCACGGTGAGCCGAAGACGGTCATGGTGAGCCTCAAGAAGCCGTGCCGAGACGACGCGCTGGAGGCCCTCGTAAAACCAATTTCGCGCTTGAGACAGTAGGAGTCTCGGCGACGCCACGAGTCAATGCAGCCGACAAACGGGCACTCGAGATCATGAACGCCACGACGAAGCAGCTTTCTACCGGGAGGTGGGAAACGGGACTACTATGGAGAGAGGATGCCTCAACGCTCCCGGACAACAGGAAAGCCGCCGAGAAACGTTTCAACTCGCTGATGCGAAAATTGATTAAAGATCCAATGCTAGGTGAGGCGTACCGAGCCAAGATGGCGGAGTATGAAATCAAAGGATATGCTATCGAATTGCCGCGAGCTCAGGAATCGCTGGAGTACCCGCGAAAATGGTACTTGCCACATTTCGCCGTGCGAAACCCGAATAAACCCGGCAAGATCAGAATAGTCTTCGACGCGGCGAGCCGTCATCGCGGCGTATGTCTGAACGACCAGCTGCTAACTGGGCCGGATCTGCTAACGTCCTTGGTGGGCGGGATCCAGCGTTTCAGAGAAGGCGGCATAGCCCTCGCCGCCGACATAAAGGAGATGTTTTTACGCATCCAGATGAAGCCCAGCGATCAGATGTCTCAGCTGTTCTTGTGGCGCCGCGCGCCGGACGAAGAGATCACGACATTCGCCTTGACGTCGATGAGTTTCGGGGCGACGTGCTCCCCGAGCAGCGCGCATTTTGTTCGCAATCAAGTGGCGGCCGCGGGCGCGCAGAAATTCCCACGGGCGGCGCGCGCGATAGCCGAAAACATGTATATGGACGACTACCTGGATGCTGTAGATACGCCGGAAGAGGCGGTCGAGATGTTGAGGAACGTCACGGCCCTCCTGAGATCGGGGGGTTCGAATTAACCGGTTGGGCCTCCAACAATAATAACGTGTTGAGCTCGGTCAAGAGCGAAGATCGGGCCAAGTCGACCATTATAATCGGGGACTCGGCCGTAACGGAACGCGTTCTAGGTGTCCACTGGGACCCACGCACAGACTTGTTTATGTTCCGATACGAAGGCGAAGGAAAAGGGGCGCCTGATTGGCCGACGAAGCGACAGTTACTAAGCGAGGTGATGAAGGTATTCGACCCGATGGGGTTCATTGCGTGCATAACCATCAGAGGGCGGATACTTCTACAAGCGGTATGGCGCTCCAACATTGGTTGGGATGATGCGCTACGGGAAGAACACGCGGTCAAATGGGCCGAACTGAAATCACTAATGGAGCAAAATGATTGCGCAATCCCGAGATGCTGCATTAAGCGAAAGAAGGAAGAGGTCACGCTACACCTCTTCAGCGACGCCTCCGAGTTGGCATGTTGTGCCGTGGCATATTTCGTACACAGAGCTGGCACGAGCTTCGTGATAGCCAAAACGAAGGTTGCTCCGCTCAAACCACTCTCGATTCCACGCCTCGAACTGTAGGGCGCCTTGCTCGCCGCGCGCTTGGCTGCGAGCATAAAGAGGGAAACGAGAGTAAAGATCGCCAACACCGTATACTGGACGGACTCTAGTACGGTCCTGTGTTGGCTACGCACCGATCCTCTGAAATACTCCACATTCGTGGCGAACCGACTGGGCGAGATCGATGAAATAGCCGGCACGAGCGGGTGGCGCTGGGTGCCAACAAAATGAACCCAGCGGACGTCGGTACGCGCGACGCCCAACCGCCAGACATGTCGCCCGACGGATTATGGCTGCGAGGACCAGACTTCCTCTCACGGCCGGAGGCCGAATGGCCCTGAGAGAAGAAGACAGTTACGCCGGCTGACGACGTACTGGAGACTAAGCCGCCACGATACTTCGTGGGGCACTGCGTCGTCTTAGAGGGACTACCGACCGTATCGCGATTTTCGTCGTGGACGAAACTACTGAGGACAACCGCATGGGTTATGCGATTCGTCGATCGCTGTCGGAATCCCCTACGTAAAGATGAGCCGACCCGATGCCTGAAACCTGGAGGAGAGTTCGAGCTCCGAGCGGAAGAAATCGTCAACGCCGAGATGATATGGGTGCGTCTTTCCCAGAGACGCGCGTTCGGCGACGAAATGGAGATCCTGCGACGGGGGAGCTGCTCCCACCCGGCGGACGCCTGCGGGCGTTCTCGCCATATTTGGACGAAGAAGGCGTATTACGACTAAACACACGCCTGCAGAGGACACAGGAAGAACCTCCGCCGGTGCTGGACGGCGGGGACGAATACGTGAAGCTAATGTTGGCTCACCAACACGCGGCGACGGGACACCCCGGTGTGGAACGTACAGTAAGCGATCTCCGAATGAGATTCGTGGTGTTGAAGCTCCGTACCACTTTGCGGACCATTGTGAAAAGCTGCCGGTTGTGCAAGATAATGAAATGCACACCCGAGTCGCCGCTAATGGGGCAATTACCGCCGGCCAGACTAGCCCGTGGTGAGAGACCATTTAGCCACTGTGGTCTAGATTTCTTCGGGCCCATGACCGTGACGATTGGGAGGCGCCACGAGAAAAGATATGGCGCGCTCTTCACTTGCATGACAACGCGGGCGGTACACATCGAGCTGGCATGCTCACTTTCCGCGGATTCAGCCATAATGGCCATAAGACGAATGGCAGCGCGGCGCGGTCAGCCGAACGTGTTGTACTCCGACAATGGGACCAATTTCGTGGGCGCGGACCGCGAGATGAAGGCGGCAATCAAAAACTTGAGTCGAGATGCTAGCCTGCTGCAGTACACAGCGGGGAAAAGGATAGCGTGGAAATTTATCCCGCCATCGTCCCCGCACTTTGGAGGCGCCTGGGAGCGATTGGTACGCTCAGTGAAGAGAGCCTTGGCGGCCACACTCCAAGAGAGGTCTCCGAGGGAAGAGACGCTGTTGACCGTGCTCGCGGAAGCTGAGAACACGATTAACAGTCGACCGCTGACACACGTCTCAGTCGACGTGGCAGACGAAGAACCTCTGACCCCGAATCACTTCCTGATAGGATCAGCTGGTGGCATGACGACCCTGGTACAGTACGACACGGAGGAGGAGAAGATGTGTCTCAAGAAACAATGGCGGGCGTCACAACAGATGGCAGATGCTTTCTGGCGTCGGTGGGTACGGGAGTACTTACCAACGTTGGCGCGGCGCCCGAAGTGGAGGACCCCGACGGAGCCGATTCAGGAAGGAGACCTGGTACTCGTTGCGGATCCGAAGTTGCCGCGCAACACATGGCCACGGGGACGAGTAACGCGAGCGACTCCAGCAGCCGACGGGCAGGTTCGCGTGGTTCAGATAAAGACCGCAACAGGGACTTATACGCGGCCAGCGGCGAAGCTGGCGGTTTTCAACACAGAACGAGTCGAGACGTCCGAGGCAGAGTACAGCAGAGACTGCACGGTGGGAGTGTTACGTACGTCTCACGCTGAAAACGACAGCTGTTGATAGTCATGTGTTATTTGTAAATGTGTTATTTGTAATGATATAGGAATTCGATGGTTTATTATACTTTGCATCCCACGAGTATTATCGGGCGGACCTTCAATAAAGAAACAGTCCGTGAGCCCGACCGATTGTTAGAAAGGGGCCATAAATATTAAATAAGCCAAAAGTGTTGCCCTTTGTTGGCCAGCGTGAGATGCGTCTATTCGCGGGAAGATGCCATAAATATTAAATAAGCCAAAAAGTGTTCCTTTGTTGGCCAGCGTGAGATGCGTCTATTCTCGAGAAAATGTCATAAATATTAAATATTCAGAAAGTGTTCCTTTGTGTAGTAAAGCGTGCGAACAGACCTAAGATACGTTTCAGTTTTAGCCATAAAAACATAAACCGATGTTATGGCTAGGATTACCTATCTCCAGGAACATTTCATAATAAAACCCTAAGAAAGGAATACAGACTCGTGCGAACGTGACTATTCTCACGGCCGCAAAAGTAGGTACCAGAAAATTAATGTATAAAAGCACCGACTTGAACGTTAAATAAATCAGTTTAGACTTGAATCTCTTGCGTTTCATTTCTATCTCCCACCCTCCTGTAAAGCCGCGCCGGCTGCCCTAAATCTGGAGAAATGAGGCTGCCCGCCCACTTCAGATTGATGGCGTAACTAGTTACCTTACAAGTAACTGGGAGAAGATGGTCTAGTGAAGAGCGGAAAACCGATACACGCCCGTAGAGCGGATCGTCAGCGGAACTGAAAGCTGTCGTCTACAATCATTAATAATGACAACTGACAAGTCAGAGTAGCGGAAATTCGCAGTGACCATGTTCCAGATAGGGAAAGGATGTGTAAAAATTAATGTTAAAATAAACATATACAACTTGGTTTTTCGCGTCTATAAGTCGATCAAAGCATATTGTTAGATTAGGTTAGATTAGGTTATATTATATTCGATCAATTCACATACTTTTATAAAGAAATTTACTCCGCTAAATTGTAATTTTATCATTTTACGTGAATTAATCATATTCCTAAGGGATTTGTTGAAATCTTCGTTTTTATCATCTGCAACATATGGACGATATTCTTACGAATGCGATAGAATTGGAGCTGGCAACAGAAGTTCAGACTAACGGTACCTGCATAGTCGATGCATCAGCTCCATACTCCACAATCATGGCGTGTCCTTATCGGAGACACAGCCAGTAGTCTGGGCTGATCCGACCGGAATACCAACTGTGGATGAACTTCGCGATTGAGGAATGGATAAACAGGAAACGCCATGTGTTCATTTACTGCTTTTTTTTACTATCTTATTACAATATATATGTGCTTACAAGAAGTAGTACAAATTGAAAAATAACGTTTTTTTCGCAATTATATACTTAACATTGTACGTATGAGAAATTGAGTCTTTGAAGATATTTACATAATTAATTGTTATCTTTCTGATAGACATTTTTTAGCAAAATATAAGTTATTCGCTGAATATATTTCAAGCCGGGTCCTCCTTCGTCTCTTGATCGACTATGGTGGAAATCTGCCCAACATTAACATTTCACACAAAGTCCAACAAACGTACCTTTAACATTCTGTAAAAAAGTACTGATTATTTATTTCTTCAGTTTTATACAATACTTTTGTATCTTTATGATATATATTTGAAGGTTTTTATTTCGTTGTACTAAGAATAAGGGATTATTATGTTTGTTTAGAGAAGGCCTCTTTAAAATTTAAACAATCTTGCAATCGTGTATCGCTCGTGTGAGTTGCCTTTAAGTATGAATATTTTACATTTTTCAGCTGCAGTAAGATGACGTGAAGAATCTGTGATCTCACAGACGATAACGGCGACGATATGTGGCGTCTATGCTCTAGTTGGGCGGCATAGTCCAGTGTTTAAAGCGTTTGCTTCTCACTCAGACGCCGTCAGTTCACATCCCGACTAAACTTGATTTTATTAAATCGATTTTATTGAATCTAAGCTCTTTACATGTCTCCGGTAGGGTCTAGCCACCACTTAATGACAAAACAAAAATTGTCCAGACCTCGGGAGTGTATCATCCGATCTCCTTAAAAACTCTGATCATTGAATACAAACATATTTATCTGATACTACAGCCGCAGTCTATGCAAGTTCACTGGCTCTTGCTCTGCAGGCTCCCAGGAACCATATATGTTGCCATTTGGACCTCTGCGGACACAGGTTTTCTGGGACAAGGCATTGACAATCTGAGCTTACAAAACTGTTAAACGGAAATTTGCAGTGTCCACATGCTCCAAATATGAAGGGATATGGTAAAAAAATGCTCTAACTAAGAAACGGTCACGGACCACGGAATCGTAGATTCAAGGGATTGAATGTAGGCAGGAAATATATATACTGGAAAAGCATTCCAGAGTAAGACATTGTGAAACGGCTTGTTTTCAATCGACACAAATCAACCGTTAAGGGATGCGCGTTGCTCAAACCACCCTATCCAATTCCTTATTCAAGAATTCAACGGATCATTCTATTTTTAGTTCTCTGATGGACATTATCGCCGCGTATCAAATTGTTTGGCCATAAAACGGACAACTCTGCGAGTGGTAAAAGGATATCAACCATGATGGATCCGCATTCAGAGCTGTATTACTTACCGAAGTTAAACTACTTGGACGTAAGCCAAGGAATCATTGATTTTATTGCCTCTAAACATAAGCAGTAAAACTAATATTATACTGCAGGATTCATCGTAAAATGGATACTTGTTGGTGGTTTGATCGACAGTAAAATTATTAGGAAGGCATCATTAATAACCATACCGTTCTGGATGATTAAGATTTATGTATAAGTACGCATATACATATAAGGAAATATCGACGTTTGTTAATTAGCATATTTAAGGAGATCGAAAGAGCTTTTTCAGAGCTTTGTTCTAATGACAAGTATTCCTTAACCTGCGCTATTTAGAAGCACTTATCAACGCATTGTATTAAAAGTGCTCTACAATCATATGAGCAACTACTTAAATTGTGTCATGTAAATTTATTATAATACTTGACTATTTTACTAAATGAATTATATTTACAAACTTAAATCTGGGCGTATATAAAAATTCGGAGTATGCATTGAAAATGAGCGTTTTTTTTATATAAATCATCAGTTTTTTTTATTGAGAATACTAACAGACTCAGATCATTCAAAATACTGTCCATCGGCAGCTACGACCTTCTCCCATCATTCAGTTAGCATGCAGATTCCACGCTGGAATAAGTCTTGGTCTTTTGAAGCAATCCAGTCATCGACACATATTTTGGTTTTGTCATAAGAATAAAATCGCTGCTCAGCCAGGCCATGTGTCATCGACCGGAACAAATTGTAATCGGAGGGGACAATGTCTGGTGAATACGGCGGGTGGTAGTTTTTTTACAAGATTTGCAACACATGGGGTCATGCTTGTCATTTTGAAGAATAACCTTGTTATGTCTTGCGGCCATAAAACCACTGAATGTTAGTATAACTTATTAGTTATTTGTAGTAATCGTGTGAAACATTAATTTTTAAAATAAATATCGTTTTATGCTCAGGAATCATGCAATATTTTCTTGGGTAACTGACAGAGTTTACACCTTGCGGCGACAGAGCGCGCAAAAAACCAAAAAATGCTTCGCTTAGACTAGTGATACTCGTATCATAACTAAAAGTTCTTTGCGATTATTGAATTCCGGAAGCAATTAATAAATAACAGCAATTAACTCATTCCAGGGTTCCAGGAGTCGAACGTTTCCATTGTACGTACAAAAACAAGCACGAAGAGTCTGTTAACCAGTTAATTACTTTGCAGCCCTAATGGAAAAATAAAACAATGAAAGCATGGACTTAATAAGAAACTCGGCGCTGGTCCATGAAACAACATGTCAAGGAAACAACGCGTCATCATAAATTAGATCCTTTTTCAATTATCTATGTAAGCTGCAGTAATTATAACATTATGTTAATATGTATATAGTTTAATTTAAAATATATAATTCAGGAAACACCACGGTAACGCTGATATAATGATGCATAAATTATTTATAAAATATGTAATAATTATATAATAACGATGAATAAATTTAACGAGACTCAACCATAGACTATACCTAATAAGTACAAATCTTGGGCATCTACGCGAATATTATTATCCATTTCGACATTCATCGATTTGAACGCTCTTCGTTATAACAGATCGAACCCAAATAATTAAATAATAAATAAAAACGATAATATTTTTGTAATCTTTAAATAAAAATATATCTTTAATATCGCAAAGTATTTTAAAAACTACCCCTACTTTTCGCCAAACAAGATCCTTAATTTTTAAAAGTGTTCGTAAATGGACATAAATAAATGTATTTAGAATTAAATAATAATAAAAAAAAAAAAAAAATCAAACGAATGGTATCTAATGACATATTGCTCATGTTCTTAGAATTCATGTAAGTGCATACACATTGTAGTGCGGTAGAAATACATCGCTAGTATGAATGTAAGATAGATTAAAATCGCTAAGAATTTGAGGCATTTCATTGAGACGCGGTTGGGGCATGCGGCCTTAAGAAAACGTGTAAATCAATTAAAATGCCTGGAAAGCATTCCCCGAGCTTCGCATGCGGTCAAACGATACCGCCGGAACTGCCGGAGTAGGTACCTACCTTCCACACTGGCTAAATAATGATAATTTATACACCTCGTAAATATTTTATTAAAAAGCATATCCCCGGCAAGACTTCCCGAGATGCTCGTGTTTTGTCTATGGCCAATGGAACATTCTGTTTAAACTACTTTTTGACTAAATAAATTATATTTGCTAGAATCCGGGCTTATATAAAATTTAAAATGCTTCAAATTAATGTAACTAGGTACAAGGCATTTTCTATTAGGGACAAACGTATTTATTATTTAGGGAGAAACGTATTTAACCAGACAAATTAAAATAAATATGAAATATTTTATTTAATACTCAGAGAGTATGCTATATTTTCTTTCGCATAATACGACAATATTATAATCATCATCATCATCTGCCTGTTTCCTTCCGCTGTTGAACATATATCTTCCGCATGAAGGAAATGTGGGAGTGCAGTGAAAGTGTTGTGGATTGCTGAGAAGGAATTGTTATGCCTGTTAGGAAAAGATCACTGGAAATACACCGACATTCCGAACAAGAAAGAAAAGAAATAAGAACAGGGAATTTAATGCCAGTAAGTAAGCTAAATATTTAAATAGTTTTAAATGTTGAAAAGTTAAATTGAATGAATAACGTGATTCTATTTGTTAGCAACTTTTATACAAATGATTTTTAGAATTATTAAATGTAAGTAGTATGTAGGTGTAACTTGGTTGGTCGTGGAGAGACACGTAACAAAGTGATTTCTCCGGCGGGCGGCGGTTATTGATCCGGTTACGGAGGCGTCGAAAGTGAAGAGAGAAGACATCTGGTCCGTATGGTCGTCTGCTTATATAGAGCCAGCTCAACTCTTACCTGGATAGGTGCATTAGTACTTGATGCGACCTCTGGTGATGGTGATTCTACCGTCGTATATGGGACGTATATGGGACAAGGCAAATATTAATAGACAAGGCATAGATACCGAAATTGGGACAATTGATTAAACAGAAGTACGCAACAAGTCTCTATCCTTTTTGATCAGACAACTGCTTTCTTTTGGTTTTGTTAGTTTATCTTGCAGTAGGTAGGCCAACACTTTTTATAAGAAAAAAAATACAGAATTTCAGATGTCCTAAGAAAATACTGAATGTTTTTTTAGTTTTTTAAAAGGGAATTATTGTAATACTAACGACTGAAGATTGACGTTACTACGTTTACAAGAGAACAATATTTAATTGTATGCAAATATGTATATATAATTTGATTGGCGATTGATCTTCTTGTCTTCTAGATCAGTGCTCCGCAACCGGTGTGCCGCGGCACACTGGTGTGCCGTAAGGCCGATACAGGTGTGCCGCGATCAAGTAAGGCAATATTATAAATAAATAATTTTACAACGGTCCTCAAGCTCCCAGCGCCTATTTATGTAGACACACAACGAGGTACTTGCTTTATTAAGTTCTAAATGAACTTAAAAAAAGTGAAATTGATCAAATTAATATCTATTTTTGGCTTTTGGTGTGCCGCGGTATTCAAGGTGAGAACTTTGGTGTGCCGTAGAATCCAAAGAAGTACTTCGGTGTGCCATAGATGAGAAAAGGTTGCGGAGGTCTGTTCTAGATGATTTATAGGCAATATAGGGGATTGTGTAGAGATGAAAGAGTAAATAAAAAAATTAATTATTACGATTTTATTATTTGTTTGTAATATTTTACATAAAAATACAAAACAAACACATCTAGATTTTTAAATAAAAATAAATTCATATTATATAAGCATAATATTGATGGTTTAATACACAGATATCGTAAGTCGACTTTTATATAATTGAATTATAATAAATATCCATCGAAATATAAAAAATAAAATAAACTTTTACAATTACAGGATTAAAATTCACATTGTATGACATTTATTATTATTATTAAAAAAAATATGTAACATTGAAATAGGAAACAATGTAAAAAAAATATATATTATAAAATATATAATGTCATAATCAGCAAAAAATTACACATCTGTGCACTAAACTGACAATTATAATTAACTTCTACCAACTTCCCTACTGATTATTTCACCATTCCAAACAATTATTAAAAAATGAAATTGCATAATGCCATCTGTTGTACATATATAATACTATTTCATTAGATAATCAACTAATAATGCAATAATTGTAACATACTAAGCAGCAACTAATTGTAATGAGAGAAACACATATATTATTACTTTTTAAATGTACAATACTGTTATATTTATTATTTCATAGCTTTTAGGTAAAGCTGTGTGTGCAAATCCATTGCAAATTTGGCTAAGAAAACTGTTTAAAATACATTAATCAAAATTCATTATATTCAAATAAATAGTATTAAATGATGCCTATTACAGAGCATGAGAATTGGTTGTAAAAATGGAGTTGACATTTTTACAAAGGTTTTGAAATAATAACTTTTTTATGGGAACTATTCATGTAAAATTATTGCTCTTTTCTTGAAAGCATATCTAATAATAATTGTAGAGTACAAAAAGTTGAAAAATTCAAATTCATAAAAATAATATGGAATAATTTAAAATGGCATATACCAAATTTAGTGATTCAAATTATTGTTAATTGAATGTCTATTTAATTATTTGCAAAAACAATCATTTTGGAGAGCTCATATTCTCCATTCAATTTGGTCACATGTGATTTTACGTCTTCTTCCACGAATAGTAGATTTCCAACGGCTTGTTGACCTGAAAATTACAAAATAAATAGGTAAATTAATATATTTTATCTAATGAAAACAGGAATGCATGATGTTGATTCCAATTATTTACCTCGTGACAAATCTAGATACCAGCGTATTTCTCGCACTGGTTTGACATGATACACCCAAAACAGATTTTTACCATACAACCCAGACAGTGTACCTAAATAACTTCATAGGTTTTCACGGCCAGATTTGGTTTTGTGACTTTTGGGTTTAGCCACCTGACTGACACGGGACATAAGTTTTCATTCGAACCTGAAATTGTTACTCGAATGCAAGGGAAACATGCACGCCTAGACCAAAAGACATCCCATCAACAGGGATGACGGTTTGATTCTCAAAACAGCATGGCTTCCACCTCAAACACATACTCAAAAACCTGCGCAGACATGCAAGGGAACCACAGTCCGACATGACATTCGTGGATGTATGCTCCTTAGAACATACTCATCATGACGCTCGTGAAAGTATGCTCCTTGGAACATACCCACCGTATACGACTCTCCGACATGACCTCATGGAGGTACGTTGGGCTGACGGCTAAACTACCTCCAGACACCAACTCATCACAAAGTCATCAACCCTGAAGAAGAATCCTGCAATGGCAGTCGAAATATTGGAAGAAAATGATTTGCCACACACGGCTAAACCGAAAAGCCACAATACCAGACCGTGTAATTTTCTAAGCCATAAAATTTCAATACAGTTTTGTGGAATCAAGGAATTACGTCAAGATGAATATTAAAATTATATGCTAGGGACCATTACTTATTAAAATGTTTAATACCAATGTAATGTTTTTAATGCATTCGACTCAGAAGCGCCATATAGGTCACATTCAATGTTAAAATTCCATTGAAATGCTGGCGTACAGGGACTGTTTGTTAAAAAAAAAACCTAGGTCACCGGTAACCCACAGGGCGGCCTTTTCAACAACAGCGTAGGTCACCGGTGACCTATGTGGCGTGGAACGTGTTAACGGTACCTCCACCATAGCCGTGTAAACATGCTAAATGGGTCTTATCACCAGTGCCATGGCGTTTATGCACATATAAGCTATTACAAAATTATCATCATTTTTTATTGAAACGTTATGCAGAGAAAAAAATCGAAGGCAATGTGATTATTAGAACATTTATATGTTAAGCAATTTTCATTTTATATGAAGTCTTGCACTTGCCTTCACAGTAGATTGCATCATAATATCGTAAAGATTACTCCATAAGACATAGCGCATCGGAGTGAAAATAGAAAAGCTAAATATTATTAAGTGCCCAGAATAACACTTTAGAGAGCATGTCAAACTTCTATAAGATTTTAAACAAATGTTTGATGATTGACATTGGTGGTGTACAGCATAAATGCACGGAATTGTCATCGCATATAGAGAGTTAAGCAAGCTAGGTCTAACCTTCCAGAACTTGTCGTTGACCTGCCGCAGCGTCTGGTTGCCCGACAGCACAACTAGCTGCCCCGGCTGTGGCGCAATGTAGATGCAGAAGTTCAGCAGTCGGTATGTATCCGGTAATTCTGTGTCCAGGTCCAGCGTGAGACGCATGGCCAGGTACTTGCTCAGGTGATCCACTGGAATTAAAATT